>CM062568.1:90242485-90842485 GCA_031468815.1 Morus bassanus | reverse complement strand
TGTTGCAGTTTCATTTGTTGATCTATTCATTTTCAGGTTTTAGGAATAATATAAAATGAATTTATTCATCATGCTGCATTTATCTACCCTGAGACTCTGAAATCTTGAATTTTCTAACTCTGCTTCAATCCCTGTCATTGCTTTGATGTGTCTCTAACATTTACTTGGCTCAGACCAAAGCATTTCTGGAAGGAGAGCATTTCTTGTGTGTGTGTATATATATACATATGTCCACACAAATGTGTGTGTTTATACATGGAAAAAATCATGTCTGAAAAATTATACAGTCTCTAGTTTAAACACAAGTTATTTTTAAAAGTGTTTAAATATTTTTCCTGTAAATTTAAAATAACCAAGATTGTTGCTTTTTAGAAATTAGTAACTGTGAAGAGTTGTATTTTCATGTTTCTTGTGTCACCAGAGAGAGTTGTGCTGAGGATTTATGTGCTGGTTTGCTCTTTGATGTGAACTCTCCATTAGATTTGTGTAATTGTGCCTGACTGATGTGTGCAGGAGGAGAAGGAGGGCTAGTTGGAAAGACAGAGAACACGAGACAGCATAACTACAGGGAATGAAAATGTCTGTCCCCTACATTTTAACAAAAATCTGTGTTGGGTTGTTAGTGTAGATCTACTTCTGGGACTTTTCAGTGGCCAGTGAAACTTTTTGTATGCTGGTTGCTACCCTATGTTAGTTGGAAGTCTAGTCAACTATTTAAGCTGCTTCTCTTTCCAGTTGTAAGGATACTCTTCCCTGTCATTGCACAGGATGTGTTCAGTGTGTTCTCCATCACTGAGCTCTGGATTTCCACAGAACACTGTGTTTGGTTCAGCTGGGCAACACAGCAGAGTTGTGGTCTTTCACAGCAGATGCCATACAGCCAAAGGGCTGCACCCTTAGCAGATATAAGGCAAACAGTTCTCATCTCCTATGAAATCTTATGATTGCTCAGAAACAAATGATTGTCAGATAGACCAGATGAATGTTTGCTTTGACAAATCAAGATGTTTCAGTGCAATTGTCTCAACCTTAAACTGAGACATAAACAGAGACATTCTTGTCCATTTTTATGGCAACAGAAAACACAGAAACACAATGAATGGTCTCAGTCATTTGCCTGAAACTTAATATTGGTGGAACTTCATTTTCTATTTGAAAGGTCAGAGTATGACAATTTCTTAATTGCTATGCCCTGACTTTCCTGAAACACTGCTTTAGAGAAGTCTTTTATTTTTTATTGCTGAAGCCCTGCTCTTTCCTCCTCTTCTGATAATATTAGTTACACTACAGTTATTTACAAGAGAAGGGCAGAAATTTTGATCTTTGGATTGGTACTTAGCCCCATACCCTTTCTGTGATAGAACACAGTTCTTTCCCTTCAGGAACATATATACTTTTCCATGGTAGATGGAAGCTGTACAAAGTAAACTACATTGCTAACCAGTGATCATGTGGCAAAATCAGGAGGAACTCCTGTGAGGATATGTAGTACTATCCAAATTCTCCTGAATGGAGAAGCTGCAGCAGTCACAGGCAACAGATGAAGACTCTCTGTAATTATTTATGTCATGCTACACACCTAAACTGGGTGCAGAACTTGTCTCCCTTTTCTTGTCACCTTTTTATACCTTTCCTGACACCAGTTAGGAAAGCTTGTCTGGTAAGAAATTAGGAAGGGTTGTTAATCTTCAGACCAAATAATTTTGAAAAAAAAAATTGAGGAAGAAAGGGGGAGAAGCAGAGAGAAAGGCTGCTAAACAGTATTTTAACTGAAACACATCCTGGTCCTTATGCTGGTACATCCTGGTGGTGAAGCCTTGCTCTGCGGTGCTCCCTGCAGTCCCACTTCCCTCACTTCTCCCTGCTGAGAGGTGTCTTGGGGCTGCTCCAGGAAGGGAGTTTAGGAACACCAGGAAACAGAGCAGCCCTACATCCTCCTCCAGCTGCAGCAACCACGCTCAGGGAGTGGAATGCTTTGTAAGGGAAGCCCTGCCCACAGCATTAGTACAGTCTCCAGACACTGTTTGAGCTGATCAGGGAGTCAGCCATAAAACTGATGGTCGCTGTGCAAGAAAGGGCCTATTGCTGACTGCTGTAGCTACAGAGACTAGGGAAACTGCAAGCTAGAGGTGTAGGGCAGAGGGCAAACCGTGGACATATTGAAACCATTGACCACTGGATATCAAGCAATATTCAAATATTCCTGGGGCAAGAGAACACATACAGGTCTATACTTTTATTGTACCATGTTCTGTGTGTTCCTTGCTGCCAACATAAACAAACTGTGCTCTGTCACAAATCTCTGCAGAAGTGCCTCAACTATTGCATGTTTCTGGAGATGTAGCAAATAAGTGCTTAAAGTCTTGGAATACAAGCAGAGACCTAACACCACTACAAATGCTCTTTAGGACAGAAAAAGGAAAGAAAAAGTCTGACCAATAGGAACACAGAGAAAAAGGCAGAGCGCTGCTTTACCTTGGGAGTTTAGAAGTACACTGGCCCAGCATGACACCAGGCTTAACCACAGAGAACGTATCTCAATAAACCATTCATTGCCCACTTGAATTATAGAGTTAAATTTCTTTATATGCACTATACAAGAATTCCTAATACCAACTTGTCCGGAGCATGTAAAGATCTTGACTGTGTTCGGTCACCAAGCCCTTTTGCATCAGCTTCATAAAAGCTGTTGTACTTTTTCCCCATAGAATGTATGAATGTATTACAGGCTTGCTAGTCCTGTCACACTGAAGCAATTCATCAGCATCACTGTCGTGGTTTAGCCCCAGTCAGCAACTAAGCACCACACAGCCGCTCTCTCACTCCCCCCACCCCAGTGGGATGGGGGAGAGAATTGGAAGAGCAAAAGCAAGAAAACTCGTGGGTTGAGATAAGAACAGTTTAATAATTAAAATAAAATAGTAATAGTAGTACTGGTAATGATAACAATAATTATGATTATGATAATAATAATAATGATAATCATAATATAATAAAAAAATAATGAGAGAAATAAATGAAACCTGGGGAAAAGAGGGAAAAGAAAAAAAAAACACCAAACAAATAAAAACCACAAGTGCTGCAACTGCTCACCACCCGCCAACTGACACCACCAGTTCCCAAGCCACGATCACTGCTTCCACCAGCCAGCTCCCCCCAGTTAATGTACTGGTCATGACATCACATGATATGGAATATCCCTTTGGCCAATTTGAATCAGCTCTCTTGGATGTTCCCCCTCCCCTCCCGGCTTCTTGTGCACCTCGCAGAGCATGGGAGGCTGGAAAAGTCCTTGACTAGTGTAAGCACTACTAAGCAACAACTAAAACATCAGTGTTAGTAACATTATTCTCATACTAAATCCAAAATGCAGCACTATACCAGCTACAGTGAAGAAAATTAACTATCCCAGCTTAAACCATGACAATCACAAAGAATCCTACTGGCATTGGAAGTGTATCTAATAATACAATACCAGTAAAATCTTCCAAATCTCACTGAAGACCCCGGTCAACCTGTCCTAAATCTCCTCTGGCATCCAGGACATTCTACTTTTTGATCTGAAATTGCAACTAACAATCTCCTTGCAGAAAGTTAAACCAAAGAGAAAATGGGAGCAAGCTTTGAAATTCCCATATTACCATTGAGAAAGCTCATTATAAAATACAGTTGATAGCTGTAAGCATATACTTTGCTCTGGTACAATATACTCTGTATAGCTATTATTTAATGCAGTGATGATTTAAGTGATGCTACTATAATTACTGTAACAGATTCCTTACCGTATGCTTCCTTCAGAATTTTTAGAACTAGATTCCTCAGTCAGTAATTAATAGTCCTGAAAAAGCTTTTACTTTTTCTATTTGATCATGTGAATAAATTGCAGTCCTCCTACATGAGATGCACTTAACTGTGCATGTGTCCAAATCTGTGTCTTCCCTTGCTTCCAATTTAGCATATCTGAACTGATTAAAATACACCTTATCTAACTACATTATTATAGCTGGGAAGTAATTTTATAGCATCAGTAAATGAGTTGACATCTATGTACCTAATTAAAAATTAACTTTTATATTGGAATTAATTTTTAGAATGAAAATACAAATGCTGATAGTCTTCAGTGCTTCTGAAATACAGTATTCTGTTACCTATGCTTTAGCCATACATTTTCTTAGGACAAACTCTGGTAGTTAAATATAATCTGATAAGGAATATCAAAGTTTTGTTACATTTAAACACATTCTTCCTTTTCATAGATATATGCAAAACCCAGTATCCTATTTAACCTAGACACCCCCCCCAAAAAAAAAAAAAAAAAAAAAAACAAAAAAACCCCACATTTTTTCTTACTAGATAAGTGAAAAAACTTTTAGAAAATCTTTATTCTGGATGCATAAGGAGTGCTTCTGTCAAAAGCACAACAGGCACAACTTGCTTAGGTAGGTAGTTTACCATTATGTATTAATTCATTTCATGTCAGATGTTCTACAACAGGTCAGAATATTTTACTTTGGATTTAATATCCCCCATCAAAAATGAGAAGAAAGAAGATACAGAATGTAATCTTTAATATTATGAAAAATTAAGATTATTAATTTAAAATATTTCCATTTGCTTGTAAAGCAATAGCAGTATTTTAAGAGTCAAGGATGGGTGACAAGGATAGTTCTCCCTGACTATGTGTTAAAGGACAAAATTGATCTTTTTTAAAATTGTTATTTGCAACCATCAAAAATTGTTAGAAAACCATCTTGTCTCAAAACTGTATCAAAGTTTCTGCAATATTACAGCAGGGAAAATGCAGATGGAAGGAACATATAGAATAATTTTCAGGGTATTCAAAAAAGACTCAGATACTTCAGAGGACTTCCTAAATTTTAAGGAATTCTACTTTTAATAAGTTTTCCTGTTCCAGTAATGTAGAGAGGATTTTTCTTCCCATAAATGATAAGACTAAATCAAAGGATAAAAACATGGGTAAAAATAAGAGCTCCAACAAGATTACACAATTTAAACCAAATAAAATCTGTGGTGATGTGTGATATTCATGGCATGTCAATACTTGTGAAGTATTTTAGTAAAGAGTTTTCTATGTCATAAATCAGATTGTTACCTAATATTAGAAAAGTGAATCTGCTTCTGTTATATTTTCTACTTCTTTTTCAATATGTAAATAAAGTCTTCCTTTGTATATGACTCCTCCTCTTGGAGCAGGTTTTGTTCTGGTCTGGGCCAGAACAGGGTGCTGGGATGTTTGAGTCAAAGAAGAATGCTAAACATCAAAACACTCACCTGTAATTAAGAAATTTAGGTCAGGTTTGGATGGTGCAATGGAAACAGGAAGGGTAAAAATTATTTTTCTGCACAAAGGGGCTGACAAAATAATTTGAATGTGTCCCTTTGAGATTTACAGCAAAACATTTCAAAAATATCAGGCTTTTAGGGTTTTTATGTTAAATCCATTTTGTTTTCAGGCAACAAATATTTTGGCAGTAAGACAGTATTTTTACTGAAAACATAAGGTAATGTAAGACTGGCAAATTCACAGAGTTTAAATTAATTTGCTTGGTCAAAAACTTATCAGCTAACATCCTTATTAAATTCTAGATTATTTATTTAAGCAAAGAACACAGATCAGATTTCTCCACATTATTGTTGAAGTGTATTTTTGAAATGCTAAATATTTTAAAATCTTACAAATTTCATGTCACAAAAGAACAATAACAGTTAACAATAAAAGGGACTGTTGACATGTGATATATCCTGGCTGCTTCAAAAAATAGCAGTCACATTTTCCATCCACGTTTTCCATGTCTTCTACCTGGCTGACCCAATAAGAGGGCCGTTACTGTTCAGATCTGATGTAACCGATAAGGATTTTTTGCAGCCAGCAAGGTAGATTATCTTAAATTTGTAGTAATCTCATTCATCTCTCAGTGTCCAAATGACTTTTGTTCATTTTAATCTAGAAAACTAAAATTATTTTGAGAAGCAAAGAATTGTTTAAGCAATAGAGATAATAGGATACTGCCACAATTCATATTTAAATAATGTTTAAATGCCATAAAACTATTCTAACAGGCATTGAATGATGTGATTTGAAAAACAACTTCATCCATAATATGATACTCTTATTTGTTAATGGCATTAAATGACAGGTTTGTGAAAATGTGATGTTCATATTACCATGTTATGAGGAAAAATATGAAGTTTAAATAAAAATATTATCAGAATTAAAATAATTTCTTCTCCCCTAGTACTTGTATATTCATTAAATTCTAAATATTTTCCATAACACTCACACATCCACACCATCTGCTTCCAGATTCATTACTACTTAGCACCCTCTCCACAGTTTGATCCACTTGGAAGCTTTCCAACATTAGCTTTCTCCCTTTAGCAAGGCTGGAAAGTAATTGTAACATAACATTTGGAGTAAGAATTAAGGCTTAATGAAAGGAGCTTGTGATGAGCTACTTGTGCTAAAAAGATTTCTAGAATCATATCTAGGATGAACGAATGAAAGGGTAGGAGTCAGATCTGAAGTTAAAGAATTTGTAAGATCTTCTAATTATTAAGCAAGCAGACAAAAATGTGAAGAAATCAAAGAATTTTTCAGGGTAACATAAAGAAACATGAAGGAGGTATTGGGTACTCTTCAGTGAACAGAAAGCGGACAATGGAAACACATTGATGGGGCATTGACATGCACCAGGAAGCATGAAATACTGAGATGAGCCATGTAAGACTGATGGAGGGCATGGAAATAGCAGCAGTAAGTCTTACAGGAATAAAAGTAAAGCATCTAAAAAGGCTATGCTTCTGTACCTCCATTCTCAGTTTATGAATCATAGATAAATAGTGTACAAAAACTGAAAAATTCATTGGGCTTAATTATGTGAATATCAGTGAGGTGGCAAACTATGACTTACTTGAGAAAGTGGTTGATAGTCAAGGGAAAAAGAAAAAGAACACTGAAAGGAATGAGAAGCGGAGATGAGATCAAAGGTATAGAAAAAATGCAATTAAAATGGCAAATGGGAAAAGACAGATGATGTTTAGGAACTGTGAAGCATTAGAAGGTGATGGCTGGTGCAAAGGAAATTAGGACAGGATCCTGGAGTTGAAAGCAGCAAAAACATTTAGGAGGGTTGAGATAAGTGAGAGTGAAGGGAAGAGAAAAGGGTCTTTGCTGCTGCTATCTTTCTTTCTTTACATCCCTTGCCAGATTCAACTCCAAGTGGACTTTGGCTTTCCTAATGCTATCCCTCCATACTCAGACAGTACTTCTATGTTACTCCCAGGTTGCCCAATGCTGCTTACACCTCTTGCATGCTTCCTTTTTCATTTGAGTCTAGTCAGAAGCTCATCCATGAAGGCTTCCTGCTGCCTTTGCTTGATTTCCTGCATGTTGGGATGGATCATTAGAGGTGACTTGAAAATCAGCCAGCTTTCCTGGACTTCTCTTTTTTTTTCATCGACTGTATGAGGTTGGATTCTTCCAAGCAGGCTCCTGAAATGGCTAAAGTCTGCTCTCATGAAGACCAGGGATGTTATTCTGCTTTTTGCCTTGCTCCCTCTTCTAAGGATCCTGAACTCAACCATTTCATGTTCAGTACATGAGGAAGGCTGTTGCCAATCTTCACATTCCTAATCAGTTCTTCTTGTTGTAATAATCAGACCTATCAGAGTGCCCTGTCCTTGTTGGGGCCTAGATCACCTGTATTAGGAAGTTGTCATCAGTGCACTCCCAAAACCTTCTGTACTGCCAGTGCAACACAGCAGTGTTGTCCCTCCAGGAGATATTGGTGTGCTTTAAGTTCCCTGTGAGGACCAGAGCTGGCAGATGTGAGGATTCTCCCAGTTGCCTGAAGAAGGCCTAATCTACTACTGCATCCTGATCAGGTGGTGTGTAGCAGACACCCACCACAACATCACCCACACTGGTCAGTCTATTCTTGACCCAGCTCATGACTGGCTCATTGTCCATGTCTAGGCAGAGATTCATGCATTCCTGTTGCTCACGTAAAAGGCAACTTCCCTCCTTACCTTCCTTTCTAAAAAGTCTGTATCCATCCATCACAGTGCTCCAGCTGTGTGAGTTATCCCAGCATGTCTATGTGATCCCAATGAGATAATAGTCTTGTAACTTCTTGTAACGCAAACCTCTGGTTCATCCTGTTGTTCCCCACAGGTGCTTCAGAGAAGTATCTGGTTGTACTGATTTCCCCGAAAAGGTACAAGAGCTTTCCCCATGATAACGTCCTGTAGGCTCTTCCTTATTTATATGCATATACTTGAGGTGGGCCCCTTCAGCCCTGTAGTGCTGATCACGAGGTGTCTCTAGTCCACACCACCACAAACTTTTGCTTCCCATCCCAGTCCACCTTTCCTGCTCTTTCCCAACAGGTGGAAGAGCAGCAGGGGGTAATAGTCTGAGGGTCAGAAAAATTTCAGCAGCCTCACCATTAGCAGTTTGCTCTGGCAAGGAGATGAAAAGCAACTGAAGCTGAAAGGTTATCGGATATGTTAAAGGTAAAATAGCCAGTGCTAACTGTAACAGAAGGGTCATGGGAGCAACCTGCAAGTAGAATTGCATGGACCAGTCTGAGAAAACTGATAGAATATGGTTTTCCACCTCAGGGATCCTCAGAAGGGAGCTGCTGAGAAAACAGTGGGGCTGGCAGCAGCCTGGAGAAACTCCTGCTTACACAAGTGCCTTCCAGCAGCCGGAGTGCTACTGGGGATGGAGTTAAGAGATGTGATTCATCTTCTCCTTGTAATTGGAGCTGACAGAAGTTGCATGTTTTTCTGATAGCATTGGCAGAGCTCTTGCTTGTTCTCCACCGGATTCCCCGGGCATCTGCAGGAACCTGCAGTGCAGACCCTGGCAGGCTCCCTGTGCTGAACAGAGCCTGTATCACACACAGGCCTATAGCAGTCATTTGCAGATGTGTGTAAGTAACTATACCAACAAAATCCAAATAAGGTGCTTTGTTTGTAAGGCAATGCTGCTATGTAAATGCTATAAATTCATCCCCAAAATTATTTTTTATATTTTGCTAAGAAAAGAAGAATGGCAGTTCATTAAGTGGTTCCAGAGTCCCTTTAAAGGAAGTCTGCATGTAATAATGTATTTTTATCACATTCATGTTTTAAAAATAATTTTCTAATACTTTTTCAGTAATTTTGTCATTGTTTTCCTGTATAAGGTGGAAATGCAGTCAAAAAGGAGTCTATATTTTATTGTTTAAGAACGGGTTTTAAGTTAATTATCTTACCCTGCTAGTTAGACTAAATAACAGTGCCATCTGCTGAAAGGTAGTAGCGACTTGCAGAAAGAGTTTACAGTCATTGTATTTTACTAAGTAGAAGTATAAAGAGAGAGATCAAAAAGGGAGATAGTGATGAAAGAAAAAAGAAAGTAAAAGCAACCTGAAGAGGTAAAGTTGCAGAGGTACAGGGAAAGATCTTAAGTAAAAGGAGGATGAAAACAAAAAAAAAAAAAAATTGAAAATGAAAAGAGTAAGTAGGCTAAGGGAGAGCAAGGTGTTTGTTTTTAAAAGTATTGATTTGAGGTTTAAAAAATCTTGATAGCTTATATTGACTGAAGTGACCTTTCTTGTAAAATTCCTACACAGTTCATCACCCCAATGGCAGTGGTCTGCTCACATCAATAATCTTCAGCATCAGTCTTGCAAAAAATTTGCCTGTTAAAGTCTTTTAATCAAGTGAAAATAATAACAATTAATTGGAATGTAGCTGTGGCCTGTATAAAAAAATATTCTACTTATACATTCCAAACAGTTTCTTGGCTTCTGACATAAGACTTTTTATTATTAGCTTTTGGAAAAAATAGTTAATGAAACAAATATCCAGGCATGGGAGAGACAGCATTGTGTGAAAGAAGCAACAAAAAGAGAGTGCATATGTTGCTAAAACCTCTGCCTGTTACGTTAACTCTCACTTTCTGAAATTTTTATAGGCAACTGATAATTTAAACCCTTTCCATTTTTCAGTGGAAGATGGATATGTGAAAGGAACCTTGTCATACATTTCTTCTGCTTTCTATCATATTATCCAGGGGTTCACTGGTGGGTTTCCCCCAGATTTTCTCCCTGTATTACTGCATTTACAATCTGGACTTCCGAGCATGAAAAGCCACATGGCTGTTGTAAGGAATTTAGTTACCCTTTTTGAATCCCAAGAAGTGACATGTAACATTTTATTTCTTTAACAGAAACAGAGGAAAATGTTGTGATTTTATTGTTAGCTATATATCTTGGTAATAACATTTCTTGGAGATCTAAAAATATATGTATTATTTTAGGAAGAGTGCATAAATTTATCATGTAAAAGTTGAAGTGGCTTTTTATATTTGCTACTGTGCTTTCAATGTACTGTAAACACGCCAACTAACAGATTTTCATTATCTTTAATAGTGTCTTGTGTTGGTTTACTTTTTATCCAAGAGAATGACACTCATTTTTTTACTACATTTAAAGAAACTGACATTTGCCATCAAGTCTTACACCCGACAGCAAAATTGTGCTAAAAACCATGGTATGCATCTGTCATGGTTTTAGCTGGGATAGTTGATTTTCTTCACTGTAGCTAGCATAGTGCTGTGTTTTAGACTTGGTATGTAAATAATGTTGATAACACCCTGGTGTTTTAGTTGTTGCTGGGTAGTGTTTACACTAGTCAAGGACTTTCTAGCTTCCCATGCTCTGCCAGGTGCACAAGAAGCCGGGAGGGGAGGGGATACAACCAGGAGAGCTGATTCGAATTGGCCAAAGGGTATTCCATATCATGTGACGTCATGCCCAGTATATTAACTGGGGGGAATTGGCTGGGGGAGGCAGCGATCGCGGCTCGGGGACCGGCAGCGTCGGTCGGCGGGTGGTGAGCGGTTGCAGCACTTGTTGTTTAGTTTTGGTTTTGTTTTTTTTTCTTTCCCTCTCCTTCTAGTGTTTCATCTCTCTCTCGCTCATTATTTTCCTTTTCATTATATTAGTATTATTGCTGTTTTATTCTAATTATTAAACTGTTCTTATCTCAACCCACGAGTTTTCTTACTTTGGCCCTTCCGATTCTCTCCCCCATCCCACAAGGGTGGGGGAGTGAGCGAGCGGCTGTGTGGTGCTTAGTTGCTGACCGGGGCTAAACCACAACAGCATCATCTTCATAATAGGGCAAACTCTTTAGTTTATCTCAATATTTTAAATATTGGACACTTTTGTAAAGCTTCAGCTCTTGGACTCCTGTGATTGTAAAAGTTCTAGTATGCTAGTGTTTGATTTTGAGTTTAATGCTCTATTCATTCTAAGGGAAAAACTACAAAATTTGAGAAGTTTTAAGGATGAAGAAGGTGAAGCCATGTAAAAAGATTCCCAACATCTTTATGGGTTTAAACCTTGTTTCCATTTTTTTAGAACAGTCTAAAGTCATAATATTATTTTAACTTGAATCAAATAAAAAATATCCTGTTTGTAAATGTGCAAGACAGAAGATTAAAATACATGTTTGTGGTAGACTGCTTGTAGTTATCAATCAAATCCATTAGGTAGGTAAAACTTAGCTTAGGAAGAAACTCAAACTAGCTAACAAATGACAGAGAAAAATGAGTGTGATTTAGAAGATGGAGTTTATAAAGTGCTGTGAAGTAGGCTTTGAACTAAAACCTTTTTCTCATGATGGGACACAAAAGTAGGAAAAAGCTGATGTTGAAAGAAGAGATAGTGGTGAAGAACCACCACCTAATATGGTGAGGAACCCTAAGGTTTCACAGTTTGAAAGGATTTTTCCTTTTTCCTTTCGTACTGAAACTCTTATGGGAGTTGTTTGGTTTGGGTTATTTTTTGAAATTTAAGATTTTCTTTTCTGTATCTAAACCTAGATATGTTGTTAAGCAAATAGATATTGTTTTGTTGGGGGTTGGGCATTTTTTTATTTCAGTTTCTCTCCACTTCCAACAAATCCTGCTTGAAGACTTTTCCCACTTTTTCACTATTTCAAACAATTGTCCCCACCATCCCCTTGAAGGAGAGAAATTAACTGGAGAAGAAGAAATAGGATCTAGACAAGCTTAGGCTTGTCTAGATGGCATGTTGAAGGGCCATCATTAGTTTTCCTTTTGTATTGTGATCCATTTTGAAAAAAGCTTTATAAGATGACACATTAGGAGTAGTGGTTACATTACCAAATAATCAAAAATAAATTACATCACAAAATCACTGCAGCACTTCCAGGGGACAGTTTTTGGGGGGGTTTTGTTGTTGTTGTTGTTTTGTTTACATTTCACAATTAAAATACTGCAGTGATTTGAGATGGTGAAGTTGTGAGATAATGTGAAACCCTCTCAAAGGCCATTAGTGGGCTGGAGAAAGACTTTCAAATATTCACAGAATCTATGAAAGAACCACAGATTACTTGGTTCTACATACAGAACGTAAAATTTAGGAACAAAAGGAACTAAAAGGAAGTTTGAATATTGCACATGATAAAACAGATAATTCCATGTATATTTTCCAGATCTTTCAGAAGAATTGAGATTAGGGAATCAGGACTTACTGGGCCATAAGCATAATAAGGAAACAAAGAATTAAGTGTGTCCAGAGTAATGGATTAGAGCTGTGAGAAATTCCAAAACTGAAAAAATATACACCCTTGGGTGTTATTTTCATAGCAATAATGTTACTTGGATCCACAACAATCTAAAGATAAATGCAAGGCGGTGTTTGGGGGGAAGCAACATAATTTTTTGCCTTTTTATTGTCCTTGCTCTATTAGACCAACTGGTATGTACTGCAGACTGTGATCCCAGAAGCCTGTCTGATAAAGCTGGAGGAAGGTGAACTCTATTTAATGAAATATATCGCCTCTTCCTGACAAACCTGGCCACCTCTGGTTATGGACACTCAAGCCATCATAGAAGCTAGAAACAGTCTTCAAAATTTGACCCAGAGCTGCTTAAAACATGATACTGAAGGAAAAGTTTAGTCTGTTTCCCTTTCTTTCCCCTACCACCCCCAAAAATGTGTTTTCCTTAAAGTGTGGAAAGTTTGTACTTGCACATAACCAGTTTAATTTTAGTTACACAACATCATAGCTTCAGCTAGTCATGCATTCTCCTGCCTCCTGCAGTTCAGAAATCCATCTTTTACTATTGAAGATGACCTGCAGTCTCTGCAGGAGAAATCATGTATCTGCATAAAAGTGACAAGTTCTTTCACAAAAAAAAACTTGCAAAATTTTGAGCATCCATACACTTTAAGCTTCACAATTACTTCAGTTATTTTGTTCTCAACAGTCTTAACCAAGAGTAGAATTTTTAACTGCAAGAACTTCAGAAGTATATATTTCTCTTGGGTTGCTTATCAATAGGGAAGGTAACATTTCCTGGGAGCTGATTCCAAGCTGAATGCAGCAATATTGTAGAGGTTAATGGCTAATATTAAACTCCTGTTGTTGTCAGCAGCTTGACTCCACAGTTCATTACTACTGCCTTAGTCTGTTACTGATGATTTTCTTCTTTTCTGTGTGTATACGAGTTAGTGAAAGAGCCCTGTAAAGCACTATAAGGATTTCAGGTATATTTTGTAAAAGGATTTAGACAGTACTACTTGTGAGGAAGTAGATAGAACTCTCTTTATCCAAACAGCAATTTTTACTGTGTGTTGATTTTCATCCTTGTTCCTGTTCTGAATGAATAAATATTATGTTTTCTGGTCCTGTAAAAGAAAAAAAAAATCCCCTTTAAGGGAATTAGTTTGGGACATACAAATCAATGTTGCCTCTCCCCTTTTCATTGCCTGATGAACGCCAGTTAGAAAAAAAAATTATTTAATAAACACCAAAATATTTTGGTTCTTTCTTCCCAAAATGAGAACTTGGATGAAATTGCTTTTCTCTGACCCAAAATAAAATATTCCATTTTGGAGTAGACATGAAAAGTGAAGAAATCGAAGGGCTGGTTTCACAAAACTGCTGCAGGTGGTAGTATTTATGGTTGAGTAACAGGGAGGTTGGGCATCCTAGCAGGATGGGAGGAGCACCATTCGATTTTTTACTCTCCCTGAGGAAATTTGAACCCACAATTTCTTAATTTCTAGGGACTGACCAAGCTATAATCACTAGATGATAAGCTAATTCAGTGTTTTCTCTTGATGCTTTTCCACTTCTACAAAAATATATTCCAGAATAGATGTTATACTCAGGTGCCGCACTTCCCAGAAAACCACTATTAACACTTAAATAATTTTATAGAAGTAAAACTGCTCATAGAGAACATATAAAAGGACATAATTTCAGATTATCCAATAACTGGTAAATTAATATGCCCTTCTTTGCACCACCCCCAAAAAAGAGCCCAAGACCCCAAAACATAAAAAAGCTACTTGTGCTAATGGTAAATTATTAACTCAGGAGATGGCAGGGTTTCAGTCCCTCTGCTAATGATTATTCAGAAGAGAAAATAGCATTAATAGAGACTAAGTGAAGCCCATGTAGACTACTGTAATTACAGGTTAGAGCCCTATTCAGAGACTTCAGGCACAGACTGAAAATCCATTAAGCAAAGAAAAGGAATTGAAACTGTGTCTCCCAAACCCTAAATATTTTCACTTAGTAAAATGGACAGCTCCTACAGGTGTTACTTCTTGCACATTTTTGTGTGACTTCAGCATGTCAATGCATACATACTTTTCCAGCTTAAATTCTGTCACCACCTCAGGAAACATAATTTCCAGATGGAAAAATATGTGGGTTTTCCAACTTTAATAAGTAAAATAATTTGCTAGCTTTAGGGTGGTATTTATGATCAAAATCACAGAATTAGAGAATCATTTAGGTTGGAAAAGACTTTTAAGATCATCAAGTCCAACCATTAACCTAATGCTGCCAAGTCCACCACTATAACCATGGCCCTAAACACCACATCTGTGCATCTTTTAAATACCTCCAGGGATGGTGACTCAACCACTTCCCTGGGCAGCCTGTTCCAATGCTTGACAACCCCTCCTCATAAGACTTGTTCTCCAGACCCTTCATCACCAGCTTTGTTGCCCTTCTCTGGACACACTCCAGCACCTCAATGTCCTTCTTGTACTGAGGGGCCCAAAACTGAACACAGTATTCAAGGTGCGGCCTCATCAGTGCCGAGTACAGGGGCACAATCACTTCCCTTCTCCTGCTGGCCACACTATTCCTGACACAAGCCAGGATGCTGTTGGCCTTCTTGGCCACCTGGGCACACTGCTGGCTCATGTTCAGCCAGCTATCAACCAACACCCCTAGGTCCTTCTCTGCCAGTCAGCTTCCCAGCCACTCTTCCCCAAGCCTGTAGCATTGCACAGGGTTGTTGTGACTGAAGTGCAGGACCCGGTACTTGGCCTTGTTGAATCTCATACAATTGCCCTCGGCCCATCAATCCAGCCTGTCCAGATCCCTCTGTAGAGCCTTCCTACCCTCAAGCAAACTGACTCTCCCACCCAACTTGGTGTCATCTGCAAACTTACTGGGGGTGCACTCGATTCCCTCATCCAGATCATTGACAAAGATATTAAACAGAACTGGCCCCAATACTGAGCCCTGGGGAACACCACTTGTGACTGGCCACCAACTGGATTTAACTCCATTCACCAGGAGTACTAGGTACTCCATTCCCTAGAATATTAGGATGTACACTTGTGTGTATGTAAGTTGTACACTTATTCACAGCAGTTTATGTCTTGGAGATTACAATTTCGCACCTCCGGAATTACTTTCATCTGGACATTTCTAGAGTGCTTTTAAAGCAGTTCTGTAAACTAAGGTTCACAACACATCTGTGACCTGGGAAGAGCTCATATCACAAGGATCGTCATGTGTGCAGGAGCCTGACAGCAATCTCCAGACAGCCTGTAACAGCATTGCACAGTGATTTAGTGTTGCCAAGCAAGACAGTTCTACAAACAGCAGAAAGGATGTGTGGGGAGGCAGAGTTAAATTTAATACATTTTAATTTAGCATCTGGAATGAAAGAGGGGGAAAATCTGGGATTAAACCCCTTCTCTGAAAGGATGTATTTATGGGGACTTTAACTACATGATCATAAACAAAAATATTCCTTATAGTATCTCTCAAAACCAGCCTTTGTCAGTATTTCTTCTCTGGAGCTTGTACTGTGACGTGGGTTCAGCACTGGCTCCAAGGGAAAAATTTCATGTATGGACTTACAAACTGTATTTCTTCACCACCTTGATCCACCCTGGTATTGCTCCACCTGCATATGAGCCAGGGTTCTCCTCTCTTATTTCTCAGTCATGCCAGCTCTGCTAACCTACGCTTGGATTACTTCCCTCCACCTTCACAGGCCAGGAGCAATTCAGCATTTGTCCACCTGGCAACGCACCAGAATATCTGTTCTGGCAGGCAGACAAGTCATGCTGGTTCAGCACTTCCACTTGCTCATTTGGCACTGTTTTTTCATCGAGAGAGCGAGATCGCTCTTCTGTCCTGTCCTGCAAGCTGTGACCTCTGTGTGCCTGTGTTTATCACAGGAGGACGTTTCTCCAAAGAACCAGTTTCCGTAGCAATTCCTCACCTATCTGCCAATGAACAAGCAGATTTATTAGTGATATAGAATAAGTCTCCCACCCCTCTACACAATTAAATAAATATTCCCTGTCTTAAACCTGCCTCTCATATAACACAGTCCTGATGAAGACTGAGCCTAAACCTATCTAATACAATGAAGTTCTGGAACAGTACAGAAAAGCTGAGGAGATATTTCTAGCCATAAAAGAGATGGATTGAAAGAAATGCATGACAAATTCCTATTGATTAAATGATTTTTATTAAATTTGTTACAAACTGTAAGTATTTTCATTTTGAAAGAATTAACAGTTAGAAAACTGGAACATATCAGCTTTGTGTCCTTTAAAAATAGAGATTGATGTGGGCATATTTGAGGAAATCAAGTTCCAGAGCTTTATAAGGCATAATACATCTTTTGTCAGAAGATAAGTTGTCATCACAAGTTAATCATCATTAGCCTATACCTAAGGTACATTCAGAACCTGCACACTCCAGTGTCCATAATATTTCTATATAACAGTATATTTCTTGCACAACTTCTGTCATGTACTGTAATCTCTGTTCTCTTTGTGAAGGGTATGATTCTCATCTCTGGGCTTGATTACCTGAAATTGGTGAATACCTTACATGGTAGTCTGCACTTCATGTTCTGTTGTTAGTTAGGGTCTTGCTTTCTTTTGCTGGCAATGGGAGGAGGAGGCTGTTGACTGACATAGCTATTTTGATGGAGTGCTTAACAATATACAAGAAAACAGTTTCCTTGTTGGACAGATTCCTTGTTCCTGAAGTTTCCTCTGCTGCCTTCTGCAACATGAATTACAATGGTGTATTAACATCCACTGCCATTAATTTGTGTATTTAGTCAATTGAACTTAGTTGACAGGAGTTGCACACACATACATACACATACATACGCACAAACACACACATACAGATGTGATAACAATTCAATTTCTAAATCTTTTTTTAAGTGTAAAGAGGTACCACTGCTATTGGAAAACATAAATTATCTAAAGCTTGTTTTATTAATCTTTAAATTTTCATAACTTTTCTCTAAACCCTTCTGACAAAGGAATAGGAAAAGGAACAACTCCAAATTATACTTAAACCATGAATAATATTATTCAATACACCAAACACTGTACAGGTTCATTCTGAAAAAAAAAAAAAAAAAAAAAACAAGAAATAAAAAGACGTAAGATTTTTACTGGAGGGAAAAAAAACCCAAAACAAACAAACAAAAAAAAACCCCACCTACAAAGTGTTTCAAGCTAAATGTATTTCTTTTCCGGTTTCCAGAAAGAGCAAGATTCCTCTGCACAACCAAGGAAAGCAAACTGGGACTATAACTGCATAATTCAAAGGGAAGCGGAAATCTCACACATTTGGAAGTCCACCGAAAACAAAAAATAGGGTCTGCTGTATTGAATAAGGCAATAAAAATGTTGGTAGCTACAAAATGAGATGTGGATGAGTACATACTGTTACACGCTTTTTAAGCATTGACTTCCAGTGTGCAGGTTTGCAAACAAGGCTGAAATGCACTGCCTACTGGCATGATATTAACTGCCAGATTGGGTGACTGAGATCTAAATAGTCTATCAAGGGGAAGATTTAAGAAATACTTTAATTTTTTGCTTGTTTAGGTAACATTAATTTTACCTCATTTCACACATACTTCCTTAACAAAAGTACTGGCAACTCTAAAAGTCAAGAAAAGGCATATAAAGATGAGGTGTCACAGACTCATTGATTATCCTTGGTAATAATGTCCTGCGTATCTTCACACAAAGGACTCTGAAGGTGCTAAATTGCCGATCATAGCTGCGTTACAGCTTTAGAGATGACACTATGATATTAAAAGCCACTGCTTTTAATTAGACAACAATAAAAAATCTGATCTCATCCTGTAGTCCAAAAATAAAGCTTTTTCACCTGAGAAGACTTTTGTACTATTTGTTTAACAAAACATGTATTAAATGGCATAAGAAAACCTCATTTAGTAGTACTTGAAGTATACAGGAATCTTTAGTGCTAAAAATCCCAAAGATAAATGTGATTCCCTTCCCTGCCACCACCCCAGTGGTTTTTGTGTCTCTAAATTATATCTCTATGGTAATAATATGTGCTTTAAGAGTTTCTACTTGGTCTGATGTTTCATGCTGTACCTGCAACAGCAGTCCTTGGTAGTTTTATATTTTTTTTTTACTGTGAGCCAGCAGTGTACTAGTTGGATCCTAGATCTAAGGTAACTAGCCTGAGGAGGAATACTTTGGCACAAGTACCAGTCTCATCTCTTTTTTAAAAGTGCATAGCTGATGTACTTCTCCCACCTGCAAAAGAATGTACCTCTTGCTTTCTTAGCCTGGTCTCAGTTTGACTCATGTACTTTTCTTACCCTGCCAGCTCCTCCTTCATTATTTCCCTCTCTTTCTCTGATTCTTTCACTCCCACATAATTTATCTATTTTTGCCATTAAAAAACCATCTGTGTGTGGAAATGGGATTGGGACAAAGATTATCCATTTCACAGTCAAGATAAGGTCTTATTCATTCTACTGCTTCCACTTAATTTATCAAAACACACACCCTTAATTAATTCTCTCAAGGAGAATAATACCAGGGTTTTATCAGATGTCAGCTGGGAAGAAAATCTACTAGTGGATAGTTAGAATCAGTTGGAAAAACTGCTGCATTGTGGAGTCTGGTGGTGTTTGCCTTTGGAATTGCAGGTAAAATACACAACGTAACAAACAATTCAGACTACATGTTCTTTTGTCCCCAAGGAAACCTTTGAATTCTGTTTTCAGATAAGAGGCAGAGATTCACACCTACTAGATAGTCTATGAGTCCCTAAGGGTGACATCTTGTCAGTGAATCCAGACGCCTTACCTTATTTTATAACAATTGAGAAAAATTATACTTTCATACTCGCAGCTCCCTTCCCTTCCCTTCCCTTCCCTTCCCTTCCCTTCCCTTCCCTTCCCTTCCCTTCCCTTCCCTTCCCTTCCCTTCCCTTCCCTTCCCTTCCCTTCCCTTCCCTTCTTCATGTATCAGTAAGGGAAAAGACAGTAATTTAAATATATTTGAAAGAATAAAGCAAACTTCCTGGAGTCAAAAATTCTTCAAGAATATTTTTTTCCATGGGGAAAGCAGAGATAGATTCAGAGATTTGCAAAGCTGGCATGAAAAGTATCTGGCAAAAAAAAAAGATTATGAATGAATGTGAAGTTCGATTATTCTGATTTTTTTTTCCAGACTTGAACATGCATTGATCTAGCATGGTTTAGATAATAACCATTTATATGGTATAACACAGAGGGGGACTCACAATTCATAATTATTACATTTTCCTTAATAAATATCCTTGATCTTATTATGAGAAAATAGTAACATTCTTCCACTTTTATCATTGCCTCAGTGTTACTTGCAGTTGGCTTCCTATCAAAGATGGAAGATGAGAGGAAGATTTTCCTTCCACCCCTGGAACTTCCTACAGAAGGATTAAAGGTTGTTTTATATCTAGGTGCTTCAGACAAACATCATATCCACATGGTATATCTAGGGAATAGGGCAATGCTTTGTGAATTAGGCCTATGGTCACATACTGTGTACCATGCCTGGGAAGTTTCACATTAGCAGAGGCACAGTTTGAACGACACAATCCTCACTCAGTTCAGCTGAGGGTGACCTCAGTAGATGAAACTGGAGTATTACTCAGTTCCAAGCTAAGCTGAGGGTTATATGAACAACATAAACGTTTATCTGGCTTTTTGACGTTCTTCTAAATATTTTACAAAGAACAAGGATAATAAACATAAGAGAGCAAAATACCCGACTGACTTCTTCTTAATCTCTTCAGATTAATTTGCCTCAACTTTTTATTAACCTCTATTTTTCTGTGTGGTATGATTTCTTCTTGCAGAGATGATTATATATTCATCGCTTTGCTCTTGCACTATGGCATCTCCTGGAGTTGTAATGTCCCGACCACCCCAATGCTTACTGGAACATGCTGTACATGCTTATAGTTTGGATACAACATTAGGACACAGTGGCAGGTTTGATAACCTGTTTTCACCAGAACAGTGAGGGCTAGCACACCTCCTTCCTTCCCTGCTTTGAGTCTTTACTATCCAGGAGTCTTTTTGGGATAGGACACATCATACAGCATCATTGTTTCAGCACTGGGGTGCTTGTTCTTTTATACACACCCGCTTGTTCACACAGTTTCATAGTGTGCCACAATAAGAGGTATAAGACCCTGCTCAGGCTGTTGAACCTAACCTATCACATACTTGAGCTAGTTCCAAGAACTGAGAAGGAACACTGAGATATGCTGATTTCATCCAAACAACCTGGGCAAAATAAGGAAAACTCTGAAATGGGTTCCAGTGAGCATCTGACAAAAAAAGCATCCAATTGACAATCAGCTGTCATGGCTTATCTTCCCCACATATGTACAATTGCACAAATATAAAATTTATGCAGGTTAGAAATTTTGGGCATCAGTTGTCTTGCCCTGTCCTTTCTTCATGGAGAAATTATAGTAATCAGACCTTCTGAGGTTAGGAAAACCCAAGAGCAACATATCCCCTATTTTAAAAACATTTTCAAATTATTTGGGTTTTCAAAGGGTTTTGTGTTCTGTTCCATTAAGCATTACCTTTGTAACATTGGAATGGGTCAAGGAGAGAGGAGATACTGTAAATAAAATCATTATTAAAACAAAATGTTGAAGGGCACTGTCTCCTGCCATTTTTGATACTTTAGAAAAGGAACTACTATGAATTTGCATGCAAGTGGGTGTAAGAATCCTCAAGGAGAGTGTCAGGGACAAGCTGTAAATACGAAAGTTATTCAGATAAGCATCAGTATAACATTTTTCATAAATAATCTATTACAACAGTTCAGACTAGTTGGGTTTTTTTTTTTCTGGAAGCAGGCACTGATTCAGTATTCTGCTTGATGGACAATCAAAGGTACATATACAGTGGACAGAATATATGCTATGATTTCATGGCTGAAAATATTTAACAGGAATTTTTGCTATTTATGCTAATATTTTGAACAATGCAATGAGGGAAAAACAATTTGATTTAGATTGTCTTAACTTTTATTTAATCTGTCAAAATATGACATCGAGGTTAATAAAATGAAAACTCAGTAAAAAGAAAAGAAATGTTTCCAAACCCAAAACAAAACAACTCTAGGGAATGATTAGGAATTAATGAGGTGCAAAATCCTATCTATCTTAATTATTTCAGCTTGGCAAAGAAAACAAAAACACTAACACAGATTTGGAATGGATTTGACATGTTTTTTCTCTTTTCATGGGAGGTATGATGCAAACTCACATGCATAAGCAGACTACCAGGTACCTAGTTTGTAATGCATAGAGTATCATACAAGCATTCCCAGATCAGATCAGAGCTAACAAACTGCATTTTTTCACAAAGGCTCAAATATTGTTTTCACATTTCTTTCAAGTTTCTTCATGATGAAATAATCTGCTTTTTCCTTTTCTACCAGCTACCTACATGTACAAAATTATTAATACCTGTGAGGAAATTGCTTTGTCTGTGACATAACAGTAGCAGCTTTACTAAGGTGGTTGAACTGCTGGTTCCTTATACCATGGTGCTCCCAGCATTATTCTAGGGACTTGACACTTGCTGTGTTAAGGGGTGAGTCCAGCACTTTGAACAGTGAATGCTGGATTCTGGGTGAGTTCAGAAGTAAGTAAAGGTGGGAAAAAAGGAGTGCTGCGGTTCTTGGCAAAAATTTTATGGCTCGGTTTGCTTAACCAAGTGAGTCTCTTTTAAGGATAAAAATGACAGTAACGCTCTCAAATTCAGAACACATGCTATGAACAATCTGCATTTTTAAAATACTTCTTGAGCAGTTCCTGTTAAATATGTGGTTGGATATCTCATCCTGTCATTTTCATAAGAGTAATAATTCCCCCTTCCCTTTTGTATAGATCAGAATTTCTGTTGGTTCAAACAAATTTCCATGAGCTTTGATTGACATTTCACAGAATCAGAGAATCACAGAATGGTGAGGTTGGAAGGGACCTCTGGGGATCATGTCATCCAACCCCCCTGCTTGAGCAGGTACACCTAGAGCAGGGTGCGCAGGACCACGTCCAGGCAGGTTTTGAATGTCTCCAGGGAAGGAGACTCCACAACCTCTCTGGGCAGCCTGTTCCAGTGCTCTGTCAACCTCACAGTAAAAAAGTTTTTCCTCATATTCAGGTGGAACTTTCTGTGTTCCAGTTTGTGCCCATTGCCCCTTGCCCTGTTGTTGGGCACCACTGAAAAGAGTCTGGCCCCATTCTCTCCATCCCCAGCACAGACCCCTGGGGAACACCACTAGTTACAGGCCTCCAACCAGACTCTGCATCGTTGATCAGAACCCTCTGAGCTCTGCCATTCAGTCAGTTCTCTATCCACCTCACTGTCCTCATCTAACCCACACTTCCTCAGCTTACCTATGAGGATGTTATGGGAGACAGTGTCAAAAACCTTGCTGAAGTCGAGGTAAACAACATCCACTGCTCTCCCTTCACACACCCAGCCACTCATGCCGTCATAGAAGGCTATCAGGTTGGTCAAGCATGATTGCCCCTTGGTGAATCCATGTTGACTATTTCTGATAACCTACATTTCCTCTACATTTGCCTAAACAAAATAAATTTTCTATTTTTAGTATCATTGACATTACTACTAAGTAGTTTAATGCACATCAAATACACTTTCTTTTCTGATTGCATCTAAGCTAAACTATCAGTCCATGATAGAGATTTTAATCGTACAGGTTTCACTGCTCAGAATGCAGCAGAGGGAAGAAAAAAACCTTTAATTCAATATTTATGATCAGCCTGTAGACTCTTTTTTTTTATAAGTGGAATTTAGAACTAGGCTACAATTCAGTGCTTTTCAGTCTCTTGACATGTCACTTGATTATCCAAACAATATGAAAAACAGTAACATATCTCTTAGAATATGTTGAAAGGACTACATTGAAAATGAAGATTACTGATACCATATAGCATCTGTAGATATAAGAGGGCTTCTGTTCTAATTACAGAAGACTTCAGAGCTCCTGGAATCCATTTTAGTGAAATAACTGTGCAGAGGAAAGTAACTGCTTATCAGTTGGTTGCCAAAGTAATACTGTAATAGCACAAATGGAGAAAAGATGTAAAGGATATTTTTGATTCTTAAATATTGGGTTTTTTTATTATGAATGTCATATCTTTACAGTTAGAAGGATGGCTTAGACTGCAGAGGTTTGCAAGAGGCTTAAAAGTTAACTAACCATTAGTCAGAGTTGAGTTCACATTAATTTCCTCATCTTTGGTGGCAGAAGCTTTCCACTACAGATGAGAATACAAACTCACAGTAAGACAGTGGCGGTTTGGTTGAGGAATTCACAGAAGCCAATTTCCATAATCTGAGGCTTTAGTCTGATTTTGTTCCATTCTGTTCTTATTATCTATTTATCTATCTATCTATCTATCTATCTATTGATAAACTTAAAGTAATTTTGAAGGAATGTATTTCAGAACATGTAAGTGTATTCCCGGGATCAGTCTCCCTTTCTCCAGTTTTTAATATACCCATCCCTTTGACTGTTAATTTTCAAATAAGAGCTCTGTGATTACTTATATTGACCAGAAGTGATTATGTTATTAGCATAGTAGTACTTACTGGTATTTTCAAAGTAAACTTTCTCTTCGCCACTCACAGTCAGAAGAGACTTCCTGGTTCTATATTCAGCTGCAGAGTATCCCGTCACTTTTCTGAATTTTGATGGAGAAGGAATGGTTTGTTATACTACGTGATCAAAACAAGAAGTGGTGGTATAACTTTGTCCTTTTCTCAGAGGTTGTCCTTTCTGTGTTCCCTGGGATTTGTTAAGTACTTTATTATTATAATTTCTCATGTTTCTCTTGTATTGCTTCTTCCATTCCAGTCAAAATACCCAGCTGAGGTCCTGTCATGGTTTAACCCCAGCTGGCAATTAAGCACCACACAGGTGCTCGTTCACTCCCAACCCTGGTGGGATGGGGGAGGGAATTGGAAGGGTGAAAGTGAGAAAACTTGCGGGTTGATATAAAGACAGTTTAATAGGTAAAGCAAAAGCTGTGCATGCAAGCAAAGAAAAACAAGGAATTCATTCACTACTTCCCATCAGGAGGCAGGTGTCCAGCCATCTTCAGGAAAGCAGGGCTCCATCATGCATAACAGCTACTTAGAAAAACAAACACCATCACTCCAAATGTCTCCCCCTTCCTCCTTCTTCCCCCAGCTTCATTTGCTGCGCATGACATCATATGGTGTGAGATATCCCTCTGGTCAGTTGGGGTCAGCTGTCCCAGCTGTGCCCCCTCCCAACTTCTTGTGCACCCCTAGGCTGCTCGCTGGTGGGGTAGGATGAGAAGAAAAAGCCTTGGCTCTATGTAAGCGCTGCTCAGCAAGAGCTAAAATATCCCTGTGTTATCAACACTGTTTTCATCCCAAGTCCAGAACACAGCTCCATACTAGCCGCTATGAAGAAAATTAGCTCTATCCCAGCAAAAACCAGCTCAGGTCCATAGAATAATTTAAAGACTAACGAGCAGATTATGCAACATCCAATTTAAACCTGTTCAGCCATTGTAACATAAACTATACGTACTACTTAGTAATGTATGTATTTAAAGATACATTCTATTTATTCTCATGCTTTTAGGTGTATCTTAAATTGAATACCTCCTGGGTTAATTTCTGGATGTGGTCTGCACAGACGGACTTTATTTTGCCAGGGACAGATCTGAGGATAGCTGACGGAGGAGAAGATACACGTAACCCAGCATGAAAACTTCACACTGGTTTCAAAAGCTTTTGGATCAGTCATTTCACAGAATGTTTTTTGATAATACCTATTGTGTACAAGATAAAATATTCTTCTTTAGAAAAACATTGTAAGATTGTTAGTCTAGTCAGTATGTTGCTCCCAACCTCAGTTTGTTCTGAGAGCACTAACTTTGTGTGTTAGTGAGCTCATTAGTCTTCCCCTGACACCCAGGTTTCTTACTGCAAATAATATCCTATGGCACCCCTCGTTTTAAAGTACGTACTGTTTTACAAATAGAGAGATTTTCTTTATTTGAACTATATGTTATTTCACATCCAAATTTGGCTATAGCTTTGAAATGACTTCCAAAGCACCCTTAGCACAATGATATTTGGTGCCATCTGAAATACTTATCAAGAAACAACAACAAAAGAAAAATAATCTAAATTTTCCATTATGCCTTTCAACCTTGCAGTGCCATTTATTCTAAAACACACATCTAGGATTTAATCTAACATGGTCGTTAAATCAAAGGAATAGACTTTTGTCCATCAGATTATAATGAAGTTATATAATGCCCTATTAACACTTTCTGCTTCTGTAAGACTTGACTTCAGCCAACCATATTTAAGCTAGTTTAGAATGACAACTATCAGGAGATAATTATTTTCTATTGCTTAAAAAACCAAAACACTAAAAAGCAAAACTTGGCTATCAGTTTGTTACCACTTTCGTGTTCGTATCTATGTCATCGCCTCTGCCTCTGTTCAGCTTGGCAAAACATTGTGAACAACAGATCTTAAAGGTATCACAGGGAAGATAGCTATGAAAAATCATTCCTCAGGTAGGTCCCCTATAATTCAGGCTATTTATTTATTCATTTATGTATAACCTGTAATGCATTTTGTCCTTTTTCTTCTTTCCATTAGTAAGAAGGAGAATCACTTCGAAATACCAAACCAACATTCTTAGCATAAAAAATCTCAGCCTCAGAAATCTCTTATCAATGTATCTTCATTAGTCTCTCAGCACACCTTAATATAACAAATTAACATATTACATACTTTAGTGCTATCTTACAGTTTAAGAAAAAGCACTTTCCTTTTCTGTCAAAAGCAAAATTCCAATATCCTGTTTAGAGCAATTTATGGCTTTTAACATAAATCCTCTCCAAATATGTTCAATGTTTGTCCTTTGTTTTCTAACTGATCACCCATACTTATGTGGTTGAAATTTTTGCTGTTTTGTTCGGTCTCCTGCTTTTCAGTAAGTGATTCTTGCTCAGAGATATTATACATCTGATCGCTTTCTTCTCTGGACTCCGGCTAGCTCCCTCAGACACTTACATATTTGACCCCAGTGATGCCCACTTACACCACTGACCACCGACATATCTTGGTCACAATGATTCCACTCCCCAAGCGAGAAACAGAGATGTATTGCCTTGAAGAGAAGCACTGGTAAACCATTTGCTCCCACAGGACCTTTGGTCTAGGGCCTACTCTACTCATAGAAATTTTAAGAACTAGCAGGTAGTGCTGCATCTTAGCCTTCAAGGAGTGATCGTCAAAAACCAAAGCAGAAGTGTATTCTCTATTTTAAAAACTAACAAACAAAAAACCCAGTTTGCTAATCCATCCAATATTGACGTCATATTCCCCATCTTTGTAGGATCCCTGAGTAATAAACCAGTGGCTTTTCATCAATATTTTAAAAACCCTTCTGCTGCCATATTTGGTAATACTAGATTTTTAACTAAGGTTAGTGGAATATTAATTTAAGAATCATGCTTAAACACATAGTAAGTTTCACAAGGGCAGGTGGGAATTGTGTGAGAGAAAAATGTCACTTAAGGTAGAATTTCTCTGATTTGAGTCAGTTTCATAAAGTAACTGGGGAAAACTCCAGTAGCCTACCTCAAGTAAAGATTTAATTGAGCTTTCCAGATCTATTAGATATAACAAGACATTGGTGTAGTATGATTATTTAACTTATGTCATCCACTGGGATACCTTTTAATTTGAACATTAATCCTAATTGCACAAGCCACTAGATATAAGGCTAAAAAAATACAGGAGAGGAGAAAAGAACACATTTTGGGGTGGGGCAGGGGGGCAGAGTTGCATTTAAAAAGTGAAATTGAAGCATTAATAAATAGCTTTAAAGACAGAAAGAGAAAATTGTTTTCTAAGTCCTGAGTGATGTCCAAAACACTGTGAGTTAAAGCAAATAAAGGTCATTCCAAAAGACTGATCATGTTTCCAGCTTCTAAGGAACTAATTTCAGGTCTATTTGAGTATTATCAATGGTCCAGTGAAAAACACTGTAACATTTCCTCTTAGTATTTGAAGGCAATGAGTCTGGTTCTAATTGCTCACCAGTTCTGCAACAGAACAATTTCTCTGGTTGTCTCTGATCTAAATAACTTTGGTGCAACTACCGTATGGCACTTCACAGTGTTTAAAAGCAATGTTCAAAAAAGTGAGCTTTGTATGAAAATACCAGGACAGGTTGTACTGTAAAAACTGTCACCTACATCTGTATCAAATTCATGATATATTTGTCAATGTAAAGATTACTGTCCTTCCAGGTTTCTCTTTTTCATTTGTATTACAGTACATCGTCAGTGGAGAAGACATAGAATATTTCTTTAAACACCAGAGAAAGACTGCTAACTTTTCTGAAGAAGTACTTAGTTGAGATCACTGAGAATACAGCTGCTCATAGAATTGATTTACCCTGAACATTTTCCACTCAAAATTATAATTAATTTTCTGTAATTATTAACACATACTTATGCAAAAATATTGTAGTTTCTTTTGCTGGTTTTGGCTGGGATAGTGTTAATTTGCTTCATAGCAGCTAGTATGGGGCTGCGTTCTAGACTTGGGATGAAAATAGTGTTGATAACACAGGGATATTTTAGCTCTTGCTGAGCAGCGCTTACATAAAAGCAAGACCTTTTCTATTTCTCATGCTGCGCAGCCAGCGAGCAGCCTAGGGGTGCACAAGAAGTTGGGAGGGGGCACAGCTGGGACAGCTGACCCCAACTGACCAGAGGGATATCTCACACCATATGACATCATGCGCAGCATATAAAGCTGGGGGAAGAAGGAGGAAGGGGGAGACATTTGGAGTGATGGTGTTTGTCTTTCTAAGTAGCTGTTATGCATGATGGAGCCCTGAACACCTGCCTGCCAATGGAAAGGAGTGAATGAATTCCTTATTTTCCTTTGCTTGTGCATGCAGCTTTTGCTTTGTCTTTAAACTGTCTTTATATCAACCCATGAGTTTTCTCACTTTTAACCTTCCAATTCTCTCCTCCATTCCACCTTGGGGAAGTGAGCAAGTGGCTGTGTGAGGCTAAGCTCCCTACTGGTGTTAAACTACAAGAAATTGTAATTTACACTACATAATTTTTCTTTAAAAATTAGGTTTTCTTTATTCTTCCAAATATGAGATTTTTAATCAGACATTATCAAAATATTTGGATTTAGAAAATAAAATTAAAATTGTCAATCCCAACTTCTGGCACATTGACAAATAGGCTGACATAGAAATCAACCACAGAAGCCCGAAGAGTCTATGTGGCAACTTCAGAGCTTGGTGGGATGGCGGGTAGCCAGTGCTGTAAGAAAACTATGAAATGGATGCTCTTTGACCTTTTCAAGCTGAAGATTTTTTTTTTTTTTTGAGTGTGGAGTTTTTGATGTCCAGTCCAAGATTTTTCTTAACTCCAGTGTATGAAAATTCGGTGGTTGAAGACAAGCCCAGGCAGAGTCATCCGCAGTGTGTCTCAATCTGACAAAAGCTAAATCTCCTTAAGTTGCTTTTAAACCTTTTCATCCAGAAAAGAGGCACAAGCCCAAGGGAGATTGTGTTTCCAATGGAGTCTGCCTATGAGCTGTAACTTGTTTGCTCCATCACAGACCTTAACTCCCAGGTTAGAATCCATATGCACAAGGCATGCTTGAAAGTCAAGACACAAGTCAATGAGTTAATGTCAGTATTTTATGAAATTATTTGTTCTTAACTGCGTGTTGGGTTGGGATTTTTTTTTTTTTTTTTTTTTTTTTTTTGAGCCATAAGTGTAACATCTGGTTATTTGAAATTAAGTTCCCCATCTTTTGCATGAATTACTGAAGAGCCATTCTGGGATCAATCTCTAATTAAGAATGACCTTTAATATGAAACAGGAAAATGAGAAAACTTTACAGTAGCAGTAAAAGAAGAATCCCAGATCACCTTGGCTCTAACAGTGCTCACAGTGAATAAAGGAATAGGCATTTTGCTCATGATTTCAGTGTAATTCACTTTCAGCTCATCACCCATTCATCTTAAAAGCATTAAGAATTTAAAATCTCTGGCAACAGAATGGAAAATTAGCACTAACCTCAGAGACCAAGTCTTGCAACTCTGAGGAAGATGAGGAAACTTGGATAGCTCTGACTCTCCTCCTATAGGGAGCTATATTCATACAAGTAGAGTACATTCACCATGATCTAGGTATCAGTCCTTGGCTCTTACTCTATGACTGCTCAGCATCATCTACTTTATGGCAAAGATGGGAAATTGAGACCTGTCCCGTGTGGATCATGATCCTCTTTACTTCAGTTACTTTATTTATGTCCAACATTTGAAGTTAAACTTGTACTGAAATTCAAATTCTGTGGCACCTAATAACTCTTCAGCTGGTAAAATAATAATAAAAAAAAAAAAATTGGCATCTGCTTCCACAAGTGACTTTTAGTTTAGAAGAGTTTAGTTTTTTTCAGTATTATGTATGAAAGCATAAACTTATGCAACTGCTACAAGAGCAGATAATTTCAGGGTACAAAAAGTAGGTTAACTAAAATATACTTGTTTATGCCTGCATTGCTTTTTTTCATTCACTGAAAGCTATTCTACCTAACAGATGGGCAAATGTCTGCAGGTCATAAACCTAATGGCATTCTAGTAAAATTCAACATAAGGTTCTTATTTCTTGAAGCATAAAGAAACTTCATGCAAACAAAAGCACACAGTAAAAATCCCTTATTTCACATCTTCATATTTCACATCTAAAAGTACAATTCAAGACCTTAGGATTTACTTTCTTAGAGGATCAAATCAGTATTTTGTGAAATACATGGGTCTGGGTTTTTGCCTCCGCTCTTCCTTTCCTTGCCTCGTTTGATTTCTTATACACTTATTTAATAAAACTGAAGAAAACAGAGAAAGAGTTTGAGGGACAGGCTGGCTTTCTAGATGAAAAATTGAGTTGACACTTAAATACAAGCTGTATTACAGATACAAGAAAAGTGTATGACATTGGACAAGTGTCTGGTTTTATTTGCTTGTTTGTATACTTATATATACAATGATGAAATATGCTTTTTTTTTTAATTAACTTAATTTCATGGAATTAGAAGCTCTTGGCAACAGTACTGGGTAGAAACAAATTGCAGCTTATGCTTTGCAGCTTATGCATGTTTCTAAACCACATAAATACTTGAATAAGTTTACAGAAATATTCATGCAGTGAGTGAGACACAAAAACTGTGTGCAGCATGGAAAAAAAGTAAGTGTAGCAATTTCTAGGTTAAAGGAACTGCTAACATGAAGAAAACAAGAAAATCTGGATTGAAGATGACCAATGGAAAGGGGGGGGAGCCTTAAGCTGCATAAGCAAAGTAAAACAAGAAGTTGTTGATGTTATGCCAACCCACCATTGTGGTAGCCACAATATATTTACTACTATATAGATATAGTAGATATGTTATATATCTACTTATAGCTATAAATAACTTTGATTTTTTTTCTTGTCCTGTATCGAAAATATTTCATAAATGGCATCCAGCCTGGTATAACAAAATGCATGATTACCCCATACGACATAATGTGTTATCAAGCTAAAGTTCTCAGTAGGGTTTCAGAAATGAAGTTCCAGGAACAAACATATGTGGAAATAAAAATTTGCTGGAGGCTTGTACTCCCTTCTTGTTTGATTTGGTTGTGATTCAAATCCCAGGTAGTGAATTTTACAAGTCTACACAGAGAAAGAAGGAGCATCTTCCTTCTCCTGGGGCCAATCGTCCTTTCAGGGGACAATCAGTCTGTTCTGTCATGGCAGACCTTCATATAATCTATTTCTGCTTGTGTTTTCCAAATGAAATAATATTGGTATGATTGCCTGGGAAAATGTTGAGACATTCACCTACGTAATCCTGGACACTGTTTGTTTATTTTCTTATACTTCCTTCCCCCCCCACCTACCCCCTGTATAGTGGGAAGAATTTTTTTATTATTTTTTTCTTTGTATAACTTGAGAAAGAATGTTATAAAAATTATATATATTTGGAGGAATTGACCATATAAAAAAACTTTTGGGAACTTTTTAGGAAAAATAAATATTAAAATACTATTTATGGATATGTGTTGCATTAAAGAAGCTGAAGAAAATATTTCTTTTAACTACTCACTCTAACTTCTCTTTTAGAGTGTAAAATGTATTTTGTGCCTCTGTGTTTCCTCGCTTAGCTTGAATGCTTTCTTTCCCCCCTCAGAAGCATGTGAATTTATCAAGTGCAGCTTTCTTGGAGTTATAGCAAAGATCATAGGATTTGGAAATGAAAGAAAGATTCCTTCATCTCCACTTGAAAAAACAAATAGTCTCCCAGGGAGAGTACCAGGAAATATGGGCAAACTGAAAAAAACAAGTGCTAGCCTGAATATGGCTGGGGAACAGAGAAAAATGGATCTTACTTATGGGAGAAATCTGGCTGAGAGGAATCAAGTTACAGAAGCCAGAAAAATACTTCCAGTGTGAGCCAGAGAACTCATTCTGGTATCTCTCCATATGACAGCTTTTGTGAGATGTTTGCTAGTATGCAGTCACGTACTGGCAGACTGTGCACAGGGCTGCGGATTCTGGATGCTGGCCTGTGTATTGTAGCTCCATATGTGGATACCTGAGACCTGCAAGCTTCCCAGTCTACCTCTGCATCTGTCTTCTGCATGACAATAAAATCTCTCTTTAGGAAGCACCAGAAGTTATCTCATTCATTAGTATTATGCAGTTTTTGAGATGCTTTCTTTCCTGGGAATGGAGACTTAGGAGTTCATGTATTTCTGACTCATATAGGGATCTCTTGTTTCCTGAAACAGACACAGATAGTTTCCAGTGCTGATACTTGTACCAAAGAGTTCAAAGGGAACACTGACCAGTGATATTATGATCTTCCTAGATGGACTGTGCTGATCAATCTATGCTTTGAAATGTGGTGTGATAAGGCTGATTTTATCAAACCTATGCCAAAGAAATATGACTATGATCAAGAGCAAGATCTGGCCTCAGAAGTGCACTTTCTATTCATAAATTAACATAGCCTTGCTGTAATATAACTTCTGCAAAATCTCTGAGTGAGGTGATACATAGGGAAGTGTACAGGTCCTGTAGTCACACAAGGACAGGATGTATATCCATCTACATGACCACCAGAAAGCTGGAAAATGACAATGGAAAAACTGATCTCCTTAGCAGCTAGTAGCCGGTATGTGGTTGACATAATTTTTTGCTGCATCACCACCTCATTGGACACTCCTTTGACCGCAGTTACCTGAAAGATCCCTAGAGCAATTGTGAAAAACAGGTCTCTCCCATAAATTCTTCATATCTGCAAAAGTCCCAGTTCCTGGAAACTCCAGAGTTGGCATGAAGCCTCACACCCATTCTCATGAGGGGCACTGTAAACACATGGTAGGTGTGAAGGCTATGTTTGTTGCATACCTTATACTAACATATTTCTATGCAGTCTTACAATTCCAATAAGCATTTCAAAAGAAAGACAAAAAGATGTGAATCCTGCATGCTCCTTGTTATTTTTTTCCTTCAAAACAACAGCTGGTCTCAATACATCAAATATTTTATTAAAATTAAAATTAGAGGTTAAAATTACACCTTCAGGAAACTTGTTATCCAAGAAAATGGTGCCAGTGTAATAATGAAAATGTAATTACAATTTCATTTATAATAAGTGGTGTTCAATTATTTCTTCTATAAAGAAGGAATTATTAACAGTAGTCAGTGCTGAGATTCTGAATATAGATGATTTTTTCGTTTGTTGAAAAATAAACAAGAGGTGGCCTCCACACTGAAAAGGCTCATCTGATTCAGACAGGAAGATATATCTTCCATAGATCCAGTTATTTCCTCTTTTTTTACCCCAACTGCTGCTATTTAACAATAGCATTTAATTAATCAGATTTAGTTTACTTTACTTGCTCCAGATTTTCACATACACAGAGCCTGTAGAGTTGCAGGGAGAGAAATAGACACTTGTGGCAGAGAAACTGCAAAATAGACAGATCAGGTAACATAGGAAAAAGCAGAAAGACTGGTAAAATGACATTGAAAAACACCCTTTGATAATGATGATGACCGCATCAAACCAAAACTGAAGACACACCATAAAGAGTAACCTAATTGTTTCAGAAAGGAAAGCACGACAGAGCAAGATAAATCAATTAATGTGACATAAGAGAACTGGGAAACAATAGTTATGCATCTCTAAGACCATAGCATTTTCTTGTTCAAAATCCTTTTATTTCTTTTGAGATAGGCCAGCTGGACTCTGATGGCATTTTATTTAAGAAGTCAGAGGCTATTTGTTCATATGCAGGTTGGTTTTTTTCCTTGATGCCAGCTGAAGATAATTAGGGTAGAAAGGCGAGTCAGGAAGGAACAGAGATAAACAGCTCATGTGGACTTGAGAAATTGCACTGTATGGAGGAAGGCTGTTAAATTCTGAGCTTGACATATTATTGTTGGGTTTTTCCTCTTATTTTTTCCTTTTTTTTTTACATTGAAACATTTCTGAAGTTGAAAGCACTGAGTCTGCACAATCCAGACACATAACTAAAAGAAGTCTTGTGAAATATTTAACACAGATGTAAGACTGACGTGTGACTAGACAATTGGGAATACCATAGAAACTGGATGCACTAGGATATAATTTTTTTTTCCAAGATAGGTGAGAAAGAGGTTATCAAAGACTTCTCTTGCACACATTCATGTATCAGCAATGTCAGGTGTAAGGAAGAAAGGGTTACCCTGCAGAAAACAAAAAATCTCACATACAAATGACACATTTATAGAAGTAAAGCCGAAAAGCCCACCAATTAAACTAAAGCATCAGAGAACAGGAGAAGATTCTCATAAGCAATACGGAACCTCTATCTAACAACAGGGTACTGAAAGTCAATACATCTCTCAAAAAAATTCATAGATAAACTAAACCAAAGAAGAGGAAGAATGACACTGCATCAAAATGACTCAAACTCTGCTGAGATAAATATTTAAGTGGAGAGGAACACATATTACTTCTATGGTTGTAAGCTCCAGCATTAAGAATATAAATATAAAAGAGTTATTTCTACCTTCAAGACATTAGTAAAATGGAATAAACAGAACAGAGGGTAGAGAAGTGATTTTAAGTGTCATGTAAATCATGCAATAGAGACTGCTGCTGACTTCATTTTAAGTACTTAAAAAAAAACCCACAAAAACCCAAAAACAAAACCAGCAGATAAGCAGACAATAATGTAATAATGGTATGAAATAATTAATGTCAAATGCCTCTATCTGTCATTTTGAGCATGAAGTAGGTGAACATCAGTAACACAGCCTTTAAGAAAATAAACATTTTCATTATGCTTAAACACTACAATGGAAAGTACTAATATTCATGCTTTCAGAGGTACTTACTGTTGAAACTCATATTAACAAAAAATAAATTAAAATAGTAACATCAAGCTATCAATTTTTGATTTTTTTTTTTTTTTGTTAGGTCTTTTGTAACAACCATGAATAAATGAGGGTCAGGGTTTGTGTTGGTTTAAATTTTTTTAGATTGTTTAAGTAACTATGAAGTACAGAAGTTTACTTGGATCAGTTAGGGTGACAAAGTCCATGCTGTAAATGTGAAGAAATTACTTTCTTCTGTGAGTCCTCTTCCCTTGATCATCTGGGAAACTGAGAGTAGTTCGGAAGAGTTTGTATTTTGGTTTTATTATTTTTGTTACAATGCCTTGCATCCTAGTTGCACCTTGGTAGAAGTGATGAGACTATAACTCCAAGAAGTTAGGTTCAAAAGTTGGAAGCTTCAGTGAATACAGCTTCAGTGAGTCACCAGAGCACAAAATATTTTTAGTTGAAATGAAAAAGTTTATACAGCTGAAATCTGCTAGTTGGCAGTGAGGAACTGCTTTTGTAGGGGGGAACTACAGGAAACTTACTGATGCCATAGGATTTGCTCCTTGTGTGTATATAGGGAGGAAACAGAGTGGGTACTCTTCCTGAGGCATCTGTAATGGACTGAAACCCTTTTCTATGTCTCAGTGTTCAGCTGAAGGAAATCTCTAAAAACAGAGATGAGACTGAGCTTGCAGCCTCTGTCTGGGAACCTAATTTAGCCTATATAAACTGAGGCAGAGAGACAGGTTGGGCGGCATGAGAAGGGGCAAGAAGGAGAGACATAGTGTCTGCTGGAACAGTATTAATGAACAGGACACTCCCTCAGCTGAGGAAGACCATTACAGATTCTGGACTTCCTGTACTGCAAAATAGACCTACCACTTCAGCTACAGCACACTGGTTATTAGTATCACTAGCACTATGGAGACAACTAAAATGATTGCAAGAGTGTAGAACCAGTCATTACAAGGTAAAATCAAAGGTAATCAAGTAGAGCATCAGTTCTGGATAATATAAATCAGTTTGCAGTACCTAAGGTTTAAAGTAATGGGTTTGTGAAAGGACAGATAAATAGAAAGATACTGCCAGAGACATGGACCATAAACATCTATCAAATGTGAACCAGAAGAATGGCCCTAGAGCTAACAATTTCTTGAGTCAGGTCTGGTACCCCATCTTGAATACACTAATCCTTGCTGCAAATATTCATCAAGTGAGATCTACAAAAGAGTTACAAGACCATTTCCACATAAGGGAATTTTTACCATTTTTCAAAGGTTTAGAGTCCCAACAAAGGATTTCACCATGAACATCAAAGACTTTTTATTCTTCAGAACTGATCCTCTATTGAAACTAATGGTAAGGCTGATGTTCCAGTTCCTTTGAAGCTGATGGGAGTTTTACAGTTGATTTCAGAGGCGAAATTTTACCTAGGCAGTATTTGAGTGAAGGTGTTTTCACCTCGTAAATACCTTAAAGCCAGCTAGGTAATTGCTAGCTACACCACTATCTATTTGGCTAGATATTTGAGACTAGTCCAATAAGGAAAGGTTTATATCTGATCTTTTTTGATCTTTCTTAAAAGAAAACATGCCAAATCAGTCCTGAGATATTGTTGATAATTCCAGACAATTTCTACGACTAGGCAATATTTTATCAATACATAGTCCTCCATTAAAAAGGTGGTCTGCTTTTGAATGTATTAGCAGACTTGAATTTCCTTCATCCAAAAAGGGCATAATAAAGCAATGACAGAAAACCAAAGTCACTACCTCTCCCTCCTATAAATTGGCTTCCCTGAGAGGTTTCAATAAAATAAAAATCATCCATTAACATACCTCATTGATTCTTACCTATTTCTACTTTTAGTTACTTTTGACTTCCCTGTTGAGTGTAATAGGACCTGATGTGCACATGAGAGGGGAAATGTCTCACAGCAACTAATCTATACAAGATTAGCCTGGCTTGCTCAGACACCCACAGTAATATCTGGTATTATAAAATATTCAGACTGATGAGGTAAACAAGGTCCATTCTGACTTTTGAGCAAAACTTGATCAGTTTCTTTTGTAGCAGAGCAAGTGCCCTTCTTCCTGTTAATTTTTCCACCGAGTTTGACTCGTGCTGACTTTGCTGTCCTTTTAAGGCTAAGTGCATTGACTCCTGGTGAATATCTGAAGAATAAGGACTCAGGTTGCTCCACTGCCTGGTAACCTTTTTGCTTCACCTTGTCTGTCTAATTCCTTTGCAACCATCACCCCCTAACCTCAGCAAACACAGAATTGCATGCATGTCCTTACCTGCAGGTCTTAGCTGTCTTTGGTAGAGAAGGAGTAGCTGTTCATCTGGTCTCAATAAGTCCCTTTACCTCCAAGCAGAGAGCCTGCAGGTTCCCCAAAACAGAGAGAAGGATACCATTGCAGTGACTATCCATCAAGTGCTAGCTGTTTGAGGGAATCCCCTAAGTATGTACACACAAAGGTGTGATCTCCTCTTTTGTGCTGATCACTAGGCAGATTTGGTCATCAGTATCTTTCACTGCTTTCTGAGGACTGAATCCAGAGGAAATACAAATATGCATTTAATTTTTGCCTGTTTCATGGCTCAAAAAAAAAGACACCAATCAGCCCTAAGTCCTTATTTCCAGTTTCTCTACACTCATAGATCCTAAAAAATTTTCGAAGAAATGTTTTCCCACTTTCTAGAAAATAAAACTCTCCTATGATACTTCAAACAAAGATTAAGGGAAATTAGGCAGAAGTAACAACTGAAAGCAAATTTTCAGACAAATTGTTGTCATTAAGCAAATCAATCATTTTCATCTCTCTACTGACTAGTGCATACGTAACAAATTATACTGTTGAAATCTGTTTACAGCTAATACTTTGAAGTACACTTGGAAAATGCTCAGACAATGTGCAGGAGTAGACAGGTGGAAAAACATATCAGCGTTTTCAAAAGAAAGATTTTTAGTCCAATAAACATGGTATGCCTTCCTGACAAGCAACTGGATTGATTTCAAGCACTGAATCCTCCTCTTCATTGATTCTCTGTTTTATAAGATGTTATCTCAATTTAAAACATTGCTTACATCCATACATCTGAGTATTTTGTAAACTTAATTAACTAGATGTTTATATATAGGGAGACATCTAGTTTATAAGTATTTATATTTATGTTTATATTATCATGTATAAGGTTTTCCTTTCTTGTGGACCTCCAAAACAGTAGCTCCAGCAATGGAGTTTTCTGAAGCCACTGAAGTAAAATCATGCACCAATTTGTTTAAGCTGATTTTACTTAATAAAACTGCCAGAAATGAGCTAAGAGATCTGTGCCACAACACAGAGTGTGGGTCAGATTTCTATGAGCTGCTGAGTACCCACTGCCAAAAGCTGCGTGCCCTTGAGTTGGAGAAAATCCACAGTGATTCCATTGATTTAATCATGTTACTCCAGATTCACAGAAGATTAGACCTTGTGTCTGTGGCCACAGCCCAGAGATGCAACATCAGACATTCTCAGGTAAAGATTTTTCCATCTTCTCATACGCTGCCAGTCAGTTTCTTATCCCATCTTGGTCAGTGTGCAGATGTTTGCTTTTGTACATGTAGCTTTTCTAATAAAGACGGAGATTGTGGCTAAATGGTATAACATACATAGCTAAAATATTTGGCTATGTGGTCTAAGGGCATTATTTGATTTGTTTGATAGCACTGGTATCATGAATTGATATTATTACCAGTACCTTATAATGAATTTTTAAAATGTTCCAGGTGAATTCAATGCTACTTGAAATGAAAGAATTTTTTTGCTGTTTTTCCTTTTTTATTAGTGCATCATGTTACTAGAGATACTGCGTTTGTTAAGAGGGGTAGAAGTATCTTAAAATGCCAAGAAAATTTGCACCTGAGTAGCGGATATGTGCAGTTGCACTTGATGATATATACTTGCACTTGATGATATATACTTTCTCATTCCTCTGCTTCTAGTTAAAAATCTCTCTACAACACTGGACATGATGTTGAGTAATGGAGAGATCAACCTATCAAAAGCTGGATGACCTGTCAAAAAACTTCAGCATAGTACTTTGTTCATTCTTTATGCCAACAGACTCTTCTACCATTCCATCTCCCTTTTAATGCCTCTGGACTATTAAATTTCTCAAAAGAAGTATTATAACCCCCTCCATCTTTCTTATGTTCCCTCAATGACTTCTCAAATTTACAGATAAAGCCTCTGGGCTTTTAGATGACTACGTAAAATTTTAGTTAAATATTATCCTTTTAAGTTCCTCAAAACATGCTTCAAACTTGAGGAAGTCATCAATAAAACTGAGGCAAATGTATCTGAAAGCAAGTAGCATTATACTATTTTACCTTAGCTTTTCTATCATTGTTACTCAAAACACAAAGGAGGTTTCCCTTATAATCCCATACTGAAAGCACTAATAACTAGCATACTAATGTGCACGTAAATGAGTTACCTCGTCAAGTCCATCTTACTACTCTTTCTTCAGCAAGACAGAGTATTACAAGAATGCCAAGTCTGCATTTTATATGCTGTTCTTGCACAGATTGTTGAGTTGACCTCAAGATCTAAAGGCCAGGTTTGCAAACTTATTTAGGCATTAAATAGCAAGCACAAGTCCAAAGAAGGATTTTCTCAGCTGTACCAGAGTTGCTTCAATGTCTATTTTACACCAGTTTCAAGGAGTTACAGGGCTAGTCTGCTCAGTGCCCTACAAAATTTTCAAAAATACCTATCTGCATGTCTCTCTTCTTATATAACTTAGAGAGATTTTGATCCAAATTTGTTATCTTTGCGGTGTTTGGCAATATATGAAAACTTGCTTAAAGATCTAGGTTGAAGAACATGACCTGAAGGATAAACCTGTAGGCACAATGAAACTCTCTACAATAAGATTAAAGCTCTCTTGCAAGACAGAGAATGAGCTTTCTTAAGGTCCATTATAAGATTGTCATGAATTAGCCCAGAAAACAAGGCCACTTAGCTTTCTTTAACTAAGTATTTCTGTATATATTTGTAAAAACAGAAGAGCATACACACTACACAGTGTGATTCTTATCTCTGGAAAAAAAGATGATGAGATAACTCTTACTTAAGACTAAGAAATGTTCTGATACACTGGAAATTATATTATAGGAAAATTATAAGGAAAGAAATTATTTAAACACTCTACCAAACTATTTCTTTGTGCTATAGGTAAAGAATGAAGTTGAATTCAAACCAAGAGGAATATGAACCTGTTCCTTGACAACTTAATTTGCAAATTAAATCATTCCAAGATTTACAGAGACAAATGTTTCTAGTGTGTGAAGAATAAAAAGAGAACTATACTTGACTTTCCAATGCCAGATCGTAGTTATCAATATACAAGAAGCGTTTTAGGTTGTCTGCCCAAAGTGTCACATGGACTGAACAAAATTCTATGCAGACACAGGAACATTTAGAAGCTTCTGGTTCTTCTTTTAGCTGTAGCGTAAAGGCTGTCCACACTTAGACATACACAGTGTGTCTCACAGATACACACAGTCCTGCCATTAATAGTGACCATACCTTAACTGAGAGTAGCTAAGGTACAGTATACTGCAGCCATAGCTACTTCTTACTGCTGCTGACATACCTCTCCCCTGCAAAGATTATGGTCTAGGGGCCGTGTGAATGACCCTAATACCAGATAAGTAGCAGTTGAAGAAGAGAAAGTAAAGGAAGAGAAAGAAGAAACTCAATAAGGAGGAGCAGAAGACAGCAGAAAAAAAAAAAAATCTTCTATCATTATATGATGGATAAGCTCTGCTAAATCCAAAACCCAACTGTCATTTTTAGAGTGAGAGTAAAACTTGAAAATTTGGGGAGAGTTCAGATCCTTAGTTCTGTGGGTGGGTGGGGGGAAGTAAAGCTCAAGGCATTTCTTTCTCTTTTTTAGAAATATTTCTCCAATTATTAAAAAAAACCCACCAAACAAACAAACAAAAAAACCCAGAATTATTTTGCATGGGGTTTTTTCCCCACCATTTTTATAGCCTGCTTTTTCACTTGGTCACAGTAAAAATACTTATAACTTTGATTATTTTTTCTGAGTTCAATTGCATAAATGATGAAGAAATGTCTTAGGAAGCTGTATTAAGATTAATGACTTCTACAGTTAAGGAATTCTGAAAGTTTTTAAAAGTTGCAAGTAGATCCTTATTAGTCTGCATGCATTTTAAAAGTATCCTTAAATGGAGAAAATTCTATACATTAAGCTCTCATCTTTTCAGCTTAATTTCTACTGTTTTGGTATATATGTTTCTATTATATTTCTCTATATGCCAAAAGAAAAATTATGATTAACTAACTTAACAAGTGGTAAACTGATTTCTTTAAGCACAAAATAAAACCCCAGTCTCACAGGTTCCCTGGATGTACATGCAGAACTGCTAATCATTGTGTGTGACATGTCACTTAGTGGACTGGGACAGAAACTAGCTACGGTTATAGCCAAGAAGCTTTCTCAGACTTTACCCTGTTTACCAGCAGACAGCTAAGGCTGTCATGTGGGTGTGGTGACCATGATTTGAGGTCTCTGCTCCTATAGCTAGACTGTTACCTGTATGTGAATTAGCTAGTTGACAGCTAGCTCGAGTGCATTTACGCTATGCTGCAGTCAGCAACTTGGAATCAATATGCCCCTTATCCTGCAGCTGGAAGTGTGGCTGATTGTTCTGCCAGCCTTTCGGGTTGCATCATGCTTGATGCTATAAGGTTCTGAGTTCAGTCAGTTGAAGTTTGTCAGCATTTTCACAGCAAACTACTAAAGAAAAAGTAAATGACGATTCATTGAAAAAGTGAAAAGACTTTAATGAAAAAGAATTAGGTTTTGAACTGGCTGAAAAAAGGTTCAAAATTGGTTAAAAGGCATGGTTTCGTCTCTTCTGAAAACAAAAGAAACTTCCTGCACACGGTTTCTTCTTGGGGAAAAAAGACCAGGCTAAGGAGGAAAAGGGTAAAACTACCCAGAAATGGTCAATTCCCTCTCTACAGTAAAGATGAGCGTTGTTTGCAATGGAGCTGAGATAAGAGATGTAAGTTAGGACAAATCAAGACTGAGTGAAGAAGAAGCAAAGTTTGCCATTCATCAATAGGAGTGGGGAAGGGAGAATCTTGGTTCAAAAGGATTATTCATCCTAACCCCATCCCCATCTCCAACTCCAGGTGACATTCCTGATAAATCACTGCTTCCTAGATCCAAGCACTTGTGAGCTGTGTGTTTTACTTCTTCAGTCAGTAAATGTTGTGGAAACAGGCTTATTCAACATACGGCTTACTCATTTCACATGCAGATTGTTAGACTTTTCTCTGCTTTCCAGAGGTCAAGCACTTGGCACCAGTCCTGACAACATGATGCCAAACTGCGCTTCCTGCTGCTGCAATAGACGGATACCCAGAGGTGAGCTAGCTCCATGAAAACTAGCTTATGTACATTCACACTATGTTGCAGTCACCTCAGATTGGAAATCAGTCACTCAAAATAGTCAGTACTGTATCACGTTTTTGGTCTGAAGATCCAATTTGAAACCCTGTAACTCTATTTCCTCAAAGCCAGGCATTCACAATACAGCCAAGCTTGAACACACAGAACAGGTCTAATGCTAAGAATTTTGAAACCACACTAACCTAAGCCTCCAAAGTATATACATCCACTAACAGCACAGAGCTGGCCCCACGTAGCCCATACTTTTGTTAAGAATGGGCTTTGCCCAACATAACAAACATTCTACACAGATAAAGGAATTGTTTGTGAAGTATCTAAGTTTTTTCATTGTGTGTAACTCAAAAAAGAACAGATTTTGATAGAATTTCATATGTAACTGAAATTCAGGCATGCAAAAGAAAAATTAAGAAGTGGATGAAGGTGTTCCATTATTGCTCAAAATAGTGCCATGCAGCCTGCCCGGTGAACGACAGAGATGTCCTACAGAGAAAATGTAGGAGAAATGTTGTTGTGGAACTGAAGACTGAATGGTCAAGCTTCATGACTTTGAAGTGACTGACTTCTGAGTGTTGTGACTTCTGAGTGTTGACAAACACAAAATCTTAAGACAATTGGATATTTTAGTTCAGCAGACTTTGCAACCTATTTAAAAAAGACAATAAAAGAAAAGCACCATGACCAGCTACAAGGTCTCAAAGGCTAGAAACAAACTTTTGAAATATTATAAACTAAATCATGTGCAGCTACTGTAAAGACATTAGATATAATGGAAGAAATAAGTTGGCTTTGAGAAGCAGAATTTTTATTGAATTGCCAAGGTAAAATACTTCTTTAAGTCAGACTGGAGGAGAGTACAATAATTAACTTATTGGAAACTTACTATTACACTTTTTGTTTCAGGAAGGAGTACTATGGGTAGATTTTTATAAAGAAACATCTAAGGGAGAAACGAGCACTGACACTGAACTCAATTCATGCCCTTCCTTCATTAACAAAAAGAGCTGCAAGATATCCTGAGAACTCTCTGATTACATTGCTCGAATGTGGAAACAGAGAATTTACTGAAAAAATACTTCAGGAAGATTGTATGTTTCACGAAAGCTGCCTTGCAAAACACCAATATTAAGAACTTCAAATGCTTCAAGTTTGAAGAATGCTCTGATTTTTAAAAATCTCTGTGGAATCCCCAGTATAACATTGCATTTTAGCTAGATTACTCTTAAGCCACTGAAGTACTCATGTATTAAGTATGAAATTTAATTCTCAGTCTTGCTGAGAATGAAATAAAAGCATGTCATAGTTGCTTCAAAACTTGGGCTTAAGTCAAAAAGATGCAGCATTGTACATGGCACATAGAGTTTTACATAGTCTGCATTTTAATGTGAATAATGCTTCTATTAATAATGCTGTCAAGACATTTCTGTTCTAACACTTAGCCAAGACCAGAAGAGCAATCTAGCTTTAAATCCATTTCCAGCTGGATCTATAATTGAGACAAGATTACCTTATGGTGGATGTGAGATGATTAAGACTGTAGCATTAATTCAGTGCCGGATCTTGTAAACTTTTTCCTCTGAAACACTAAAGGAAATTAATTATTTTGTCTAGCTTCAATATACTCCAATGGTGAACCCACACTGCAATTATTTTATAGATTGTTGTCATGGGATAAGATGTCTATAGATTCTCAGCAAACAAGTCTATTTTTTATTATACGGTATACTTTAAGCCATCATGACTAAAATACAAAGCAAAAATCCATCTTGGGAAGGGAAGGAAATAGAGAATAAGGAAGAAAAAATATCCAAAGAGTACCTAAAACTAGATCATTTTTTCAAAACAGGAAATGCAGTTTTAGAAAAATATGTAGAATGAGGTATGTCCTATAACACAAAGTCCAGCCTCTATTAAAAATAATAAAAGTAGAAAATGCCTAACAATTTGTATTATAAACTACCCACTCAATCATAATTTTTGCAAGGCAATACATTTTACAATGTAAATTAACTCTGGACCAATGTCATCAGCAAATGTATCTTTTCTGTATCAGTGTCACTTTTGCAATTCTAACATCTGAAATTTACCTGTGTAATAAAATTATGATGCATACTTATTTTATTAAAATATTTTTAACAACGATGGCTTTATAACTTATCCACATTACAATAAAGCTCAAAAAATATTAATGTCACTATTTTTTTCTATGTTTGTTTTGGGTTTATTTTTTTCCTACATGGCAAAACAACTTGACCAGTAAGAATAACATAATGAGATATGTGGCTTCTGAAATTTAGAAGACATAGCAGTTGCATAAGACTTTTGGTGGTTTGTTATTTCAATACCAAACATATAAGGGCAAAGGAGGATGTCCACAAAACAGATATAGAGAACTGACGAATAAGTGCAATTGGCCAGACTATATTTAGTAAATTAGGTATTCCCAGATCCTTTAGGCTTTTGTCAGACTAATTGTTACATGTGTGTAACATATACATATACACTGAAGAGGGGGATTAAATAATATTCAGAATTTATCTTTTCTTTACCTTTTTAAATTTAATAGCTAAAAGACATTCTTTACAGGGAAATGCACAAAGGCTTCACTAAATTGCTTTGTAAGGTATAAGGCATCTCAGTTCTCTGTGGTGCATGCAATTCACCAAATATGCCTGCTTTTTGACGCAATCACATTATTTTCCTTTCATATTGCTCATTTTTTAATTTCTCCATTATAAGAGTAATAAAGGTTTGAGCTATTAGTCTGAATCAAAGCAAAACCTATGTATGAAATACAAAATAAAGGATAGAACTGAACATCTGTTTTACCAAGGCTTCAGTTGCACAAAGGTAAGACAGTGCTAGTATATTTTTTACCCATTTAAACCCAATAGTAAAACATTGATATGTTTTCCTATATTGCTGCCCTAGAACCAAACCTAAGTGATTTAGCCGCTCTGGAAAAATTCCACAAATCCACAGGAAGGTATTTTGTCATTGGTAATCACTGCAATCCACTGGAAAGACTATGGCACAGATAATGGAGGATAACCTCCATAAAAATTCAGTTTCGCTGGAGAGCTCCTGCTGCCTGAATTCAATTGCCCCATCACAGTGAGTTTTGTAATAGCAAATTCCCAGACTTGTAATATCTGTTTGCATGCAGTTTAGCCCTTCTGTACCTTATAGTATCCATGTAAGATCAGAATCAGAGTTCAACTAAGATTACTTTGGTTTAAGAGGTGCTGAAGGAAAATAAGACAGATAGGCTGCTGAGAGGAATGCAGCCGCAAAGGAGAAATCACAGCGTACTAGCTAGTTGTTATTCAGGTTAGGAACTGAGCTCTTACTAATCAATAATATAGCTATAGCAACAATTATTTATAAAGTAGTTTATGAGATAGTTCCCTACTGTTAGCTCAAATACACTGTTCATGTTCAGTTGCACCCTTAGTAAAGTAAGATATTGAAAGAATACAGCAAACCTTATGTACGCCCTGGCGGTTATTTACTTGTGGGAATACATCAGGCTGGATCCACTGGCATCAACTGTTCTCCAGAAACTTGCTGCAAATGAAAAATGGTTGGAGTTTTGAACACTTAGCTGAAATAACCTCTTGCTTCATTCACATTAAGGGAATGGCATGTGAAGTTATTTGAGCTCTTTATCTCTCTGTTCTGCACTTGAAAATAGATACTTGGTTAGGATGGAGGAAGGAGAAGGAAGGATACATTCCTACCTCACAGAGATACAGTTTCAGATGACTAATTCATAATATTTAATAAAATAATTCATTAGAAAGTGATAAAATACATACATAAGTTATTGCTTGTCATGCCTTTGTTTTCCCTTATAACTAGTTGCTAAACATTAATTAGGTAACAGCTGAGTGGACATTGTAGCACAAATATTTAGATGAATCTATTTTTTATATAAAGTGGTTATGGTAAACAAATTGCAATACATACTACTGAGCACTGTAGACCTATGCATTGATAATGTACTTGGTTTAATCCAAGGAGTTCCACTTATTTACAAAGATAGGTATACTTCTCCTTAAGAGACAGACTGCATTTTTAATTTAGTGAATCCTTTGTTTCTTTACATAAAAATAGGGGGTAACAAAGTTACCTTGTCCTCAAACTGTTTGGCACCATCTCCAGGGCAGGATATGTAATAACTATATTTTTATCTTTAATCCAGGGAGTAAATATATTTCTGGAATTGGCTGGAGTCTGTGTCTGAAGTCTGCTGCACTTCTGGTTGAAGACAAAAGAGATTGGGAGGGAGACAGGATTTTAGAAACAAACAGCCAATGCTTTATGCCTTAGATATTTGCAAGGAGAAATTTCAGAACCAGCACTGCCAAAATGCTTGCCTTCCAGTCATTATTTTATAACAGCTCAGTGTAATGCCTGGTTACTCACAAGTACTACTCACTTCTGTTCCCACCTGCTTAAAAATTACTGCATGGCTTTTTTGAAGTCCGAGTACCAGCAGGCTCCGTCTCACCTGCTCTTTGTCTGGCAGTGTTCTGGGACCCCTTATTTTCTTTACCCTCTCTTATCATAGGCATGCTAAATTTCAGCTTGCAGATCATTTCCACTGATCTGACTCAAAAAATATTTTTTTCCTTTCCCTCAGGGCATGATTGTGAAAAACTACATTTAAGGCAAGATGGCAGCTAAGCTTCTGAGGGGAGCCCTAAACCACCTCCCAACCACGGCTATCTACAGAGCTGTACCTCAGGTCTGTTTGCCCCACAGCACTCACCCAGCCCTGGCTTACCTGGGTCCTCTTCCTCCCTCTTCAGGCTCTGCTGCTGCTGGTTTGTCCCTACTTCTTCTGGAGGAGGGCAAGGCCCCCACTGTCTGGCATGGATGGCAATGGTGTCTTATGCTTCTTTTCCCTCTGCCTCTCCTGGCTTCCTACTTGTCTACCCACAGCGATACCCACAGTGCCCTCCTCCTTCAGCAGTTCAGAGGGCTTTGTAAAAAAGGGTCACCTTTTTTTTTTTTTTTAACCTCATTTCTAAAATGTTCCTCTAGAAGATGAGGAAACCTGGAGACTATTTCTGCCATGAGGAAGCAGAAAAGACAACGTCTGTGAAGCATTAGTAGCAACAGCGATCACAATAAGCCCTTCGTACAGGAAAATAATGGAGGATACCCAGGCCATCATCACTCACATACACCAGCTAGCAAGAAAGGCAGCGTGGAGATCCTGCACAGAGAACGGCTCCCATTTCCCCTCCTTCCCATAGAGCAGCAGTTGGCCTAGCCCACTGAAAAGTATCCTGTTGCACCTTAGAATTTAATCACCTCTGCTATTATTGGTCTTTGGAGGGGAAATAAATCCATAGACATTTTGGTGAAAGATTATTTTACTTTAAATAGGTTTTTATTCATTTAAAGGAAAGTTTTTATGTCTAAGAGTAATTTGTCTTATTTTGTCTTTAGAGTATTTTTTACAAAAATATATTTTCAGGGCAAATACCCTGAAAGGATATATCCTGCAAGGGATATTTGTAGTCTTTTGATACAGCAATAAGTCAGAATGACAGCTTGTGCCAGCCACTGGAACTGAAGAAGCAGTGCTGCTTAGGAAGAAATCCATGCATGACAAGACAGTGCTGCTGGCAAGGGAATATGAGAAGATATTAGAATTTATTTCTTCATCTTTATTGCCCAAAAATCTTTCCAACATAGCAGCAATTTATATTACACAAAAGTGTTCCACTACTGCCCCCACTACAGCCCCGTTTCTGAGACCACATCTCTCTAAACACTGGAAGGGCAAAGATCTTGATTAACCCCACTGATTTTTGAGCATGTTGACACTGCCCTTCTGAAACGATGGGAAAATGAGGAGTCTTTCTATGGGATGAACGGTATGGTCCAGGTTGCTGTAGAATCAAGTCTCCTGTGATTCACACATTCCCCAAGAGTGGAAATACTCCATCTTGTAGTCTGTTCTTTTTCCTTCAAAGTAGTGTAACTACCAATAAATACATACATAAATAAGTGAAAAATGAGGTACCAAGGAAGGACAGGTTTTACAGGGTTAAAAAACAGAGAAGCAAGTTCGTTTTGGGGAAGCATGAATACACAAGCCAAAAAAAAAAAAAGAACCAAAAAAAGAGATCTGTTTCACTCAGACAAAAGAACCTGTTTTTTCTATAGAAGAGAGAGAAAAGTGAAAATCCATGAAAACTTAACACTGCAGATCAGTGATTGCACTAGTTGCTCCCCACCTTTATGAAGCTGCGGTTCTGGAGAATACTCCCAAGGACAGTCTGGGAGCTGCAGTCTTACTTAGTTGGTGGGGCTCCAAGAGCTCTGCTGTGGAAGACAACCTCATTATTGACACCTGCAGTCTGCTTAACTTCCAGCATCCCAGAATTTTTTGCACTCCAAGCTTGTAAGACAACAAAGCCTGTTACAATTGGTCTTGCAGTTTCTCAGCTTTCTTCCCAGCCTCTACATTTAATGCTCGTTTCATGCAGCAGGGCATCCCTGCAAGGGGTGAGCCAGAAGAAAGGGAAGTTTTCAGACCTGGAATGTGGTTATATGTGTGTTGAGTGGTTGGTATTTTTGTTCGGGTTTGTCATGTGCAGTTTGTTGTCTTTTTTTTTTTAGGCATAAAGAAAGCATATTATTTGGGCATGATTATGTAAGTGACAATTCAAATGCCCATCTGCTTCACAAAAAATAATACTTTTTCAAGAATAAAGTAGGAGCAGCCATACTGAATCACACCAAAAGCCATCACACCCAGTCTCCCAAGAGAGGTGAACACTGGACACTGAGCAATTTGGTCCATGGAGGGCCTTGTCATTGCCTGGAACCATAGGCATCTTGTGGACACTTAATTTAGAGTTGTTGATAAATTGACAAATTTCAATTTCTCTGAGAAAAGTACTACTACTTTTGCATTAAGAAGTTGAACGTTCCTGAGGATTTATGTGGTTTACATATTGCTGGGGGGGGGGGGGGGGAAGCTATACTGAAATTATTTCTGCCAGAAGCTTGGATCAAGGGAAAAGTACTCAGGCTTTTTGTGCTACAAGGTTTAGCTTTTACTGAATTGCCAGAATCATTCATAGAGTCTTAGGAAGTAAACAGAAATGGGTTGGGAAAGATGACAGAAATAAACACGCAATCACTTTAGGAAAAATATCTTTAAGTTACATCTTTATAACCATAGTTTTTAGCTCAGTCTTTTAAAGTCATTTTACTTCAGCAGTCTTAAATAAACCTTAAGGTTTAAATGACACTTTTTGCTCTTAATGTTGATTTCTTGCCTGCAGGCTATACTATGAATCCTTCTGTAAGTACTCTCTTCATTAGCAACAGAGTATCTTTGGCTATTGTGCATAAGAGTATGGAACATGATGCAGAATATGGTGCAAAGTTTGCTGAGACTGGGTATGCTCATACCTCCAGTGGAGAGGTGAAATTGGGTTCCTAAACAGAATATCTGGGTACAGTTATTGTATTAATGGAAAGAAATGCATCTTGCATTATCAGCAAAGCTCTCTGAGTGTCATATCAGGTAACAGTGCTCATTTAATTGTGTAACAGAGATAGTACTATATAGCTTGTTGATCTTACATTCTCACACAGCTTTCAAGTTGCTTTCCTCAGGTGTTTTGCTGGGAAATAGCAAAGCCTCGGGATGCACCTCCAATTTCACTTTATAAATATGCACTGTAATCTGACAGCCAAAGTTAAATAGCTGAGATTATCAGAACATGTGTGTTTATGTTTTCTATTTCTGTTGACATATGACCACTCTTATAACTTCAGAAACTTATTGTCAACCAGATTTGACTAAAATATGAAGGTTTAGTGTTGTAGAAGAGTTATGTCAAGAAGATATGCTTACAGGTAGAGAGATACATTCACAGAAAGAAAAGCTGCAGGATGATCCTTCTGTTTGTTTCACAAAGACCACCTACAGCCAAAGAGTAGGAGACCATTTCCAAACAAGTAGAAAATGTCAATCAATCTTAAAAAACAAACAAAATTAGGAAGACAAATGGGTTTTGCTATTTTATCTTAAACAGAAGAACAATCTCTCCTTTTTTTGCACAATACACAATAGTATTCCTGCACTACTATATGTATATATTGGATGCAATAATTGCCTCTAGGGGAGAAGAATGAGAGTTTATATTCTGTAAGAAAGCCTGGTGAAGGATGCTGAATTATACTTTTAGGAAAAATTGGGAGCTGAGATTGAATAATGTTATGAAAGGAGCAAATTGAGAATAAAACAGGAAAGACAGTGTTCTGCCATTCTAACAGGATTTGTAAATAAGAGATCATTCTCCAGTATCTATGCCTAAACTTTGAAGCCAAAAGTAAACATATCTTGCTTTCTAGATGACCTCCTGAGGGCTCCTCCAACTTGAATTATCTAATAATTTTATGATTCTCTTAATCTGAGTTACAGAAGATCCTTTAAATGTTGTCATTTGTGAATAATGACTTTTACAATGTGCATAGATATTTAACTTGATCAGTGCTTGGTACTTGTTAATATAATCTTACCACATGTTGTCTATCCTACTACACTCCAAAAAATGTTTATAGCAAGTTGCATTTAAAAAAAAAAGAGCAAACCAGTATGAAAACATAATCATTAACACATGTGAAATAGATATTATTATTATTGTTATTGCTTTACACTTGGAATCAGAAGATTAATGTATGTACAGTAGATCCTGCATTTTAAGCTTTGTGTTGTCTTCAATAATAAATATATCATTTTAAGGCATCCACTTATTAAAATATTTTATAAAGAACTGTTGACTGTGTTATGTTCCTACTGGAATATTTCCATAGCACTAACGTCTCATTGCAGAAATACTAATTACAGCCAAAGTATAAAATCAAAATTGAAAGAGAAATGTCTGATGAATAAAGTTGCAGAGGGAAAATGTCTGCAAAGTTCTGATGCTCATTTGAAATTGTGAAACCAAATTTTAAGTTAAAATTAGGGGTGTCATAACAATAATTAACTTAGTAGAGTAGGATATCCTACTCTTTGGATCAAAGAGGATCCATTGTATAAAAATTATTTTAATCTTTTGAGTGAAGACTTTATTGTTTTTCTTTTAAACTGCTGTCCTTCATGACCATACTTTGTTTCAATTTGTTGGGCAGCTGCAATGTTGTATTTAGTCTGTCTAGATATCCTCAGGAATGCCAGTCTAAACATTAAATAATAATATCTTTTATCCTATCCAGGTGGATAATTCATTGATGCAGAAAATTTTCCAGGAATATCCATAATGGGTGAATCTCATCTTTTTCTTATGAAGATTCTTCTCAGTACACCTTTGTTTCTGCCTGAGGGGATGGCTACTTTCTGTTCTGTTTTTGAATGACATGGTTTTGTGGATGTAGATCTGTTGGTTTGTATTTGTATGTCATATGTATTTGCATAGGATAATTTGTAGGGTGATTGGTTGACTGAAAGATAAGAAAGCCACAGTTTGGAGAAGCACAGGGGCTGTTGAATTTGTGGTGAATAGGAAAAAGATCAGATTTTCATTTCTTAGAAAACAGATGGCAAAGTTATATGTCCAAAAATAGCATGGGCTTTGTGAGTTAAATAAGATAATCTTCCTTGTGGTGGTTCTCAGAGAACACACATGGGTGAGAGGAAGGGAGCCCATGATTTGTAGGCAGTGACTGTTGTGTATGGAGTTGTAAGAATTGTTTCAGTTGTCAAAATTTTTCACAAACATCCATCTATATGTATTTTAAAATGAAGACTATGATGTTTGTGTCCAACTCAATGCTACCCATACTAGTGAGAGGGATTTTCACATAGTTTGTGAAATAAATATATAAAGGAAACTCATCCTTGTATTGATGAGAATTTTAAGACTGTCTGATTAGAAACCTGATACCTATTCATAAAGGATACCAAGTATATATTAGGCTTGCAAGTATTTGGTTTTTTGTGAATATTGGAGCATGTGAAAAATGGTTAGGTCAGATTAGGAAGGTTAAGGTATGCAGGTCCTACTAAAATAATTAAAAAAAAAAAAAAAAACCTTTTCCTTTCTCTTCTTCCCTGCAAAAGCTTGTGAACCACCTCGACTTAAACTTTCAGACCTAATAAAAATTTTGACCAGGTAAGTGTTCTAGAAAGGAGATGTATTTGATTTTTGTTTTGTTTTGTTTTTTATTTAGTTAGTTTAGTGATAAAAGCAAGTAATCTCTGCTTTCCCAAAGTGTAATTTCTGCTCTTTCTGGGTAAAACCTAGAGAATGCCAAGGGGACTGCTAAGGAATAAAAAAATAAACTAGAACCTTTAAAGTCAAGGTAATGTGTGCTTTTATTATTCTCTGGCTTAGGAGTTAAATGCTAACACATGATGTGGAAACCCAGTTTTTACTCTTTCCTGTCATGATGGGAATTGGAACCCTTAATTCCCATTTCTAAGGACCCCATCCCCAATAACAGATAACAGATGATCTGAAGTAGTTCACCCTTAGATCCTTCTGTTAGACCTGTTTCACTAAGATTAAAATATTTAGTAAGTTTATCCACAGATGAAATTCATCCAATGCTGTCCTTTTCCCAGGATCACTTCCATGTAAACCAGCTGAACTGCTTCAGAACCAGAGCAGCATTTGATCTTTTAAGCTCTGCAGACTTCAGCTATCTCTGCCCATAAAACTGGAGCTATGTCTTTGCATAGAGTAGGCAAGTGAGCATCAGAGTTTGTTAGTTCTGGCTCTGTACTGGACTGAAGAGCAGGTGAGGTGTTTGAGTCATGCCTCTGAGTGATCGGGGTCCAGAAGGACTATCATCTTGCTTCACTGAGGCAAACATACAAAGAATTCAATGTTCCTTCAGAACCAGCATGTTGAGAAGCATGGTGCAGAGACATGAGTATTGCTCCAAAAGAGTCAGCTCATGCTTAATGAGATTTATCAGCTTTGGCTCACCCCTAGACATACTGTTGTTATATGGGCTGATGTGGAGAAAACTGACAGTCATAGCATTCTGCTCCTAAGCTCCCATATTTCTTGTAGGTATTTCCCCATGACTTCGGCTACTTTGATCTAACACTTTTCTGGATGACTGTAGCTATTATGATACTTCCCCTCTTCTATGGAAGCAAGTGTACTTTCATGAGAAATGGGAGATGCCTCATTCTCTGCAAACAAAGAGGGGAAACATGTATGTTCTACAGCTAAGGTAAGTGTAGCCTGGATCTGACATCAAAGAAGGATATGGCTGCTATAAGTTTACATGCTACATTCTTAGTCTACCAGAAATTTTGCAGCATATTTGACTGGAGTTAGCAAATAATTCCAGGGTAACTGGAAATATTGTTTTAGAATATACAACACTTGCAAAAATTCATAATTAAAATCGTCTGATTAACAATTACTTTCCTACTTTTAATAGAAACAGACATTGAGAGCTTTGCATCAGAACTATTAATGAAGAGAATTCTCTTAAATGACAGTGATCACATTTCCAGGTTCAACTGGCTTATAAAATTGAACTTAAAAATGCATTATTCGTCATGAGATTCTGTTAAGATCTGCCTATCTTGTGGCCTCTTCAGAGAATGTGTATGAATATGCAGTGTAGCTAACGATGTAAACATTCACCAAGGTTATATAACGTGTCTGAGTAGCAGTAAGTATTTTTTTCCTTACTACATTGTTATGATCTGCAGTTTGTTTACTTAGATTGCTAGATTCCCTAGCATACACCAGAATTTTATTTTATCTTCTTTGCCTGCCCTCCAATTCTCATGATAACAGTGACTAAAGAGAAAAAGAAGTACATTCATTCTAGGAGCAACAGAATTGAGTTCTTTGACAATTTTGTTTGAATGTCTGCAGCTTCAAAATTGATAGGTGGTACAGCATGGTGTTCCTGTAAAACGCCTCATTTGTTTGAAGAAATGTACACTTGCAGTAACGATTAGAGGGCAGCTGAATGGCAAACTGGTTCATAAAATATCAAACACCATACACTATAGTGAGATAACAGATGAGGCTTATGTCTGCTTTGTGAAACATGTGGTTAGAAACTTATAAAAGGGGGGGTGGGGGGAGGGGGACGGGGGAAGGGAGATATGCTGTATTCCCCTTTTTTGTGCAATCCTTAGCACAGATTTCTCTTTTCTTTACACAAAGAAAAGAGTTTTGTCTTTCTCACTGAAGCATATTGAAAAACTCAGAAGACACAATGGCCACTGGATTCCTGAGCCAGTCCTGGGGGCAGACAGGTAAACAATAATTATGTAGGTATGAAGCTTAGATGCATATATATTTCAGTGCAGTTTTCAGCTATTACCTGGGATGGCTGTATCATTTATTTTTCATCACAGCCCATCACCAGAGTCTTGTCACTTTTTGCAACAGATATACTTTCCTAGGTTAGAGGTAAAGATACTCTGCCAGTAATCAGTGGTTACATACAGCCTATATACATGTAAAGGGTTCTCATGTATCTCTACAGTCAAAGATAGACCTAGCAATGAACCAGAATGTGACAGCTTTTACCATTAAAACTAATAAATTAGGCAAGAATGTTAGTATAAAATCAGTTTCCTCTCTAGGTTTATAAGAGGACAATTGAGTGACTTAAAACTTGACAGTGGATGAAACTATGACTAAAAGGATGAACACCAGGAGTTTGGAAACTAAGCTGGTGGGAATACTCATTTAGCAGACAATATAGTTATATATTTAAACACAGTGAAAGCCCTTTGCATGTTCCAGCTAGGGAATGGAGTATGGTCATGAGGTCACACCTGTGGAAAACTACTTCAGGAACTTCGTCAGCAGAAGGTAGTGCTGACCAGGAGAGTTAATGACTGTTGCAAGGCAGGACTTTAAAGACAGTGGACAGATGGAGGACCAACATACAGATAGTAAAGGGTGTGTGCTATTCAGAGAAAAAATAGAAGAAGAGAAGGGGAAAAATCAAGACAAACATAAAACACAAAAATAAAATTGAATATTTGAGGTAAAGTCACTTAGAGAAAACACAGTAATGGAAGACCTACTAGACTAGTTCTAGGCTTTATTACAACCTCTCTCCTATTCTCTGCTGCAATATGATTAGAATATGATGATATTAAGAAAAAGAAATATGAATATTTCCTAGAACTCATTGAGGAACAAGTGGGTTTGCCCATATCAGTAGGAGTTCATTGCAGCATGTAGTAAAAAATTAATTATATTTAGCTAGTGTCTAAAAAGTAATGTTCAAACAATACAGAAGTGGTGACTGAGAGGTGTGGACTGTGTAACTATGTGTGGACTAATGTGTCTAAATTTATAACTGTGTGGACTAACTGTGAACTTATTGTTTATAAAATAATTCCGTTTAAATGAAAGACCAAATGAATGTGGATTTGTAATTGAACTTTTTTTATTTCCAAGGTGGGGGAGGAGGAATGAGAAAAGACAAGGGAGCAGAGTGGAACTGGGAAAGGAGATTGTCTGTCATTCCTTATCCTCAGTATCCTTTCAGAATTATTTAACAGAGAAGCGTACCAGCAATGGGGGGAAAGTGTGTCTGGTAATTTTCTATGTTTAATGATCAGGGAACAAAAGTCATCTTAACTTAGAAATTGGAAAGAACAGTAAAACAAAGAATATCAAAGTTGTCCCTAGCCAAAAAGATAGGAGAGCGAGAAAAGAAGGCTCTCAACAGCAAGGGTAGGGTTAAGTTTAAAGCAGAGCTAGAGGCTGACTAAAAACGAAATGAGAACGTACCTCAGATTCAATAGCTTCTCCACTGTCATTGAAGAAAATCACAGGAAAGGAAAATTATTATTGCACCTAGGACAAGAAAGAAAGAATAAGATTGTGGAAACAGAAATTATCACAAAACAGGTAGAAAGAAGCTCAAAGACTGTAATGCTTTTGGGTGAGGGAAGGGACCAGGTAATCTCTGTTTCAGAAATCTGAAACAATTGGTGCATGAAATTGCAGACTCAGGAACACCTATGCTTAAAAAAGACAGTGAAGTGATCTTGGCTTTTTCAGGCTCATTATTCTGACATCTGTAATATACCATTCTGTGCAGGGGCAAATGCAACCCTGACCTGAATGCAGGGCTCAGCATCTGTGCAACCACAATGCATGTGATGTCCAGAAGCATTTTCCATGCCAGCCAGTGATAATGGAGTGAGGAAATGAAAGAAATAGAAGGAAATAGGAAGACATATTAGCAGCCTAGATTTAATATCTTTATTTGGATAACTGGGGGGGGTTCTTAAGAGGAAATGTGGTGAACCTCATTATTTGAACAACAGTAAAACTTTAGAAAATTCCTCATGTTAGGAAACTTGTTAATTAAGACGGAAAAGGTGAGAAACACTGAAAGAATTATGACACAGGAAAGGGCCTGACTAAAAGGTCAACACTCAAGAGTACTGGAATAAAAAATATTAGGCTGAAATGAAGTTATTAGTATTGTTTCTCAAGAACTTCTCTTCAATTCAGCAGATCTTGGTTGATATTATTTTTAATTATCTTGGCACAGAAATCAGGGAAGTCCTAGAGAAGCCTGATGGCACTGTTTGGTGCAGTGTAGACATACATATATCAGTCTCATTTAAAGATACCCATGCTTTCAGATACCTGGAAGCAAACATATTAATAGCTGAACCCAACCCTCATTATTAGTAGAGAATACTGCAGTAAACAATTATCTGTTCTGTGGACATACAAATACATCAGAAAGCTGAGGAAGTCGGTGGTACAGAATTTATCTGAAGAACTTCAGTCTAGATTTCAGGTAATGCTTGTACACATAAACACCTCAGATTACCTTGCACTATCTCAAAAGAAGATCTCTTTTGTTCTCAGACATTGTTAAATGTACAGGACCTGAAACTTCTAGTTGTGTGTTGTGTATGTTTTGCTTTACTTTAAGTAGGGACAAGGAAAGTAGTTCATTTTCTGGATTGTGTCAGTTGGAAGAAGGATAGAATTTTAAAAAAATCTGCAGAAAAAAACAGTATTTCATGTATTCTATAATATTTTAACAACAAAGGGCACAATATTCCAGTTTTTCTCTTCTGAATGTTTTAACATGGGCCTTTAAGAAGGTTCCTGATCTACATCACAGACAGCAATCACAGATTTGCAGTTTTGATTTTCCTGAAAATCTTATTGCATGGAAGGCTCAATCTAAACTGCAGAGATCATTTTGTACTTGGAGGAAATAAACTTCTTCATGATATTTTACTTTAGAAGATCTTCGTCTTTAAGTTCTGATTCCAGTGAAATACGCCAATTATTAAGACTGCAAGTTCCAAAGCATATTTTAAAAGGTATTTCCTGATACATGGAAACCATGTAATTTAGTCTGTACAATCTCTAAAGAAAATGGGAAATGTGGGGTTTCTTTTAACATTGTACTGAGATATTTGAATCTTGGGTTTCTTCAAAAATTTTGAAAAGAGTTAACACTATGTATTTTAATTAGTTTTTAGAGAGAAACTGACTTGCCTTAATTTCAAAACACAAGTTCTAAGTGCTATTCAAGCAGCTAACAGAGAATGGGAGCCAGTACATCATGGACTTCAAGTTCATGGAGCAAATAGTGCAGTTGGTGAACACACAGCATCAAGTGTGCTAAAGGCCATGTATCAGAGCCTGGGAAGCTGCATGGCCTTGGCACAACCAGTACAACACCAGTGTGATAAAACAGATCAAAGCATGTGTTAAGAATGCAATATCTGATTCAGTTTATCTAATTCAGCTGGCCATAGGAAATAGGTTCCTACTGGGAATAGGGAGACAGGTACATGCAACTCTCTGAGACAGGGACTACCAAGTGTTGTTGTTTCAGAAAATCAAAGGGAAATGGGAGCCAGGAGCAGCAAGGTCATTGCTGCTGCATCCTGCTTCTGTTCCAAGACATGACTCAGTTTTTAGCTCCCACCTAGATCTGTGAAGAGCAGAAGCTGAGGTGCTGCCAAAGAGGATGAGACCTTTATTTAAAACCTTAGTGGTTGCATTCCCTCATTTCTCAGTATTCATCACCACCTTTCCATACTTAAACTTGTTACTTAGCTTTTCTCTTTAGAATCTAGTTATTTACTTACAGTCATTTAATATGATTCAGAAATTTTTAGATTTGTCCTATTCTCACTTAGATGCTGGCAACATCAGTGGAACATGATTGGATACAGTAGCAAGTATACTCCCTCTCACTATCTACTCTCTCAGTAATTATCAAAGCTATTCATATTCACTATTTTTTACATTAATCTCTCACTCCTTCTCTCTAGCCTTTCATCTATTTTTTGTTTTCCTTAGGTGCCTCATGTTTTTGTTGACAATGTTCTGAAACTGAAGACTTTATGTAATATATATTTCATACAAGACAGGAATTTCAAATGTGCCTGGGGGAATAAGGGATGCAGTGTCATGGAATTCCAGGAGCATTTGGATACCAACACCTGTGGGAATCCTAATTTAGGGCTTTGGGGGAATGACTTGCAATTCCACTGAGAGTATCTGTTTGAGATATGGATGTCTCAGTGGGTGCAACTTTGATTGATTGCACTGTATTTCTTTCCCTCTAAATGGCACTAAAAATGTAATTTCCAATTTGACTGGTTGGTTAGTTTGTTTGTTTCCTGATGTTTCCTCCTGAGAGAATGAGGTCACAGTTATCCAAGTTGAAAATTACATTATTACTTCTGGTACACATCTTTAACCGTTTGCTTTTTCCATATATTTTTCACAGTCCAAAACATCCCTTCATATAATAGCTTCCATGAATCTGTTACTGTAATATTTACTGGTTTCTCACTTGTACTTCAAAAACAAAACACTCTACACCCATGTGTTAAGTGAGACCGACATTTGTCTTTATGTTCAATCCAAGATTATTGTCAGCCACAGAGATAAGGATACAGATTCAAACCTACAGCTAATGTGCAACACATGTTGGTACTAATCCCATAAGCAGTTTAGTGCCCAGTAGCATATAATTTAAAATTGTTTGGTTGGTGAGCCAAATCCTGAAATCCTTCTTGAGCTGCCATTCAGCCTTTTCTCAGGCAAAATGTTACAATCTTTTTTTACTTTATGGCCAAAACTGAGACCTTGTATAAACAGGAGTTGCATGCAATGCACAGATACACCAGCCTGGCTGTACTTGTGCAAACCACTGTTGGAGACTCTCAGTGTAAAAAGTTAGTTGCTTCAGCACAGCTTGTAATCTTTCTAAGCCAAAATGTGGTATTTAACACAAGTATTATGTTACTTTGGAAGTAGTGCTACTTTAAATTGCTGATCTTTTCTGTTAGCCATCTTGATCACTTTTATTCCTTGTGATAGCTTCACAGAGGGACTGGAAATGTCTCACGGGACAGCAACATCCCAGGCATGGAGTGTCTAGGTGCTTGGGCAGGTCCCACCAGCTGTGCCTGAAGCCTCCTCTGCAAAGAAGAAGACTAGGTACAGCCACAGTCTTCTGTGCACAGCCAGCACAGCTGCTCACAGACTAATGAGCCCATTCAAATCCCTCTGATAAGTAAAGGCACTTCCTCAGCATCTTAGGTCACAGCTAGTGTTTACAGTGGGATTAGGTGTGTGTAAAGGGCATGAAACAGATTAAGCAATAAACATGCTTTTTTTATACATGGTACCTAGGCACACAGCTTGTAAGACAATCTTTCCAGATGTTATCTAAAATAACCAACTTACAAACCCTTGAAAACTGAGGTTTGTAATACAAATGTTGACAGCTTCTTAACTAGAGCAGAACACCAGTTCATTTGGTGTATATATTCTGTCATTTTCAATACTGCTGTGCCATCTGTTCACTCCGTGAATTGTAAAAGATTTTTCATCTATTGGTTTTAAAAACTGTTGGATAAATTGGGTTGTAAATGGTGAAGTCGTAAATTGGTGGCACTCTCTCTCTTCCTCTTAATTACACTGTCTTTCCTGCCAGTGTCCAAATGCTGAGAATGGAAAGATTATTGAAAATTGTCATGTTATCTTGCAGCAAATCATTATTATAGCTGTCACTTAGAAGGAAATGCTATCGTTAGGCTTGCAAAATATATGTAATAATCACACCCTATTTTCTGACAGTGATACCTTCCTGATAGTTTTCCTCTGGACTGAAAATTTCCATATTGCTTCCTGGCCAAAGATGATTTCTTCAAAGGAATTTAAATTAAGTGCCTTCAGTAATTGTGGAGTTTTCCAAGTGTGAGGAAATTGCATGTCTCTGTATATATATATATATACATAAAAGCTATAACTTAAGCAGTAAAAACAGAGTAACTAAAAAATAGCAGAGCTTCGAACCCTGCAATGTGGAATGTAAACATTTCTCCTAAGAATGGTTTTATGTTAACAGAATAAACACTAAATGAAGATGTCATATATATATTGGGAAATCTGTTAAGACTTAGTACTGAAATGTTACCTTTAAACTGCCTACTTGGATTTAATCAGTTTCATGGTTGTCATTAAGCTAGTATATCTGATAATTGAAGGATTCTTGTCATGGGAGAGAAGCACAGTCTTGTAGGGCAGCAGTATCTATTGCTGTATTCATTGTTCTTTCACTCTTCCTATATACACTCTGATGTCTGGGATGTGGCTAGGAAAACTGAGCAAACTGGAATTTGTGAAACTAGAACATGAGCAATCTGAGCATGACCATTCAGATGGCTGAATTTGTGCCTTGGGGACAGATGAGGGACACCTTAGGAAAGGCAAGATACAAAGGTAGCTGAACATGTGATTTATAATAGAAAGTGTGAAACCCTACTTTAAAAGTTTTCACAGATGTAATTGGTAGTGAAACAAATATACTCCAACTCCTTTTGTTACTTAATCTTTCTGGGGGAGGTTGCAGGTTGGGGTGAAGAGCCATAACATGTGCTGCATGAGTTTGCCTGGAAAGCTCTTGAATTGTACCCTCATTTTTAGGTCACTAAAAAGCTGCTCTGTACTGACCTAGCATTCATGATGATGATACCTCAGGCAAGTTCCATTCACATCTCTCTCTTTTTTTGTGGCATACATCACTGAACTTTGTCAATGAATTAGTATGCATCCAAACTACACAGTACTTATTTACAGATATGAGCTTTTAGTAGGGAAACATATCAATAGCATTAGTTGAGCCCTTCTTGTAATATTACATCACTGTGGATTTTTTTTTTTTTTTTGCTTGTTTGTTGGAAAAAAACCCACAAACTATGACAAACATCAAATTTGGCTTGTCAGCATTCTAAACTCAGTAGACTAAAACAAAACACCAATAAAGAAAATAAGAATCTGTTGTTCTTTTTGCTAAGGGAGTATTCTGACACTTTTTTCTCTACTTTCTTTTGTTCATGCTACATGGCTGGGTTTGTTAAATATCCTGAGGGTAATTCTCTTTGTACATCAGTTATCGCAGCCCAGAGTTTGTTTTTCAGAAAAATTTGAGTTAGCAAAATCATTATAAGCATTGTTATCCAGGGATTACCTGTTGCATAAAAGGAAAAGGTACAAAACAGGACCTCCTGCAGTAATTGTTACATGGTAGCTATGTATGAGAGTGCATAGCTTGACATTAACATTTTTTTCTTGTGCCTATATTTATTGTCCCAGCTGAGACATCAGGCAAGACCCTCAGAGTTTAAAGAGAATCTACAAATAAACCTCCCTATGTAAAGTTGATGGGATGCTTGTCTCATTGTTAAGTATCCATTTGTTCATGTTACATCTCTAAACATGTTATGATGGGATAACTAAGAGTAATGACACGAAATTAGGATAAGGAAAATTTAGGTTAAATAGCAGACTGATAATCTTCCTGACAGTGAGATCTCTGAAATCACTGACTAATTTCCCATGGGAATAGATGGGAGCTACACTGCTTGATGCTTTTGAAAAAGGCCTGTAAAGCTCTAGATGTGTACCTTACGGAACAGTCTTTCACTAGCAAGGAATGAATGAGGTGGCTGAACCCGTGTCTCTCTCTCCATCATTCTATAATTTTACCTGTGGTTTTGGTTCTGTTTACAAAGTTACCAGTGTTTTCAATAGTCTTTTTAAAAGCATATTTTTAATAGCATTTTGTATTGTGTGACATAATTTTTTCACATACGGAAAACATTTTTTAATGATAGTAGCGTGTTTTTGTAGGGGAAAGTGTTATTTAAAAGCAGGAAAAGCTACTTTCCTCAAGAAGTTAGCAAAAAATGTTGGATTAGCTCTTCAAACTACCTTATTAATATTAAGCATGAAATGGACTTTTACTCAAGAATAACCTAAACAGATAATTCCAAATGTCTACAGTATAATCATTTATGTCTTGCACAGAGATTGGAAACTGCCATAACTCTTCCAGGCTGGAAGGATGGTTAAAGAAGTTTGGATTTTTTTCATAGTATCTACAAGTAGGTTGAACAGCTTAGACAACATGGTAATCACTGCAACTATCCATGTGTTTCCTTTCTTATTGGAAAGTAAATTTTAGTTTTCTGAATGGCTTCAAATTTTTTTTTCCATTATAAAAGAAACTAAACTTGGTATGGAGGTGGATTCTTTTTGGTTGGCTGTTTTTTACTTTATTTTGTCCTACAGAGTTTAAATTCTTCTGTATGGTTTGTTGTAAAAAAACACCACATTATTTTTGGCTTCCACAATTAAAAGTCTGTTCCTAGGAACTCCAGTTTAGGCTGCCACAGATTTCTATAAAGTGTGAAAAATCCCTCCACCGCTGACTGAGATTAACATAACTCCTACAGGTGTTCACTGCTGTCTTCTTCTGGGTGCTACTCTTCAATCAGTTACAAGGGTCTGATAAGAGTTAGTAGTAAGATGACAAGGCCCTTGACGTTATCTTTTTGGAGAGCGAGACGAAAACTGACAAACATTCCAATTGCCAGTGCTTCCCCATGTTTCTAACGTCCTGATAGAATAGCAGGACCTGACAGTATGGAAAGAGACTCAGGATCATTGGAGCTTTTGTCCTATAATTGCCATGTTTGTGGGCAGATGGGAAAAGCAAACCTAAAATGTTTCTCCCAAGATTGAAGGCTCCTTGGCCTGGCAGGAAACCAGGTAAGACTCTTTAAGGTAATTACCAAAATTAATTTGTCTTCATAAAGCATTTCCATTTTGTGTGAGTGGCAAATGCTAACTCCTCCAGAAGCATGTTCAGAATTGTGTCCAATCTTTCCTCAGAGGAGACTCTTAACAGCTTTTAACCTAAGAATAAAGTGCAGGATGGAGAAATCATGAGGGAAAACCCCAATGCAAATATTGCACATTTTCAGCTAGAATTGAAGCCCTCAATTTTGCTGTGGGTTTGCTCCTGTTAAGAAGCAATGTGTTAATTTTTTTAGAGACAAAAATAGCCATGCTGGGTCAGATCAAAGATCCAGGTAGCCTAGGATTTTGTTTCTAACAGAACCCATAAGCATGCACTTAGGAAGAAGAAGAACAGGACAAGTATACATATTTTCCCTGTATCTTCCCAGTTTCCAGCTATTTTCATTTTGGGAACTGAGGTGGATATGTTTTCTCTCGGAACCCAGTAAATATGACTTTTTTTATTACTAGAAGAAAGCCATAAGTGTTGTAATGACCTGATAATGCAGGGTCTTAGCACGGGTCTGAGCTTGCCTGCACGAGCTGATTTTAGTTTTTTTCAACAGTGTGTTAGCTTAAGCTCTAAGAATACCATATATTGTATGAAGCCTGAAAACCCTGGCTAGTCACTGCATAACAAACAATAGCACTTTCTATGAATAAAGATTGTAGAATGCTGCTGCACAACTTCATACTTTACCTGGAAACCACTGAAAGGGAAGCAGACTATGCTAAACATAAAAACAAGTCTAAGAGCGAGGAGAAAGTGACTCTTGCCAGGAAAACATTGCTCCTTGCAGCAAAGAACTGAGCATGACACTCATGCTGCCTCAGAAGCCTGTTGTTGTCAGCCTGAAGATTCACAGCAGTGCTGGAAGGATGAGCAAAATGCAAAAGGTGATGGGTAAATATTAGTAAGTTTTCTTGTATAACAGTTTTAGAGGTATTATTAGCTTTTCTGTATTAATTTGATCTATCTGTATCAGCATTATTGTAACTGAACTAATAACAATTTTTGTTGTATTTTGATGATATTGTTAAGTTTTAATTAGGCTATGAGTAAATAATTGGCTTCACATTATGGTGTATTGCCTTTTACCATAGCAACATTTTGAGTGTAAGTTTGCACATTAGGTAACCATCACTAAATCATTTCAAAGCATTTGCCCAGTTTTTCTTCAAGCCCCAAATTTAGCTTCATAACACCCTGAGACAAGAAGTGCCACAAATCTGCTATCAACAAAACCAGATTCTTTGGCTTTGAAACTGGCTCCTACTACCATCTTTTGGCTTGTTATTAATTCTTCTGCTAGAACAGAAAGTGAACAACAATGTGTTCACCATGCCACTTATGGTTTTGTAGACCGCATGTAAAGCATGTCTTTTCCATGCTGACAATTCCTAATTCAACTGCTTATTCCCCATACATAGGCTGTTTCATGTATTTGATCAACTTTGTCTTTGAATCTTTTTGAGATCAAACATATCTTTCCTGAGACGAATGTACCAGAACACCACTTCACACTCAAAATGCAAATTAATCATGGCATTATGCAGTGTCATGATAATAAAGCTTTCCATTTATTTCTCTATTCCCTACTTGTTAGTTTCATGAAAATATCAACTTAATTCTGAGCAGCAGTTAGTAAAAGAAAGTGTATCTTAAGAATCATCCATCATAAAAACCAGGGAGTCCTACCTGAGTGATAATATTAGCTGAGTGATAATATCAGCTGAGGTATTCCCTGAGCACATTATTTATGTTGGAAGGAATTTTGTTTGTCACCTGACCACCTGCATATGCCTTATTCTATGCTGAATTTCTTCTGCCATTTTAATTAGTCAGGGAGTACCATAAGATCTTTCTCCAGTTCTCTAGAATTGTCCTTGTCCTTAAAACAAGAGATTAATGTCATCAGTAAAATACTTTCACCCTGTTATATATTCTTTTCTAAGGTAGTTTATGAATACAGCATTAGTCTCAGCACAAGATGCCTGGAGAATTACGGTTTTCCCTACTTTGTGAAAACTCATCGTTTATTATCTTAACCATGATTGCTTCATTTCCTTAAAAGCCTTTGGTGTTGCTTATGTCAAAAGCCTTTCAGGAATTCAAGGAGACTGCAAAAACCAAATCACCCCTGTTGAACTGCTCGAGACCTATAAATTTCATGCTGGGATCATAAAATAGGACTTCCATTTGTAAAAGTCAGGTTGAACCTTTCACACAGATTATATTTAAACCAGTATCTACTAATTCTTTTCTATCCTTAGAGTTTCTACTAATTTACACTGAACAACACGATTACAGGGCTGCAGTTCCAGGAGCAATCCAGGAACAATTCCTTGAACAAGTGGATCATATTTCCAGCATTCAGTCACAAGTACCAAGGCAGGTTAAAAGAGAGGTTGTATACACCATTGTTGCTTCAGCTATCCACCTTTCAGGTCTTGCAGACCTCTTGGATTAATACTACTTGGCCTGAGCAATTTTTTACACTCAGTTTTGTTTTACATCTTTTACAGATGTTTCAGTTTCAGACAGATCTGCTTCTTCCACAAAGGAGGACTCTAGTATGGGAAGCTCCTGAAGTGAACAGTTATGCAAAGAATTAATTTAGTTTATTTTAATGCTGCTTTTATGCACTGATAAAAGATCCCCGGCAGGTTTTTTGCTCTGGATGTGTTTGAAAACAGATTTATTATTAGTTTTGACTAATTTTGCTATTTGATACTCAAACTCTTTTTTGGCCTGTCTTATTGCTTTTGCTTTCCATATTCAGGAGTTCTTGATCATCTCTCTTGCCTGCATTCAGACACAGAATTAATTTTTTTAGAGAATCTTTTCTTGCTTCTGACAACATCCTTACACTTACTGTTTAGTCATGCTAGCTACGTTTCACATATTCTCTAGCCTTTTTAATATGTGGTGTGCCCAGTGAGTAGTACTACTTATACTCTGATATTTAAAAAATTAATATTCCTCAAGGAACTCTGTTTGTTAGACTCTGATTCAGTAATACTGGTGCACAAGTTTGAACACTATAAAAGTGGCCTCACTTACTTCATTAAAAGTACTTAATATTCAAGTTATGTTCATGGTTAACTGGTATTTTTGAACTACAGCAAGAATGAAGATTATTTCAACATCTTTTATGAACATGGAGTAGTAATCAGATTTTTTTGGTTGTTTTTTCATAATATGGTAAAAAGGATGTCATTATTGTAACCTCTATATGTTGTTTGCTGGTTTATTTTAGAAATTTTTGCCCATAAATAAATATTTGTTCATTACATTATATTTTTGTCATTATGAAGTTCAAAGAAAGTTGAACTTCATAAGATTTCTTATTTAATATAAAATTATCAAAACTAATTTCAAACAAACGTTAACTTCTGCTCAACAGCTGGTTTTGTGGAAGTTTTCTGCGATGTAAAACATAGAAATACTACTAGAATTGTCTTTGCAATTTTACATTTAATAATATTAAATGAACTATGAAAATCTATACAAAACATTACTTTAACTGAAACAAAAAAGAACAGCGGCTACTATGTGCCTGGCTTCTCATTCTCTGCCTATAGAGGAGTACCAGTCATTTTAATTAAAGTATTAAATGACAGACATCCTGAAACACAACAAATCCAGTAAATTATCCACAGGTCGTTCTTAGAAAAGCTTTTTTGGTTTCTGTTGTATAATTATAATAAAGAAATAGGTGCATGCCTTCTCTTACTCTCTTGCATGAAGGATAATAAAATGAGGTGGAAATATACCCAGAACTGTATATAACCCCCATAACACTTTTCTAAGGACACTTTTTCTAGTCTGCTAACACTGTGGAGGTTTACTGGCTTGTGCAGATGTAAGTGAAATTTTACATATTACCTTGGCTGTCCTCCCAGCATGATATGCCACATTTTCTCACTGTTAGGATACATGGCTACAAATGAATTCAGGTTAAAGAAAACTTTGCATTACTTTTTACTAATTATAACAATAAAGCCAATTCGTGGGGACCACTGTTGTCAACGATGGGTTATAGATGCATTTCTTAGTGCATTACAGCCTCTTTTTTGGTAAAACACTCCTTTCAAAGAAACATGTAGAAATTTCCAAGTGCTCCTTTTTAGCCAATTAAGTTTTGGTGTCACCTTTAAACAAGTCTTTATATGTGGGTACAAGATAACTAAAATAATGAAAATAACTGTTCAGAAAAAAAATAATTTATTAGACTGTTAAAATTGCATTTTTCTCTTCTGTGTAGTGAAATGTCTGGCTTGAATGTATTTCTCATTTAGGCTAAGGGAAAAGCTACAAAATCTAAATAATTTAGATGATTTAGGAAAAGACAAATACTTTCTTTTTCCAACATTTTTATTACAGGCACAGAGAACAAAAAGCAGGATAGGAAGAGCTTATTTGCCTGTGTCATTAGTATACACCAGCTCCTGCCAGAGCCAAAGCTGCTTCTATTTGACTCTGAGAAGCTTTGTCTAAGAGTATACACACTCAGATTGTGTCCTTATTTGTTACTGGTATCCTAGGTTTTAAATGAAGGAAAGCAAAGAATCTAAAATTTATTTTTGGAAGTATTTAGACATATAATGGAATTGATGGTACTCATGAAAACTGAGTTAATTCTATCAAATGTTTTTACCAACATTGAGTAGCTATACATTACTATTGAATTGTAGATCGTTAATGTGAATGCTACCTTTATCAAGATATATATTTATTTCCACATTTTAAAACAAAGTTATTTACATGCAGCTTAAAGGTACCACATATTAATACTTTTCAATGAGTTCATCAATCAAGTATTAAAATAATTGTTTTTCAAAGATATCAGAGCAAAATGAACAAATAAACAATAGTCATTCAATCTGCCACACCACCATCTTCTTTAAAAAAGGAGTCTATGGCCTTACTAGAGATGGAGTTTCCCACTAGTATTTTTCATGCAGTTTTATCACAGTTCGATATATTTTTATATTTTTGCACATTAAGATGTGTGGAAGATGCCTAGTTCTAAACCAAACTGGGAAATATACTATAACACCAGGTGAAAAAAACACATGCCTTAGTTTTGCAGATGTGTAGGCTCAATTCTTCTAAAAAGTTCTGTAAAAGCCCAAAGTAGAAGCCTGCAATCGCTGTTTTGAGATGAAACCTACCTCAACATCTTGTCTCCAGTGATGACCAATAGCAAATACTGACCACAGGAGCACAATGTCTAAGAAACCTGACAGTTATCTCAGTCTTTTCATCATTCCACAATAGAAAGTTGCTATAAAATTAAAATGTACAACTACACACTTTTTGAAATTTTGTTAGAATTTCTTCTATCTTGAGCACCACTAGTGTTTTCTGGTATATTCCTTCTCTATTCCGTACTCCTTTTTTCTCCAGTATTGACTGGAAAAAAATAAGGTGTGCTTTGGTATTTTCTAATGTGTAACTCAAATGTAATAATTGTTCTATCAACAATGATTTCTACATATAGATTCTTCTTGCTCACATAATGAAGTGTTAGTCGATCAAAAATATAAAACAGAAATAATAATAACTGTTAGAAATACTTCAAGTTATGAAGAAAATCCTTTATGACTATGAAAACTCTGCTACAGTACTCAGTCTCACTCAGCATTTGTTTCTGGAGGGATTCACTCTTGGTCTTCTTGGGGCACGGTGTGTTCTTGCCAAAATGCTCTGGTTTTGGCCATAGGTTTAGGGGATATAAAAGACGTGCCACAGTCATTTAGACATGTCTTTAGGATGTAGGGAGCAGTTTGTTTCCTCTGATGAACATGAGGATTTCAGGTTTTACGTAGTCCGTTGTAGCTGGCCTAGAAAGTAACAATTCCTTATGTACTTTGATTCTCCTAAGGAGCTGATCACTTTTTAGTCCATCATCGCTAGCTATTTCCCTCTCTTTCACTTCTGCTAGTACTCCATTTGTGCTGAGGAAGTACAAAAGGACAAGTGAGAGAAGAAAGAAGTTTTGAAGAAATATCTAAATGTACATCTTTTCCTTTGAAGTGGGCTAATTTGATTCTGATGGGTTTTAGCTTTTACAATCGGTAGTCAGGAAGGTTCACCAAAAGTGACTTTCTTGTAGTACCAAGAGTTGCTTCAGTGAGGGAACACCTTGGTTTGACTTCTTGTTTCATTTGTTATACTTATTTGAAGCTTTGCTCTAATTACAGCATTTTTCCCCTTTCAAGTGTGATCTCAGGTAATGGTATTTCAGCAAGTTCTTGGCTCTCTGTCAAGTCATTTGACAGCTAAGTTCCTAATATAGCCAGGCTGGAAAATAGCAAATCTACTCCTCCTGATTTTTAATATGAGAATAACAATCTTTAATCAAGTTAGTTCAGTGCAAATTAAATTTTAATGCCAACAATTATGGTTATGCTATCTTAACAGAAGAGAATATTGAGTCTTTACAGTACTCTTCACGCATATCATGTATATCTTTCTTTCAGTTCTTTTTTCCAACTGAGTGAGCAGATGAACTTTATCTCAGACCTGCCATGCCATTCTCAGAAATCAGGTACTTCTCATTCTCAGAAATATTTGAAAGAAAAAATGTAAAATATTTGGAATCTCCTTCTTTGAGCATATTCGAAACTTGAGTGGTCACAACTCTGAGCAACTTGCTCTAGCTGATCCTACTCTGAGCAGGTGGTTGGATGGGATGATCTTCAGAGGTGGCTCCTTGCCTCAGTCATTCTGTCAGCCTGTGGTATAGTTAAACTCTAAAAAGTATTGCTAAGACAGGCTTGTATAGGTACAATGTGTGTGTGTGTATCTACATTTATATTAGTTAAATTCCAGCTACTAAATAAGATAATACTATGAATACCTAAGATTCAGCTCTAAATTCGAACCCCATTCAGCAGATTATTATAAATTGCAGTATTTGACATTTACATCTGAAAAAATGTCTAAACTAGAGAAGGAAAATAAGGTAGTTTTTTTTATAGGTTTTATTACCCAAATCTTTTAATTCAGCTGTGGTGAATAAGTGACCCACCATGCCACAAGGAAAATAAAGAATAGAACAAAATTTAGCACAGTCAAAACATCCTTTCAAGTTACCAAGTTACCTTGGAATTATTTTCTTCTAAGACTCTTACTAGCTTACACTGCAGCTCCTTCCAGCAGTTATGCACACTTCAGAATAGGGATGGAGAGTGTCAGAATCGATTACAGACAGATCATGGTCATTCTCCCCACTCTTAGAACAGATCCTGCTCTGCACAGCTAGACATCTGCATTTTCATACTTGGGATTTTATCCTAAATCATCAATGCTGCTCAAGTGTTACAAGTGGACAGGATATTTTTAAGGAAATTGCTGGTAAAAGTTGTATACTGTACACTGCAAGTGATTCAAGTCCCACTGACTGGCAAGGCAGGGAGGTTTTTTTCCAACTATAGGATTGTGCTGAGAAGACAGAAGGCTGAATAATCTTTTCCCAATACAGTTTAGCATCCTAAGTTTCAGAAGCACAAACCAGTTCCTGGGTTTCCTATCTCAGCTGCACCTGTCCAGAATTTGGATGAGCTTTGAATAATGCACTCACTCTTTGCAGGAAACAGAGGAGAAAAGGCTTGCCCTGTTCTGAACAGGCTATGTGGGTTGTGTATAAACAGACCTCAGTTAGTGCCAATGCTTCATGAAGAGTTAAAGTATACGTACATTTTAAAAACAGCTTCTTAGGGTCTGTTATTGTAGCCACTGGTATCCTCACTTCTGTGACTTAAGATCAGTAGTATCTCTGTAAGGCTGTGATCATCAGTCTCTGGTCATTGTTTCTCTGCTTAACATGTTGGAGGTTCCAGTCTCCTGTATCCTTTCCCCAGTGTTTTCCCCTTATTTATGGATATTGATGAAAGGAAATGTGGACAGTAATTAATAGAGATATACCAATCTATATCACTTCTAGATGTGTTTTAGTTTTGTTTTATTTTCTCAAAACCCTTATTTTCTTCAGCTTTAAAATCCAGTATCTCTTATATTCATGTCTTATAAACTCTTATATTCTCTTTTAACAATGAATGTGTCAGAAAGACACTGTGGAAGGTTTTCAAAATTGTGCAACTCAAGAGATTTCAATAGTAAAGCATGCTTTCTCTAAGGAATGTTAAGCTTTAAGCGAAGTAATTGGTTCTTGATGGCTCTTTCAACCAATCTTTTAAAAACCTTTTTAAGCTTCAGATAACTTCTGAATTTATAGTACCAGTAAGTCACACAACAAGTTTTCAGGATATGGCCATGGTTCTGCAGTACAAATATGCAAGGTGTTAATCACCAAAGCAGCTTCTGAGCTCCCAAATGAAATATTGCTGATGAAACAAACACAGATTACTGATACTCTTGAGCATGCTCTAATTTATAAATATCATCTCCCTCCCCAAACTTGGTCACTTTTTTTTTCTGGACTCCCATCCAGACTTTACAAAGACTGCACAATCCCTATGAGTCTTCCTGGTCCTGTCAGTTTAGTGAGCATATATAATCAATGACATGTCATTCACCACAATTTACAAGGGATTCTTTCTTTGTATTTGAAGTAATTCTGCAGTCCTACAACTTGTCTCCTTTATAAGGTAATGTTACAGTTTAAAAAACATAGGTCTACAAGGTATTCTATCACATGCAGGAAGAGCCTGTAAGGAGCCTTCCTACGATGCCACAGAGACTATCTGCATCTTAGAGACTGAGGTGTTTGGGGAAACAGGTCACCAGGGTCTGTTGGTTCTTACTGTAATCAAATCACCAGATTCTAATACTTTTAATATATTTATATTTAAATAATTTCAATAACTGTAAGACTATTATAAATTAAATATAAATAAATAGTCCACACTTGTAGTGCTTTAATGAACTCTTAAAATAGCAGTTTTTCCTTTATATCTCACAAGAAATGCACACCTTATCTATAATCTCAAATTTTGTGAAATTTTCTTGAAAGGACTGCAAAAAAATATTGTTCATTGAAATGGTTTTTTATTAATAAATAATGCAGAAACTGTACTGTGGATTTTTAGAACAGTTTGCCTTAGAAGTCAAAGTGTTACATAAATAAATGGGGTGTGTCATTTCAACCTTAAAGACATGCCATATTATAAGGCTGTATTTTTAATGTGACATTCCACTTTGTTCAGCAAACTATAATTTTCAGTCCTTTTAAGGAAAGATGACCTAATTTTCAACTAAAAGCAAACACTGAGATGCTGACCAATGCCAAATTTTACAGAAATACATTATTTTAATCAATGATGAGAGAAATAGAACAATTAAACCCCTTCCATAATCAGTGCCATTAAGTACATAATTTTGTCATACTTTTGTCATTTTGTGCTTTTTTAATTAACCATATGGAGAAAGGATAAAACATGCAGTCTATTGTGCATTTTGTATTAATTCACATTCTGCTAATGAATTAGCTTACTAATTTATCATGATAGACCTTGGAGCTTTAGTTTTATGACTGAAAAACTATTGAGTCATGAGGAGTATTGTAGATGTTTTTTCTTTATAAAAATAAAAACTAAAAAAGCCATAGAAATCAAGATCTGTAATGATTTTTATGAAATGGTTGTAAAACATAGTTTTTGTGCATATTAGTAACATTCAGATGCTGGAGAATATTTTATTGAGAGTATAAAGTAGCTGAAATACCACATTTATAACAAAACTAAAAAGATGTAATAGAAACAACTTGGAAACTAACTGAAATAAAATAAAGGGAAAATACATGGCCTTCAAACAGGAAATAAAATCTCTTGATTTCCAATTGAAATTCAGGATTTTGAAAAACATCTTTTCATATTTCAGTGTTAAAGCTGGGAAATTGGAAGACATGTTAACAGCTTTTATTTCTCATATGGAATAAGAATGCAGATATTTTTTTAGTGCCTGTTAGCACCAAGCTCCTTTCTTATTTTTTTATGTCCTCATAATGGGAACTATTATTCTTCTGTCCAGTTTGTAATTGGGCAAGGTATTCCAGCCTACTTTACATGAAAAAATCTGTTGTAAATCCTGTTCGCCCTACAAGCCAAGCAAAGAAAGCATCCAGGTGGTGGTGGTAATGCTTCTGGTTCCCCCTTCACTGTCACTGGGAGAGAAAATCAGCTCCTGAAGGTCCTAAAGCATAGTAAGGGCTCAGTTTTAGCATTAAGACTTAATCCCTCACTGTCTGCTCATCCAGCCCACACTTCACCGGCTCCTCTGTGAGGATCTTATGGGAGAAGGTGTCAAAAGTCTTGCTGAAGTCAAGGTAAGTAATATCCACTGCTCTTCCCTCATCCACCAAGCCAGTCATTTCACCCTAGAAGGTGATCAGGTTGATTAAGCAGAACTTCCCCTTTGTGAATCCATGCTGACTACTCCCAGTCACCTTCTTGTCCTTCATGTGACTGGAAATGGTCTGCTCAATCATATTCCCAGGGATCAAGGTGAGGCTGATCAGCCTGTAGTTTTCTGGGTCCTCCTTGTTGCCCTTCTTGAAGATAGAAGTGACTTTTTTTTTTTCCCTCCAGTCCTCAGATTTCTCTCCCAACTGCCAGATCATTCAAAGAAAATTGAGAGTGGCCTCGCAATGACATCTGCCGGCTCCCCAACACTCATAGGGGCATCCCATCAGGGCCCATGGACTTGTGTTTGTCCAGTTTGCTTAAGTATTCCCTGATCTTATCCTCTTCCACCACAGGTATTTTTTCCTTGCTCCAAACTTTCCCCCCTGGTCTCCATGGCCTGGGGTTCCTGAAGGTTGGTCTTACTAGTAAAGACTACAGTGAAGAAAGCATTCAGTACCTCATCCTTTTCCATGTCCTTTCCCACTGGGGCCCCTGCCTCATTAAGCATTGGGGCCACATTTTCCTTAGTCTTCCTTTTTCTGCTTATGGACTTGTAGAAGCCCTTCCTGTTGCCCTTGACATGCCTTGCCAGATTCCACTCCAGGTGAGCTTTGGCTTTCCTAACCACATCTTTGCGTGCTCAGACAGTGTCTCTACATTCTCCCTAGGATATCTATCCCTGCTTCCACCTTCTGTATACTTCCTTTTCATGTTTCAGTTTTGCCAGGATCTCCTTGTTCATCCATGCAGGCCTCCTGGCACTTTTGCCTGACTTCCTGCTTGTTGGGATGGATTGTTCTTGAGGTTGGAATAAGTGATCCTTGAATATCAACTACTTTTCTTGGACCCCTCTTCCCTCTAGGACCCAAATGTTCCTGGGCACTGGAATCTCAATTATCTCTGCTGTTAAATTGAGAGAATGTTCCCTGCCATTCTTCTGTTTCCACCAAAAATTCTTACCCATGTTTCAGGAATTGTGTCAGGCAGCATTCCCAATACACAGAATGGAAATGACTGTCATATTTTGGAGATTAACAGACTATGGATATGTGCTCTGTCATGACAGGTGACTCCCATGTCAAAGTTTTGTCCACTGTACATTTCCTAGTCTAGGCATAGCAAATTAGAACTACAAGTCAGGAGCTAACATTCAGCTTCTAATATAACCGCAAGTAAACTAATGAACCACAGAGGAAAGAGTTGGAAAGATATGGGAAAACCACATCTGTAGTCATGCTGACAGTTTGTCCCAGATGTTGTCATATTTCTTAAAAGCCTCTGAGAAGAACTACTTATCTTTATAGTAAGGAGCAAACTTCAACCTCAGCCAGTGCATATCTCCTGACATATTTATTAGCACTGTGTTTTTATCTTCAGTTCCATCCACAGGTGAATTTCAGTCAATTCATATTGGGAGTCACTGCAAATCCTATAGGTGGATATCTGAGTGCTCCTAACACCCTGGTTCTGCAACTGGACAGAAGACTGCACATTTCTGTGTTGCTCCCACTCTGAAAAAGGCTGTCAGCACTCTTCATGTATATGGACAGCAGCTCTCCACTGAGCTCCTAAATGGAAAGAATGCCAGCTGACTGATGCACTTAATAGTCCATATAGATTCAATTTCCAATTTCTATATACTTTCTGTGACACTGTCATTACTTTTCAAAAATAAAATTTCATATTTTTCCTCCTAAATTCATGAAACCTTTTCATATTTGCATTTCATATTATGACACTACCTATCCTTGTGTGAAAACTTAGGGATGCTTGGCCTTAGGTAGCATATTCTATATTGATCTGTTTCTGCATTAAAAAACACTTACTTTTAACATCCAGAGAACAGGGAAGGACCTATGGATATTCTTGAGTGGATCATGACTTACCTTCCACCCCTGTAAGACAAAAGGTTAATACAGCAGTGTTTACCATGCTAACATGTAATTTATTTGTAAATTTTAGATCTTTAAATGCAAATACATTTTCAACTCACCACTGCAGCAAGTAATTGGAGCAATAGATAAACTCATTGTCTTGTAACACTTGAAGCTGTGGTACATAATTAAACAGATTACTTTGTTTTTAATATAAGTTCCAGTCAAATAACACAGAGCACCACAATTATTGAAAACTGCATGCAGTTTATAAGGTGATCGTGAGGAGATTAAGGAGCGCTTATATCTGCAGCAAGCTTTCTGTATACTGCAATCCAATTTTTGAAGTCAAAATTCTATTCTTGATTATTATCAGACTATATGGGCTAATTAATCCTTTATTACCCTGCAGGGTTAATTTCTTCTCAGTCACACTAGGAGTATCAAAAGTCACACACTCACAAGACAAAATATAAAACATTTGTTAGCATTCAACATTGAAATTAAACTGATTGTCTCCCAGCACCACACAGAAACAGAACAATAAATATTAATTTATACTTATATCTCTACAGTAAATATTGAAACATCTTTAAACATACTATTCATACCTTACTTTTTCTTATTTCCAAGCATTTCCTAAAAAACTACTCAATTAATAGAGTCAGGTATCTAATTCTTAATGACTGTACAAATCACTCATTTACATTTGCATCAAGTATACAAAATAATCACTGCGCAAATCCTTTACATGTTCACATTTAACAGGTATCTTTGTGGTCTGTTCACCATTGAAGACTGTCAGCTCCTTGAGTAAAAGAAGGCTATATCATAATTCATCTACTTATATCAAACAGTAAAGTTCTTAATTAGGTGCTCTATTTTTCTTGCTTGTGTTTCTGCAAAACTGATGAAGGTTTTCAGTATGCTGGGGAACATCACTGAATTCAAAGGAGTAGAATAATTCATTTAATAAAGCAATCATTTTGGTGCAAAACTGATTTCATTAAAGTCCTAAGTGATACTAAGGACTTTCAATTCCCATTAAATTCAGTTTATTAAAATCCCTCAAGACTGGGCTTGTCCTACTCTCCCTTCATCATCTGTTTTTTAAACCTATACCTAGATTGTACAGTGTGAAAACCACCCACCTATGTTTTTCATAAGTACAGAAGTTGCAAAACCAACAATAAAAAAGGCAGTATCTTACAAGTACACAATCTGTGAGCAGAAAAAAAGATCTGACATGCCTGGGCTACAGGGGCAGAACTTTCATCTTAAATTATTCTCCTTCTCCAGCCCTTGTTAGCTGTACATCTTACAACATATTATTGCACTGAAGCAATTCCAAGGACTTCTGCCTGTTGTTACAGGAGTGTCTTATGATATGTCAACATTATTTGATTATTTTACAGGACTACAATGTGCTGGAAGACTAGTATTTCATTTATTATCATGCTAGTTGCCTAATTGGTGGGAAGACCTACATGTGAATTCTGACCCTGATCAGTTGAAATCAGAATAAACAGCCCTACTGTCACATCTCCATTACCTTACTAGCATTGCCATGCATAAGTCTAAACTAATTTTAATGAGCTCCTTAAAATGCCAGACATTTATTCATACTTCTGCAGCTTTCAGGTCAACCTTCTAATCTGAAGTTACCAGAGATTATTTTAACAAACTCAGGTGACACCAACCCTTCTCATGACTTTTAGGACCAAACCACCATTGTTCATGCTTTCGAGACTTATTACTGTATGGTGTAATTAAGCTCTGAAAGGATCTCTTTTCCAAATATCTGATCTGATCTCAAACATTTGTATCAGTATAAGCTATAACTGAACGCCCTCTCACACACAATAATTCTGATCTTCCCTTTTCATGTTTTACTTAAAAAAGAATTCACTAAATTTTTATAGTACTAATCGTACACTGAAACAGAGATATCAGCTGTCATTTCAAGCACTGATTGCAATCAGCTGGAAAAATTTGCATTGACTTCAAACAAACTAGGCAAATGTCCAAATCTGGAACAGGTTAAACACAAACGATGGGTGTACCTCATAATGTTTTGTTTGGTTTTCGTATTTAAATTGCCTTGTGTTTTCATCAAGTCTTCACACTGATTCTGCCTGTAAATCTTTTCTCTCTCTTTTTTTTTTTTCCATAGGGAAAACAGTGTCCTTATCTTTATTCCAGAGTCTGATCCCATGAGATATGAGTGAGTTCCCAGTTATTAGATTCCAGCAACAAACATATCCAGTAATTTTTCCTTAAATCTCACTCTTCTGTCTTAATATGTAAGTCCTGAGCATTCAGTGAGCTAGCTGTGGGCTGAATGTCTTCATATAAGAAACCCTATGAGTCTTACATATTTTCATGCGTTCATTTGTAGGATTTCCTGGTATAAAATTTCCATTAGAGACTAAACTCACAATTTGAGGAAATAAGTTTGTTCAAACCATCAAGGGAAGCTGTATGAGGTTAGTCAGTGGTGGTCCATTGTCTGATATGACACTAATGAATTTTGTATCTTCCCTTCCTGGAAAACTGCAGTTCTTCTGGAAATCTGAGGATGTCAGAAATTTGAAGTGGTAAAAGCAGAAAGGGGTAAAAATAAGACAAGAGAGAAGGAAACAAGAAAAAAATTAATTAACATACCTGTTGGTTAGTGAGGCAATTCAGAATGTGAAGGGGACGGTTTGCAACAACAGTTGTTTCTCCCATGCTGCCAGTCAATGCAAAAATGGGATACAAGTCACAAAGCAGAGAATTCAAGACAAATTATTTTGGATGCTTATTTAGTGTCATTTAGTCATTTATTGACAGGAATGATAGAATAGAACTAACAGAGACACTGAAATGGAAGATGAAATGCAAATTATGTTCCAGTCAACCGTGGGTTTTGATATCAAGGAGCAATTACACAGTGTATACTTAAGAACCAATAACCTAAACCAATTAAGACACTATAAACTTGTGCTCTGTTATTAGATATAGTAAGCAGATGATAAAATGAACTCCTATGCAAATCAGTCACAACCCAGATTCAGATATATTAATTTTCAGGTTTTTTATCTACTGTCATTATGCATGCTAGTAATGTAAATGTATTTCTATACATTATTTACTTCCAGCCTATTAAGTGGTCACTGAAGGTTTTAATTGCTTATAAAAGCTTTTATTTGTAGTAAATGCTAGCTTGTTTTGGCATAACTCCTTCACACTTCCAAAAGGAAGAAGAGGTGGGGACAAATATTTTTTTTGAAAGCTATGTTTACACTTATCTGATTTACAAAGGTCAAGTTCTTTTACCATAATTTATGCTGAATGCATCTCCTTTTCTGATTGTTTAGTTGGTTATTAAAACACTTTTTCCTCATGTCCTGGATTCAGAAATTTTCACCTGTTCAATAAAACAGATAAGCGTATGGTTAATGCTATGTATATATCTAAAAACACCAGTTTGTATGGACTTTAACTGACAATTAAAGTTAAGAAATAGCTTAAGTAATTGGCTGAATAAAAAATAGTAAAAATCTATTTACATATTTTCTTGTATTTTATCATATATGAGTAAGAAAAACAAAAATATTTTAACATTTAGCCATGTATGTATAATTATTTCAACTGCACACTGTATTAATTATTCCTTACATGGGAGTTGGACTGAATTACTAAGATCAATAAACCAAATTGCTATCTGCTATAACTCCACTGACTCCAATAGAATTAAAAGAGGGTTCAGTCTGGCCTTTGTATCCACACAGGATATTAGAAGCTGAGAAAAATTATTCCAACAGTAGCTACATAGATGAAAATAAGAAAATGAAATCCTAAAGTTCTAACATCTACTCCATAGTATTTCAAGTGTGTGTTTGTGAGCATGTGTGTGAATGTCTCTGTGTGCCTGTGTGTATAACTACAGAGGTTATTGAAATATTCTAGATCACAGCTGCCCAATCAAATTTCTGGGTAGACTGTCAAGCACTTCACTTTATCAGCACTGAGTTGCAAATAAATGCACTTGCACCCTCTGTATCCTCCTACCAAAGTATAGCTCTCTCTTCTACCTTTCCCTACAAACTCCTGTAACATCTTCAGTTTTTCTGCATATGCCATTTTAGTGGCTGGCTTTGCAGAATATGACATGTGCACTAGCTAGAGAAAGGGACTGGCTGATGAGCTCAGACCTACCTGAGTTTTGACTGAAGAACACGCTCCATAAATGAAAAAGCATGTGAGCTGGAGGCCATGCATTGCTCAAGACTGGTCTAGATATTCAAAAGCATAATTAGGGTAGACTATACCTGAAACTCCTGTAGAAACGTACATTTAACTTTCCTGCCCTTCTGTATTCTTTTTAAAGCTTTTTGGTTAACACATTTTGTTAAAGAACCATAAATATAAAATAAAGAAAGAAGTGGTTTTGCCCTTTTAGGTCTTGGGAAGTCAGGCTATGAGAATGCACTTTGTGCATACATGTGTATGTGTATACAGATCTTTCTTCCCTAATACCGTTTTAACACCCAGGACAATGTCAGATAAACTTGAAAGAGATAAAGGCTAAAAGGATATCAGATGTTACACATAGCAAAATAGAAGAGGGAGATCCTATTAGTGCCACTCTGCAGAAAAACCTTCATTGTGAAACTACATCTCTGTTACAAATCAGAGGCTCTGAACAGCCCTCCAGAACCCAACTCACTGGACACATTAATTTCATTGTTCACGAGTTATGCAGGCTTTTTCTCTATGTATCTTGCTGTTCCATTACTTTTTGATTGCTTTAACATTTTGGTTTTGAGGGAAAGCAAAGAAAGTATAAAAGCTTCCTAAAGTCTACAGGTTGCTTTTGCTAGACTTTGAAATTCACACTTTACCAAAATCAGTAGAGTAAAGCAGGAGTATCTCTTTGTCTTTCCTGCTATTTTTCAGGTTTTTTCTGCAACACCAGGTTATCAGGGAAGCTACACATCTTATTTTTAATACTTACAGGCAGGAAACAGGGATAAACAGAATTTTTCAAATTTGATGCATGGGAATAGTGGGTAGCAAAAATGGGAAAAGCACTCCTTTTGTTGAATTATGCTGTGATTCATTTTTAATAGCTTTTCAACAAGTCTACTAGTGCAACAGTAACCTGATTCAAGGGTTTCTTTTAAACTTACCAATCTCTACTCCACATAGAAAAGCTGTTTGGCTGCCACTTCTCAAAATAATTGGGATGAAAAGTCCCAAAACTAACTTACAGTGAGGAAACCAAGCATGTTTTTCTACTAAAACATTCAGTCAAAAGGGAGAAAAAAAAGCCATCCCCTTCAGTTGACATCGAATTATTTAATGAATTGTTAGTCCTGGAAATATAGAAGCAACAGTTCTAAAAGCTGATGAAGGTATTTCAGAGAAATGCTGATTTGAATGATTTATTGAGCTGCTCAGGGATTCCAAATTATAAAGTTACTAACAAAAACAATTGGAAAAAATTTTGTATCTCAAATTGTTTCCTATTTCTGACTCAATGATTTTTGAGAAAGGCTTAAAGAAAACTGTGGTATCTTGACGTTGGCTGGCCACAAGATGCCGACCAAGCCACTCTCTCACTCCCCCTCCTCAGCAGGACATAGAGAGAAAATAATATTAAAAATGCATGGGTCAAGATAAAGACAGTTTAATGAAGAAGGCTACACATGGAAGAAAAACAAAGCAAGAAGATTTATTCTCTGCTTCACATCAGCAGGTGATGTCCAGCCATTTTCTGGGAAGTAGGGCCCCTGTACACGTACCGGTTGCTTCTCAAGACAAACACCTTAATAACTAATGACCCACCATCCCTTTTCTGTTAGTTTTTATTGCTGAGAATGATGTTATATGATATGGAATAGGCCTTTGGTCAGTTTAGGTCAGCTGTCCTGGCTATGTCCCCTCCCAACCTCTTGCCCACCCCCAGCCTACTGGCATTTAGAGGGGATTGCAGAGACAGCCTTGATGCTGTGAGAACACTGCTCAGCAACAGCCAAAACATTGGTGTGTTATCAACACCACTCTACCTACAAATACAGAGCACAGCACTATATGGGCTGTTGCAGGGAAAGTTAACTCCATCCCAGCCAGACTCAATATCAAAATTTTATCAGAAGCAAACTGAAATAAATAATTATGAAATTTTTCCTGTAACAGGCTATTTCAGAAAAAAAAAAATCACATTGAAGAAAATTAATATTCAGAACTGTAATTACACATTAGAATGTATAATTTCAAGCCTTCTTCTAAATATTACTGCCAGAAATAAAAACTGTTATCTAAAAATATATCTTTAAATACATCAATTACCATATAGTGTCTGGGTGACTTTTTTGAGGTCCTCTAAGTAGTATGCACTTCTTGCTCATAAGCACTGATCTGCATATCATTCAAGCAAGGAAATATTCATTATAGAGGAGAAACAAATATTTCCTCCAGAAAAACAAACAAACAAACCTTTAAAAAATACAGTAACAAAATATATTGCAGTATTTATTACAACCCTAATTTTCTATTTATACCTCGATGAATATGCATAGACAAGACTTTTTTGGCCCAACCACTCATCCAACATTTGCACTAACTACAACAGTAAATGTAGCATAGGTGCAAGAGTCCTGAGATTTATTTCTGATGTCCCTGTCTTGAGGAATGCTGAGTAATATGCTACTAGTACAGTACAGTAATCTCAACTTTTTAAATAATTAGAAAGGGAGGTTTACAAACTTTCATTCTTCTCTGATGGTTTCTTCTCCAGTTACAGTCAGCAAATCACCTTTATGGGATTTCTTATACGCAAGTTGCTTCAATTTCATGGAATTCTTTCATGTAATGGAAACCAGCAGCACGTAGGGTTTTAAATTTGATTTTCTTATTATCAGCAAATTGTGTGTCCCTTAAAAGTTATGACAGTTCTGAGAAGGTCATCAGAAAAAATTCTCAGGTGAAAGTTTCTGCAGCTTAAGCATGTTTTGCCATTCTACTACCCACTGATCGTTAATATACACGAGAAGTCTCCTTCCTCTTTCCAGTCTCAAGCTGATTTACCATTTTACCAAGAGATCAGAGGACAGAACTTTTTATCTGTAAAGCTTCAAGCCATAATATCATACAGTGGATTGTTTTAGCTGCTGTACACTGTAACAGTCATAGTACAATGTATTGTTTTTGCAATATTAGATCTGTCATGTATTCTGTAAAGAGAGACTACATTTACTGTATATTCAATATTTTCTGTTAGCTGCCATAGCTACATAAAGTTAAACAGCCCAAAGGTTCTTTATCAGGTATTTTACTGAAGTTAAACTCACTGAACTGAGAAAATATTCTAAACTAACCATCTACATTGTTTTCTGTCATAAATAAATGGGTGCATATGTAGGAGTTTTTGATGTTCAGAAATTGCATTATCATTGCACAGAGGAAAAATTGAGTGTCTGAGTCCACGTCCCCACCTGTGGACTGAATTTTGTGCTTCTTATTCTGGTACCATATCATCGATATTTCTTTGAATTCTGTATGCAGAAGGGAAGAAGAAAAAAATAATAACATGGTGCTAACTATTCCCCTACATAACCAGAAATCTTCATCATCCTTGGAGAGCATCCAGCCTGCTGTCTTCTATTACCTATCCACCACAGAGCCAAGTTCTGTGAGTAGGCACCAACTCAAATATGCTCTTGCGAATATATTGCGTCTGCAATAGAGTAAGGGATTTTCAGTGATACAACTTAGTAATTTTATTCTTCACCATTGCCTCCCTCAGACCATCAGGCAGGATGATCATTTCTGGAGTCCCAAAACAGTAACAGATAAAATATCTGCGTTTTCTATTCTGGGCAAGGTATGACATTTTGCCTAACTGTTGGAGCTGGGTGGAGGTAGAAGAGGGGAATTGACACTACACAATTTAAGTATTAACATAGCCTCCCAAATTTCCCACCTAGTCTCCCTAGGTCTCTATGTGAGCAATAGGATAATAGCCTTTTCAGGTGAACAATTTCAGACTGTTTAAGCTTCTTCTCCAAATTGCCTTCTGGGAAAGGTTCTTTCTAGAGAGACAATTCAGACCAGAGACATTAGCTGCATAATATTGCTATTGCAGGTGCCAAAATTGAGTGGGAAGACAGCTATGACAGAGATAAATGGAACATCACTGTAAGGCCCACTTCCTTTCACTAACAACAATCTCAGCTCAGCTCAGCTCTTTCCAATGAGCAGGTAAAGGAACTACAGCAAAATACATTTTCCTCCTCTTATTATTCTCTTATGACACACACACACACACCCCCGCCCCGGGTTGTCTCCTTCATTATCTAAGTAAAAAAAGTCTTTCTGTGCTCACAGAGTAGAAAGTCAAAATTGAGACAGTGAAATTAAGGCAAAGCACATTCATGATCTGGGGTGTTTGTCTTCTATTGACCTCTATGTGTTATGTAGGACTGAAGGTGCCTGCTGGATACCTCTAATATGAAGCTGGTGAGGAAATGGATGGTTGGAGACTAATGGAAGGTGTTGGCAGAGTGAAGCAAGTAATGGCAGAGTAAGAACTGGATACTGAGCCAAGAATCAGTGATGTGTAATTCAGAGATGAAAGAAAAACTGCAGAGTTGAAAATCAGCCTACAATTCTTCAGTCTTTCCTGTGGTGAGGCAATACAACGTGGATATCTCTGACCCTATCACAACCCTCATGTTTCTGTTTAGAGAAAAAAATCTAAATGCTAGTTTTGGTCATTAGTCTTTTGCCTGGAATATTACTGTGGATTAAAGGATACATGGATGTATTAATCACATGTAAACCGTTGTTTGTTTGCAGTAGAACTTTCATCCAAAATATCTGTGTAGGATGCTCTTTCTTTTACATGGAAATTCCCTATTCCCTGAAGAGTCATTTTAACTTCAGAAATGCCATGGATCAAAACTTTCATCTCATAGAATCATAGCATCATAGAATCATTAAGGTTGGAAAAGATTTCTAGGATCATCAAGTCCAACTGTCAACCCAACACTACCATGTCCCCTAAACCATGTCCTGAAGTGCCACGTCTACGTGTTTTTTGAACACCTCCAGAGATGGTAACTCCACCACCTCTCTGGGCAGCCTGTTCCAATGCCTGACCCCTCTTTCAGCAAAGACATTCTTCCTAATATCCAGTCTAAACCTCCCCTGGTGCAGCTTGAGGCCATTTCCTCATGTCCTATCGCTTGTTACTTGGGAGAAGAGACCAACCCCCACCTCGCTACAATCTCCTTTCAGGTCATTGTAGAGAGCTATAAGGTCTCCCCTCAGCCTACTTTTCTCCAGACTAAACAACCCCAGTTCCCTCAGCCTCTCCTCATAAGACTTGTTCTCCAGACCCTTCATCACCAGCTTTGTTGCCCTTCTCTGGACACACTCCAGCACCTCAATGTCCTTCTTGTACTGAGGGGCCCAAAACTGAACACAGTATTCAAGGTGTGGCCTCACCAGTGCCAAGTACAGGGGGAGGATCACTTCCCTACTCCTGCTGGCCACACTATTCCTGATACCAGCCAGGAAGCTGTTGGCCTTCTTGGCCACCTGGGCACACTGCTGGCTCATGTTTAGCCGGCTGTCAGCCAGCACCCCCAGGTCCTTCTCTGCCAGGCAGATCTCCAGCCACTCTTCCACAAGCCTGTAGCATTGCATGGGGTTGTTGTGACCGAAATGCAAGACCCAGCATTTGGCCTTGTTAAACCTATATCTCAGATATACTACCTTGGACAGGGACTCCAGGTATCAGTAGGAACTGAAGGGCACATTACATTGTACAATTCTTTTAATAATCATGTTAGTGTTGTCAAACTTTCAGTCTAATACATATGCATTGGTGCTTCATGGTCTGCATGAAGGTAGCATTTGTTGCCATACCATTGTATCAGGTCCCTGATCTAGCTTTTCATTTTCAGTACAGGGTGGGTTGTTTGGTTTTGGGGTTGGGGGAAGGGGTTGTGCAACTATGACAAAAACACGGGTATATAAAAGTGAAAACTACTTTATTTTCAAAACAGACAAAAAAACCCACTTTGAAACATATTTAATTAACTCTGTAAACTTGGTGAACACTTATATTTTGCTTTTTTCTGAGTCACATTCTCTCGAAGTGATAGGGGATGATGTAAATTAAAAGCATGATTTCACAGTCAATAGACCTGTATGAAAATATTAGAGGATTAGCGAAGATAACAGTTTCTCTTCCTCAGACTACTCAGTCATAATAAAACCTCCTGTTTACCTTTTGGACAGAGCTAAAAAGCCTGAAATATATTGATCACCAAATTGAAAGGAGTCATCAAGAGGAGTAACAATAAAGGTAACAGAACAATTATTTTTTGACTGATTCCTTAAGCCTTTGAAAGTACAGTAGTAATGCCTATTTTGTTAAATGGCTTGATTAATTTTACTAGGTGAAATGATCACTCACAGAATCTTTTATTAAAGTATTTCCTACAAAATTGTGTGAGGAAGCTAAAGATTATTCATTTGTGAAAATGCAAGAGTAAAAAATTATTGCCTAGGAAGTTGCTGACAAGGTCAAAAATACTCCTCTGTTTTGACATACAGACATAACGATACTGACCCCAAATGACTGAGCCGGAAACCACAGCACAATTGCACAATTTATATCCATCAAAATAATTAATCCTACACAACAGGTTTCATCATGGCTTATGTTGGGAATTTAAGCACTGCAGAGTCATAACTCTCTACGTACACCTAAAAGTGGGCACAAGTTCCCCATGGGATCCCAGGGCTGAGCTCTCCTCCCTGCCCAGAAACATTGCACTCCTCCTCTCCTTTAACAAAAAGCATCATCACTTTGCCTGGACCTGTTTCCTCTCCTCCAAAGAGCTGCAGAATCCTTCACAAGGGTCTGGTTAAGATACAACCAACCCCTTCAAGCAGCTGACATCCAAAAGTCCCAATCCAGGACCAAAACTCTTATGAAGGAGAGTAGGCCTCCCCGTTTACACCAGCTCTGTGTTAGCCAGGCGGAGGGTGGAGAGTGACAGAGGTGAGTGATGAAATGTGGGGTGGACTGCGGTTACTTAATGAGATGGAGCCACCCAGGATGGATTGGGTCTACCTGAACTGCATCTGAGAGGAAGCTACAAGTTCTAAAGGATGATTCAATGGGAAATTGAGTGTGTAAAGATGCAGCCTGGAAAGCTAAACAAGGGCCAAGGTGAGATGATGCTGGAGTTAAAGCTGAGGACTGAAGCAGTGGACTGGCTGTGAAGCAATTGAAGAAAGTCTCAGAAAATAGCAGCTTCACAAACTAGAACTTGTCCCACTGTAGGTCAAAAAAGCAGGAACAGTCTTGGGGAGAGGTTATATATGCCCAGGAGTCCCATGTCCTTGACCATGCTCCCATTTGGATAACCTCACAGAGAGGGTCTTCACTCAAGTATCTCTTTTCTTGTTCCCCAGAGGGGTCTATGCCAAGTCCTTCTGTAATATCTCAGTATGATTTCTAGTCCTTCCAGTGAATAAAGTATGAACTCAGACAAAGATTTGTTATTTCTTCTAATTTACATACTGTAAAGAGAGCTGAATAAGCTGTTATATAAATTTTGTCTTCTAGGATTTTCTTCTGAGTTCAGCCAAATCAACATAAGCATCTATAAATTCTGTAAAAGTCTAGTTTAAGATTAGTCTCTATATTTGGCTCGTAAGAAATACAGTTTGGATGTCTTTTTATAAGGATTTTCTTATTTGGACTTTTTTGCTGTTTTTGAGGGAACAGGGTCAACTGGCTGTCCTGGAGGTGGATTTTATTATTTTTTGGATGACTGTTGTATGAAATGAGATGTTAATAAAAAGTGTAAGCTTCTTTCTGATGGAAAAGAGATTCTTAAAAACATTTTTTTTTTATGTCCGCAAGTTATCTTGCAAGTAGTGCATATTATACATACCACACTTCTTTAAGATTTTTGAATTTTCTGTGTCAGTCATATTTGTTAGGAACACATACTATATTTATATTTTCCAAACTAAGCAGCCCTACTAAAGTTTCTATGTTTAACCATTTTTTTATGAGTAGCTTTATATGTATTCCCATGATCTCATGAACTCAACAGAGTTTACAGGGGTTTTTTTTCTATAAGAATTGTCTCACAGCACTGTGAAGTTCTAGATGGATATTAAAATTTCAGTTATTTCTGTAATATCAATATCCCTTTCAGATTTTCAGATGTTTTATTTTAGCAAGGATGCCAGACATGGTGAGCTTTTACACGTGATTAATGGCAAGTGGGAGAGACTAAGAGAGGACTATAAAGCCAAAGAACCCAGATGTTTATTAGCCTTCCAGAAATGTTCAGTCCAGAGGTCAATATTGATATACATTGTGAGAAAATTAAAGTATCACAAGGAAGTAATAAAAATATTATTTCCTTATATTGGGAAAATGAGCATTTGAACTGTTTCTTCTGATCCAGAACGTTGTTCACATCACTGATCATCTCCTGAGGAGAAGAGACGAGATGAGACAAGTTACTTGTATTTGGAAACATAACAAGGTTCTTCTACCTGGGTTGCAGACTCTTTGTATAAAGAAATCTGCTAAAATATCTGGAAGATCCTGAGCCTGGCTGTGTGCTCCAGTCTGGTCGTCATTCTGAAACAGGATGAGACTCAGGATTTCAGTAACACACTCACCCACACCATGGTTCACAAAAAAGGGAAACTTCATTTCCCTAAAACACACTCTGCAACTAAACTAGTAATAGCCACAGAGCTTGACCAAAGCAACTGAGAGGAAATGGGAAGGGATGCAGAGAATATGTGCTTATGTACACTCCATCTCTCAGCAGAATTATCCAGTTACATGATGACAAGAGAAAGGGTCGCTACACAACTTTCAGTTCTCTACACTTTTATAAATTTAAAAAGATGTAAAAATTCTGTCTTGTCCTTCGCACAATGATATTTAAAATCTGGAATGTATATTAACTGGCTTGACTGTTCCCTCATTATATCTGAGTTTTCCTGATAACACATACACTCAAGTGTAACTACTTTGATTCAACAATTTATCTTTTGGTTTTTATTAAGCAGTGTGGAGGAGCCATGTAAATCCATTGACATCTACTACAAGATCTTGTCATCCAGGCTTTAATTCCTTCCATTCAGAGAGAGATCTCTAATTTATAGTAACCATATATTTGTCAGAGAGTCAAGAAGTTCTCATCTATTTTAGATGTAATGTCTGTGCACCTTATTCAGAGTGAGTTGAATTTGAAGTAAAAAAAAAAGAGGGGGGATAAATTATAAATCTAAGTGCAGTGTGAAATCAAACACAGAAGCTTATTTCCTTGTACCTTTATAATTAATGCTCAATTCTGTAACTCTTTTCAATTCAAAAACTCTCAGTTGTTAAGGGATTTAATGATGCCTCATAATTTACAGCATGCTATAGTGTTAATGTTCACTGCTTATTTTACTGGAAAAAGCACATCTTTAATTTATATGATTTATCACCATCATTTCTTAAAATAAGTGTCCACAATTGATCTTTCTTCTGTTTCACATAAAACTATTATGGGATACTAAGATTACTGAACAATATGGACATTTTAAAGAGTGCCACGTTTATAAATTATCTGTCTTTCTATCTGAAGGACCAGAAAGTTTTATGAATCATGTCTAAGATGAGTGTTTTCACAGGTTGCATGAATATTTATTGTGAGAGGTAGATAGCAATAGTACTACCCACATACAGAGAAATTTTTTTGTGATGTATTAGAAAAAAGTCCACAAGAAACAGTGTGCAACATGGTGGACTTTATCATGTGTCCTGAAGGCTGAAAGCAGAAGAGCTTGAAAAAGATCAGCCAAAAACTCTTTCAAAGTGCTGTGCCAAGAACCAGCAATGATGCTACGGTGGCAAAGGACCAGATCCCATGAACCTGTACCTATTAAAATACGGCAAGCACAGTGGTTTGTGGAGTTGGACAGTGCCTAGTTCATCCAGGACAATAAGAAACCAAATTGACATGGGAAAGACTACAGTGGAGAATAATATGTACTCTCATTGGGCAAAGAAGGGATTGATCCTTCTGGTATTTTCAAGCAGAAAATACCCAACTAGTTAACTGACACGTGTGATAGGACAGAGAAGAGGCAGAGATTGCTATAATTGCCCGAGACAAAGGGAAAGAAAAAGGCATTCACAAAATCCACTGCATAAGCCCACTTGCACTACCTAATCTGAAAGCTTCATTTTCTGGAAAAGGTCCTTAAAGTTGGTGCACTCTTCCCTTCAGAATTTGATAACCACTTGTCCTTCCCAAGCTTGCAGAACAAAAGAAAATATGGGGGAGAGATCTCCTGACTTTAGAGGAAAGAAGATCAGAAGCACACAGAACAGCAGGAACTTTGAAACTGTTGGTGGAAGCATGGTATCAGAGATCAGAGGTCTGTAGAGCAGCAAATAGGAGAACTGGGTTCTGAGTTAAACATGGCACAATGGACAGTCAGCAGCTAACATAAGGCAAGAGATGGTCCCCAGAGAGGAGCACATAGCTGTTTGAATGCACATAGAGAAATATTCAATAGCTATAGTTCAAAAATAAATTTGTCAAAATGGGAGTGAAAAGGGAGAGGGACTAGCAAGAGAACACAGCAAGAGCATGGGAACAGCTTCAGCAATCACTGTACAAAGGTATGGTATAGTAAGCCTGTGGAAGAAAGTTGTGCTGGGAATACACAGTATTTAGTGTTTCATCCAGCAGTGGGTACTACAGTTAAAAAATATAAGCATGAAAAAACATGGCAGAAGCACAGGTCATGAGATGTTTTACAACATACTGCTTTTATGAATGGTGGGAGGATGTGGCCATGTATACAGAAAAACAGCAAGCAAGAAAAGGCAAATGGGAAGTTAATAGCTAGAGAGAATATGGCAGAGGAAGAAGAGACTGTTTGCCCTTTTGGCAAAGTGCAAAGCAGTACCCATGCAGAACAGACCTTGGAAAGTCTGCTGTAGGATGGAATAGGGGCAGTGGAGGGAAGGGAGGGAAAGACCTGCTGTACAAGGACAAAAGCGGCATCATCAAAATCCTGTCAAAGGAAATAATAGAAACATACCTAGTGGGAAAAAGCAACCTAAAACATAAAAAACAAACTGATACATCTCTGACAAGACAAAAAAGAATGGCACTTGTGAGAAGCTCAGCAATGCCATACTGCCAGCTCAGGGCAGAGTCATGTCAACAAGAACAAAGGGAGCCCTGTGCCTTCCTTTGGAAAATGGCAACTGAAAGGCATGTTTTTCTGTCTCTCCACAGCCTGTGAACCTTGGTCATTGCAAAGGGACTATTGCTGAAAATCTGTCAGTAGAAGACACACAGACAGCTGCGGAGAACAGAAGGAAGAGAAAGAAGCTGCTGCTGGTGCCACTTTGGAAGACCAGTAGTGTCGCTTAAAAGAGCAGTAGTGTCACTTAGAAAATGAGCATTGTCAGTGTTGGGAGTGGGAGGGGGAGAGCAGTAGAGTTTATTTCCTGAAAACTAAATGGACTGATGTAACCTGTAACTTTCCCAGTGCTCCACATTTAAGAATTCAGATGCAGCTGCTGGGGGGAGAGCATGCTGCTACTGAGATAAAATAGTCTGCACTTGCTGCTGTTCTTTGAAGAAGAGAGCTCTGCTGAACAAGGAGGGGTAGTGGTTACTGAGGATCATCTGTAATAAAAAGATAACTTCCCTTAGTGTCTCAAAATTTCAGTATACAAATTTTCTCACAACCCCTTTATTTGCCAAATCAGGGGTTATGCTCTCGAGGGCCAACATAGGATAATCTCCTTTATCAGGTCCTTTAGCCTAATCTTAGCCCACCCCTCAGCACCCCATACCTGAAGGATGCATTTCATGCACATCTCTTGAACCCACTGTCTCCTTCCAGAGGCAAATCATGGAGGAGGGATTGGAGCTGCAACAGTTGTCCAACCATGTACTTTCACTGTCCTCTTCCACAGGGAACTCTGAGAAGGATAAAAACCTATAATTTAACATTTCTTGATTATCAGGGAGAGGACATAATGTAGAGGTCTGTAGCTGGTTGCTGTTCCCCAGGCATTTAAAAGAATTTCAGGGACGAAGATCTCAATGGGGCAGTGGGAATGCCTAGATTGGCTTGTTCAGAAGGACATGAGAAATTCATCTCTGAGCAGAGCAAAGTTTCAGATCCTGGTAAGAATAAAGTGGAAAACTGGGTGAACTGCTCCCAGTAGTGAGCTCCACTACTAGCAAACCCTCCTGACCTTTTAAACTCTCTTGACATGAGGACAAAACCATTGATTGTTTTCAGAACTGCATTCCTGTACATGTGCTCCCTAGAACAGGACTGGAGTGATACTCAACCAACTGCAAAACCTGATGGGCCTCTCAAGGCAGGAGTACTCTACATGGCACTCCCATGAACAAGTTCTCCTTGGCTTTACCAAGAGAGAAGCTCTTTCACAGAACCACAGAATCACAGAATCACAGAATGATAGGGGTTGGAAGGGACCTCTGGAGATCATCTTGTCCAACCCCCCTGCTTGAGCAGGTACACCTACAGCAGCGTGCGTAGGACCATGTCCAGGTGGGTCTTGAATATTTCCAGAGAAGGAAATTCCACAACCTCTCTGGGCAGCCTGTTCCAGTGCCCCGTCACCCTCAAAGGAAAACAGGTTTTCCTCATATTCAGGTGGAACTTCCTGTGTTCCAATTTGTGCCCATTGCCCCTTGTCCTTTCATTGGGCACCACTGAAAAGACTCTGTCCCTATCCTCTTGACACCAACCCTTTCAATGTTTATAAGCATTGATAAGATCCCCCCTCAGTCTTCTTTCTCTTCTCCAGGCTAAACAAACCCAGGTCTCTCAGCCTTTCCTCAGAAGAGAGATGCTCCAGTCCCCTGATCATCTTTGCAGCTCTCCGCTGGACTCTCTCCAGTAGTTTCCTGTCTTTCTGGAACTGGGGAGTGCAGAACTGGACACAGTACTCCAGATGTGGCCTCACTAGGGCAGTGTGGAGGGGGAAGTTAACCTCCCTCAACCTGCTGGCCACACTCCTCTTAATGCGCCACAGGATACTGTTGGCCGCCTTGGCCACAAGGGCACATTGCTGGCTCATGGTCAACTTGCTGTCCACCAACACTCCCAGGTCCTTCTCAGCAGAGCAGCTTTCCAGCAGGTCAACTTGCTGGAATACAGACACCAATGGAGCATGTCAGTGTGCTGCGGAGAGCTCTAAGTGGGGATGCAAGGTTTCATGGAAAAATCACCTATGCTGAGCCATAAACCACTAATGTGTTTTCAGAATGTCCAGACCATAAAGCCAGGGTCAGATTTTCAAAAAGGCTGATCCTGTTTAAGTCCTAAGAAAAGGTGATTAGGACTGTTCATTACCTGACAAATGTTTCTGTGGTGCTTAGAGAAGAATTTGGAAAGAAGGCAGTATTAAAGCTGACTAAAACTTTATGGTTAAACTTTTCCCTTTAAGAAAATTTTCTCTGCATCTTTCTGCTGGAGAAGTTTTTTACAAGGACATTTGAAAAAATTTCTGAATGTTATTTCCATCTCTCCTTGCTTTTTGTCCATTTATCAATTTCCCTTCTTACTAGCCTACCATCATATATACACAGCAAAAGCATGAAGAAATCACCTATAGAACTATATTCAATATCAAAGCTTTTAAAAAATGAACAAACACTATTTGTCAAATACTTCAGGGTTTTGGTATTTAGGTCTTCCATTTTTTTCCTGAATTTGAATTATTGAAAAATTCAATGTGAATTGTTCCAATGCAATTCACACACTCAGTATTTACCTCTACATTTAATATGGTGGTTCTTGAGATGGAGACCTTTCCTCTCTCTTATCCTTAAAATAAATGAATAAATAAATAAAAACCGAGTTGTGTCCATTTCATACACATGTAGATTGAGAGTAAATTCTAGAACTTTTTTTTTTTTCATAACACCGGTTCACCCAAAACATCTATTTACTTTTACTTTAACAAACAACACTCACAATATAATGGAAAAAAGCCTTCAATTTAATTTTGTGTATCATTATAAAAGTTTCACTCCTTCCTAAGATTTGTGTAGAAGAGATAAAATATGACATTGGTAATATCTGAAATCTCACTGATAAAAACTTAAATGCAACAACAGTGGGCATTTTTTTAAGTTCACATGTATCCAGGGAACAACGAATAAGAGATAAATCAATATGATGTTACGCATATTTATTCAGCCTTTATCAGCAATGTTACATATATTTTACAGTAAAGAAGTAGATTACACAAGAGTAACCTTTCTAGTCTGTCATCGCCAAGCAGGCAGTTTTTTCTTATACTTTGTGGAAATTAAATTACCTTCATTACAATGTTATTTAGGGAGTTTTAATTACTATTTTGTTTTGGTTTTCCTTTTCTAATCCAATATGGAATTACTACATTTAATTTTGAGGGAGATGTTTGAAAGCACTGACATGAATTACTCCAGAAGGCTAAGAAAATAATTTTCCTGGAACTCTTATGTTCAGCCTTCTCATTCAAAATTGAAATATGGTTTGCAGATATCTGGCTCATGGGAACAGACAGGGGACCCACCCCAGAAATTAAATTCATTACTAAACACAGCAGGGAGCCCTAGAACCAGAAGGTACTGCCCTTCATTCATTACTGTGGGCAGAAGATGACATTTTGGTGGAAGTTACAAAATTATTTCAGTCGCATGATTTGAAAAGTGAAATATCCCAGGGAAACCTCTGCATGTATACTAAGAGTGGTCTGTTTTGGACAGATGTATGAATCTGAGGTTTGAAAGGAAGTCACAAGTTTTGAACTAGACTAATGAAGTACCACACAAATATGAATTTACACTTTTAATTTTGATTTACCATACTACTACTACTACTACTACTACTATCAGTTCAGTAGTGGGTAAGTAATTTGCCAATAAAAGTGAAGCCATATCCTTCAATTTATTCTTGTGTAATATTTCTGTGTATTCCTGGGTAATTCAAACACTATTCAAGTTCACAAATTAATATTCCATCCCTGATACCTCCTGTAAACTGTAAGTTCTAGTGTATTTAAGAATTCAAAAGGATGTTAAGGAGAAGTTTTGGGTAGCCTTGGCAGTGTCAGAATTGCAGGTGTAATACCATGAATGTGCAAGTGGAAGTTCTGTAGCTCATAATGACTGAAAAGCAAGACTGTTGAAATGATAAAACTCTGAGTAACCCAAAATGGCAAATTTCAGTTTTAATATTGCCATGGAAGTGATCTAATTTTCACTATAGAATAATATAATATAGAAAATAATATTTATTCTTATGTTATTTATTGCATAATATTTGTTACAAAAATATTTCTTTTTTGTTATTTGGTCAGTCTTGACAAAAAGAAATATGTGTAATTCTTTGAATATGGTGGAGGAGTATAGCCCAAGTGACATGTTTCCATAACCCAAATCAGAAGAGTTTTTGAGTATTTCAGACACACGATGAAATGCTATTGGTTAGGCTTCCAAGGCTAAATCAAAGGCCTTACACCAAAAGCCCAAACCTGTCGCTGTATCTTCATAATACATTTTCAGGTGTTTCCTCCTGTGCTGCATCCTCCTTTGGGAGCCAGGATAAATTGCTCTGCTCATCCTGGAATCAAACCAATCCCTAAATATCTTCTGGCGACTTATCTGACCCTTATTTATTCTCAGCTGGGAGGCTCCTACACATTGAACTGGACTGATGCAATCTCTAAGTATTCTGTGAAACTACTCTTTTCTCTGGAATTTCAGCATATGCTTTATTGTCCTCCCAACAACTTGTCTTAGTGGAACCAGACCTATGAGATGGTTGCTAAATAAATACAGTAAGCTAAATACATTCTTGTGAGATGAACAGCATACAGAGTAACACAGTCTTTAGAAATTCCAGGCATTATGCTTCATTTTAATCCATTTTAGAGTGGCTTCCTCTTATCAAAATTGAGAACCAAGGGGAAAAATTATTTCCTGTATCATTTAGTTCTAAATAGAAAAAGTCATAACTTATTTTATTATTGTTGTTACTGACAGTGTGAAAAAAGACTTATATGGTCAGAATCTGTGCAACACTGTCAGGCTCTATAAGAACCTGGAAGGCAAGTTAATTAAACTTGACAAAAAAAAAAGTTCTCTTTTTAATTCAGATATATTTGATCAGTTTCATTGCTATGGAACTATTTGTCATTATAAAGAACTAATGAATATTTAAGTTTGAGAAATTATGTCAACTGCAGTATCTATTTAACTTTGCATAAGTTGATATGTTTCTTCCAAAAATGGTCTTGCTTAATTGGTAATTTAATGTTTTTGGTAGACAAAGTAGTCTCTGTAACAGAAAAGTCTGACTCAGGTGTCACCCTCATGGAACATGTGACCTGAGAAATAGAAAAACAAGAAGGCAAAAAGCTTTCTGAAATATTTATAGATTGGTGGTTTTTTTGAAAGCTATTACATATAAGAGTAACATGATAGAAATAGTAGTTCTGCTTATTTGAAAAATCCTACATATAATTTTTCTCCACATATTGATTAACTCAAATGATGGCTTATTAAATTATATGCAATATCATATCAGCATATAATCTGTCTACAGTGTCTTTCTAAGAATTTTTAAAATGTGTTGGTTTGAATGGATTTGACCAGTTTCTTGGCTTGGTGCAGAATTTCTGTGAAATGTGACTTTTCTTATCAAATAAAATATCCATTTTCTACCTGATGATTTTGAATTTAACATTTATCAAAATATGTATGTCCATGTTTCATTTGTTGTTGAATGGTCAACTCTTCTCCAGTTAAATAGTTAGATAGACAGCCTAGGTGTTTATATTTCCTTCCATTTTCCTCCATGACAAACAGAAATCACCAACTGCAGTGTAAGGAAAAGCAAATAGAAGTGATGAATGTTATAATGCACAATGCAAAAAGATACCAATTAGTTTTTGTATGTTTCGTAATGGTTAATCATTGAGTATACAGGAATACAGTGTTTCGTTACAAAGATAAGAAAATTTGTCACTTTTGTCATTGACTCAAAACACTTAAAGAATTGTGCTATCTTAAATACCAGTTTGACAAAATGTAGTATTCATCTGACATTTATTCTATTATCGTTTCATGGCCATTCCTTTACACATTGGTTGTAAAAAGTGCTTTTAGAGGATCAGATTTTTCCTTTTTAAAGCAGCCAAGAGCGATAGGAATACTGGCCTCTTACACCTCTGCAGTTTCTTGGTGATGCTTACCCAATAAAAGAAAACATTAAATAAATCCTCTGTCTTACACCTATATACAATAAACCTTAGCAGCAAAACATAGTTGCTTTCTTTAATCTCTGGTTACAAGAAGATGAAACGTAGGCATAGTTGCACTTAGTCTCTCATACTATCCCTTACTTAAGGGGTCACGCTCCTTCCTCTCCATTGCCATCCTCTTCCCACAAAGGAGCATCATGAAAAAAAATTTTTTAAATGTCCATCTTAAGTTCTAGAAGCAGCGCTTTAGGCAAGCTTGCTCCTTGCCTCTGTTATTAGTGTAACTAGAACTAAGAAAATATAAACCTTAGCCTTGGCTATCTCACAAATTTGGGTGCCTTTCAAAATCTTCTGTCCCTGCTCATAGGTCTCTCAGTGTCAGAAAGAAGCTGATAACTCATCCGATTTATTTGATCTGGCTCTAGGAGTAAATCAATAACTGTCCCCCTTTGCAGTTTCTTATGTTATTGCTGTAAAAGGCAAAGGAAAGACATAGAGAGCTACCCAAGGTCTCTTTGGACATGCTAGTTCCAGTGCTAGACACAACATATCTGCATTAGCCTTGTGCTGCCATGTGTGTCCAGGCTAATTTGTCCTTGTTGAGAAGCAAAGGTAGATTGGGCTTCTGGGTCCCTTGCTAACATTGTTTGGCAGCAAAAAATATATCTACATACATGTGGACATATTGAACCAGTTATAGTTATCCTGAAAATTCCTACTACATCACTATTGTTTGGTATCTTATATCCTCTCTTGCTTTCAGACACTAACAATGCATGATAATAAGAAAAGAAACAGGATGCTAAAACCCATATCCTTAAATCCACACATTTAACAAATAATACTTTAACAGAGAATTTGTTACTTCGGGACCCTCACTGTTAGTGGGAGAGCACAGTCTGCTTTTCACTCCCTTCTTTTCTCATCCCAAAGATTATATAATGAGAAATCCAGAAACAAAATTCAGTAACTGCCGATCAAGTAATTAATGGCCAGCAGGTGTTTGTGTCATGAATGTACAGTTGGACTGTTTCTTTTGGGATTAAAAAGATATTTTTATGTGTTAATGTATAATGGAGATGGCAAATAATATTAACACTTTTTTATTTCCTATTCCTCTAAATATCTCCGATTCAGTGAGCCCTGCAGTGAAGTTCAGTACTTTACCATAGTAACAGGAAATGCTGCCTTTTTGATACCACCCACTTTAAAGCCTCAGGGAAAAAGGGAAAAAAAAGAAAAAAAAAAAAAGAGAAAAAAAAAGAAAAAGAAAAACCCTTAAGGCAATTAAACTGAGAAATTTCATACATGAAATGAAGATTTCCTACTCTTCTCTCTGTTATAAGAACTAGTGCATCAACTGAGAGAGGGGGAAAGAAGAATTACAGCTTTCTAAATCCTTACAATGTTACTAAAGAAAACAATCATATCATAGAGTACTGTGCTTGTCTCTTTGTGAAAGACAAGGACCTGAACTCTGCTTTCAGGAACAATGTGTTCAATGATCATGGCCCAAAGTGATCTGCCAGCAGCCCAAAGCTCAAATGGGCTGTAACATGGAATTTCCATTCTATGGGAATTTTAACATTTTTAACCATCATATGAACCAGAAAAAATATATATTCCTCCTAGGAGAAAAGGTTTCTGAAATGTTATCTCTGCTTTACAAGGCAAAACAACATTTTTGCAAAATTGACTAAGTTTGTCAGTTTTCCACCCCACCAATGGAAACTAAGCTAAAGCTCACTAAAAGTTAAAAAAACCCACACGAAAACAACAATTTTGTATTTGACATAGTGGACATCTGACATCTTCTAACCTTAGTTGCATCAGCTATGGCTAGCCCTCTGTACATATAGAAAAATAAATACAACCTGAAGAATCTGCAGAAAGATATCAAAGTTCTAGTGATACTTGAACTATAATTATTTAAAAGAAGATAATTCAAAACACAGTGCCCTTTTAAAGCAAGTCCTTCTACGTGGAATATTTTCAATTATATATAGGAGATAGGAAATTTGACTTTTGACTGCACCATAGAAAGACATTTTAACAAAGGCAGTCAAAGGTAAGAGTTTATTGACCATCCTAATAATGTTGGAATAACTAGATTTAGATGTGTCAAAAATGAAGCCCTAAATTCCAACAGTAGTACTGTCGATGGAAAGTATTTTATGCCATTCTGTTTCAGCAACCTTCTCTTTTCCTGTCTTTCAGTGTATTTGTACCCTTTGCCCTCCAGGCATTTCTCTACAGCTGTCATTGCAAACCCAGAATTCCCCTTATGAGTAAACATTCTCTTCATGCATGCTCAGCACTCCCTTGTGGTTCTTCTCCCTTCCCTCCATGCAGCACATGCTGCCCGCTCCAACCAGGTGTGACAGGATTGTACCTCTAAAACCATAAATCGCTGCAAATGAAATGAAATGAAATGAAATGAAATGAAATGAAATGAAATGAAATTAAGGAGAGGAGAGGAGAGGAGAGGAGAGGAGAGGAGAGGAGAGGAGAGGAGAGGAGAGGAGAGGAGAGGAGAGGAGAGGAGAGGAGAGGAGAGGAGAGGAGAGGAGAGGAGAGGAGAAGATATAGTCACTGTCCCACTTTGTTGGACTGGAAGGGGTGCAGGTATTCCTGAGGAGAAAGTGCTCTTGGTAGTTACAAAACAGATTTTCAGATTAATGTTCGAGAGGTACTTATAGAAGTACAGTGAAATTACACAACCTTTCAAATTTTCAGTCCATTTAACAAAGTGCTTCCAGTTTCCATTTTATATCAAGTGAAAAAATGAACATTGAAGAAAATTTTAATCTCTATCATGAGTTTTTTATTAATCTCTGTATTCAAAGCAGAGTATTTATTAAATAGAGGAGTTGAAAGAATGAAAAGCAATGTAGAGCCATTGGCTTTTTGGCAGTTCTTGTTCATTTAATTATTTTTCTCTTCTGAGTATAGTTCAAAGTGCTGCTGGACATTAAGAAAACAAGTTTTTATCTTTGTCTTCCCAATTTCTCATTTTAGCAGACACTTTACATGTCCTGAATGTGTGTAAGTTCCTCTTTTATGACTAATGTCTTTTTATCCCATCATACAGTATAGCTCTGCAGTTGTTTTCACAAAGAGGTCAAGCAGAACAAAACCAAGGAAGATACAGAAGGGCTGGTGAAAACCAGGGTAGAGGAATCACTTTGGATTTGATTCTGCTGGGAGAGGGAAGGAAAAGCCCCCACTTTGTTTTGCTTTTTCTCCAGTAGTCTGGGTTTCAGTCTGTGTGCTTTTTGTAGCAGAAAGAATACCCAGTTTGTCAGTAAACCTGATGGTACCTTGTAGCCAGGATGTGGCCCATAAGCCAATCTGAATTGCAGGACCAGACTGCCTGCTGGTATGGATCAGCACTGCTTCAATGGAGGTATGCTATATCTCCACTTCAGCATTTTCTTAAATTTTCTCATTAGAAAAATCTGATCTCTGTGCAAAATTTCAACTATATATAACAAGGACAATGTTTCTAGCTTTCCAAAAGAATGTGGAATAGTGCCACTAATGTTCCCATAAAGACTATATTCAAACAAGAGGCATGACTACATGATTTAACTATTCCCTACCTTGTGAAAGGACAAGTCCTGGGCACAGGTTGACTTCTCTCCTTATCCACAACCTGATTTGAATGAGATGGAAGTCCAGGCATGCAAGATTAAGATAGATGTGGCATGCAGACTAGCCAGCTCCCTAATCTGGATAACTGGGAGAAATCAGGAAGCACTGTGGGACAAATCTTGCCAATGGTTTAGATTTATCCTTAGTGAACCTGTTCTCTTGCATAGTTTAAAGAAACATGCAGACTTATTCCAAGCTGGATGGATTAGATGGGCCAAGAGATCATAATGAGAAAATAATGTACCATCTGCTAAGTTTTGCTTGTTATGACCATCTCAAAGCATTTGTGGGTTTGTTCTTGCTTGCTGTTCACCTGTCAATTAAAGTTACAAAAGCAAAGAAATGCTCAGTCTGACCAGGCATCTTCAGCCAATTATTTGTTACCCATACAAGGCTACATAAAGTCAGGAGAAAACTGCAAAACAAATAAAAGAAAAAAGGCACATCTGGAAAACAAAAAATTTATCCAGTTACAATGCAAGACACTGCAATAAAACCTACCCACAGAATAAAGCATCAGATTATGAAGGAAGTAAGCAGCTTTTTTAAATTTTTTTTCTCTTATATTAAGAAAAGTAAACCTAACCAGGGTGATAAAGCTGTTTTCTCCAATTGCTGGTACATATGCACTAACACATGCACAAACTCCTGAACTAATTAGATAGTAGTGGAATTTCTGAAAATAGCATATATGTAATTTTAAGTGCTCAGTGCAGCTTCAGACTTAACATGCACACACATGCATACATGTGCATATGCAAATGCAGAAAAAAGAAATTAACAAGTTTTTTTGAAATGGGATTTCTTATCTGTGAAAATGAGCTGCCTGCATTTTTCTACTGATGGGTTTGATTCAGATAATAAGTTACAGTTCTTTACATTTATACCAGTAGAGCATTGCTGATTTAAGGAGAGGAAACAGGGCAAAACTGAAACAACGGAGAACTTCACTATGTAATGACTGGCTTTGATCAGTATGAAATGTTTTCTCCATATAAACCACTCTATATTTTAAAATCTACAGTACAGATCTCAGGAAATATTTTGTTGCAAATTCCCACTTTCTATTCTTCAGTTTCTGATTAATATTGTAGAAGAATTTACTTGAAGACCAGCTGTTTCTGAGAGCTGTCCATAAAGCTCTCCTTTTTATTCTTCCTGGACTCATTTTACAGCAGTTTCATGTGCCAAGCACAATAAGGACTCATTCTTCATTGTTCTTCAAAGTCACTATAAACAATAAGAATCATAAATACAATCATATGCATAACTCAAGTCCGTAAGCACAGTAACTGTGGTGTCTTGCTGAAGCATCTGTCAATAAACATATTTCTCAGGTTTAAAGCCTATTCAAAAGGTAAATGCTGAAAAATATCCCATATTTGGCCATTTAGATAATAATTCAATTTTCTGATTCTCCCTCTGGCACTTGTGCAGTCCGTTTTGAGTCTCACCAGTTAAAGCTTACTCATTTTTATATCGCTACCCAAATGATCAAAGCTAGAGGAAAAGCTTTTAGTCCTACAGAGGATAAGGAAGCTCATATTTTATCTGACTCTTCATGATAGGACTCCATGCTCAGACTGATCTAATTTTCTCGGATATATCAAGAAGGAAAATACCTCAGAATCAGAGCTAAGAAGCTGCTGGCATGACTGGAAAAAATGAGTAAGAACAGGGAAACAAACTATTTCTGTATTTATTTATTTATTTGTTTGGTTTTTTATTCATATGGTCTTTTTGACATTTCATAAGAATATGCTGTTAATGGGGAACATTTAAGCAAAGAAAATGTTCTACATTTTTTAAAGGACTGGGACAAAGTGAAGTGGGTTTTAATAGTGCTTAGCTCTGTCTGGGAGTTTCTTTTTTAAACTTCACATTGCTAAGGGAAATTTCTGAAAGTGGACTCAGATCAGATGTCATTTGGAAATATATTTTTTAAAATATTCTATAGTATTCTACCAAAAAAGATTGAAAAATATTTATGGTATCAGATGGTATTCGTTTGAATGGGAACACGTTGCTTATGAGCAGTACTAAGTATATCACATCCATCTCTCTCATCACATCCACACAGACAGGTTTTTTTCATCGTAGAAGGTCACCAGGCCAGACAAGAAGGAATTTCTATTGGTAAATCTGGGTTAACTGTTACTAATTATCTCCATGTCCTTCACTTTGGAAATTAATCTGTGAAAATGTGTTTTATGATCTTTCCAGAAACTTAGCTGAGGCTGACTGTGCTTCTTGATTTCAGCCAAAGTGTCAGAGCAATGCTTACATACACCTTTTTGCTGGTCTTTGTTTCCACCTCATATATCCTCCCATTTTCCTCTTGAATTCAGAAGTCTCTGCCAAAATACCCAGTGTTCCTCCACAACGGGATGATTTATTCCTGACCTTCAAATAAGTTTTGCTCAAAAAACAAACAGCTCTCCGAGGTACTTCTCCCCTTGGTCAGCTTGCCTCAGGGATTCTGTCTAGCAGGTTCCAGAATAGCCCAGAATCTAATATCTGTTTAACATCTTTGTCAGCAACATGGACAGTGAGATTAAGTGCACCCTCAGCATGTTTGAGAACTTGCGAAGCTGTGTGGTGCAGTCGACACACTGGAGGGAATGGGATGCCATCCAGAGGGACCTTGACAGGCTTGAGAGGTGGGCCCCTGCGAACAACATGAAGTTCAACAAGGCCAAGTGCAAGGTCCCGCACCTGGGTCGGGGCAATCCCAAGTACAAGTACAAGCTGGGGGAAAAATGTATTGAAAGAAGCCCTGCTGAGAAGGACTTGGGGTTGTTGATTGATGAGAAGCTCAACATGACCTGGCAATGTGCGTTTGCAACCCAGAAAGCCAATCGTATCCTGGACTGCATCAAAAGCAGTGTGGCCAGCAGGTCAAGGGAGGTGATTCTCCCCCTCTGCTCTGCTCTGGTGAGACCCCACCTGGAGCACTGCATCCATCTCTGGGGTGCCCAACATGGGCCTGTTGGAGCGAGTCCAGAGGAGGGCCATGAAGATGATCTGAGGCCTGGAACACCTCTCCTATGAAGACAGGCTGAGAGGGTTGGTGGGGGTTTTTCAGCCTGGAGAAGAGAAGGCTCGGAACAGACCTTATAGCAGCCTTCCAGTACCTGAGGGTGCCTACAAGAAAGCTGGAGAGGGACTTTTTACAAGTGCATGTAGTGACACAACAATGAGTAATGGTTTTAAACTAAAAGAGGGTAGCTTTAGATTAGATATAAGGAAGAAATTCTTCACTATGAGGGTGGTGAAGCACTGGAACAGGTTGCCCAGAGAAGTTGTGGATGACCCATCCCTGGAAGTGTTCAAGGTCAGGTTGGATGGGGCTTTAAGCAACCTGGTCTAATAGAAGGTGTCCCTGCCCATGGCAGGGGGGTTGGAACTAGATGATCTTTAAGGTCCTTTCCAACCCAAGCCATTCTATGATTCTATGATTCTAATACTCCACAGCTCAGAGCCCTAACTCTGCTGTTCACCTGCCCAGTTTTCCTCTGGGTCCTGAACTCCACCATTTTCTGGCTGCTGCACCCCACCCTGCCATCTATGATCACATTTGTCATTCTTCCTTGTTTGTAAGCTCTAGGCAAACAAAGCATTACTCCTGCTCACCTCCTCTAGCGTTTTTATTAGAAAACTGTCACCAACAGAATTTAGAAACTTCTTGGATTGCTGCACAAAGCCATGCTGCACTCTCAGAAGATGGCTGTGTGGGTGTCCTCTCCCATGAAGACTAGGGCCCATGGTCAGGACCCTTCCACTAATTCTTGGTGGGAATCTAAACCCATTTCAGGCAGTTTACAGCATATCCCAGTGATGATACCACAGAAATTAGTTCCTTCTGCTTGGTCAGGTCTTGATAGACGAGTTTCCTGTTTGGCACTGGAGCTCGGTGCAGTCAAATCATGCTTTTTCATAGAGCACAACTCCCCTTCCTCTTTTTATTGCTCAGCCCTTTCAAAGAGCTTGTACCCACCAGGGACTGTGCTCCACTCACATGTGCCAGGTTCCCATGGCTCTCATCACATCATAGCCCTGAGTCTACACATGGACTTCCAGTTCCTCTTGTTTTTAGGTACAGATACTTGAGACAAGCTTCTGAACAGCCTCCCTTTAGTGCAGACACTAAAACTACCTAGTATGATTTCTTATTTTAAAATACAGTATGTGGATTACTTGTCCATAGGATGATAACTGACAAGGAAGATGAACTTCAAATATCAGCCAATGAGAATAGTCTTAAAGATTAACAAGGACAATAGCTAAGCATTATGCATTTTTTTTTTAATTTTTATTTTACCTCTCTCCATCTTTTAATTCCATTATTTGTATGTAGAGGCAGTCTTACATCCAGAGTAGGTGGAACAGGATTAGATATTGAAGAGATCATGAAAACAAAAATCTAGTTTTGCATAATGTTATTTCCTTTTAAAAGAGTTTTCATAGCTTATAAAATAAATTTTTCAACTTCACAGTAGGATCTGGAAAACACAAGTCATCCACAGTCATCCACAACACAGGATACAAGTAAAGGGAGGAAAGGGGAGAAGAAGGGATCCTTTAAGTTTTTAAAATGTGGTGTTGGAAGATGTCATGCCATTGCTAAAGGAAGGCTTTTAAACTAGCTGCACTTGCAGTGTTCCTGCTACAAATCAAGGAAACCAGTTCCTAAGTACCAGCCCCAGTGCAAGCAAGGAGCAATACCATTAATATCAGTGGAATAATCTTGACATTAAATTTTTTATGCAAGAGATGAGAAACAAATCTCAAGAGTTCAACAGATAGTGCTCATAAACCAAACAACATTTTCAGAGATTCTGTTTTCTTTCTTCTAGATATTCACCAGTAGAAGCCTGAGTAAATGTACCTATATGGGTTATTAAGTGGGAATATTTAGAACGAGCTAATGTCACACGCTATTATTGCTCTTAGCCGCTGTACCTTGTTTACTTCCTTTCCTCAAATGTCTTGTATTGGATGAAAAGAATGGGAAAGCTAAAGACATATTTTGAATCTTCTTTTTTTTGAATAGCCTGATGCTTGTAAATAAGATAATTAGTGTTTGCTTTTCGTATGTTTTACAATGCAAAAAGAACTCTTCATATTTAGAAAACAGTGGATTTAAGATTATTGGTTATTTCTTGTCCAGGTACTATTGATATTAATACTTGACATTACATTAATACCCATGGTAATCAGCTATTACAACAATATATGCAAGCAACATAATCCCACTAAGATGGAACTGGCAAAAGTCCAAGGAGCTCCTTCACAGACTCCAGAAATTAGTTAAGAAAAATAGTAGTTCAGCTCCTCGGCTTCCCAATTATTGAGTGCTCTATGTAGCAAACCATATCAAAGGATATTAAAAAAATATCTGCGTACAACCAAACCTAAATGAGATTTCTATGTACAACCATTCAGGTAATATAGCTAACAAGTGGCTTCACTGCATTTGACTGTGGCACTGCCAGAAACAAGACCCTAAAGTCTAAATTAGTTTGAAGACCTGGGAAAAGTGCATGTTTTGCTTAAATGGGATCAGAATGCAGAGGTATTTTCAAAACCCACTATTAATCTGTTTTCAGGTGCCCAAATGTAGTAAGTAACCAGGCATAAACTGTCACATCTTGTTTGCCATGAGTCATTTTCACCAACTAACTCTCTGCTTGAGATGTGTTCTTCTGCTGTCAGTGTACTTGTTCTTCATATAGGCCTTTGCCATCCAGACTACATTTGCACAGTAAGTTTCTATGTGAAGTTATAAATCTTTGCAAAACTCTAGGGAATACAGATTTCTTCAAAACGGTGCAGCTAGGAGGTATCTAGTTGCCCTCACCAGATACCTTAAGGTTCAGGACATCAGTCTTTTCTTTCAAAGAATGAAACAGCTTTAAAGCTGGATATCCAGAAAATTCATCTAAAGTTTTAGGAACCCGATCTTCTAGCTCCCAAGCATTACAAAGCTTACAGTGCATAAAACTTGCTTGAGTGGAGAGGCTGTTTTAGCAGAAGCCTAAGTGCAGAAATGCCACCACTCTGCTCCAAGAGCAAGGGACAATTCTTCTACCTCTTCTTCATTAACAAAAATTCAAACAAAGAAAACATAAATTTCTCAAGCCACATTCTAACCCATAGTTCTCTACTGCACATATCTCTTCGCAGAGGAAGGAAGAGCAAGCTACATACAATGTTAACAGAACTTCATGAAAAATTGCAAGATGCATGAAGATTCAAAGTATAAATTTGTATTGAGAATAGGAGAGGATACACTCTCCTAAGGTATCTCTTACCATCTCTAATATAAAGTGAAAATCAAACAGTATAAAAATATTTGAAGCAAAAACTTTAAGCTGTACCATAAAAGTTATAACAGGCCCACAGGCAGACCTTTGGTTACTTTGATTGATTTGAATACTTTGATTTCATGCTTGGAACAGGAAGAACAATGGCCATTAATAGCATTTGCATCGGGTCCTTTTTGCAGAATCTGTACTTCTAGAGAGGAAAGAGTTATTAACTCTAGTTAGTTCTACCTCTTCTCCCCTTTTTCTTCACCTTGCATAAATGGTTCTTCTCTACACTGTCAGGCAGAGAGTGAGAGAAGAGAGAAAAAGTACATGAACTTATATAGAGTGGGAATGTACAGGCTCATATGGATTGAAAACTGCCAGACAGATACTTCCTTAATGGATTGGAAATTGTGTGAAACTACCTTTTCACAGCAAGAGGCCAAACCATTTGGAACAGGAACTAAAGGCAAGTTACCAGCCAGGAGCACAGATCTGCAGAACCACAGAGGCACAGCCCTATAAAGAGTGACCAATCTCTAGTGCATCTGAAACTTGTTAAAGGGATCTATTAATCTCTACAACCTCAGTGAATTAGGTTTTTTTGTTGTGCAGAGAAGCAGGTTCTTCTCTTGTATGGGTGATAAGAACAAAACTTAATTCTCTGCACACCAGGGGAATTTTCGATTAGTCCTAGACTGAGATCCTGTAGAAGTGACAAAGGGTACCATCTGCTTCACAGGCGGTTTGTTATCCAAATCAGATTACAGCAATGAAAACCACAGAATTACTGACAATAGAATAGCAGTGAGGAAAAAAAGTTTTGCTAAATTGTTATAACTCTTCAAGGATCTTATGTTGCTGGTCACTTCAGCAACATATTAGTCAACAAACAGACCAAAAAATGTATAAAGTAGTAACAGATTCCAGTGTCAGATGTACCATCATATCCTTGAAAGGGAAGAGATGTGTTACTTGCATTTCACAGATCTGTTGAGAGTAAGTCCACACATTGTTTTCCAGTATGAAGACACACCTGCACACCATCCAGATGCTCTAACTCTCTCAGAGAAGGTAAGACAAAGAATACCGTTGCATTGAGGTAGAAGAATATAAACATTATCAGAAAAGTACTCAGGGACTAGACTCCCAATGTGGCTGCTATAATCATGTTTAATGTTCTGTGCCTTCCTGCATCCCATCTTCTGCACCAGGAAGCCACCTGGGATCCCTACTCTCTTCTCACACAGAGCCATTCACAAGAGACCACCCATTCCCCCTCTCCCTTTAAGCACAGAACCATCTGCATCTACCACTGGTTGTGGTAGATGCATCTACCACCACGGATGTTGGCTCAAGATCTCTCACTATGCACACATCTCACCACCTTGCAACATTCATCGGTACCCTGGACCCAAACCCAGGGTCTCCACTTCTTCCATCTGCACTCATTCATGCTTAATTCCTGCAACCCACAGTTTCTCACTCTGAATTTTCCTTCGGCACCCAGCCCAGCCAATGTATTCTGATTTCTGAATGATTGCTGGCCAGAGAGTCTGTGCCCTTCCAATAGCCTGGGTTCTCCCCTGGTCAAACAATCTTCTCTACAGCTGAACAGTTAGGATTTACTGAGCAGCTGACTGCAGATACTATCACCTGGGGGTGGGGGAGACACCTGTAATGTACTTAATTAAATGTATTACCTGCATTTAAAGTTAGCTTTTAACACTTCCCGCACAAGTCCTTCTGGCCTTTCTTGTGGCCTGTCTAAAACAAGTGCTAAGGAAACTGCAGCAGGCAGAAAGAAGAAATTAACAAATGTTCACATCAAAACATTGTAATAGTTTTATCTCAGAAACACCCTTTTAGCAGTCACTACAGAGAAACCAGCTAGGCTGAAATAGTTGCAGGGGTCCAACTACCCCATAATCTCCTCAGACCACATCAATTCTGATGGTCTGAGAGGTCACACATTCTTCTTAGCTTTGCTACCTGGCTTTGAATAGAGACCATGTACTCCATCCAAGTCAGTGGCTTTCTTGACATATGCTCCATGTGCACATGTGTGTACCTGTGTGTGTGCAAGCAGGCACACACATACAGGAAGGAAAGATTGAAAGAGAAAGAGACAGAGTGGGTTTTGGTGATCTGAGTGGTTATCTGAGGCAAGTTGCAAAACAGAAATGTAGAATCCTTACCCTACTTCAGTTTGTCATAGTCATAAGCTTCAAATTTTTACAGATACCAGCAAGACCCCATACCTTATACAGAAAACCAGATTCAATAAACCTGATTTAAACTGGAAAGATAGTTAAACAAGTTAATTACATTAATTTTAATTCCCTTTCAGAATTTCATTTCTATATGAAGCTGAAACTTAGTTTCAACATTCTCTTGGTTAAATTGTTCTTTTAAAATATGGTGAGTCCCACCGTGATCTTAAAGTAAGGAATGAATAATGAATGGAGATCAGTCTGATGACTGCTATCAATGTCATTGATGGAGGCAGCAAATCATTATACCTTTGAGAAATAGTCTTTTAGATAACTTAATTTTTGCAGATCCTCTTTTTTAAAAGTGCTTAAAAATCACAGTTTGATGATTTTAAGCATAACTGCCTTCCACACATCGAGTTTTTTCAAATGCCCTCCTATCTCTTCCTGGAGTTGAAGGGCTTATATTTTCATGCTGTAAAGCTGAACAATCTGTTAGCAATGGTGGAGTTAATCAGCTGCTTCTCAGATAGCCAGCAACATGTACTGAATTTTATTAATATGCCACTAAAAGCTACCTCCCTTTTCGGGGGAAATGAGGCCAGTCTACTGATATGCTAAATATGACTCCTGGAGCCTAACCTCTTCCACACAGATGTCAGCACAGTAGCATAATTTTCTGGTCAAAATAAAATCTCCCTTTCATAACTGAAAATTTTGTAGGACTGGGGAATCATGACACTGCACACTAGATTTTACAGCAGCAAGTCCAGCATGCCAATGGTTTGTTGGAGGAAAAACAAATAGCCATTGAATTCAATAATCGCACCATCTGGAGTTCAGACATTCACTATAAAATGAAATGAAGATATATAGCAAAGAAGAGTGAATGGCATTGAAGACTTAAAAAAGAGGAGATCTCATATGGACAAGAGACTGACACAATAGTTAATCAAAACAAAACCTTTCAGTTTGGATAGCAAGTTACATCAAGGAAGACATCTATTTCCTTCATGTTATCTTATAATCTCTGAACAACTTTTTCCTTTTTGTTTTTTTTATAATCCAAATAATCAATTATTGTTAAGAGACCAGTTTCAGAAACATTTACTTTTCAGTGTTCATTGAGTTTCTTTTCACATTCTCTTATCAAAATCCTTCCTCCAGCTGAGGAAACACCAACTCTATGCTCCTTCCATATAGTCAGAATAGGATTTTGTTTAAAGCAACAGCTGGGTGCAAACTGACATAGAAGTCTGACACTCTGCATACACCTTCTTTATTATTTTATTTTTTCAGGTTAATTGAGTTTCTGTCCAATATCAGATTTCCTTCTCTTCACTTAGAAGTTCTTTCTCTAATACAAGAATTCAACCTTCACTGAACCATCTAAGTGCTTTTCTCAAAGGAAATGTCATGAGAAACACTGTGTGCTTGTGATTTATAGACTACACACAAAGCTCATAGTAGCTTTTATTAAACATTTTTACTTGTAGAGCAGTACAAAGCCCAATAGATTCACTTCACTGGGTTATACCAGTATCGTATTTGGTAGTGATCCAGGTAGGAATCCATCCCCAGAGTTTTACTACCCTTCTTGGATTAAATAGAATGAAAAACTTTATTGATCTGGAAGCCTGTGCATCCTCAGAACCTTCATTGTCTCCAGAGAGAGCCATGAGCATAAAAGAGCTGCAGAAGATCTACAAAGGTCATAACATAAGCACAGAAGGAAGAGTTATTCTGTGCAAAACCTTAGATGCTGAATTTTGAAATATATGAGGGTTTAAAAATGTCAGACTAATTACTGTCATTAAAGCCACACAAATACACACAAGAAAATCTTTTAAAATGTAGCCAGATGATAGACCTTTAAGTACTAAAGTTCTTCGTTACAGCAGTCCATGTCTGCTGCGGTATATAATGAAATCTTGCAAATAACAATGGACAAGTGTTGTGGTTTAGCGCTGGTCAGCAACTAAGCACCACACAGCTGCTCACTCACTTCCCCCACCCCTGTGGGATGGGGGAGAGAATCAGAAGGGCCAAAGTAAGAAAACTCGTGGGTTGAGACAAGAACAGTTTAATAATTAGAATAAAACAGCAATAATAATAATAATAATAATAATAATATAATGAAAAGAAAAATAATGAGTGAGAGATGAAACCTTGGAAGAAGGGAAAAAAACCCAAAACTAAACAAGTGCTGCAACCACCCACCGACCGACGCTGCTGGTCCCCGAGCCGCGATCGCTGCTTCCCCCGGCCAACTCCCCCCAGTTAATATACTGGGCATGATGTCACATGATGCCAATTCAGATCAGCTCTCCTGGTTGTATCCCCTCCCCTCCCGACTTCTTATGCACCTCACAGAGCATGGGAAGCTGGAAAAGTCCTTGACTAGTGTAAGCACTACCTAGCAACAACTAAAACATTAGTGTGTTATCAACATTATTTTCATACTAAGTCTAAAACACAGCACTATACTAGCTACAGTGAAGAAAATCAACTATCCCAACTAAAACCATGACAACAAGATAGACAAAACTACCTTAAAGCAAGACAATGAACATTAGTTTTATTCTTAGCTCCTCAGAGAGCATCTGTTGCTCACTTGTGGCTTGGATGGCCACAAACATGGAGAAAAAGTACATGTGTTGAGGGGGAGTCTTGCTTTTCTTTTCTTCTCTTTTCCTGAACAGAATAGGAATATTTCCATTTGCATGGGAAAGCCTGCCAATAATAATCTGGTTAATACAGACACAAAGGAATTCTACAGGAAAGCCCAAGTCAGGATGGAGGTCAGCACAATATGAGTATATCCTTAAAGTCATAGGTCTATTATAGTTTAAATTAGAGATAAAAATTAAGTAACTTAATCTGAATTCTTTAAGGCAGTGTGACTTTCATGTGAGAAAAGACATAATACCATTCTCTGAGGAAGAAGCCAAATTTATCATTAGACTCGTGGTACAAAATCGGTCAATTATTTTCAAAATTAGTATCTCTAGCCTTTTGATCTTAAATAACTATACTTAGTTTAATATCAATTCACTTTTCTAATATTTAAAAATTTAAAAAAAAAATCAGATTTAATTTCTTTCCAATGGACAAGAAGTGCAAAGACTACCAAACCTCCAGGGCCACACTCATATCCAAATCTAAATCTTTGAGTCAAACCATCGTTTCTTAAAGATGTCAACAATTCTGCTATTAATTTAGTTGAACTGCAATGAACATCAACAAAAATCAGGAGAGGAAGGAACTTAAGTAAATCTATTATTTCCCTTGCTTCTGAATATGTCAGTGTAAACCTAGGCTGCACAAGACACTCTAGCAGATACAGACATCTGAGCTAGATTAAGTAGTAAAGACTGAATAGCCACATTAGTCAACTAGTCCTATTGCATTAAGAAGTTCTACCACCCTGCAGTAGCCCTTTGGTATTCCACAGAGCCTGAAGATTTATTCTCAACTACATGACTGGAGATCAGAACTGATAGTAGCAATTCCCTTATTTTCTGCCACCTTTGCAGCTCATTTCCCAAGAAGACAACGGTGGAAAACTCCCATTGCCTCCAGGTGCAACACAGTTTCACAGGGCAGCCTGCCTGCTCATCTAGCTTGAAAGAGCTGATCTCAAATGTCAGTTTTAAACCTTTACCCCTAAAACTCACAATGATATCAGTGGGTGTTCTCTGCTGAGAGGGATAATTGTAGTGGTTGCTAAAAAAAAAAAAAAAAAAGGTCTAAAAAGAATAAGCAAAATGTCTATGATTATTTTAATTTTCCAAAGATGGAAATTGTAGCTTTTATTAGAAAGCATACAATTCCACAGGTATTCCTGACATTTTTACTTTAAGTTCTGTTAATATATTTTTGGTTTATTTGTTTTATGTTAATATCCACGTACCACGTAGCATTAATTATTTCAGCCATTTAAAACTAATAATGTGAGTATGATATGATAAGATTAGTATAATATAATATATCAAATAGTATAAGCAAGATTTGTAAGAAAGAAGTAACAGTACCTCGAAGGGTTGGGGGTGGGATTTGGAAAAATTTAAAACAAGATTTTATTTTAATTGGTAAACAGATTTTAAGAACCTTATATCTTATGTGACCAGACCGTATTAAAAGGACAACTAATGTATATTTGAAGATAAAGGACTAAAAGATTTTCAGATATACAATCCTTCCTAAAGATGAAGAAAATCTGGAAGGACCTTTACCTTTTTTTCTTTCCCAAATTCATTAACTGATCAAATACAAGTGATTGACCCTTCTTCCAAATCTCACTTTAAATGCATTTGAAAATATTTTTTGTGTTATAAAAACAACAGTTAGAGACAGCAAAGATTAGAGATCCAAACAAATTATGTGAAAGGGAGATTTTAAACATGTGTGATTATCTTAAATTAAGACTTCCTTTTGAATTTTGTGAGCAAGAAAATCCATGCAGTTTATAGACCAACCCCAGACAAATGTCTAGTAAAATAGAATTCTTTTCTCATTTTATCTTGATTTTCATTTGAGAATTATTACAAAATTTGACAAAAATGTGATCAAACTGGAACCAAAACCAAAATTCTACAGCAGCCCAAATAAGCAAACAATAGCAAAAGTACAGTGACATGATTCATTCTCCTCGTAACGTAAGGAATACATTATCAAAGATCTTTTAAAATATGTTTGAGTTATGTATTTCTCCAAGTTTTCCAGTTATTTCTTGCTTTCAGGAGTTACCATTTCTTAATGGAGCAGACATGTGTGGGTTAAGGCAAGGCAGAGAAGATGAAGCCCTGAGAAGCCTAAAACTTGACAACCAGACTTAACAGAATTCACAGCATCCCAAAAGTGGCATTTGTGTTATCTGAAGAAAAAGGAGATGACACATATTAAGCAGAAATAGTTCAAGATTTACACCACAACTATAGTTAATAAACTGCAGTATATGAACATGATGAATGTGCATGTATACTTCAGGGTGATTAGAAAAAATAAGATAACAGTTAATGAGGTATAAGTTAGGAAATAGCTGACAAAATGCAAACTAGATAAAAAGAAATGGACATAAATGGTATGTTTAGATTGTGACTTTTGAGGGATGCCTCTGCATAATATGAGGGGGGTAGGTTTAAAATATTTTGAAGTCCTAGTTTAGTGTATTAAAAAGATAAATAAGGTTTGTATTTATGGACAAAGAACAACAGGACAAGAGTTTCAGCCTGTTATCTGTGTTTTGTACTTTTATGGAAAAAAAAAATTATTTCACTTTTAATGTCAAGGGAATGTTAGCACCTGTTTCTCAGTTTCTGCTGAAATCAGGCCATGGCCTTCCTGTTACAATTTTAAAGCAATTTAAGATGGGTGAACCTAGCAAATTAAGAAGTGTTAAAACCTGGTCTTATCTGACATTCAACACCATTCTGCTCTTTTCCTCTATCTTTTCAGCAAGTAAAGCTTAATGTTACCACTTAGCTCCAAGACAAATCCTAAAACAGAGCAGTTGTCAGCCCCTAAAAGTTCTAATATCTCAAATTACTCCTACTAATTTTAATTTATAATGATGTATGAAAATGGATTGGAACTACCCATGAGTATTCAAAAGTCCAAACATAAACCCTCTGTCAAATTTTAAAACCTGTTAAGTGGCTGAGGAGAAAATACACAGAAATTTATTCATTTTACAAGACCTAATGAGACAAAACAGGAGGAAATAAGCAGTTATGAGAAGAGAACTGAATTGTAGAAAAGGAAAGGAAATATATTTAGATGTCAAAAAGCTGAAATACTAGAAGCTACCTGAAAATTTGTTTTAATTTGTTAACAGCAATAATCCAATGACCAAGGTAAAATTGCCTACTTCGTTTTATCTTTTGCTTTATACGATTGTGCAGCATAACTTCTAATATTATATATAGTTTTGTCAACTAATAGTTAATAATAACACAGAGTTATTCTGTGTCTAATCAGTTATCTGTGACCCTGGAAAAAAATGCCTCATATTGCAATAAAGGCATGGGGTGGTAGCAGAGGTCTTCAAAGTCCACGTGCAGAACAACACAGGAGAACCCCAGGCTGTAAGCAACACACAAGTCGTCAATTACTGATTGTCAAAGTAGTGTGGTCTTGAGAGCTGGGTGAGTAAAACTAGCTTTTGGGTTTGCAAATAGAACAAAGAAAAAGTATCTAGTCTACATAAAACACTCCATGTATAGTAAAATTGATTGTAATGTGGACTAGCAGACAAGTGTATAAAATGCAAGTTGCAGAGAGTGTTCTCAAACATGCAAAAATGACCCCAAGACCCAAGACACTGGGGCAAAAAACCAGCAGCAGCAGCAGCATACTTCTCGCAGGGAAGTACTCGGCTTGCTGATGACTCACTCTAGGTTCCCTTCCAGGATGAAACCATCAGTCTTAGGACCCAGAAGGGTAGTGAAATGATGAGCATAACACCAGAGAAAGGGGTTTGTGAATATATAATTTTAACTGCATATAATTTGAACTAGAACGGTTAACATCATTGTAACTGGAACCTGGAACAGTAATCACCCTTAAATTAGATTGATAAAACTTAATTAGACTAACAGTAAATTATTTGCTTTGCAAGAACTCTGTGTTCCTTTTGCTGAGAACTAGATTTCTAGTGTAACAACCTGGTGAAAATTCAAGCAACCTCTTCTGTAAATTGGTTGCAACAAATTGGTAACACACCTCTGGGGAGAGGAGGGAGATCATGCCAAATTATTGACGGAAAAGGTCCTCTCACTCACACGAATTTACCATGTCTATGGGTGTGTTTGTGTGGTCACCTGGTTCTTCTGCAAGGGGTTGATGGCTGGCATTTTTCATGAGGAAATACAAGAGATGTGAAGCTTATACACATCGTGCTTATGCAGTATGGATGTCAGCATGCCAGAACCAGCTCTCCTAAGTTAGCTATACCATAAATAAGGAGAAACCAAGGAGCAAGCTTAAGCCCACGACCCCGACTGTCAGCATAAGTATTAGTTCAGCTCAGCAGAAAAGGATCAGTAAGTCAAAGCAGTTTGTTTTGAGCTCTCTCTGTCTAAACTACAGAAGGTTTGGAATCTTATTTCAAGCTATTTCAAAGCTACCCAAAAAAGCTAAGTGTTCTGCAGGCTAGAGCAATGGAGGAGTACCAGCCACACAGGCTTTTGGATACTGCCACTTGAAACAACATAGGTCATATTTATGATTCATGTTGCTGAGTAAAGAACAAACTTTCATTTTCTAACTTTCATTCTTAGTGCTTTACTGTCCCATAGCAAACGAACATATACTTTCATTAATTCAAAAAGAAGACAAACATGCAAACGTTCTCCAAATCTCAGAAGTCCATTACAGCCATAACATATTTTGTTTGCAATTTCGGAGTTTTCCAAACTATAGGAGTGTTGATATTCAGGCTCCCAAACACAGTTTTGTTAAGTGTGAGTTAAAATCTGTTGATTTTTTTTAATAGCTGTTCAAATAAAACTTTTTTAGTCAAAGACCAGACACTTAGAAACACAAATTCTCACATACCACAAAACTACTCAGAACAAAAACCCAAACCTTCTTCTTTATTTGCTTATTAGAGTGATAAAAGAAAGCCCAAATTTTTTTTAATTTTTATTTTCAGAAGAGTTCCTAATTACTGATTTAATAATGGGCCTGTTCTCGTTTCTAAAATACTAAGTTCATTGATCTAATCAAATTATGGTTAAAGAAAAAACCAAGTTCTAATCAACAGTGAGAAAAATATTAGAAATATGGAATTATCGTGTGATCAACTATCCAAAAAAAAACCACACGTAAACCAGTAAAAAAGCAGTACAAAGAGGAATGTTGATCTTCTCTTCACCAGCAGAGACTACTAAGGAACAGTGTTTCTGTTTTGGACATGGTCAAAGGATGCATGGGCTTATTCAGGGATGTACTTCTAACTCTGCTGGCTTGGTAACCTTAGGTGATCTCCATGTCTTTCCTTTTTTGCATACTTTGGACACATGCATACCCTTCAAATTTGAAATGTTCCCTACAGTGGCATAACACTGAGCGATACTTATAGCAAAATGCACGATATAAGACAGTTATTTTTTTTAGTATACTTGTGTCGCATTTCAAACAAGCAGTGCAAAAATGAGTGCATCTGGATAAAGATCCTATGAAAAATTAAGCAGATAAGAATCTGTTGAAAAAAGGATCTGTGAGTTAAACAGTTAAACTATTTAACCCTACTCTCCTTACTCTATGCAGATTAAAACTGTTGGTTCATACTCTCCCTGTTTTTCCATTTCCTTGTTCTGCTGTCACCCACAACATCTATCAGCCAAGCAAAAGCTAATAACTATGTGCCAGCCTCAAATGAGTCAAGATTCATGCTCAAACTAGAGGATTATCTTTGCATTCTGCGCAAGAGCACTTGAAGGGTCATGTAATTACTAGGACGTTGTCATGGTTTAACCCTAGCCAGCAGCTAAGCACCACACAGCCACTCACTCACTCCCCTCCCCAGTGGGATGGGGGAGAGAATCAGAAGAGTAAAAGTGAGAAAACTCATGGGTTGAAGTAAAGACAGTTTAATAGGTAAAGCAAAAGCTGCGCATGCAAGCAAAGAAAACCAAGGAATTCATTCACTACTTCTCATCAACAGGCAGGCGTTCAGCCATCTCCAGGAAACAGGCCTCCATCATGCATATCAGTTACTTGGAAAGAGAAAAGCCATCACTCCAAATGTCTCCCCCTTCCTTCTTCTTCCCTCAGCTTTATATGATGAGCGTGATGTCATATAGTGTGGGATATCCCTTTGGTCAGTTGAGGTCAGCTTTCCCAGCTGTGTCCCCTCCCAGCTTCTTGTGCACCCCCAGCCCACTTGCTGGTGGAGTGGGGTGAAAAGCAGAAAAGACCTTGGCTCTGTGTAAGCACTGCTCAGCAGTAACAAAACATCCCTGTATTATCAACACTGTTTTCAGCACAAATCTAAAACATAGCCCCGTACTAGCTATTGTGAAGAAAATTAACTCTATCCCAGACAAAAGCAGCACAGACAACATCAAAAAATTATCACTGTTACCTGTTACGTGGGTGTGAAAACAGTTACCACCCTATCACAGGACAGAGGCAATTAATGACATGCACGTTAACACAAGTGCCTGTATGTCGCAGGTCTGCATATCAACCTTACGTGGGAAAGGCAACATCAGACAGTATTTGTTCCTTGGAGGCTGGCATGTCTAAGACTGATTCTAAATCCAAGACAAACCTTTTCCAAATACTTCAAAGATGTTTACAATTAATTTCAAATGCTACTTATGGGCATCTGAATTATGCATCTAGCACACATAATTATTACACAGGCCATCCCATAATTCTGTTTATCTTTTAGCTGTAATTAATTTTAAATCAGGTCATCTTATTTATGCATTAGCCAAAATAATTATGTGTTGAAAAATATTATTTCTGAAACCATCCTCTACCATTATTTCTGTGCTCATACCCTTGGTCTTTTCTAGCCTCATACTAGACTCCACACTGTTGCACAACTGTCTTTCTCTGAAAGGCTGGAGGTTGCAGCATTTCTTATTTTTAGGAGCCTATCAAGGATTTTAAATTATGAAATCTCTAAACAGTGGGGAGTTTCTTCTGAAGTCTTTGGAAATCTTAATGTTTCACACATAGAATTGCATTGATATTTTAAGTAAATCAAAACTTTGCAAATGTCCATTAACTCCTTTTTATACTTCTAAGCCTTATATTTACTTAATTTTTACTTATTTTCAGCAGCTAATGAGCATCATGTTAAAATCATGAGAATAAGAAACTTACAAGAAATATTTATTCTAAATAAAATAAGTTGGTCATTGGCAATACAAATTTGCTGAATGGTTGCAGAACAAACCACTTTTTATGCTACATGGTCTTTGGACTGCTTCACAGCCTCCCCACCTGTGTAAGGCAGAAACTCTTTCTTCTTCCAGGCCAGATGAGCTGTGAAAACATATCACCTGAATCTGGATCAAAATAGTAGTCCGGTGAACTGTATCCCCCTTCCCTCCCAAACTCTCTGAGGCCTATTTGATAGACACAGAAGTCAGGATGGTGCCTGAATTTGCTCATTCCTGATTGCCAAGGTAGATGGTATTTGGCAGCTGGAACTTCTCCCTCTGCCCAAGATCATAGCTAGACAAAATTCGTGACTGATGCCAAGTCATATGTACCATGATGTCACACCTTCTTATTGAAAGATGTGATAATTTTAAAGACCAAGATAGTAACAGCTTTCATTAACAGCATCATTTCTGTTACAGTCTGTGGGTGATAAGATTACTAATGAGTTTATTTGACACTTACCAGTGTCAGCGAACTGGACTCAATGACTCAGGAGATCCATTCCTGGCCTATGTCCCTCTCCACTGATAACAGACAGACTATAGCTGACTTGGAAACAGTAAGATCAGTACCTAATTATAATTCTGCAGACCTTCTATTTCTTTAATTGCACATATGCTTAAAACATTAGCCCTCTTATCCACACTCTGTCAGCATGCTGTTCAGGAATTTGAGAGAATTCGGTTTCCAGTTTTAGGGTCTGTCAGACACTCCTCACTTCAAAGAAGAAATTTAATTCATTTGCTTGTGAATTCTGTATCTTTACCATGGTTTAGGGATACTTCAAAAGTCATGCAAATAGAATTGTAATCTTAACACTCCCAAGTATTTAAAGTTATTCATGCTATTGTTACTGGGGATAGGCAGACTGAACGTGGGCAATCCACAGAAAACAAAACTCATTCTCCATCCACCCCCCACGTCAATTAAAAAAAAAAAAAAGGAAGCAAAAATGATAGTTTGTGGCTCCTGAAACAACAACTCTAGCAGCATATTAGCATCAGCTTGTTGTGGCAGTAGGATCCCTTACATGATCAAACTGGGAAGCTGACAAATTTATGGACTTCTGCAGGTTTATTCTTTGAAAGGCACAGCCCACAGAGGTAAGCAATAGCTGCTGCAATGAGAATTACAACGGGCCACCCATTGAAGTGCTGTGACAGGTGTATACAAGACAATTAAAAAGAAAAACACTTCTTTTTTTTAATTGCAAGTTAGTCATTCATAGCAGCTATCGTTAAAAATCTTTCAGAATAGGCTGATATTTTTTAAAAAAGAAAGACCACTCCAGAAGACACATAACTCTTTTGTCTTATTCCATTACTACTTATTTGCTTTTATAACATGTACATACTCAGTTTTCCTTAGAACAAGTAGGAATTCAACAGAGCTGTAACACAATAATACAAAAAAATGCACCAAAAACCATTTAGAAGAGGTAAATATTTTGGTGCAGTCTAAAAGTAGTGGCTCTATGCTGTAAAGTGGTGGGGTTTTGCATGCTGAGCACCTGTTACCTAGAGCACTGAATGCAAACACGTACCACGCGGTACAATCTCTGTGCTGGTTTTAGGTTGAGTTTTATTAAAGAAAGAAAGAGTTGCATTTTGTATTGCACATTTAAACACATCCAGAATATGCAGAAACTTTTATCTGCGTTGGGAGTTAACTTTTCTACTTATTCCTACTGATAGGGGGCCACAGTGGCAAGCTGCTCCACAGGGGAAGGGGAGCAGGGGAGTAGGAGTAAGAGCAGGGGCACTGGCCTCACCTCCCACAGTGCCCAGCAAAGCCAGCATAGGTGGCAGCTCTTGGGGTCAGCCCAGAACCCAGAGCAAGTCCACAGTCGTGAGGCAGGTCCCAGATCAAGCCAGGATGGCACATCTGTGGGTCACCTCTGTGGCCCAAATCAATAGGGTACCTGGCCAGGTATGGCACAGCTGCATCACAGATGCAATGCAGCTCTGGTGAGAACTGAGGGGAGAGCAGCTGCTTAAAAGCTGTTCCCAAGTGAAGCTGGAGGAGCCCCTGCTGAGGCCTTTCAGCAGAGCTTTCTTGAAGAGCCCTCTTCACAAAATGGGATTCCCACACCGTCATCTAGGTCAGCCCTGAAACTCCTGGCGGGGGCATGTGTTCAGAGCCCTGATATTTACCTCTGCTCTGCACAACTGCAACAGACAAATCTTCAGCAAGTGCTTCTTATTTCTTTCAGCTTTCAAGCTCTTCAAGATTTTACAGAATGGAGCATGAACTTCAGAAGATGTTTTTCAGTCTACTTAAATAAAGGGAAGATGGAGAAGCAATGCAACAAATTCTTAAATATTTATATGCATTAGTAGTTTTCATCACACATTTTCATAAGAAAAGTATCAATTCACTAAAAGAGTACATTCCTAAATATTTGAGGAATTTCGGCAGGCTCTTTAACAGTATTAACTTATTTCTTTTTCTCTTTGCCACAACTCCCTGTTAATAAACTTCATGTGATCCCTTAAATTAAAAAAAAAAAAAAAAAAGCAAGACTTGGCACCTTCCCACATGCAGGGCAATCTCTCTGATAAGGGATATGAATTACGGAAAGAAGACAGGAGAGAAATAGATTCTTGGGAGAGATTGGAAAATACTTCCTATAAAAGTTTAGCAGTAGACTAGGTTAGTTTGGTAAAGGCAGGGAATGGGATAAAGGTTTGAGGGATGGCTAAAACGGTCTACTGAAAATACTTGAAGTTCAATAATGAAAAGTGTAGGGTAGGCAACAAAGGCAGTAGAAGCACATGGCTTGTTATGCTGTCTGTTTTCTTGGGTCATATGGGGAAAACTGGCTAAGGAATGATGGCAAGCAGTGTGATTCGAACTTCAGTGGCGAAGCACCAGGTTCTGCAGTGTATGCAAGGAGGTTTGCACACAGACAGGCCTGCAACTAATGTTTCTTTCCATCACCAATAAAAATCTCAAATACCTTCAAGTGAAGGAAGGTGTCTGCGGACAATGCGGAGCCTTGAGCAATGGTAGTAAGGAAAAATAACCAAATACTTAAGCTAACACCTTGAAAAGTAAAATAATAACAATAATAAAGGGTTTATAGGCTGCTTCTGAGGCTTTTAAATCACTCTTCGGTCAGCAGGAGCTATGGGGTGATTTTTTTATAGGTAACTTCTTCAGGAAGCTTTATTCTGAACTCCAGGCATTCAACTCCAGTACCATTTAGTTGGAGGGCCTATTGTCCAGCCTTTAAGTAAATCAATTGCTTTTGGAAAGCTTTTCAGGAAGTACAAACACAGGGCCAAGAAAACTTTTTTCCTTCAAATCCAGGACATTAATTTCTGATTCATACAGTTTGTATACAGTAGCATAGATTCTGATCTTATTTCTTACAAGACTTAAAGTAACTCCAGACTTTTTAGTGGGGCTACTTCAGATTGAAATTCCTGGCAGTAAGACAGAGAGGAAACTGTGTTATCTGTATTCCTTCCGTCTTACTGAGAAAGTAAAATACGAAACTGTACTTACACCAAAGTTTGCCTGTTCTGTTACAGGCCCTGAAGACAAGATTGTGTGTCTATTATTCCAGTTAAAAGTATTATCCCTCCTACTGTTGGGGTTTTTTTTAGTTCAGAAGGAAGCTAGCCATGCTTAGCTATGTGATCATAAAACATACTTCATAATTTTCTCCTATTATATGCAAAAGTATAAAGGGTTTAACTTTATCACAGTACATTCGTACGCAGGAAATTAAGATCTTTTCTCTCCAGGTTTTGTCTGAACATCTTCATTAGAGCATTGTTCTGAGAACCCAGCAGGCAGTGTATTTTAATGAGAAGGGGACTAAAATAATGTTAACACAATTTAGTATAGCTGCAAGAGAAGTTATTGAAGTGCCTAGAACATAATAGCTGTATGCAAATGTTTTAAAGCATTTTAAATATTAGAATATTAAAATACATTTTAAAAGGCAAAAAAATTAATTCCTTTTTCCTGTCTATAGACAGTTGTGTTGAAGTCTATAAAAAAATTCCTAATCCAAGTCTTCAGAAATGGTGTCAGTAACAACTTTTCAAGGAAAGGTAGGTTAAGGGTATGATACACAGGATTATTAGCAAGAAACTATTTTAAACCCATTTTATCCTATGCGGCTGAGAGTTACACCAGATTAATTCTTTTACAGTAACAGCTAAGGTTCCCTTATGTCTCTTTCTGAGGCAGCATACACACTTCAGTGCTCAGGTCTTGTGACTTTAGTCATTGTGACATCAAGTCCTATAAGAGTGTGCATTAGTTAGGTGGGCCAGGGACTCACTGCCATGCATGCCCACCTTTTTTATCCAACAGATGTGGCTGAGAGGGCACCTGTGGTTCTTGCCATCAGATGGCTTATGCTCGGTAGCACACATCCGTCATATAGCCAAAATACTTGCAGGGAGAGCGTTTTGGGTTATATTCAAACTTAGTTTGGATAGTAATTTACCAACTGTAGTACCTTGCTTTGGGAGTTATTGGCTATGCTATGCCTTTTCTGCCAAACCATGAAGGATTTTAACTTCCACTTCTCATTGCAATCCAACCTGACAAGAAGCTGTGTCTTGTGAAGCAAACATTCAATTTGCAGCATGCTGACCAGAGTCAATAGCATCAGAACACTGAGCACAAAATATATAAACAAATTCAGATTTTGTTCCTGTCCTTGGACCACTGCACAGATCCTTATGGCTGGGTATTCATGCACCTTCTCAGCTCTCTTCCTGCAGAATAACTAATCTTCAGTAACTGTAAAGGCATGGGAAGAAGAAAATCCACAGGTTACTGGGAAGAGGGCTTTTTAAGAGATAGAGAAGGAATACACACTGACAGAATTTGTGACTGAGCACCCCAAACTGTTTTCTATCAAGAATAGCATTTGCATTAATGAGATATTTTATCATCAGCAAAAAAGCATCAGTTGTTACCACAGAAGCCTGCCTTTACCTACCCCAAGGGCAGGCCAGACATTCCTGTTACACCCCAACGCCAGTCTCCGGTGCTTAGCTCCCAGCAAGCACAGAAAGAAATGCAGCAATTGCTTACTGTGCGAGCAGCCTCTCTGCTTGCTCCTTGATGTTAGTGTAAAATGAACCGTGATTACCATATGGGAATCCTTTGGCTTATGAATTCAGACAATACTAAACAGGAATAAAAGTAAATAGTGTTAGGTGCAAAACAAGGAAAAGAACAGAAGGCTGCATAATATGTAAAGATATTTTTTCTTTCTTTAGAAAGTCAACGCATGACATGGATAGGAAAACCGGTGGGATCCACAAAACCCATTTCTTGTTTCAAAGTAAGGACCAGTTACTTTGGTTTAGCATAGCAGAGCAAACATCAACTAGCTCAAAAACTGATGTAAATGCTAGGAAAAACTCCTATCATGCAAAGACGTTAAATGCATAATAAGCTGTATGTCATGATCATAAACGTAACAGCTCCCCCAAAAAAAGTGAGCTTTATGGTGTGTCCCTGCAAACACAGTCAAGATCACCTCATATGTACATAAAAATGTCAGTTTGTGACATGTGGATTTATAAATTCTGATTTACACAAGGACAGTGTAATTTCTCTGTAACTGAGGAATCTCAAGTCACGCTAATTGTTGCCAAATGTGGTATCATATATCTTAAAAAGCTGTTCCATAGCTTTGACTGAAAACCTATTTTCTAGAAAAACCTGAAAACAAATTGTTACTTTGGAAAAATTTATCTCCTCTTTCCCAGCTTTCCCCTACCAAATATGGTGTCAGAAGAAATATTTAAATTCTTAGCAACCAAGTAGGAATTACAATCCCATCACAGTAACTCTGTAGTAGTACACAGCAGTTTATCAGATGAACTCTAACTAGGAGAATCAGAGTAGGTGTAACATCCAAATTAATTTTACTAATTCAGAACTTCATAAATAGTATGTCCAATTTGATTACGGTACCATACCATCAAGATAAAACAGATATGTAAATCGACATTTACATATCGCTAGTCTCAATTTTAATATATTTATATTTTTAGATTTCACTCACTATAAACCAGTGGGATACTGAAGAAATGTTTTTGATCTGTTGCCCAGTATTAAATTAGCTGGAATACTCACTGTCTAAATTTATTGTAACAGATGACATCTTCAGCTATCCAATTATCTTAGTACTATTTGGCACAATGTAATTTAAAAAGACCTCGTACGCAGGCAAAGCACTTCATAATTCCCCAGCAAATTAATCCCTTTGGTGCAATACTCAAAGGTATGATCAGCATCATGTTGCAGCAAGTACCGAGTACTTTTTGCCCTGTTAATACAAGTGACTTGTTTTAACTTGACATTTACCATACTGCATAGGAAATGGATTACATTCCTTCTGTATGATACTGTTTGATAATGCTTGTCATCAGTTGTTCAGAATTGTGCTCTTATTGTAAACAGTAGAATCACATAAAAAATATATTTGCAAGCTACACAGCTGCCTGCAAATTAAGGGGGAAATCCAGGAGACACTTTAAAAGATCCTACTAATATGGTCAAAATCTGTACAACTTCCCATGCTCCTTGTGCAGCAGGAAGCAAGGTGGCCAAAGGAGTGTTTGTGTGATAAATCTTAAAAGCTGTGCAGCTTAAATGCTGAAGGCTTTATGGAACAGAGCATCTAAGAGGGAAAAACCTAGAAGATAGCAGCCTCCGTGGAAGAATCCTTGTTTGAACAAGTAAGAACTTATTGAGTAAGAGCTGGCAAAACCTTCTTAAGCTACCCTATAAGTAATCAAATGCCTAGCAAGGAAAATAAATGGAAGAAGAACTGAATATCCTGGGATTTCTATTAAAACATATCAATATGGCATGATGGGCATAAAATAAGCCTTTGCCATTTCAGCATGAAAGCAGAGATTACTCAGATGCCTACTGAATAGGAAAGAAAGCCTGCTCATCACCAGAAATAATTCTACTTGAAGAAGTCTGTATGTTTAAAGACATGAACCAAAAATGATTAGGAAGGTATCTGTGCAAACGACCAAATTCCAGTGTCTGAAAAATAGACTCAATAATACCTAGAGAACCTGCAGTTGTGACCTGTGGATGCAGGGTGTGATTCTCCTACAGCATGTCCAAAATGATACATCTCAGCTGTAAGAAAGCATGAGGGTGGTATCCAAAAGCTAGTTACTGAAAGATATGGCACAGTGGTGTGTTCAAAATATATCTCTAAATATTGTGATTAACTATTTCTTTCAGACTGCAAGAGTTCCATCAGGAATTTGGCGGGGGGGTGGTGCAGGGAGGAGGAATATAACTTTATTAGTCATTTCCTATATTTGAGTTATATTTGCTGCTATACCGGCTGTAACAGGGAACTACAGATGAAGTTAAGAGCATGTGGTGAAAATTAATATCTGGTGATAAGTATCACAGGCTTTTCCTCCTGGGTGATGACCCAATTAGTTTCTTAATCACTTCCTAACAGTAATTTTGCTGGGAGGTGTGAATATGCATGCGTGATTACAGATAGTCACTGAATCACATGACTGATACCAGACAGGCTCTAGACAGCACGTCAAAAAAGATGTAGTTAGGAATAGGCTGAAAATTAGTGTATTTTGTACTGTCAAAGTAGGAATATTTTGTACTTAGGTCCCATGGTGCTGCTATTCAATGTATTCAGCAGAAAGTTAAGACTTTATCTTTGGTTCCTGCATTTAGTAGAGATGGCAATTCACATCATCAATTTTGTTGCATGCCACACTGGTTATCTATAAGGAAACACACACTGAGAAGGATCAGGGAAAATCTGAGTATGCTCCACTTATTTCCATTATCTTCTGTCCCATTTTCTTTCTGCCACCTCTATTATTGAAGAGTGTGAGTAATGTGTTTACTGTGTCCTGACCCAGTAATGATCTCTTTCACATAAGCACACACACAGCTGGATTGTGTATCTCTATGCAATGGCTGCGTAGACACTCAGGCCTGCTCTGTGAGAACCAGCTTACATCCCCAAATGGCATTATGCCATGCCATCCAAGTGGCATAGGTTTGTACTAGCACACTATCATTTCTTTCTTTCAACTCAATGTCATTATACATCACAGATACTAGTTCTGAGGAATCAAATTGCTCCTTAGTGTAATATTAATAACAATCCTAAATCCTTTTCTTTCCTGCAAATGTTTTGCAACTGCAAGTGATTACAAGGGGTAAATCAAATAACAATTCACCAAAGTCTATTTTCGTTAGTCAAATGGCAAAATTCCTCAGGAGAAGTCTTAGTCAAAAATGTAGTTACTCATTGCGTTTTACAGTCTTATCGTTCTCCCAGGGGAGAACTGGAAAGTAAAGTAAAGCACTAGAAAGATTTAACTCCACATTAGAGAAATTTCAACTGGAGCTAAATTAGCAGAGTTGCAAAAGGCAATGAAAACCGACAAACAGAGAAGTAGATGTTACTGAAACTAAGTACATTATTCTTTTTTGAATTATACTCTCTTTGGCTAAATGTGAACTACCTCAATGTGATGTAAATATTTTCCACTGATGTTACTCTATTGTTATAGTTTATCACAGATGTGAAGGGAACAGCAACATATTGTATCACAGTACGAAGACTGCTGATCTATGTGTACTACATAAAATAATCTTGAATACTTTGGACTTAGAAATTGTGAAAGCTGCTGGATTCAAGGAGACCTAGGAATGACATTGGACAATAAATTAGACATTAGTTTGCAGTGCATCGTGGCTGCCAAAGAAGCCACTTTGGGGCCACTTATGTAAATGTTTCATGCCAAAAACCACGGAGATAATATTCTCTTTCTAAATGACTCTGTAATATAGATTGTCAGCCGGATGGTTATGAACATGCATGAGAGTCACAGCCTCTTTGACCTTCCCTTTACTATAAATAGGAGGGAGATAGCAGCTAGATGTACGTAAATGTGATGGGGGTTCAGTATAGAAAGGACAACAGTGATATAGAAAAAACTGAGCAACTGTTTCTCAGAGAAGTTTGTATGGGATATTAGCAAAATCACATTGTCCAAACGAAGAAAGAAAATGCAAAGAGCAAAAGTAACTGCAGCCGCTCTAACATTTAGTATGTTATGGTATAATAATTCAATGAAAGTTAAAACTAAACCGATCTACTGAGGGGAACAAGATTAGCTTAGGATTTCTGGATAGAAGACCAAGTTCAAAACATTTTTCACAGGAAGGGATATTCCTGGACTGAGGATTTTTGTTGAAGTGAAAGTGAATTTTCACTTTCTTGACCTTTTCCTGCTTCATCATCATGAGTAGCTGTGTAATTTTATAATGTTTGCAAAATGCATTTAGAACTATTTGCAATTGCAAAACCTAAAAGTTTTGCAATTTTTGGAAATGATCAAGAGTCTTTCCACTCCTGCTCAGATTTCCCTACAGGTAAGCAGATTCATTCCTTGTCTACAGGACAGCTATCACTTCTATATAAAAGAGATGATGATGCAACATCTCTACGGAGCATAGGCAAGAAAACCAGTAAAGAGCTGATATTGCCTCAGAAAAAAACATTTTTGTTTAAAGCAGCGAGAATAGTATCTTTACAGATGAGGAATTTCGGTTCAGTACTCCTGCTGAGTGCAGAAATAATGGGCCAGCCTTAACCGCTGGGGCTGCAGCCAGGTGCTGGACTGTTCTCACTAGCCCATTCCTCCTCCTGCCCTCTAGGCAGCAGCTGGCTGCCACCCGGTAGGAGCTGCCACGTCCAGCAGCAGCCACAGCCTCCTGGCTCCTTCCCAAGGAGGCAACGGTGGGCTGAAGGAGAGCATCCCCTGGGCTTGGGCTAGCCTGTGGGCCTCTTGCAAACCTGGCTGTTTAAGGAATAATAAAAAACAAAATTCAGTAAAAAAAGGTAAATTAAAACATCTTTAAATATTGTGACCTGTTGTTTGTAGAAAGTCTCCAAATCACAGAAGACAAAAATGCTTGATAGGTGGTGCAGGAACTCACATTAAATCTACAGGATTCTCTGCTCATAGGGAGCTTCTAACTACAAAAATGTCTATTAGAGGAAGAGGCCTTTGCTTGCCTGAAGTCAGCCTTAATGAGGTTGGGGACCTATCTAGTCAAACATTATTTTTCTGTCTGGTTTAAGTAGGCAAGGATGATTACCATTCTGCTGTTATTTACTCTACTTTTATTAAGGTTATACATGTATGCCAAAGGTTATCTCAACTTATTTCTTCTGCTGACTGCTTTTCTTGAGGACTATGTCTCATGACATTAAGTGAAAAGCCATGCAATAGAAGGAATATAAGCAATTCCCCAGAGTATTAACTTCTAATACGGCATAAAGCAGCTTTGATGAAATATGGGTAGTTGATTCCAGAGTGCTAATTATTCTTGTTTCAGATAAAATTAAAACTACTTCAAGTAACTGTGTCCTTTTGTATCTGTAACAAGCAGCATGAAAGGATCATTCTTTCATAAAAAAAAAAAACAAATAAAGTGAACATCAGTTTAGTGTGGCAGGCAAACAACACTGTCAAAGGAAACCCATTTAATCAATTTTCTTTAAAAGTCACATTTCATCTACTCCTACCTCACAGTGTTTAGACTTTTTTTCAGCCTGGAATGTATGTGCTATTTCGATTTTCTGTACATTCACCTATTCCTATTGCCTCAAGTTCATTGTTAGTAAAGTAGCCCGAATGTAGAAAATCTGCCTTATGTAAATGTACAGGGTTATTGCATAAATCCTGTCCTATTCACATATAAAAAAACTTTGCATCTTGAGAGATCAAGACTCATCTCTGAGAGGCTGTACAACACACTGCTGCTCAGGTGAGTATGTAACTATCAACATTTTAATGACAGTTCCTATTTTTTGCAGTTTCTGAAGTAACGTTTCTTGGGGAAGGGGAGTTCTCATACTTTACAGGGAATGCCCTGTACTAATGGAACAGCCATAAATCAGCAGAATTAATATTTTTTTAATTATCTTACCTTTTTTCCCAGTTAATGGGGCAAAACAGGTCAACACAGTTGTGTAGTTTCATAAAATATGCCAGAATTCAGCTTCAGCCACATGAGGTGTAACAGTTCTCCTGGTTCCATTCCCTGCAGGAATCACTGAAATATTCTGTGAATGTGGAAGAGACCTGAATAATTATGCTACATGGAGCAGGAGGAGAGGAAGAAGAAAAAAAAAGAAAACAGAACGGCACCTGCTAAATTTTATAGAAAAATACTTTGTGAAATGACCCAATTCCAGAAAATATCAACGTGAATTAAAGTTTATGGCAAAAAAAAGAGTACTGTCTAATAAAGTAAATGTCTAATATTTGTGAATTACTTTGATTTTCATTATATGGTACTAACTTAATTGGAAATTAATATGAATATAGCACACACGTGATTCAAAATATTCTGCTGTAAATCAACATTTGCTGAATATGCCTTGTTGAGTGCTAATTTTCAGAAACTATTAATCTGTGATTCCAACAAAAAGATATTGCACCCTGACTGTATTCTTACCATGAAATATTTTGTTGAGTATTTCCCCCTGTTGGAAGTATTCAGTATTCAAACTAAACCAAAATATTGTTTCTAAATGGTAAATGTTTTGGGAAAAGCTAGTGTCCTCAGTTTTTGTATAATTGGAACATAGTTCTTTGTTCTAAGTGACCATACTATAACACTAGCCTTTGCAGCTACAATGACAAAGCTGCACGTCGTGACAATGATACATACATAGAGAATCATAAACACTATTTAATTTTCAAAAAATAATGAGTACTGCAGAAACAACTATGTACTACATCAACTGTAATATATGACATTTTCTTCTAGTTTTATTGTGTTTTCACAGACATTGTTACTTACACTAAGTACATTCAGTATTTCAGGTATTTCCTAAACTAAGTGGTTGTGGGTTACTGATTGTCTTTTTAAAGTTCAATTTTGAAAACTTGGGTCTGCAGATTTAAAGTCCTTAGGCAGGTGACTAGAAAAAAAAAGATAATTTGATTCAGTGAATTTTGGCAGTATCCATAATGATAATATATCACATACAAACTAAAAAATCATTAGCTTATGGGAAGCATTTGATAGCTTTCAAGAACTAACTATACAATAATCAGTGGAATAACAAATCTAACTATGAATGGCAAAATCTGGTACCGCATGATAAAATCCTCATGAAAAAAAAAAAAGAATACCAGCTTTAGGAGACATTTTATGACATATAGTATGCCACATAGGGAGTACATATTAACATTACTGGCATGAATTAATATTTTTAATAAATTCTAAAATGCTGCATGGAGATTTAAACAGTCAATAAGGAATAAAATGGTTTGTGGAGGGCATTTCCTGCTCACTTTAAGATTCAATCCAAATAACTTTTTTCAATAATATATTTTCCTAGAGCAAGGGTTCCAGTCTCTTGCTATTAATTTTTGTCCTTACCTTCTTTTAGTCTGTGGGATTTTTATTGAAAAGCTTGGTTTGACTATCCAGGCTTATAATATTTTATTTATGAACAACCATAACATGGAACACATAAAAATTTGATACAAGAGTTTCATTTTAAAATACTGTGACTATGTATTAGCTAACTACATCATATCTTTTGGGGTTGCATTTACTCATCTAATACAAAGCAGGATCTGCCTTAAAAATTAGGAGAGGTGAACCAGCATCCACAATAATTTGAAGCTTTATTTGACTTTTTATGATCTGGTGCAGCAGATTTTAGGTACTTTAAGACTCCCACAATCTCAATGGAGGTATTGTAGGAGTGAAGTTAAGCATACAGCTAGGTTTTCTCCATCATAAATCATGAATTAGTTAGAAATGCATTGGAGGTGCCTAACAAAGGAAAGATCAAGATGACCATAATTGCAGCAAAGATGTTATCAGTCTCTGATATATTAGTTTAACAACTTTTTTGGAGGGAAAAGGGAGGAAGCCAATTCAGCTACTGGAAGTTATGGGAAATTACTTCATGTAACTTCACAGAGTAGTAAGGATAAATCTTATCAGACTTGTTTGGCTTTGTTTTTATTCAGTACTAGTTTCTAAAAGCTACAAGTAAGCTGTACTAGAAGGCTCAGATAGCATTTCTATGTATAACACATACTTCTCTTAAATAATTTCTCTCTCTGTTTTTCTTTCTTTCATGCATATTTTAATGTATCAGCAGTGATAGTAATAATTTATAATAATAATAATAATTTTTAAGGTCAGAATGAAACTTTTATTAAAAGATGCTTTTTCGGTGTTTAAAAAAATTAAGTTATAGTCTTTTGGTGTGAATACAGTTCATCTTCTCTCAGAAAAGGTTGTTTTGGTGTTTTTTTTTTTACATTATAATTAAGTATCAATTCAACCTTTCTTGCCCTGTTTATGTCTTTGAAAAAGAACATAACCCTTCCTTTTTAAGTTGCTGAGAGTACTTATATAACAAAATTCTATGCAATAATTACATATACCTATCAAAATTATACAGCATTTCTGCATGCTTTTAGAGTATTTTAAGGTTCTCTTCTTGCATCCTTCCAGATTTCGAAGAAAATGCAGTAAGTCCCTTACATATCTCCAGCAGTAAGAGAGAGAGTACAACTAATCTACTAACTAAGCCAAATGCTCAGCGCGGTCCCAAGTGAGCATATATTTGACTCACAAGCATAGCCCTAAGTCTGCTTCAGAGGCAGGAAGCTTCCCATGCGGAAATCTTGGGGCTTTGGAACTAGAATTGTTGAGTATAAAGTGCAGGACATGAGACTGTGAACTAGACAGCCCAATTGTACAAGTACATCCAAGAAGTTATAATGAGTCAGAGGTTCACAGAATATTCAGGCACAGAATAACACCACACAAACACACAACTAAGTTAAAATCTGGCTTACATGGATGAACTGGATCTGTATATAAGGCTACATACAGATTTCCCTCTTCCTCTCTTCCGGAAACAGCAAGACAGTTTTAGCCTCAAGCTTTTCTCCAAGACCACAGTGCCCCGGGGTAGGGGGAAGAGTGGGGCAGAAAAACCCATTCTTCAACCCATTAAACATACATCACTTGCCTTCTACCTAAACCACAGGTGCTTTATGGCCTGGATACTTACTCTTGACAAGATGTAGGCATAAATGATTTAAAGGGAGCTCCATCTATAAAGGACAGTTTTCTAGACACCTCTAGCAAAAAACTACCCAAAAGAAGAGGGAAAAATCCTCTACACAGAAGGAACTGCCCCAAAAGGAAGGAGCTAGAAATGACTGCCTTTCCAAGCACTTCAGTAGAGACTTTCAGTAAGTCCTCACCATGGAATCACACTTGTCTTTTTCTTTGAAAACTCATTAGCCTGGGAACAAGAGGTGTTTTATCTCAGAGGAACAGTAGTCAAGAAGGTTAAAAACACAGATAATATATTTAGAAATGATTTTACTCTGTAGTGTTCTCAGAAAATTCCACCCCAATCCATTTCACTTGGATCTGCTGAACTGCAAGCAAGTCTTCACATTTGTCTGAGAATTGACACTACTGAACACCATTAATGAACAAAACTAGTTTTTCAAATGACATAAGTCAAGGTCTCAATGTCAGAAACCATTTGTTAAAATCATCTGTCCACAGTTTCTTCTACTTTAAACCCAAGGAAAACTGGAATACTGTCCCACCAAGGGAAGTGGAATTACACCAGCAAATTTGCTAACTCATTAGCGAGTATTGTGCTGCTCCATAGCCTGATATACACCTAGTAAAAGACTCAGCAGTATAAAAGCCTCCCTGAGGGGAAACTGGCTGGTCAGGTGACAGAAGAAAGTAGGAGCCGCAGCTACTGGAGACACTGTGCTGCAAGAGGCTGAATGTCATGTTTGGAAGGAGCAGGGCTGGACAGAATTAGAGAGTTGCTGTTAGTTGTTGAGGAGCCAACCATGGGTAGACATAGGCCTGTGCATAACAAGGAGAAAACAACAGAATCAAATTACCTTTAGACCAACGAGCCTGGGCTGTCTGGGATAGTGATCATCATTTTTAATTTGGTTCAGTTGGTCAAATCTAGTATGTCCATTTTTACTTTGTTAGTCAAAGTTCCTGCAGACCAAGGGGTAAAAAGAAAAATAAAATTTGTCCAGTAACAGACCACAGGACAGTCCAGTTAATCTTAGTCACTTCTGTTCCCAGGATAGCCACTGTGAGCCGTTTAATTCTCCATAACTGCTTTTGGGGCAGGTCAGTCTTCACTTCTGTCATTTTCCTACCTCAGTTAAGCAGCTTAAGCAAAAAAAATGTGTCATAGCTATTAATTTTGAGCAAACCCTCTGTCACCCTTCTGTCTTATGGCTGCACTCAGTTTAGAACAACTTTTTGCCCTAAAGGGGAGTGCCACTGATGTTACAAATTGCCACGGATCACAATGGCATTATACTTCCTTCTACAGACCTGAAAATGAAGCTTTAAATTTTACTGCCAGAAATCAGTAGGATATGCAATGTCATGAGTTCATACCTAATGAACTTGCTGAAAACAATGTCCCTTGGTTTTTTCTAGTGCAACCAAAAACTCTAGAGGCATGTTAAAACCAGTGTACCATAGAGAAGTTTAGTGAGGGTCAGTCTGTGTGGACTATACGACAAAATTACGACTGCCACCAAACCTGTATATAAGCTGTGCACTACCTGGGTTGCTCTTGTTTTCAGGCTAGTTAATGTGGCTATTTTTTACATTGTCATTGCTGTCTAGTTATTCAAAGTTCCACCCCTAAAACTGACATCCCTTCCTTCATAAAACAGTCAGTTGATAACTAGAGGAAAAGGTGTAACAATTCTTCTATGTAACTAATTAAAATTTTTGGAATAATTAAAATTTTAATTACAGACAGTCTCAGGTGCTGCAATGTCTTTGCCTTTTTGGGGGGGAGTGGGGGGAGAGAGAGAGAGAGACGTTTCTCATAGTTAAAAACTAGGAAAGGGGTTTTGGGGGAAAGAAACTTCAAAGTGTGCAATCTAGCACAGAGACCCAGTTCTGATTTGTCAAATTAAAGTTAGAAGAGAACATGTTACATTAACACGTAATTCTCTTCAGGGGCAACATTTCCAAATTTGCCTCTGCAATGAGCAAGCACCACTGGCATTCCTATCAGGGCTGAACACTCTGCTCTTTATCCATCCATCTTTCTAGAAATGTTTTCACATGAAAGAAAGCTTTAAAATATATTTGCACTAATACAACCTACACATGATATTTATGTCTGCAGTTGCCTTTTTTATAGATTACCAGTCCTCCAGGGTAATCTTTCTACACGATATTGCAGTCAAATGCAATGTTGTATCTCTAATATCATTGCCTCTTTCACAGCTATTCTAGGTTCTCCCATGCCCCTTCCATTATTGCTTAGCCTTAAAGCTACTTCAACACCAGAATGAATTTATCATTGAATTACTACACAAAACTGCTTCTATTCTTTCCATTATTTGAACAGCTATTGAGCTGCACAAATGTCATTGACTGTGGTTCATCCAATAAATCATGAACTTGAAAATATTAAGTACTGCTAAATATACTCTGGTATATTTGAAAGTACTGTTTCAGTAGTTCTGCCTTAGTAAGCCAGCTAGCACCTTTTCATAGTTGTTTTACCCTTCCTAACAAGGCCTGTCTTGCCTCAAATTTCTAACAAATGGATAATCTCCTCCATGCATCCAAGATCCTTCATTTGGGATTTATCTCTAGAAAATGTTCTGAGCAGAGTTCATCTAAATGAGAATCAGTACTTATTTAATTTTGTTACCCATTGACTGTTTTAAAACCTACACTTTCCAATTTCTTAAGCATATACAAAAATACTAAAGTAGGAATTTAGAAACATAAATCCACAGCCTTCTGCTGAAAGGTGACCTTTTCAACATCAGTCCAAACTGTCCACTCTCCTCTATCAGATCCCTGCCTCGGATGACTAAAATATTTAAGAAAAGCAGCAGAATAGGACAGAATACCTTGAAAGGATTATTCCTGACCTTAACCTAAATCTGAGAATCTTTATTTATTTTTAGTGCTACTCTTCACCCTTTGCTATCTTCCCTGTATTTTTCATTCATCCAATTCAGTATCTTTAGGAGGAACAGTTTGCCTGTTATCACCTGGATGGGAGTTTTAGAGATGTTTAGTTTAGCTGTTTCAGAACCATCAGTGCACATGATACGCCACTTGTCAAAGACCAAATTTACATTTTCTCTCAGGAAAATTCTTACTAAAGAATGCATGAATAAGAGGCTTACTACAAAAATAGAGGTGTCCTTTTTTGCACTTCAGATAAATAAAAAAATAAATAACACAGAAAGAAAGCATTAGAAGCAACTTGTATGGCTGTTAGTTCTTACTTCAGTCTTCTGAACTGGGGCATATTGTTGAAGTAGTTAATGCTACCCACACACAAACATGTATTTACGCAGACCTGTGGATGTGTGTGTAGAAGTGGTGGTGGGCATGGGCAGCACAGGCATCATGGGCAGCTAAGGCAGCCAGAGTACCTGGGCAGCCTTAGCTGCTGCTGCCATTTGAACACCGAACTTTACTCAACCTTCCCCACATCTCTCCTTTATGCTGGCAGCAAGTCCATCGCTCAGCTGGGGAGTGTGGGAAACAAATCCAGTTCTGAGTGATGCTTCAGGAAAGTTCTGTACTTCAGAGAATAGGAAAAGAAGTGGAGTTCTCTGAGTGGGAAATTTGCAGAATTTAAGCACAGATAGGTCTCCACTCACAGTCCCTCTGGTCTGCTCACCCCTCTGCCACAGATCACCTCTCACCACAGATCACCACAGCAGAAGTGAACTTTGCTCTTGCCAGTCAAGAAAACAAAAAAGCATTTTGTTCCTCCTGCTTAGTTTCTTTAACAGCAAAATCTGGGACAGGACATTTCAGTTTTGTCCAGCCTTTTAAGACGTTCTATACACCTTATGTTCTTGATGTTGTCTTCCTCCATAGAATACTTTGATATAAAAGGCCAGCAGTAACATTATCAATCAAGTTTAATTCATGTGTTCTCACTTTGGAATTGCAAACACTTGAACAAATTCTGTGTGCTCCTACAAGCAGACACAACGAACACTGACTTGAAAGCCCTGCTGACAACTACTTCTTCAGGTGTAACCTTATTTAAAAGCCCAAAAGTTCATTCCTATTCCAAAGCTAATTTTTTATATCCAGTTTATAAAAAGTTTCTATGTATTGTTATATCATTGCTCAAGCTTCACAGCAAAGAATTTTTCCCAAGCAAAAACATGAAACAAGAAGACTGTAAATATTCTTACTAATATTTAAGTATAAGTTGACGTTTAAGTATTCTCAGTTTATGCTGCTGAACAGGCAAGGACAAAATTCAACATCAAATATAAGTTTTGATCTGCTAGACACCATAAATCATATCAGCTATGAACAGTTCATTTGTCATTAACAACTGATCATATCAAAATACCTGTTTTTTTGGTATGTTTTCCTTTGTGTAAAACATTTTAAAAGGATTATACTAAGAAATCAATATATTTAATATTAAAAATAAAATTTGCTGTACACAGACACCCACACCCAATGAGCTAACACAGCTGCCTTCAGTCATCTGTCATGCCCTGTAGGTCTGGGTGTCATAATGATGTAGCACTATAAGAACTGCAGTATAGTAATACATTACTGTTCAGTTCCTCATCCAAAGGAATTTCATCTCTCCCTCTCATGAATAAGCTGATCTAAGCTATATGGCATTTCTTCTCCAAGTCATAAGGATAAGCTGAGAATGCTGAACTGTCAGCAAATCTTTGATGTAAATCAATGGTCACAAGAGACTTAACTAGGAGGCAGAGGAAGAATATAATGGAGCAATCAGCTTATCAAAAAGAACACTTTTCCTTTTCAAAAATAGCTAACTTTTCGCAAAGCACCTTCTAATTCAACCATGTCATGAGTCAGCATTTACCAAAGGATACAGAAGAACCTTTGAAATTGCCAGGTGTAATAATTAATACGTATTTGAGATGAACAGGTATCATTATTAGATAACTATTATTTCAAGATCACTAAAATTTATTTAGGAAGGAAATTTGTGCTGTACATCACCAAATGGACTTCATGGCTAAAAAAGAAGAATGTGTCTTTCATTTTGGGTTGTACCAAGAAAAAAAGAATAGAAACCAGGTTTTCTGATCTTTGTGTTAGGTGATCTTATGGGGACCATGGCCAAATCCTGAGGTATGTTTCCATCTACAAGTTTACCTGAAGGAGAAATGGGGAAAAAAAGTTTTGATAATCTTATTGATTTCTGAGTCATCATTTTCTAAGCTTATACGACCTCAGATACTTTGGATGCAAAGGAATAAAAAATGACTACAGGTTCAGAGATATACATGTTAAAAGATAATACTTTAACACTAAATTTTACAAATTATTGGAATTGATAGTGATTGTCAAACAGACATTTTTGGTTCCCCCAAAATTACCTTTAAGGATCTCAAAGCTTTATGAATACCTCAGCTATATGGAGTCTTCAGTATAAGTAGAACAAAAAAAAAAATCTTTCAATCAATATTCTAGGTTCTTTCATATTTATATATCTGAATATACTGAAGATTAAATATTTTTTCTGCATTTTAGATTTTCTGTAGGTTATATATCTGACTTTTCAACATTATAGCAGTAGAGGTCAATGAAGTATTTAAATAAAGGGCAACGCATTTCTTTCCTATATTGATTAGAAGCAACTCTTAACTATAAAGCCACACTTGTGCACTTGTGCACTTCTCAAATTTCATGAGCTTAGCATGTGCTACTCTGTGTTTCAGAAGAATTCTCTGCCACCTTTGTATTAGTCAATCAGTAGTTGCAGAATCTTATTAATTACTTCATCTACCTGGACTCCTGATCCAGGTGAAAGATGTCCCTGCCCATGGCAGGGGGGTTGGACTAGAAGACCTTTGAAGGTCCCTTCCAACCCAAACCATTCTATGATTCCATGATTCTGTAAGGCCTTTGATATGTGCCCTGCTCACCCTCCCCCCCGCCCCCCAAATCAGAGAGATATGGATTTGATGGATGGACTGTTAGATGGATAAGGAATTGGCTGGTTGGCCTCATCCAAAGAGTTACAGTCAACAGCTCAATATCCAAATGGAAACCAGTAATGGGTGGTGTCCCTCAAGGGTCAGTACATAACAGGGAGGTCAGAGCTCCATGGCATTAGTCAGCTCATTAAATTCCTTGGTCAGGGAAATCCCTGACCATGATTTCAAATCCCTGACCATGATTTCAAATCCCTGTACCATGTTTTCAGATGTGACTTCTGGCCTGCCAGCAATAATTTTGTATTTACTATGGGTATTTGTGCCAAAGGTTTGGAGAATCCCACGTATGTTTCAGCATGGTTCAACAAAGAGAAGTTGTTCTTGTGCAGCTTCAGGGGCTTGTATAAGTGCAGTGTGAGCCCTTAATGTCAGAATAAAGTTCATCTACAGCATCAAAACATTTTCTTGTACTTTCTGCAAAAAAGGTCTGGATACATAACAGGAAACTCATTAAAGAACACTATTACTTCTTCCCCCCACCCCCCGAAAAAAAGATAGAATATCTGTACCTGCCTAAATATTTAGGGAAAGAGGTAGGTTATCTAATAAAATTAGGAAGTTTTTATGCAGGCTGTGCCAGTGTCGTGGCTAAAGCCAGGCTGGGATCCAATTGGATTAGTCCCCGTGAGAGTCTATTATCTACAGACAGAGATTCCTTGAGGAAAGGAAATTAGAGAGCTGTGCAACCACTTAAATTGACTGATGTTGTATTTAAAACTTAAATTTCTAACAGTGCCTTCTGTCATGAGTCCCAGTCTCCTTCCAGCCAAGGAAACAGACCAGGAAAAATAGGAAAAAAAGCACTTGTTTTTTGTTTTTTTTCCTAGAAAGTTATTTTTCATTGATTCATCGAGTGTTACATATTTATTGCACCTTGATAAATGATCTAAGCCTCACAAGTAAAACAGAGTAACTTTATTTCATGATCATGATCTTTTCTTGTAAAGATGAGACAATAAAAATTGACTAAGTTTCAGAATTAATCAGTCCCATCCCTAGCTGTCACATACACACTGACTCTGAGAAAGCACGTTCCACACTAGACTAGAAATGTGATTATTCTGTTTTTCTCATATATTTGTCTTCTGCCACTTTTAGAAAGTTCTTTGAAGCATACCAAATACTCTGTGAAACAAGCAGCTCTTACTTTTTGAAACTTAGGTCCTTTATATTTTATGCCTGTTCCCTGTGTAATCATGCTGGAACAAGTTTTGAAAGCAAATTTCATTTGGTAGGAAGAAGATGACTAATAATTTGTAAGGTACATTTTAATGAACTGTAAAGGACTGTATTATTGTGTGACATACTAGACACATCTCGACCCATACTGCCAGCTACCCTAACTATGCAAATATGTGTTTTTAAATTATTGTTGCTCTAATAAAAGTAAAACTTCTATATAACATTAACAGTAAATATTAAATCACATCCACATGTACAATAAGTCTGTTATGTTGGGTTATAAAAACATCATACAACCTGCAGTGAAAACAAGTTTCATTGCACTAGATTATTTGCAACATGGATCAATGACATAATTGAATTTAGAGGAAGAATTAGTATTAGACTAGGTAATATGAGATGAAAAATATATAGAATGCTTATAATGGAGGAAGCCTTTGGAGATATCTAAAGAGTATGCAGACTTCGTAAAGCATTATTCTCACAGTTTGCAATAGCAACATTGGCTCTGGCTTAGAGTCATCTCATGTGATTGTCTATTCCTGCTGCTCTCATGAGAGTACCATTACTTTTCTACTTCCATCAAAAAATATAAAATAGCAAAGCACACAATGCTTCACCAATTTAGGTACTGCATGTCAGATGTGACCACACTAACTCCTTCTTTTCCTTCCCTGGGGTCTTAACAGCTCATTGAAATTCACATCTGAAACAAGGTCCTCACTAAACTTGTCCGCCGTCATCCATCAAGCTCTCAGGGGCAAATAGTTGTCTGTATGATTCTGGTAAAGTACATCAGAAGTGGCACTTGTGCAAGAAGAAGTAGAACATGTGTCACACCTTGACCACCGGAGCTTTATTTGGTTTAGCTAAATAAATCTAAAATGAAGTTCTTCTGCTATCATGAATCAACTACTCTACAGCAATTATTTTTCTTTTTTTCTTTTTTTTTTTTTTTTTTCACATTGCGTCCTCTAATTTGTCCCTGGAGCTGTCTATCCCACAGTATTTTCAGTGGGAGCCATTTCCTTTCATCTTCCATTCATGTCAAGAAATGACAGACAAATACAACAGCTCTTTGCTGTGACACTGAAGGAAAGCTCCAGTTTCTGTGCATAAGTTAAAAAAATCTGAGCAGAAGATGCAATTTACTAATCCTGCTGTAGCATCTACTTTAATACAAAGGCTTTTCAAGAGCCTCTAAAACTTGTGTAAATCATGCTCTAATGACAACCTTACCCACAAGTCACATGATCTAAAAGCTTTTACCTAGTTTTTGCCTCTATGAGAAATATAGATAAACCTCCCCTTCTATCAAAATGGGTTGCTACTACTTTTGATGGCATGAAAAACACTGAGGTAAAGAGTAGCCAGATGTATTTTTTCTGAAGACTTACCCACTTTGTCTTTAGCAATATTCAGAGACTAATTGCTTGAGAGATCCCGCAAGTGTCAATTTCAGAAGGCTAATAGTGAACTGCGCAATAGTATAAATATCAAGAACACAAATTGATAGCTGCAGCAATATGGCTGAAGTGTTCCTTCTCTTTCTGTTTTCATTTCCCAGTGTTTTCCATTTCCTAGGGGGGAATTTTAGCTTTTTAAAAATATGTCTAAGTTGAAAGAAGCAGCAACATCTCTGATAAAGGAATGTGCTATTGGGAACTACTCAACAGGCAAAGCCTGAGTAAAAGCTCTGGTCTTCCCCTGCTTTGTATTGCCTGCAAGAAGTACCACTCCTGATTCCCACTTCCCAAGGCCTTTTGAATTTCTCATTTCTTACTTATATAGGAGAATCTATATGTTCCTCACAATGTTAGTCTTCCATAAACAAGATCATAAAAATATAAACAATAATTTATTTTGTTCTTTCAATTTCTTAAGCTTTCTGTAACCAAGCATGTCTTTATAAACAGCTTCCTCCAATCTTTCTTTTGACTTTTTTTAAATTAATTAATTAATTTTTTTAAATTATTTTTTAAAAATTAATTTAAAATTAATTAACTTTTTAAAATTAATAAAATAAACACCCATTTTGATCAAAGGTGTTTGGGGGCTATATTATCATCTCACAGGGAAGGTAAGCTTATTACATGAAGGGGTTAAGATGGCTAATGTATGTGTTTTGTAGGGATTTTTTTTTCTGTTAAGCATTTGTTGTTTTAACATTTTTTCTGCTATTTAGCACTCTATTTCTTCTGCCTTCTTGTTAGACCCTACAGATTTTCCCTGTAATTGTCTTGTATAGTCTATGTTACAGAAAAATGCTCTGATTTAGGGCTTTACACACATGACAAATTATACTAGTTGTACTCAGTTTCATTGCACCAATATATTTTGCTTCAGCTTTGTGGCAGTGTCTTGTTAATCTTTGTTCTGATTTTTTTAGAAATAATCAAAGACCAGATCAGCCGGCGACTGTCTGCCATAGATATACATATTTACTGAATGCAGAGTAAAAACAATAGCCAAGCTTCCTGCCTTAGGAAGGTGGGGAAAGAGGCTCTGGAGTTCTCCTCCCTCCTGGCTCCTGGTTTTAGCCTCTGTCGGCCTGGACTACATCTCCTCCTTCCCAGCCTCCCCCATGGAGCCCAAACTACCTTCCTATTCCAAGAGTTCTCTTCCCTTTTTTTACACCAGACCTTCTCATTGACTAGTTATGAGTAAAAACGCACAAAAAAAAAGGAAAGCCCAAGCTTCAATGGAGATGTTTAAAGTCATTGACTCAGGCTGCAAAAGGCCAAGTGTTAAATGCTTTAGAAGGTCTAGAGGTCTAGGTTTAGAAGACCTAGAGGTGTGAGTCCAGTTTATTTCTGTGAACAAAGCTCCTTTCGTGTGTGTGTGTGTGAGAGAGAGAGAGAGTGCACTGCAAAGCCAGAGAGAGCACAGTGCAGTATGAAACAATTCTTAATGGGGACTTTTATTTTAATGTGTATGTCAACCGTGAGCCATAGGACGGGGAAGTGAAGACTGTTTCACAGTGGTTGAGTATATTAGCTATGCTGAGAAACGGAAAGGGTTTTTGGCTGGGGAATTTACTCCTTCAATGTATATTTTAGAACCTAGTGGAAATGAAAAAGCCATGCCCTGGAGATTTACTCATTTCCTGTCACAGACCACAGCAGGTTCCTGGTGGCAACAAAATCAACAATCAGACTGGGGAGAGGAGTGCCAGAAAGCTAGTCAACAGTGTCACGTATTTTGTGACAAAGCATGTAAGATAACGAACTTCAAGTTTAGAAACACAAGGTAAATCAGACAAAAATGACATTACCTAAGCTACTTTAGGTCAGAAACTTCTCACTGGTGAATAACTTATGTGATAGGGGCTTGCTGTTTCCCGATTCATGTTATTTGACTTACTACACTGTTTTAAAGGTATTTCCTGAAAGTGTATTAAAAGAAAAAAGAGTAGGCAAATGATGGCTGAAATGCACTGTTTTGTAAAAGAAACTGGGATTCTGAACTTGCTATGTTTTTCCAAAGCCCTGGATCCTGTAATATAAGAATGAGAAGAATGGGAAGTGTGTCTGCCTTAGAAATTTAAATATATATGTTGTATTTTTGACCCCAATAATACTTAAAATTTAATTTCTAATCCAGGCTAGCTCTAACTTCAGGCCCAGCCATGCTGATCATTGGCATCAAAGCCAGCTGGTCCTCCAGAGTCAGTAGCATGCCACCACATTGGGGCAAAATTCTCCTTGACTCTTAGGATAGTTCATTCAAAATAAACAGGTTTCAGTTGCTTTTAAAATGGGTGTGGGGGTGGCGTGTGTGTATATTTTCTGGTCACATACAATATGCTTGGACAATACATTGTTCCTAAACATGTAAATATCCATCTGCTACTTCAGAAGCTGTCAGAAAGAGCTGTCTCTGTAGAGTGCCAGAAAGTAACTCAAAATTAACACCAATAAGACGTACCTATGATTTTCCTAGAGCCAATGAGAATTATCACTGCTAGTTAGTAAGATTATCAAAATAATTTCTCGCATTCTTACCTATCCTCTGCTATCTCCATCACTTCTACCGCTGCCTGGAAATCTCTTTCTTACACTCTGTCAGTAGTCCTAAGTCTTCTGACATATGTCTGTGTGTGCATGCACAGGTGATGCCTGTTTGTTTATGTAAAGAATAACTCAGTATCTAAGACTTTCCAGGAGATTTTACAGTACTGTAGTTCAAAATTTTAATTCTGTTTGGCAGGAACACCATGGTAATGAATAGAGTGTAGTGTGATCAGTAATACTTTGTGCAGTGTGGTATATATAAATTTTAGTTAGTCTTCTGCAATCTGAGAAAGGGATAAATGTAGATTTTACTCTCACTCAATCCTCACTTGAAACAAATTATAGCTTTTTCGCTGATGCTGCCTCTAATACAAACCAGAAGCAGCCCACAATTGTAGCAGACAGGGATCGGTAATTGTTGGCTTTTTTCCTTTAGTTTATTCTCTTTGGGGTAAAGGATCCAAAGATCAAGAGTGTGATCACTTCAGTCATATGCTGTCTCAGGGTTTTCAAACACCAAAGGTAAACTAACCTTGTAGCTACTCTGCTGAGTTGAAAGAACAATCTAGGTACAATGTGACAAGGACCCATCCATGAGGTTTAGAAAGTAAAAGCACAACCCTGGTTTACTCGTCGAAGTAAAAAAATTATTTCTAAAGGAGTTACACTGAGTATCTATCCCTTCTCTGTTTTTTTGAAGGCTTATTCCAATGGAGTTATGATCAGTGCCCCACCCCTCCTTTGTTTTTTTTTAAGGCTTGTTCCAAAAACAAAATATTATGATGCATGCCACAAAGGCTTAAATCATATGTTTCTCCTTACTTCGAGACCTTGTGACAGAAGAATACATTTTTATGAAGTATTTCAAGTGATTTTGAAAATGTATTGAGTATGTAATTGGTAAAAAAATACAAATTATGCAGAAGGAGTGATCTAGTTATTTCTGCAAAGTCAGGTCTGAACACATGTAATTACAGTCTTGAAAAAGACACAGGAGGGGCTAAAGTACTGGATTTCTCTTCTTGCTGTCTCATAAGAATTAATGTGCAAAAGAAATTTCTAAGTATATTTAATGGTGTGTTTTGGATAATTTCCTATAAGATATATATGGCCCACATGCTGCAATATATCATTAAGCTGTACTATTTTATACAGCAAAGATATTTTCACAAGATCCAACTTGAAATTTAAACATAACTACAGTGTTTCATTCTTAGTATATAAATATATTCTTTATGAAACCTGCAATACTAGTTTAGAATTTATAAGGACTGATTAAGTGACCACTGAAGTCAACAGATAAAATTAATTCACGGGCTTGACTACCAGTTGAGGCCAAAATGTTTAAATCAGATATCATTTTATATGTTACTTTATTTAAGACCACTCCACATCTTTTGAAACAATACCATGGAAAAGATAGCATATTTTTTGAAAGAGTGAGTATGCATCTGGAAGGATGTCTTATGACACATCTTTAGATGAATTGCCAGGAAAATAAAATGGCAATCCATAAATAGAAGCTGGCATGCTGCAACAGAATAATGATTCTTCCATTTGGTATTCTGGACAAAGAAGACACAAAGCCAATTCAATCTGCACTGCACTGCATTATGTCATATTGCATCCATTCTTTCAAACAAGCTGGATTAGAATATAATTAATGTGATGTCAGCTTGCTATTAATGTCTCATGAATAAAATGTTTTATGCTGTTTACTGGTATATTGTTGTTGTCTGTAATCTATCACAAATACATTTGATCAGTCTTATTGTATTTATTTAAATTTGTTCCATTTTCTACTTTTAGTGATAAGTATATTTTATGTACTAATCTACATTATATGAGATCCATCCTCCCTGACCAGGCTCAGAGAAAAGATGAGGTTTCCTTAGCAACACACACAATCACAAAATTTGAAAACACCCTTCCAAAATACTCAGGTCTTCCTTCAACTTACGATGTTTGTTCTTACTGCATGGAAAGTATTGCTGTGAGGGAGGCACGTATGAACCTTAGGCACTACTGAAGATTTACTCAGATTAAGCCACAGTGGCACTTCCTTAGTATAGATGTGTTTGTACAAGTGTTATATCGTAAATTCAATAGTCAAGGTTTTGTTTGAGAAATTTTTAGATTGTGATTTTTCTGTTCAGCTAAATAAAAAACAAGGGTGTGTAGCAATGAGAGACAGCAGGTTTTTTCCAGCAATATTGGCTCAAAATGTTGGGTGGAACTGCCTGCTCAACTGATGAAAAAAGAACAGATTTTCTTTTTATCCTTGCTTGGGACAAGGTATCTATTTCATCCTTTAAAAATTCAAACAATGGAAGATTTTATATGATAACACCCAAAATTTGGAGGGTAGTTAAGACAGGAATATAGAACTTACTACAAAAATGTCTACTCTTAATGTTCTCTTTATTTATGGTCAGTATGGCTTCCAGAAGGTGCTTTGTAAGAGGAATGATGTCACCTTACCTAAATATTAAGCACCAATAAAAGTAGACTAACTGGTTTCTGGAGAATTTCCTCTAAAGCACAGATCCTGGGGAACGCTTTGTCCTGTAAAGGAGTTTGGTGAGATGCTGGAACTCCACTACTCATTGCCTCCAATGGGTGTTGAGCTGTAACAGCTCTTTCCATTGTGAGCATGGTTATCCCAGGACACAACCATAGCTACCATTTTCAAAATATTTTAATGCTACAACTTGGAAAAAGCACAATTCCTCCATTTTTGTCTGCTTCACCTTGTTTACACAGTAGCTAATTTCACCATCGTAATCATGTGTAACACTCATAATTTCAGCATCAACTGTGACTCTTCCTCTTCTTATTTTTATACTCAAATAAGCTCTGTCAGATTGACATAGTTTCTCTGAGCTTTCAGTAATCGTCTTTATGGAATCAAATAAACAAAAACACATCACTTTCTGCATAATATTGCATGTGATTAATCAATGTGATGAACTATTACAGTGTTTTCATTGCTTTATGCTACAATGACTCATCATGTTATGGATACAGAAAATATGGTTGCTCTTAATGCATCAAAAGATAAATTTACTGACAGTATCTTACATAACATAACTACCGCTACATACAGAACAGAAAACTGTTAGCATAAATAGAATATCTTCTGGCAAATACTGTCTAGTTATTGCAGTTTTTTAATGGAAGGTCTTAATTGTGCTATTCTGAAGTCTTCATCTTTCATTTCAAAGGATGAATTGATTTTTTGTATTTTCTTTGTTATTCCTAATTCCTGCCAATATTTCACTAGGTATATAGGTCCTTTGCTGTTTTCTTTTTTTTTCTTTTTTTTTTTTTTTCCAGCATTAACTGAATCCTTGTTGTATGATTACATTTGACTGGTGTTGGCTCATAAGCTTAAATACAGCTAGTATATAAATATTAATAAAGCTATGAAACAAACAACAAGGCATTAAAAATGTTTGACATCAATATCCTAGTAACTTCATAAGCATTATTCCAGCTGCCATCAGTGGGAAATGGAACTGAGCAATTCAACAAGGAAATTTCAAGTAATAACTACAAATCCTTCTGTAATCGATTCCTGATCATGAATCAGGAGTATTGCTACCAGTATTATCTGTGTGGATTTTACTCCTAATGGACAAGAGTCTAGGAGGGATCCCTTTGCCCTCACTAATGATTTCATTGTTTTGCTCCTTACTCATACACTTGATTCTGCCGCACTGAGCTCACTGCAGATCTGTCTCATTGAAATAAAAGCAGGAAAATCATTTGCACTGAGTTTTGGTCCTCATAAAAGTGAGACTGAAAGCAAGGTTGAATATGGACTGCCAGGCAAGCTGGTATAGACTCTTTTTCCCTTCCACATTTTGTTTCCTTGAGGTATCTTATAAATCTGTTATTTTCCCACTGTCAAGTGGGATTAAATGTGTGGAGTTTTTTAATTATTATATTTCTGCAGTTTAATAGCATTAAGTCCCATATCACCACCTGTTCTCATTTTATTCACATGGATAGGAGGGTTCAGTGGGAGGGAAAAGGTATAGACTCAGATACAGGGCAGAAAGACCTGCCTTCCCTTGCAGCATCCCTTTACAAAGCATCATAATTGACTGGCACTCCATGAGACCAGGCCTGGCCCAGGAACATTCATCATGAACATGATATATGGTGTTGATGCAGAGCATAGATTTGTTAGTTCCCACCACTGCACAACAGTGCACAGCCTGCGTGCCATTACAATGTCAATGAGTACTAAGAATAGCACACACTCTGTGCTGCAGGGCACTTATGGTCATATATTAAGGTCTGTTGAAATAAAGGATATTTGTCAGATCAGTTTCATCATGGGAAATAGACAAATTTAAATGTTGTAAATGGTAAAACTTAACCCTTTGGAAATGCCTTGGATGGAGAAAAGGAAGTGGCAGAAGGGAGGCAAGTTAAACTCTAGTCACTAGACCCAATTCATAGACTGGATATCCTTCCAATTATTTAGTCCTCTGTAGAGCTACTCTGCCAAGTCTAAGTGAAGAATTTACATGTATAAGGAGGAACTAGATAAAAGAAGGCAAGAATTACCTATGATTGTTCCTTCCAAATAAGGCTATATAAGGTCTGCTACTTTAAATTTCTTCAATCATCTATGTCATGACTGCAAAAAGATCTAATGGAGTTTGAATTCCCTATTTTCATGTGCTATTTCTGATGCCATGCCTCAAGAAGACACACCATTCCTTTACATTGCTCTTCTAAGACTAAGACTTCCATCTGCAGTGTGTGCCTTTATAGCATTAACAATGTAATTTTGTCAAATATAACTACATCATGCTGTGAAGTGTTCTGAAAAAATGCAAATTTTATTCTAGATGCTATTTTAACATAAGACCCATTAGTATTAAAGAAAGGAACCTATAGAAAAGAAGTTCTTCATGTCCCTTAACTTTATGTGCATGAAAATCCCTGAACATATGTAGACCCCTTGATAGAGTCCAGAAGAAAGAAAATATGTCACGCAGTCATGCTATGTTCATTCAGATGGAATGAACAGGTACAAGATAGTAACAGTGTTAGTACATCTCTGCTTCTATATGAAACAGTTGAACAAAATTAAAAAATCTGAAATTGTTGGGAACTCAGTTTATGTAATCCTATGGTCATTGCTATTGGAAAAGAAGAGCAACAAAAATATTTGAAGTGACAAAGGAAAAAAGGAAAAGAAAGCATTACTTTTTCTTCTTTACTGCTGCTGTAAAGCATTGTAATAAGAAAATGTATATGTTGGCCAACCTTTTTAGAAAGTATTAAAGACAGCACTAGCTACCCCCTATCCTACAGGGTGGATTTATAGTATAATCACGGAATATAAAATAAGTCAAAACCATCTAGAAGCAGACAGTAGGAAAGCAAAGACTAAAATTAGTTTTCTACTACCCTACAAGCAGACTCTCCCAGTTCAGTATGGCTGCTGGTGAGAGCACAGGCAGAAGCAGTTTAAGTATCTCCCTCCAAATCCAAGCATGTAAGTCTGGACCTGCTTCCCATCTCCAGTGGAAAGGCCCAGGTAGAAAGTAAACATCTGGTCACTGAAGCTGAAGAATCACTAAGTAGAATGTGATCCTCTTTTATACTCTTCTATATAATTTCTGAAACACTTCTGCCTTTACAGAGCCAGTACAATGGGCCACTTGAGGTTCCAAATGGTACCTTCATGTTCTGCATCAGTGTGAGGATGAATGATTTAATCGTGTTTTATGTTACTTGAATTTTTGTAATAGTATGCATCATGCAATACACGTACTAAAGCTTTGTATCAATGTTCTCAGAAAGAAAGATACTCTTACAGGACTTTTCTGGTACTACACCTCCTGAGTGCTCCCTTTGCTCAAAAATCACTTCCTAATGTTTACAATAAGATATGCAGAAGATATTTATTTCTTGTCCAGTTCAGGAATATCATTATTACCTTGCATCTAACACCTGCATAGAAGTGCAACAGCACCAGGCATTTTGCTCTTAACTTTGAGTCATGGGATGGTAGTTATTTACTCTACTTTACCTTTGTTTCAGCTAAAAGTTGAGATTTTTCAGTAGTGCCCAACGACAGGACAAGGGGCAATGGGCACAAACTGGAACACAGGAAGTTCCACCTGAATATGAGGAAAAAACTTCTTTCCTTTGAGGGTGACAGAGCACTGGAACAGGCTGCCCAGAGAGGTTGTGGAGTCTCCTTCCCTGGAGATATTCAAAACCCACCTGGACGCGGTCCTGTGCACCCTGCTCTAGGTGTACCTGGTCAAGCAGGGGGGTTGGACAAGATGATCTCCAGAGGTCCCTTCCAACCCCTACCATTCTGTGATCCTGTGATTTCAGCTTCTGGCAGGAAGTTCTGTTTACTGTTCTTTTTGCTGAGCCTGGGTTTTTGCATCAATTCAGATTTAATAATTCTACATTGATGGGACCTGTGCTAATTCTCCCTTTCCCATCCTCAGCTGCACAATAAGGATAAAATAAGTGGAATAGCGGGAAGAACCTAAAAGGAGGAACAAGTCTCTCTCAGAAGCTGAGCTACACTGGGGATTGGAATTTAAAGGAGAAAGTATGGGTGCGTGTGCGTGAGTGAGAGAGGGTGGGTGGGTGGGGGAAAAGGTAAAAAAAGAGAAAGGTAAATCCCACAATTCAGTGTTCCACATCAACATGTTCTCAGTGCTGCCTTGATACAAGCCTGTAGTCACTCGACTTATTCATCAAAGCTGTAAAGAAATAACCAAATTCCTTTCACAAGATCACCAATATTTTTTCTGTTTAAACTTCTTTTGGAGAGACAGACAAGGTGACTGCTCTTATATTCCTCTTTTTTGTGCTTCACCTGACAGTTATAGTCTCTTTAACCATGTCTGCAAGCAAAACACATCACCTTACATTTCTGGAGGGTCTCATGTCATTGTAATGATGCATGGCATCCTGTTAAGTCCTTCACATTAAATACAGAACTGAAGGCAATTTGAGTTGTATTCCTGGGGTGACTACAAAGATTGAAATACTGATGTTTACTGAAAGCAAATTACTACAAGCTGGCTGAGCAGAAGAGACATATGAATAAAAGCAGTGTGCCAGATCTTCAACTTTGTATGCTCTGTAGCTGTTTACACTATTTCAAAATGGGGCACAGTCATTTCTATTCAGACACAATAGCATTTGGACAATCTGGCCTACTGAACTCAGTCTGTTCAAAAACAGATACTAAAAATTATTCACTATTTGCCCAACTAGAGACATTATCCAGTTGCATACCGGCAACACCAGCTAACTGTAGATCTATTTTGTGTACACATGTTAGAGTTCCTAAAAAATGAAGAAAATAAAATCTTTTACAGAATTACCCATTTGACCACATTTGAGTCATTATATGCCTGTTTTACGATGGAATTAACTGGTTTTTAGATATACTTGTTTCTGTCCTTTGATCATTAAAAGATTTAAGAGTTTCTTGCACCAGCAAAGTCACCAATATTTGACCAGATCCATTGTCACATTGACAGAATTAGCCAATATTCTTGTTAAAAACCAGTGGTTAATCAAATGTCAGCACTAGGTTTAACAGATTCTTCATAAAAGTTCTACAGCCTGAAAGAGCTAAAGTAAATTAGTCAGTGAGTACTTTTAAAGAAAAAGCACCTTTACATAAGATGGATCAACTGATATTTTAAAGGAGAGATGTGGAAGAATCCTAACATTTACCAGGAAAAAAAATACAATAATTCAGCTATATTTAGAAATGAGGAAGTTCTGAGCAAAAACTCTCCCTTCTTGAATAAAAGAGAGCTCATTAATATTGTCTTTTTTTAATTAAGTGTTCAGATTAAATAGATGCAAGTGTTTATATTTGACTCTTTGATGGATAAAAAGTGTTACAGAACATAAAAGAGTCTCAGACATCAAGCTTTTAGCAACCTGAAGAATTGTGCATTGTTTAGCATGATTTTCAGTTTTCTTTGAGAAAATAAAGCCTGTGGCTCTGCATATGTTTGTAATTATAGGAGGCTTTTTGATGTTTCTTAGGAGTGCTAGATCTGAAAATGGTGGGGGAAATTCCTTTCCTTTTCAGTTGGTTTGTTTGTTTGGAAATGGCAAGAGTAAAGTCAGTTTCTTTATTCTGTCTTCCACCTGAATCATAGAATCATTTAGGTTGGAAAAGACCTTTAAGATCATCGGGTCCAACCGCAAACCTAATACTGCCAAGTCCACCACTAAACCGTGTCCCTAAGTGCCACGTCTACACATAACATGTCCAGTAGCATTTCATTAGCCTAAGGTGGCATGGTTCTGCAAGTCCTCTGATGAATATCTTTAAGGACCTAAACCCTGAAATTTGTAGGACATTTAAAAAAATCTCATGACTTCTCCCTTTTCCTAAAGCTCAGTCACCTTGGGCAGTGTCTGTTGGTGTGTAAAGCAGTCAGCACTGCTTCTGAAGGCAAAATTAAGTGCATTACTGGTTGTATCATCTTCCCAGCAGTCATGACTCAGTAGCAGGTTATCAGCTTACTGCTTCCTCTTCATCCATGAACAGCAAAGAGGAAAAGTTTTCTACTGCCTGCATTTCAAACTCAGTTACAATCATTCAAACAAGCCAGTCACAGCCGCTTAACAAGTCAGTATTTCTCTCTAACAGCTGTCTTTTCAGCTTCAACATTTAGATTCTGAATAAAGATTCAGACTTGTTCTCCCTTTTCAAAACTGCTCAAAAGCTGAAATATCTAGGTCCAAGATAATCATTTGGTATAATAGCTGGGTACCGGACCAACATCAGAAAAGCTTCTCCTATGTCATGAATCCTTCCTAAAACCAACATGAAGGGTATACTTGGGAATACTCAGAACTGCTACAAACCCTTAGGGTGAGAGGAACAGGGTATAGCTTATAGCAGTCATTACCTTGTGCCACCGAGTTATGCTCACAGAGATTGGTCTTAGGTTGACAGAAGGCAGATCTGCCTTGCTGCTCTGATGTGCCCCAGGTGTTCACTGGTACAGTGAGTGCTCTCTCCCACTTCACATCTGTCTTCCCAGGTGGCCATCACTATTCCTGAAGATCATCTTTAGCATGAGAAAGAGATGAAAGCTGGGGTCTGATTGTGTAGGCAGCTTGACATATGTGGGTTATGAAATGCTGTTCTTTACTCCAGGAAGTATGAGCTCCTAAGTCTAGCCAGGAAACTGTAAGCATAAATATGGGAGTGGTTACACAGGTATTCATAGCATTCATGGAAGATGTAACAATGAGGAGTATCTCTTCTTCTTGCTTTTATTAACAAATATGGTAAGAGTTTGTGGTGACACCTCCATTTATTTATTTATTCCTCTACCTCTACTGCTGCTGTTATCTTGTGATAAGAGGCAGCAAAGTTGATAAATCACAAATGAGCTTTCCCATTTTTTTTTCCCTTCCACTGTATTTAGCCCTTGCAGATGTACCCTGGTTACATTTTACTCCCAAAAAATAAGCAGTTTGTACCACCATGATATTTCTGTAGCCTTAATTGTTATATACATGTGAAAACAGGGAATTATAGGGAACTGAGTTATTTTGTTAAGCAAAATGTGTTTGACTAAGCCACACACCAAGGGCAAAGCCATAGCAGTGTGTCACCAGATGTAGAGTTTCCCAGGGAAGGTGTTACAGGTAAGAAATAAATTTCCTTCCTGATCTTCATTTGTTCTGGGAGGTAGCACCTAGATGATGGTGCATAACTGCTGGCAAGTTATGAGTTACCCTGCCTCTACCTATTTCTGGTCTACATACCCATGCCCACCCAAGTACAGTTTTACATCCTTATATGAGTAAGCACTCAGGGTTGAGAAATCACACACTGGTTATACGTAAATAGAACACAAATGCAGTTTCAATGAATAGAGCACATTGACTGTTGTGTTCCTGAAACACAGGGTACACATTACACTGCTTCAGAGTAAAATGAAATACAATTTAATTTTCTAAGAGAGATGAAGTGAACATCAGAGCAAGTTAAACACTATATGCTGTGAGTCTCTACAGAGGAAAAATAGTGTCAAAAACCTTAGCCAGAGGTTAATTGATAATCGGTTGAATTATTCATTTGTTATTAATGATTACTAATGAGAAACATTAGAATAATCAATGTTCCAGCCCAGTGCTTTGCCAGATGTCATGTTAATTGCAACTGAAGATAGCAGCAGCTTAGCAAAATACGGAAACAATTAGCATGATTGACTCAAAGCCACTTCACACCTCTCTGGAGCATTGTTCTAGCAGTACTACAGAACAGTATAAAATTTTCTTGGTTTTCAGAGTGGGAAAAGAGGATTCCTAATAGCCTTTGATATAATCCTGTTTTGTCTCATAAAAGGTAAATATTACAGTAAATCTGTAATTAAACTCTACTCTTTGCCCAGTGAAAAATTTATTGAGTTTTAATGTTCCAAATAAAATTTCACTTTTAATTTATGCCTTATGACCTGAATCAACAATAAACCACTGAACTGCCATGCTGTTTTTCAAAATATGCAAAGTAGGGTCTTAAACTACAGGTTTAAGAATGAAAAAAAATACAGGTTTAAATGCCAAGGAGTTAAATTTTATTCTATATAGAGATGAGATTTCATTCCATGGTTGGAACAGGAGCTTTCATCAGGTTTAAACTGATGAAACTGCAGGACTGAATGCAACCAGAGAAATTATGGTAGGGGAATGTGGAGGAGGATATGTACATCCAATACATGTCCCCGTCACATAACATAGACGATCTCTCTGTCTCTCCCCACCCAGTGTGATCCTCAGCTGCAAGCAGAAAACTAGGACATCTGTCTCCACACCAGGGACTCCAGGTGGCTCCACTCTAACCTTGCACTTGCTTCTATCATTCAGTGGCTCAGAGAACTGGGCTTTAGGAGCAGAGTCCAGAGCAGTAGTGTCATTACCCACCAAAGAAAGAATTGGGAGAAGTATGTGTAACATCAGTGCATGCACATCTGAACAGGGCTCCTGAAAGTTAAGGACACACTGTCTACCTAATAAAAGTGGTTGAGCTGCCTATCAGTTTTTTAATGAGCTATGAATAATGGAGTACCATACAAACTGGTGTAATCAGGTTATAATCTTGGGTAACTAATAGGTATATAACACAAAACTATTCTTTAATTGACTCTGACACTGACACTAGGATGAATTTTTTGATTCTCATTGGAAAAGTTGGTTAAAAGCACACCCACCTTGATGATCAGTGTGTCCAATCCTGTTTGTGAACCACAGTTCCTAATCACGGAATCCTGTCTGACAATTAAAAATCAGCAGTGATCCTGACTGCTTTATTTTATTTGCATGTGGCGGGGGTAAGAACTTTCCTCACTGAAGGTTGGCTTGTGCCTGAGTCGCCTAGGCTAGACCTCTGGCATCCTCTTACAGATGTGAAGTCTCCCATAACATGCCCTGCATTGAACCTGGAAGGAATGAAGGACATTGATCAAAGGGAAGATTCTGCTACAAACACATATTTCTGTGATGTCCTGGGTACCTGCTGATCTAAAGTGAAGTTTAGTGCTTAAGATCTAAGTTATAACACTTTATTTACCCAGGCACGTTTAAGGTTTGCTTGTGCCTTATCCATATATCAAACACTGTTGTATTGCTTTTAGCAAAGGAACATGGGAAATGTTACAATGATCTAGAAAAAAGATTCTCACAGCCTTTCTCCATGAGGTTTCTGAGTTTTGGAACTGTGACATGTAGTCAAAAGCCTTGGGCTTTAGTGCAAACTGCCCTAAAAGTTCATGTGGCTGAACTGGTAAAGACAGTAGATGGGCAGGTTTCTGCAAGAGTTTCACTGTGAGCACAAAAATAGTTTTGTGGTTGTTTCTTTTTCTTATATATATATATATATACACACACAGTTTCTTGTGTTGGATGTTTTTTGTGCAATAACTAGGGATTGCTTTTTATAATCAGTCAGGAAATCTGTAATGTGGGATACATACATTCTGTGATTTTAAAATAACAAAATGAAATTGGTGAGTGGAGTCTTGAAATAGTGGAGAACCTGTTCTTCAAGCACTAACAGAGATCCCTTCAGGCATTTTGTTCTACCCCAGACAGCAAAGAAACACTCAGTCTAAGAAATAAAATAAAGCAGGTTTACTTTTTGACTCTTACTTTGGCTTTTCTTCCATGATACATCTTCTTCTGGCATCTTCTGTACTAGTTCACTTTATGTAAAGAGTTGAACTTTTCCCCCCCAGGGATGTCAGGCTCACTTATTTCTTGTTGTTTTTTTAAAATCCTGGAAAGTTGGTGGTGCAAGTCTATTCATTCCCTCGATTGCAAGACACTAGCTTTTACCTGAGAATCAGCACACCCCACAAGAACACTGACTATCACTTTGATGGATTTAGTTTTGTCACAAAATTATAAAAGTTGCACTTGTTTATGGGAACAATTTTAAATAATTTAACAGTGCTCCAATTGTTGCATGTAGATTGCAGCATTAAAAATTTACCAAAGAAACTTAGCTTGTGTCTGCGTGTGCTGAAATGAGAACACTGAAGTCCCCACATACTTGCTGCTTGACCATATGCAGCTGTTTCAAAACTCATAACTGACCTGAAAGCCTGCAAAGTCAGTGATGTGTACAGACATAGTTTGAGCTCTGCATGTGTAGCTGGATATGCAGGACAGATCTGAGAACTATTTAGAAATTACCACAGTTTTCTGGTTCACTGAATGACATTAAGCAGTGTCCATGAGTTGCAAGGTAATGAACAGATCTCTTATAGTCCAAAAGTACCTTGCAGTTTTCCTTAATAATTTTATGAGAGCTACCCAATTCTTCCCACTTGCCTTTAGTTTTGAGGAAAGAAAAATAATAAGCTATTATTTAGTTACCGTAAAATCATCTTATCCCTGTTAAAAAGGAAAGAACATATCTCCATAGACTGAAAAACATCTTACAGCAAGAGGAAAAGATTTATTACATCTGTATATATGCAGAAGAGTGAGATGTCTTTGGACTGGACTCCAGTTCAGTTCCTCTTGTATTTAAACAGCATTTGATTTCCTGTTGACAGACAGCAGTAAAAATCCCAGAAATCAGCAAGTAGCAGCTATGCAAAAGCAGAAAATAGATTAAGGAAACTCTCATGTGAACATGGCTTTGCAAATCAAAGCTCAACCATACCGCTAAGCGATTTTCCTAATAGGGCTACAAGGGGCCTTGAAAGACTGACTAATCTGTCTTGGATATATGGGCCATATGTTTGTCTAATCTATTTTTAAAAGACCTCCAAAAGAAAGCAAGTCACAATGTCACTGTTTCACTTCTCTTTAAGAAGTAGACACTTGTTTTTTCCTGTTAACTGACTTAAATTTCCTTTGATGCTCACTGAGCAGATTTTTATGATCCATTTTTATTGTACATGGAGAAACAATTGATAATGGTTTCCTTCAGAAAAATTTTTAATAGTAAAGAACTTCAAAACTTCCCTTTGGTGAAGACCTTATGTCTCCAGTCTTCTCTTCTAGCAGTTGGTCTAGCAGAAGACATTTTTCTTTTCTAAAAATCTGACATTTCTCCCACATCTAGACAGTTATGTTGCTGGTTTTTCACTTTTTTACACAAAATGATAAGTTTTCTTCAAAACATCTTAATGTATTCACTAAACCTTTCAGCATTTTTGCTTCACTTTTATCAATAACAAATTCCTCCTGCATTCTCTCTTGTATTATGTCTTCCTTTTCCTATTCACAATATCCCTTTTCTCTTATACGACATTCAAAGTGCCACTTCTTTACTGCATGTTGTGACCCTCCCTATACATACAGTTCTTTAAATGTCATATCAACCCTCTTCCAGCATATATATTCTTTTATTTCCCAGGAACTTTCTATAGCCTCGACAGCATGCTTTTGTTTAGATTCAGGCTATGTCCCTGCTGTCCCTGGGAGTACAAGCCATGGACTAGATGAAATGCATCCTATTTTCTGAGCCAGCTGTATGTATCCCATCACTGGGCACAGAAGGCATGAAGCTTAGCGCTGCACAGCTAAACTACCATAAATGTAGCCTGAGCTCAGGCTGCTTACAGACCCACTTCTCCCTCTGGTACTCTGTGTCAGGGCCCTTCTGCAAAAGACCTCTGTCAGCCTACATGCATCCGTGTGTATTTTAAATACAGCAAGAAAGTGCTTGTTGAACTTGGTTCTCTGTTATCTTCTGCATTAGAGAGCATTTGGCACTGCTTCCACATTTAATACCTTTCCATGTGGATTTTTCACCAGCACAAAGCAGTGAATGAGTTGCATGGTTGGGAGATTCCCACAGAATCCAACTGCCCATCTTTGTCGCTGACTTTAGTGAGACATTTTTGTGCCCTGCTTTTCTGAGGTCTACACCTCAATGCCTATTGATACATTAACAGTTACCTTGCAAACATTTACAGTCACCATAAGAAAATTGGGTCAAGTAAAATACATTACAAAAATTTTTCCTATCTTAACAGAATGAAGCATAGCAATGATATTTGTTACACTTCTGGGTCATTGAGAATCATTAATATTAACTTTTTGGCATTTTAATATGTACTGATAATGTAAAAACACAGTAAGGTAACTAAGAGTAGTGTTTTCTTCATTTTAAGAGCATTTTTACTGCCCATGTAGTGTAAAAAGATGCTATAGTAAATTAATTTATAGCTGTTTTTAAGTTTGTGTCCTGCACAGTTTCAAACACACAGACTACAGTAAATTACCATAGTTAGATTTTATTACTTTAGTATTTTGAGGGATTGTTCAACTTCAGGGCATAAATCAGAACTTTTAATTATTCATACGCCAATTTGGGAGGTCACCTCTCAAATGTAGATTTGTCAAATCTTTTTCATGTAGGAGTACCTATTTTAAACAACAATTAATATAGCCCCAGAAATAGCCTGGTTTAGAGAGGAATTTTGGCAACTTTATGTGTCATGAATATGTTGGATTTCACCATCAGTGCACCTCTCAGTCTATTAATGATTCATTATGGTTTTAGCAGAAAATGTATGTCACTTTAAAGCAGAGAAAGAGGCTACGATTTGGCCAACACAGCGTTTCCTTAATTTTCCATGTGATTTTGCTATAAGCAAGAAGACAAAATAAGTGAAATAAGGTAGAGGTTATTGGCAATTGAAGAAATTAATACAGGTAATGAGGGATAATTCATTTGTGATATTGTACCAAACTGGTGCCCATAATATCACTTGTTCCATTTAATTTGTTATGCATTTATATTACAGTAGGTCTTGGAGACGTCAGTGCAGATGTAGTTTCTTTTACATTAGGCACAGTACGTATGGATAAGTAGCACAGTGCTTACTGTCCACAAGGCAGTGGTAGGTACCACACCCCTGGTTTTATGCAGCATTTTTAAATGAAGGTAATTACTTTAATAGACACCCCTGACTGTATACAGCCAAGGAGGTCAGTCCAGTTTCTGCATATACTGCCTGCAGGGGCAGAAGTCAAGTATGAGCTAGGTCCCCTCTCACCCTCCCAGACCTCCTCTGTTTCACTTCCCAGGGCTCTCTAGGTGTCAGCGCCAGAGTGAGAGCCAACGCGTAGGCACAGAGGATAGCCAGAGATTCTAGGCTGAAGTACAAGCCCCAGTCTACAGCTAACATGAAAACACAGCTCCAGCAAGTAAAGCCTGGGATTCAGGCTTTCTTACAGCTCGTTCCTCAGATGTAAGCGCAAAATAATTTGTCTCTTCTCATATCTCTTCATGTCAGAAACACTGTAGCACAAGATTCATTTATGGTACACAACCTAAGAATTGAAGATAAAAGGAACTAACTCTGTTATTCTGCAATTCTTCTATATGTTTCAAATGTGTTTAGTTTCAAGCAGAGCAAGAGGCATGCTCCACATACATTTTAAAACATAATTAAGTGTGGAGTAATACCATATGTGCTGAAATGTCAAGGCACAGCAGGGAAGAGGGTCAGTCTGCACTGAACCTTATTGACTCTGCCAACTTCTGCTACAGAACAATACTCGGGAACTGTAAGATTTTTTCAGTCTTAATACACATAAGGTGACACAAAGATAGAGAAGGAAAACCGCTGTCTTTTTTTTCTCCTGGGCCTAATTATAACAGGAGGTGAAACAATATTAGGGGCTCAGCTCTAATTTGGTAAGTGAAAACTACCTACACAGCTGTTTTATTTATGAGGGGTGGCAGGGTGGGAAAGAAATCCTGATATAAAAATAGCAAGGAAATTTGTGAACAACAACAGAAAAAATAATTGTGTATGTGGTGTTTTATTATGTGTGAATAGGAAACTGAAACTTGGTTTGATATTGATTTTTCTCTATGCAACATGCTGTTTTTTACAATAGTGGATGTATTTTTCCCAGAGATTCAGTGCTGCATGATTTATGCTGTGTCTCAATCACAGCATTATGTTATGTAAGGCACCAGCTGAGTCCTGAGATGAGTCAGCTGCCAAATATTGTATTAAAAAGCTATTGCCTCATAATGAATCAACAGGCTTTGAAGCAATTAAGTCCCTTATTGTTTAGTTTAATACAAGCTATTTCAGAACGTAATAAAACATATTTTGGAAGCAAGACTTATCAGGTCCTATTATAACTGCATTTAGCTTCTTTCAGTCACCAGTAAGGCACGACTGTCAGTCTAATGAGATTTATAACAATGCATGTTTGGTTTATTTAGTGAGTAAGAGCTAGTAAGGCCTATTCTGCGTGCCAGACATTTGTAACTGTAACCTAAAACTCAGATTTGCTTTTGTTTGACAGACTAGATGCTTCTTATCATCATTCACTGCTTGCCTGTGCTCCCATGCTGCCACCACTCTGCAGGCTCTCAGATAGTTAAGAATGTCTCCCGACTGGGGCCATGGTATGAACTGGTACAGAAGAGAAGTCCACCCGCAGAAGAGCTCTTGCTCTATATATAGACATTTATAAGCACTCTGTTTATGAGTGAGATAACACTTCAGTGTTGAATGATGACAGACACAAGGCCTGGCCAGCAGACTCACTAGGGAACAATAGAGTGACTGCGTCTTTCTCCTTCTGGTGGAAATACTTAGACCAGACAGCGTAACTCATATGACACATGTTTATTCTCTTGGGACAACAGCATATACAGAATGACAGCTTGGATGGTTAAGATGTTTTGTGCTGGGGAAAAGTACTATTATTTTTTAGTCTACAGTTTGCAATGTATTTACAGTAGAGAAGACAAGGTCAAAGAGTAGTACTTCATTCTGGGACCACAGAGTGCTGAATTTTGTGATAATCCTTAGCTATGAGAAAAAAATCATTTCACAGTCTTGCACCAAGGTGCTAGAAGGTCTAAAGCTCTTAGCCAGAGTGTTTGTACTGGAGCCTCAAGGACTTTTTTAGGTATCTTCAGATTTGTCCATGAGTGCTACACAAGCATGGGTAGAATTTGATTTGAATTCAATATTCTCTGTGCAGCCAGCTTTGATGTGCTCTTGGCCACCTCCACTGAGAAGATCTGCTGTCTCAGCCTGTAATTGCTAGAATCTCTTACACATCTAAGCATCCATGCTTTGGTATGACACATCGCTGCAGTCTGCTAAACGAGTCACCAGCCAACCAGCACAAGTATGTATGTATGCTGTCTGCATGCTTTTCAGCTCTCAAACCTGACAAGCTTACCTACAGCCACTAAACATGATAGGCAAGATGAAAATAAGAATGGATATTTGCAGGCTCCCACACCCAGGAGAAAGGTAGAGTTAGGCACTGGAAATCCCTCTCTGGCAAAATGGGTATTACATAGTTGAGGTTGGCAAATAACCAGTTCAGTACATAGGATGTTCTGAAGTCATGTATGTACAAATATACCAGCCTCTGGGAGCATTGGGGTGCTATAGATTCATAGGTGTTTACAAAATAGATCCTTATTGGGTCTGATCTTTTGTAATCTCTTAATGTCAATGTATGGGATCTGTAAGAAAGTCTAAGACAGTAAGCCAGGAGGCTTTGGCCCTCTTGATAGCTGTGCTGTAACAAGACCAATAAAGGTTGTTTCACATTGAGTCTAGGAAGGCATCAGTGAGGTCCTGTATTAATCTTTCTTCAGTGGTGAGAACTGAAATAAGCAGAAAGAACTGTGTTAGCTCCAATCTCCATTGTTCTATGAAAAACTAAATCTTTAGTTTGCCATACCCCTGGCATGGCTTATTGTTTGCAGGTAGATGAATGAAGCCCTGGCTGCTTTCTGTCATGAGTCTGAAGTCTGCAATACACCATGCAGGTCTGAAAGGGATGAATCACACCAGCCCACAGCCACTTGACGTTACAAGCTAGAGAGTGATTTAAACAAATGGTGTCATATAATGCCTAATGATAGATTTTACACTGATCAATGTGACGGATTTCACACTGATCATTGTCAACTTTACTGCAAGTCACTTTGCACTATTTCCAGCCCATAACTGGGTAACAGTTTGATGCCGCATGCAATCTGATATCAAGTTTCTTGCGTCTGCCTACCTACTTCCTTAAACAAATCCACCTTGTCCAAACTGTGATGGATTAAATATTGGATTGTATCACAGGATACAGTGAGTGAGAGAAAAGTTGTGTGGGGTACACAGAAGAGGCAGGTTGAATATATTCTTGGTCTTAAATTTTGACTTAGGAATCTGAGACTATGAGACTATTTACATAGCTAATTTTCATTCTACAATACAAGATAAATAATAATTCATGAAATCTCATTTTGCAGCTAAGGCTTTTACCTTCATGACTGGAATTAATGTAAATCTCATCCTTTACCCTGCTGAGCACATGAGCAGTCCCCTGATTCCTCTAGGTAAATATTTTAATTGTTTATTTTAAGAATTCTACAGCACTGTAGAAGTCACACTCATTCGCTGCCACTATCTTGCTCTAGATAGTGCAAAGCTCTAGCATAAATCAAAACTCTAGCATTCTGTGAGTTAACAAACAACTGAAGTACAGCCATGGACATATGGAAATATCACCATTTATTTAAACTAATAAAGTCATAATTAAAAGTGTAGTTATATAAGCAGTCTCCTAAGATCCTTGGATTTTAAAGAAAAACAAAGAGCCTGCAGCATGTGAAGAAGGCACTAGGGAGTTGTGTAATCAAGGATGTTTAGTTTATTATTTCTTTGTGTATAATTATTTTATTTTTCCAATTGTTCTACATTTTTTTTTTTTTTTTACTTTACAGGCAGTTTTGCATATACAATTCCAAGGCATTTATAACGAATGTGACATTTCCTGTAAATATTAAGTTTTTATCAAAAAAACAAGAATATGAAAAATCAGACATTATGTTAAATGACTAATCAGTACCATTACATTTTTAATTAGAGATGACATGATGATGCAATAACAAAAATTAGGATATACTGTCTTGTTTGGGTTTTAAAAGAATTACAGATCTATTTGTGAGAAAATGAAAAATTTAATATCCAAGCCATTAATCACTAAAGGGAAAAAAATGAATAACATTTCCTGAATGACACATGGTATTTTGTTTTTGGTAGAAGATCTAATTTGTGATTTTTAAAGCTTTTAAACTTTAAAAATTGTTTAGTACTATCCACTTTATGGTATTAGTGATAGATTTTAAGTTACTTCCTTGTCATAAAAATTATTAGGAATTAACTTTCCCAGAACAGTTGTTCATTAATAAAAATGTAGGTATCTCCAATCCTATTTATTTTATATTATCATTCAAAAAACACCAAACAGAGCTATGTTATACAGTCTAGAGCATGAGCTGCTTTAATCAGGCAAGCTCATCCAGTCATTGGAATTATAGGTATATATCTATTAAAAATTTGGTTATTATAGCCGTAGTTTAGAACCATCATCAATAATTAGGTGCAGTTTCACTTTTTCTTGTTTGTTTCTGTTTTTAAGGCAGTACTTTATTAGTCAGTTTGGCCTCCAGAGCATAGCATACTGAATACAATATCTTTATTTTACAGCTTACCTTTCTCCACGCTCTGTGGACAACGAAGTGAAATTACTATGTAGTTCTAATAAGAAGAGTGATTAGTTATGAGATTACTTAGATACTGAAACTGGACCACATATCATTCTGTACTTCTAAGACCAAATTGACTAGAGGTATTAAAAAAAACAAACAAACAAACAAAAGACAGACAAAACAAAAACACCCCCCAAAAAAACCCCACAACTTTTTGTGACTGAGCATTCTGACCACACGTGAAATTTCTGGGGAAAGAGGAAACTATGGGAAGTCTACAGTGAACGTACACAAGTTTGAAAAGCTAGTGTCAGAATAAACAAAACTTGACCCAAACTTTCTACAACCTTGCAAAGCCTTTTTCTTTCTCAAAATCAATTTATTTCACAGGCTTTAGAAATGTGTTCTGTTCCAAAGCTGATTTAATCTGAACCTCTAATTTTCCTTTATTTTTTTTTATATATGCCCCAATCTGTCCTTACACTACCCCTGATTCTTTTCAGAATGTTTACCTCACTAGGACTCTGGCACTGAAGTCATACTTGTTCCACAGGTTACCAGTCCTTCAGGGGCAGTAAGTCCTTCCTTTCTGCATTTTTTGCTAACCTTTTCCACAAAAGAGTGTGGATATCAATACATAACAATATTACTGTTATTTAGGATCATTCTTTGTTTCTGATGCCATGAGCAATATACTGTTTCTTTAGCTCCTGACACAAAGTAATAAAATTTTAACCACTTGAAATTTTAACCCATCTCTGCTAATAATTAAATTGTGCTTAAACACTTGTTTAAATGTACATTATTTCCTTGAATGCCTAATTCAATAAATGTATCAAACGATAGTAATGATTCAGGTTAAAACAGGTTCAGTCATTCCTAGATTTTGACCATATCATAGTAAATTCAGTGACACAAAACCCGAAGAGTGGTATCATCACTTACATTTTTATTTTGCACTTTTTTCTAAAAATTGTTTACCTCACACATTCACTTATATCAATTCACATATATTCACATATTCAACATCAAAAAGCCACCTGCTGAAAGATATATTTCTAGTCCACAAGAACTTCTCATGCCTTTAGTTTACTCTGTGCTTCCCAAATCTGAGCCAACGCTGAGATTCAACAGAATTTCCATTATAAGTTAGCCACTTGTGTTGTTAGGAAATGTTTTATTCAGAGAAACACACATAAAAAAAAAGTTGTTTTCAGTTAAACATATTGCTGTAGAATACAAACAAGGCAGTTTGTTTATCCTTAGTACCATGTAAGCATAACTGCTACTGATTTTTCCAATTTGCATATCATTCCCATTCTACTTTATGCTTTCATTTTGGCATGCAGTACTTCAGGCAACTAGTACAGTCTGCAGTGCTTAAGTTTCTGTGATGCCAAAGGCACATTTCAGAGTTGTTCTTGTTATTGTCTTCATTTGACCCTACATTGATCAGAAAAGTAAAGGATTTTGCGGAATGAAAGAGAAACTGCAAGCCAGAAAGAAAGCACTTTTAAAGAATAGGATTTTCTTCGCATTGTCCTATTTAATTGCATTTCCACGGATACAGAAGGAAAAATCCAATTTCAGCAGACTTAATTTTGGCATCTGCATCATTGCCGTCCTTTAGAAAGCTCTGTGAAGACTTAACAAATAACAAAACTACTGATAAAATCCATATGCTTATCCTTGAGCACATAGCATTTTAATCCTAGACCTACTCTATCCTCGTCAGCATTTCCAAACTCTTGCTGATGAAAATCTCAGAAGAAACACGTTTCAGAAAGTTACATTAAAAAAAAATTTATAGTAGAGCTTATGTTTAAGCTTATGGCATGATTATCTTTTATATACACTTTTTCCTTTGGCCTTTATCATGCCAGACTATCTATACATTCAGGTTTTGACAGGTGGAAGGATGTATATGTCAAATAAAAGAAAAAAAATAGACTTGGAATATTCAGAAGTAACAGTAAAGAAGAAAAATAATAAGACAAGATGCCAGGTCTTGTAAACTCACAAAAACTGACATGGAGCAGAGATCAAAATTCCAAAACTCTGCCAAAGTTTCTTTGACAAGTGCTGAGTGGTTCATGGCACGGGGGTTGTTTTTGGGGGTCGGTTGATTGGTGTTTTTTTTAATTTTTTATTTTTAATTTTTCTTTGAGGGGATTGATTTCCTGATTTGGAAAGGGGATTCATTCTCTTTTCAATGAACTGAGTAACTGAGTTTTCCACAAACACCATTTGCTTTTTAGAGATATTTTTAAGTGTTCCTCTGTAAGCTGAACACCTGTAAGACACAAGAGAAGCAAGGGAAGAAAAGTAAAAAACGTCACTGAAGAAAATCTGAGAAGCATTAGAGTACATGTGTGTTCATGCTTCTTTTTTTCTTTGCTGTACAGAACTAACTGAACAGACTCAAAGTGTAATGGAGATTTTGCTTTACCAAGCATCTCCCACATTGTCCTTTAAAACTGAGAATTTCAAGTTAAGAACCAGAAAAGAACATAATAGCCAAAGAAATTCAGATGTGAGAGTCAAAGTTTTGTTGTCTCTAATGTCTGTCATTCCAACATTATTCTTCCTTTACACATCTTTTCCTTTTCCCTAATCACTGAAACTTTGTCCTCACCCTTCCTCTTGCTCATATCAACATTTTATTTTATCTTTCTGACAAAAACACAAATGAGAAGTCCTCCCCAAAAATAGGTTCATTTTTCCTCCACCCCAGCGTATCCACTGCAGAGAAATATAATCAGAAATTAAAGCCTTCCTTTCTCTAATTCTTCATGTTGACACTGCATTTGTTAACTTGACATGAAACTGCTTAATTTTTTCAAAATGTAAGTTATATGAGGTACCAAAGCTTTAAGGATGCAACACAGTCCTTTCATCGGCCAAAAAGTTGTGCTGTTATGGCAGCCATATGAGTGCACCTCTAACAGAGAAAATGCCTTCAGCACATACACAACTGAAGCAGACTTCCCACTTAGTATCATGGCTGTGCCAGCACAAAGAGATTTATACTAAGAAAAAATGGAAATCTTTATTTTGCTTTGAGAAAATAATGAATTTCATTTAAGGTTTGTCCAATACCAGAGTTATCTGTACTTGAGTTCACAAACAGGCGTGCACAAGCCACAAGACTGCCGGGGCACAAAGGAACTGAATTAGACAAATCTTCCTGTCCAAATCTCACTTTTTAAAACTAGATGTGCACAGTTCCATGAAGGCCAAAATCATACTCTTTCCTTCAAATTCCAGTGGTGAAAGATGTTATTAGTACTTCATACCCTTCTAGGCCTGCAGAAGAAACTATCTCATAAGTCATGAATGTGAGGGAAGCGGAGATAAGACTGACAGCTCAGCCTTAGCTTTCTCCTGGCTTTGAAAGTTTGCTATCTCAGATGGATTCATGCTATCTGTGCTCTTGGTGCCAGACTATATACAGCATGTCATCAAAACAGTCCATAAAACATGTGATGACAGTACTTACTTTACGCAATCCACAATGTGACCTTTTCCCCTCAAGATAGTGGTCAAAAATATTATAAAAGAAAAGTTGCCTAAATGCTGGTTTTTGTATTTCACTACAGAACTTTCTGTACAACAGGAATGTATCAGAGGGGAAAGAGATATGATAGGAAGTTACAGCCGCAGCCTGCAGCAAATACTGCTAATTTTTATAGTGGTTTTCTTATGTGTTTCAGAAGGCATGGAGCAGAGGTTACAGGAAATCAATAGTTCTCTTGAGAATCAGAATTTATGAGAAAAAAGATCTTACTTGGTAAAACTATTTTGTTCATTACTTCTATTTTTTATAGAGTAAAAGCAACGTGCATTGATACGTTCACTGTAGTTCATATCAGACCCCCTGTTACAGCAGAGCACAGCTCCCTTTCAGCACACCCTTTTAAAAAAATCTTGCTTGTGATCAGCAACATGAAATTTCAGAAGATCTATGGTCTCTGAAACAACTATTATTTAAGGATGTTTTCACTGTTGTGATTAAAAAGTGTGTCAAAAGCCATGTGTTTTCTACTTATTTTCCATATGCTTAGTGTCAGTAAAGGCTGAGCCAAAACCTGAAGAAATTTTTCCCCCAGGAAACTTCTGCTGTAGTCCTGCATAGTCTGAGTATCTAGCTGCAACCCTTTCACCAATAAAGCTCCAGTAGAGATGGCTGAGAAAAATCAGAAAATGATACATCAAAACAAAATACTCTGTAGAACCAAAAATATTTGACTGTTGCAGCTTGTGGTGGTGTTTCTCTGCTTCCCCCTATTTCTTGTGCTACAAACCTGTTGCTCTTCCTGGCTCAGAGTACGTACTCTGTGGTTGCAAACACAAATGCAGCCTCACCTTGCTGCCCGAGTGCACACACGTGAACAAAGGAAACAAGAGCTCCCCAACCTGTTGCCCAGTCACCATCTTTAACCAAATGACATTTCAGAAAAACATGAACAAATGCGTTGGTCATGGGAAGACAGTGTCTTTCTTTCTTTCATGAAAATTTCTCGTGGTAAATAACATTTTTACTGTTAATGAATTTCAGGTTTTCAGTACACAGATACATTAAATCTGAAATTCATTTGGTAAATTACAGCTTCTGCTAAAACTCCTGATTTACTAATTCATACCTATTATTAAAAATTTAATAATTATTAAGCTTTATTCACTGAACATTTACTTTCTAATTTCCGTCAATTTACAATCATTTTATGCTTTGGCTGTTTTGTATCCCACTGAGCAAAACACAGAAAATGCAAAAAATACCTCAACTTTCTACCTACTCATTCCTTGCTGGCAGTGGAACATACAAAGAAAAGAGGGACTTTGCAATAATAAATGCTTATAAGTCAGTGGCCTGAACAACTAAAGGAGTCCCCAAAATCTGGGAAACCTCATAGACAAAATTTGTCAGCACTTCCCTCTCCTTTCTACCAAGAAACCTCTAGTTTGGCAGTGCCTGCTGGTCATTGCTGCAGTATCACACAAGCAAGGGGATAAACTCTGAAGTAAAGGGCTATGTTTAGAAAAGTGGAATAATATTGAAATAGCCTCTTCTCTTCAAAATTGCAAATTATGTGACATCATTTACCTTCCTTTAAGTAAATGGTTCATGATACATTGTCGTTAAGGGATTACCAAGAAGTGGCACACAAGACCAGACCCCTTAAAGGATTTACTTACTCAAAACCGGAGGCTATATACGATTCAGTGTATTCTTGACAGCTCTGCCTATGCTTCAAGATAGCTTTGATCCAGAGCTCACTGGGAGGTGCAATATTTCAGTGTGCCCACAGTATTAAGCTCTGCCTCTCCAGTGGCCATATTAGCATGGGCATAATTCTGTATCATCACACAACCTTGTGGCTCCTAGACATGACCTGGCTCATACCACTGTCATTCAGAATGTAAGTGAAGGTTCTCGACGGCTGCCTGTCTGCCTTCAACCCTTTGCAGCTTTCTCTGAAGCTGGCCCTCACACCTGAAGCCTTTAGCAAAGATGCACAATTAGTCAGTGACTTAGTTTGCATTGGAACAGAAGAACCTTCACTTTCTTTCCCTTGTTTTAGCCATCAGATACCTTTCCTGAAGTTTCTGATTCAGCAAAACGTACATTTGAATGTACAAAATACAGTTGTCAAGCAGACTATGGGACTTGCCTATTTGACCATCAACTTTCATAATTATTTCATGATTATCTGTTTGTTATGCATGTCTCTGGGATTGCTATGAGGTGAAATAAAGTATACAACAGTTGTTAAAATATAACCTTTAATTGTTTTAGATTTTCCCCTAAAAGCATCACGAAATGTGGATGCAGGATTATGGCCTTAGTGATGCAGAACTCTCTTCTGCCTAAAATGGTTTCTCACAGGTGTTTAATAACATTAAGCTTCTTATCAATTTCCCATTAGTGCCTCTTCAGCAGTTAAAGCGTTGAGATTAACTATCCCTTCTGAGCACTTGTAGTAATACAGGACCGTGACTTTATGACAACGTGTAGCATGAGAGGGACATGGTTTGAGATCAGCAGAGCCATACAATGCTATGTCTTAATAGAGCTTTAGGCCTTCAGTAGGTCACTGAAAACACAGCGGGACAAGGGCTGAGAGCAGTGCTGACAGCTAGCAATGCCATTGCTTGAACTTCACCTTTTGGAAGTCCCTTTCTTTTTCAAAACTAACTGTCTAAGCAACCTCTGTCTTCAGGAATTTCTCTGTCCTTTTTCTTAAATCCTGATTGATTTAGTTCTTCTCTCATCCTCATCTCCCCTAATCCAAAACCACTCCAGATAAGATTAACACTACCAGGGAAGTGGATCACAGGTGGAATAATATGGACATTAATCTAGCCAAAAACATCAGAGCATAGAAAAATATCCTTGACAATTCCTTGGGGGTTTTTGTGTGTGTGTTCCTCATCCCTAATCTATTCTGAAAGTATAGGATTTTTAAATTCTTTGCTGCTTGCAGGTTGCACTGTGTGCTGCAGAAATATCTTAACTCTCTCCAGGGATATTACCAAGGCCTCAGACATCTCCCCAGTCTTCAATTTCCATTGGTGGGAAATCAAGGAGTGCAGCTGAGAAGGTTAAGGTTCACCTTATATATATATAAGCTACTCAGCCTTAACAACTGGGGGGACCAGGATCCCCGAGCACACAATGGAGTCCATCTTCCACATTTTCATTAAAATCCTAAAGAATACACTGGTGGATGTGAGACTTGTGGATAAAACAAATCAAAGGAGTACATATGTTAAGTTTATTAGATTTACAGCATCTGCATGGAATTTTCAATCATAAATTATTGCAGCTGTAAAAATGGAATTACTAAAGATAACTTTAACATGGTTCTAATAAATCAGGAATCTTAACAAAGTGGCAGTTAACTGGTCAGACACTAGTGTCTTGGAGGAAGAATTGACCATCAATGGAGTGAAGGTTAACTGCCCATGTGATTAGTGGACAAAAGCAGTATTATCTACTGTCTGAATCTGTCTCCAAAACAAGGTGAGAAACTTGATGCGAAACTGAAATGAGGTAGGCCTTATCTAGAGAATGGTGTTCAGTTTTAGACATTGAGTTTTAAAAAAGATGGAGAAAGTAAGGACCATGTAGTGGTCTTAGTGGACAATCACATTTAAAAAAAGGTCTGAAATGAGGAAATTTGCATGTGACTTATAGGTGTTACATATAGCATTCTTCTGAAAACTTGATTTATTGAGCTGTTTTTCTGATTTGGAAAACAACAATGATTTTTCCTTTGGTGACTATGAAAAATTAATTTGACCAATATAAAAGATAGTTTGTATTAAATACATGCATTAAACTTGCTCATCCCTAACAGCAATAGTGTTATTACTAAATATTGTAGGCATTTGGGTTTTAAAAGCTGAAGGAGAACAATGGAAGGAGAAGATAGTGAGAAAATTATGAAAGAAAATACCACAAGTAGGACAGCGAACAAAAATTAAAACATACTTTAAAGACCATCTATTACTGTGTTTTTTTTCCTTCATCCTTAAAAATAACAGGGAATGAAAGTCAGAAATTAGTTGGATTTGGGAGCCGTTTTCACATAAGAATCATATGTATTATAGTATGATGCATGGATGAAAAACAAATCAATTCTTTTGCAACAAAGCACTAGATTGCAACTAGCAGGACGATCACTCAGATAATTCAAAATACATATCTGCAGGGTATGGAATGTTGTAAGGCCACAGGAAAAAAAAAGACAAAAAAACCCCAACCCAGAAACAGTACTCAAAGGCAAATAAAAAGGCAAACGGGTAATGGAGGGGGAGACACTGCAAGTGCAGTGTAAGAAAAGAGTGAAGAATCAAAGGAGCTGACAAAGGACATTCACACGAAATGGGGAACTGTTGATAAAGCCTAAAAGAAGGTGAGAGAAAGTGTGAACTCTGTGGACAGGAGTTAACACAGCTGACCTACTGAACAGCATGTGACCAGCAGCAAAATTTTAGATGTTATGTTAATCCTGTCATACATTAAATGGCACAGCAGGCAAAACCTCTTTATTTCCATTTGTTTTCCTAAATGAATTTAGATTTTTTTTTCAGAATATTCTTAATCCCAAATCTACATAGGTCCTCAAACAAGAGCATCAACCTGAGGCAAGAATGAACCCTACATTTTTAAAAGATGTCTTTTGTAGAAAAGAAGTATGCCAGTATTTGTATGCATAACACGTTAAGTATCTTTTTCTGGAGTTACTTTAGAAACAAGTGTGTATCACCAACTACATTACAGATTTTAATAAAAAAAATATTTGGGGTGAGACAGGAACCTACTCAGACATGATTTAAAGTTCTCTCAGATGGATTTTAGTGCCACATCTGAATATGAACTGAGGCACTGCTGAGTGTCCCAGGGACAGGAAAGTTTGTTGTTCATGGGCAATGAGTGAGAACGCTGGGCTAGAGGAGGGTGGTCCTATTGAACAGGTTTTAGGTTGAATATATTGTGGCTACACGTCAGGTTTGATGTCACCCCTTCAGTTCTGAAATTAATTACACAGCACTAATGAAATTTAATAGGGTGATTTGGAGGTAACTTCATGTTTGTAAAGTTCAGAGTCAAGTGATGTCAAAGCTGGACATGAACAGTACTACCAGCAGCTGTGTCCTCCTCTGTGTTGCCATGTACTATCCAGTCTCCCACTGCATGGCCCTGCTATCAATGGCACAAAGAGAAGCCAGCTCTCCAGTGTTTGGCAGTGCTACTTGGCACAGTTTCCTACCAGGAATGTGGAAGGCATAGAAATAGGGAAGGAATGCTCCTTTTCCTCTTTCCTCCTTACAAGCAGTAGCACCCTACACTAAGCAAAATCCCAGGTGAGGCAGAGATAACATTTATGTGATGTCAGCAGGTGTCTGTGAATCTCAAGACAAGAGTGGCTGAGAGAATGGGTTGCTCTGTGTGCCCAGTACACATGGAGCAAAAGCTCTGCTGATGTGAAATTCAGAAAGTTTCACACAAACCAGAGATGTAAACTTTACCCACATTGTTTAGCAGAGACATAAACCTGCCAGACCTCAGATATCCCAGCTGTTGTTACCTGACCCATAATCACATCCGTTGCTTGTAGACCCTCTCTTTGGCTTCTCTTTCCTTGACACCAGCCCCACCCATCAAGCACAACTCCTTCCTCAGCTCTGCAAAGGAGGGGAGGGTTAGGCTTAGTGTTAAGGTTAGGGTCAGGATTAGATCTGAAAGTTTCTTTTCTAGGCAGCTTTTCCTGTTACGAGCATGCCCTCTAGTAATTCCCATGTCAGGGCCACCTTAGTTGGCTGACGGGCAGTCTGCTGCTTAGAGAGCATTTATATTTCCCTTAAAGAAAAACTTTGGGGCAAGAGCCTTTGCAAACACTCTCATATTACTCATAAGTTTGCAGTTCTTAGATTTGGAGTCCATCCTGTATCTCTCATGTTGAGAAGCTTCTTACAGTGTAATGGGAAAGGGAGATAACACGAGATTTGAGCATCTAACAGCGTTTTTACAGAAGCAGTCCCATACAAATTGTCATCTTCCCTTACCCACTGGAAGTGTGTGAAAGCGGTCTTCATTAAATTCTGAAATAGCTCTGGATATTCAAAATGACCTATTTGTCTTTTAAAAAATGGTCATTCTATCTTATTTTTGCTAATACTAGTTAACAGAGATGTGAATGCTGTGCCTGGGCTGAACCCACCGTAATCATTTCCAGAGGGGCACTAAGCAGTCATCACCTTATAACGATACTTGGCCATTCTTGCAGTGAACCTATACACAGGATTTCAAATCATTATGTTTGAGAGGAAAGGCATTGCATGATATTATCTTTTCCCCAAATGCTGAAATTCTGCACTGCTAATGTCTATCAACACTACATTTTTTGATATAAAAACCAAAGATTGACTGGTCATGTTCTAGACAACATACAACTATGGAAAACTATGATATTATACATGGTCATAATAATAATACACTTGGCCAGAGAACACATATTACATTTCAATATATTTTTCCATACTGAATTGTGATTGACATTTTTACAATATTTCCAGTGGAAATCACACTTATCGTATTTAGAAGCTGCTTAATTGGCAGCACACCAGTGGAAACAAAATACCATTTCAGCTTCTTGAAACTCACAGTCCCTACTAATAACTGTGTTGAGAAAAAACTGCTGTAATTTCTTGAAACCCTGTATAATCCAAGTGTACGGCAACCATAATACAGCATTTAACAGCCACAACAAAGCAGAGAATTAACATGAAGTGGGAAAGAGACACATAGCCAGAAGAGCACTGGGGTGAACACCAATTCATACCACTAGCAACAGCGAACAGGCTTCCTAGCATCAGGTGCACTAGTTTAATGGTTAAGTGATCTTGTTATTAAACCATTATTTAGTAACACTAAATTCTTCAAAGACAGTACCATATTTAAAGGAAAATATGTCACTTAAAGTGATTGTTAAAGGGAATCGGATAGTTTTCTGCTACGCCAAATGATACTTTGTCTAACTGACACCTAAAGCAGAAGAGATTAAATGTTTTAGACTTTATTATTATTATTTCCACCTGTTAAGGAATAATATTTTCTCCTGAGTTACTGGGCAATAATGTTGAAATTAAAGTTTTGCAAAGCATCATTAGTCACTCAAGGTAAATGCTTTTTTCAGGAAAATATTTGTAACTGGCTTGATGATAAATCACATCCAAGTTATTTCCTGTAAGAAAAAAGTAATACAATTTAAAAAAAAATTATGTAAGAGTGGTTTGAGAGGATATGAATCAAAGATGCAACAGTTTAGAAGTATGCAAGTTGTTATGTATGTTTTGTACTTCCCTGTATACCTTCGTTAGGAATACTGAAAATTAGTGTTTCAACTAGTATGGGACAAAATTGGACTTTTTCTTCCCCCACCCCAAGGGAAGGGGGGTGAACCAGGTTAATTCTTCCCAACTTCCACATTGCAGGTGCATCAGGCTTTTAATCATGTACCATCTTGTAATGTAATTCAGTTACTGCAGCTCCATCCTTGGCTGCTATAGGGTTAACAGCATTTTGTACCCACTTTTTAAAGCTGAAAGCTCATTTTAACAGTTCTTTTCTGAGAGAAAAAAGAGGAATCATTACGACTTCATGGAAAGGCTGTAAATCACCCACATTTAACAATTCATTAGAGAAACTGATATGTTTTCTTTTAGACTCCGGGCTAACTTTACACATAATTCTGGAAATCACTATCTTCAGCAGTATAAAAGCTCATCAATTCTTGTTTATTTCCACCACAATGTGTATTACAAACAGCATGTACACAGTTCTGTTTCTTTTCCTGTATGGTATGCTATTCGCTTTGCTAGTATATTTATGTTCAGTTTTATAAATTTGTTTTTGAAATCTGTTCATTTATGCTGTTGCATTAGAAGCAGGGCAACATTATCTATTGCTTATAAGAAGATGCTATTTATGTCTGTCTTATTTAAATAGATTATATTGTGTTAACAGCTGACAGGTTTCAAAAGGAAGAAACCTTAACAGTATCCCTTTACTATTGCACTAATATGCTAGACCATTGTTTATTTTCTTCCCACTAAATACTTGTCTAGTTCATTTTCATATTACTTATTTTCACTGATCCTACAAGTGTTCAGGCTCTATTGAATTCAAATGTGACATATGACTTCAATGATTTTAATTTTCAGTTCACATTTAAAATTAAGCCAATACTCGAGAATCAAATCCAAAAAAAAAATGTGGATGGAGGTCAGGTACTCACACACATAACTGCAATCCTAAAACTACCCTACAGGTGCCTTCTACCTCTGGAGGTGCCAAAAATCAATAAGCAGGATGCTATTGTTTGGGTTTTTTTACTGTGAAGTTCTTTAGTCTGCAGTGGTTCTGCTTCTGGGCTTCTGCACGAGCACCTCAGCTGAGATTATTGCTGAGCATCAAAATGCCTACTTGAAAGTAAATGCTTTTCCACCCAGGTTTCCCAGTGGAAGGATATTTGTCATGCCACGGTTTGGTAGGTATTCTGTAACACGCCACATGGGCACAACATCAACTTTTTTATAAAAGCTAGGGCTGCTCCTGGATTTATTTTAAGGTTGAGAGGAAGTAGCGGTGTTCTTTTTTTCCACACCTGCACATCTTTCACTAAATTGCTTACCCATGGTGTGGGGATACAGACTGCAGAGAAGAATTCAGGTTTCCCTGGACTAAAAGAAAAGGAAGAAACATGTCCTTGGCTCCAGCCTCTCCTCCCTGGACTGTTTACATACAGTTTACAGTAACTTTTTTGTGAATGTGTATAATGTACAGCAGTGTCAGAGCAGAGATGTCAAATCAGTTCTATTGCTTCCCAGAACAATGTGCTCTATTAAATGCAGTGAAATGGTTTCTACAGGATATAAATGACCTCCTTTCTTCAGGGTAAGCCTTTTCTCTCCCAAGAAGATTTCGTGTCTGTGTCCTCAAAGGACAAGACTCCTTCATCCAGCTCTGAAGAAGGCATTTAAACCTTAGACAAGCAAGGCTGAAAAGTACTCTCTTGTTTTTATTGTTTCCCTGATTTCAGTTTCCAGGCATCTCTGTCCTGGGAAAATATAGTTTAACTCTCTGCCCAAAATTTATTCTGTATCCTACTTTGAATATAACTTGCAGAGGGGCGTAGGAGCATAACTCAGATTCCTCGTTTCCACTGTAGATAAATCCCTACATCTGGCAGGCATGTTGAGCTGGGTGCACTGCAGACTCCAGGGCATCTTATGGCATTAGTGTACACCAAGGCAGATAGCTTAGCTCTGTGCCAAAGACTGGTTAGGACTCCTGCCTCAAAATGCAGGGTATGTCACTCTCAGTCACTCATATTTTTGCAGAAAATGGACACATTTATTCTATATTGTTTAGATATACATCCAAGGATGAGCTGAGCCTCATGCCTCTCCACTGACTACAGGGACATCCTAAATGATGAGCTTAGATAAGGTATCTAATATTTAGACAGGTTTAGGGAAGTGGTATAAGTTCTGCTCCTTCCTCCTCAGATTTTATCAACCTCCACTGGACACACGGCTGCAGACTCACAAGCTCCCCTCTCCTTGAGCACCACTGTGTGTGTCTCCAGAACAAGGACAGGAGGAGCAGGGTCCTCTATCCCCAACTGTCATTGTTTCTCTCTCCTTCACACATATAGGCACACCAACAGTATTCTCAGTTTCCTTTTCTATGACAAACTTAGTGCCTTAAGCCTCCCCCACTCCCCACTTCTTCTTGCAGTCACTCAGGGTCCCCAGCCAGAGGCGCAAGAACCAGGCAGCCACAAGCCACACAGGTGGCAGCTTTTCCTGCAGTCCCAGGATGATTTCCTAGGCAGCTGAGAGGCAATGGCTGTTGTCCCTGGTTCCTCTGCTCTGCACAGTGCTGTGCCAAAGCCAAGGGACTGCAGCAAAGCAACCCCTCACTTCCACTGTGATGCAGACCAAAAGCATTGTTCTTTGGATTGCACCCAGCCTGTAAATTACCCCTTCATTGTACAGACCTGATCAGAGAATAGGAAACTACCTGGGGAAGGGACTATACTTCAGTATGATGTCACAGTTTAACCCCAGCTGGCAACTAAGCCCCACCCAGCCGCTCGCTCACTCCCTCCTGCTGGCATGGGGGAGAGAATCAGAAGGGTAAAAGTGACAAAACTCGTGGGTTGACATAAAGACAGTTTAATAGGTAAAGCAAAACTGTAATAGTAATGATAATAACAACAGTAATAATATAGTGAAAAGGAGGAGCAAAAGCCGCATGTGCAAGCAAAGCAAAACAAGGAATTAATTCACTCCTTCCCATGGGCAGGCAGGTGTTCAGCCATCTCCAGGAAAGCAGGGCTCCATCACGCATAACAGTTACGTGGGAAGACAAATGCCATCATTCTGATTTCTCCCCTTTCCTTCTTCCCCCAGCTTTATATAGTGAGCATGATGTCATGTGGTATGGAATATCCCTTCGGTCAGTTTGGTTCAGCTGTCCCAGCTGTGCCCCCTCCCAGCTTCTTGTGCACCTGACAGAGCATGGGAAGCTGAAAAAGTCTTTGAATAGTGTAAGCACTACTCAGCAACAACTAAAACGTCAGTGTGTTATGAACATTATTCTCATACTAAATCCAAAACACAGCAGTATACCAGCTACTAAGAGAAAAATTAACTCTATCCCAGCTGAAAACAGGACATGTCAAATGGTGTGGCAATGCGGAAAGTTATTTTTCCCTACAAATTTTTCTGAAACTGGTTGTTGATAATTAATCCTTTTCCTATTGCAGCTAATGCAAATAAGGTCCAAAAAAAAGTCTCTCTAATTTCAATTTTTACCTTTCATTATCACCTTTAACTCAGACTGACCTTGAATGAGCATAAAAATGAAGCAGGTAGTTGATTACTTAATGCTATTGTAGATAAAGCAAAACCAAAATAATATTAATAATTATGTCCTGCTGTGAAAAATAGAGGCAAACATTGTCTATTTTGTGCCTGAATACTGTAAATAGATGAGCATGGTCATGTTCAGAGCTAGTTAACACAGAACTATCTTATAGATGCATGCTATTATTGCTTTTATGAAGTGTAATTAACATAAATTTTTGAATACTTTTACATTTGTGCTCAGAATTCTAATATTACAAAAAAAATATGAAAATGTGTATTTGTTATCCAGAAATAACCAGGTAGGTTTTCTGGAAGGAACGAAAACAATTACAAATTTCTTCCCTTATTTTTAATTAAGTTTGTAGCTTCTGTTTTGAAGATACTAGGAAAAATATTTTTAGCTTCATCCAAAGGTTGCTCAAGTTGACAGAAAGTCTCCCACTGAGTTCAATGGGCCTTGGATCAAGTGCTTAGTATCTTCAGAAATTATTTATCTGGTCCACTCTGGTCTAGAAATGATTTGAGGGAGAAGTGTCCCTCATTTTTCCTTAGACTATTTTAATTCACTAGCAAAAAATATCACAAAATATATTTTGCTTTTTTCCATCCGTAAAATGAAAATATTATTTATACGTCAAATACCTTGTGATTCACTGTTTTAAAGAGTGTGTGTGCATATCTCAGCACTATTTTACCTTATCTCTGTAGTTTTTTATCCATCAGCAAAGACACTGGTTAGGAGATTTTTAAACGTATTTAATAAACAAGTAAAAGTTTACATAATGCAACTCATCCTGTCAATTGTGCCACAGAAAAACACCTTTATTCATATAGCTTATAGCCCTAGTGTGGATATTGCTGAATGAAAAAATAAAAAGTAGAAGAGCAATTCAACGACTTTAAGTTTGGAGATTCATAAAAAGTGTTGGGTTTCATCATTTCAGGGCAAGGCTCCCCCAGCATTTCCTGCTTTCCTTTGATTCAAAACCAGAATCCAGTTTCTGTCAAATGCTTGCAGAGCAGGCTTTTTGCTTGACTGCCAAACTGGGTGACTTTGTATACAGATCGCACCACCACTCAATTATTACTTTAACTGAGTAATTAAACTGAGTACTTAATATTCATTACATTATACACCAAGCTACTTACCAATATCCCAACAATATTTTAAAGGATTTTATTTCCATCATTCATGCTGACAACTTTAAAGCAAAATTTCCACCATGCCTTTTGGTCCACACTGTAAAAAACAGAGTCATTAACTGAACATCTTTTATAAGGACTACCTTTCCCTGTCTGTGATGAGAATTCACACAGTAGACAGCAGAATCCTTAATATATTCTTTTCTTACAGTAACGGTACTTTCTGTGTATATATTTCTGTATATTTGTAACTATAAATGTGCATATACATAAAAATTTATTTTATACCTACAGGCACATCATGGGTCCTTCACAATTTTTGCTCTACTCCTCCTGCAAAGCTGTTTTGCCTTACTGATTTTCAATGAACTTGAAAATACTTTTGTGTAATGACTGCTCTGGATTGTACCTATCAAGGCCTGCTAGAGATTTAGATTCAGAATTCAATGCATTTACTTAAAGACTAAATACAATATATCCGGTCCCTTGAAACAATGGTCTGTAACAAAGCGTAACATTGAACAAATCAGATATAAAAAGCCATACTGAACACACTTGGTGAGATGATCACATCTATTGAACAGCTATTTTGCTACATCAGGTCATGTCACACTGGTCCTTCTAAATTTCAGTAGTTTTCCTATTCCAATGATTTATTTGCTATGTTGCAGTCACCAACAGTACAAAAAGTCGCATATGTAATGTCATATTCGTGACAATCATGTTTAGAACATGTAGGTTTTAATGCAGTCTATTCTTTTTTTTTTTTTTAAAAAAAAAAAAGGTGGAGACAAAGTGTGGGAGTAGAAACCAAGTACTTCAGAGTTCTTTTTCTGACTCTTTTCCTGTCCATCCTTAACTATGGTCATTTAGATAGTAATTCACATGGACCAGTACTGTGGTTCACATTGTGAAACTGTCATGGTCTGTGATCTTCTCCAAAGTCAAACAAGACGGTATTAACACAACTAACAATTATATGTCCTAAACCCACCAAATTCACCTCAACCTAGGTCCTAAACATACCACTCTACCCATCTGAAAAAACATAATGTGAAAGTGATAATAAAGCATCAGTACTTATCTATATTACTCCAAGAACTGCAGAGAGAGACCTCCAGTTGTGCGTACATCCAAATTTTCTTCTGGTCAGTACCAACTTCATTTTACAAAGAAGAGAAAAGAGAGGGTGAGGATACAAAGTGTTTAGAAAGATATTTGCCTAAGACCAACATTATGCAGTGTTTTTGGCAAATAAGAGTTTCTGACCTCATTCTGACACTGGCAAAGATCACGTATCTTGCTTTAATGTGTAGTAGGACCATATATTGGGATATATAAAAGTGCCCAGTCAGGTTATTCTTACTAAAGACAAAGGGCATTAAGCATCTAACTCTCTAAGGCCCTCTTTCAAAATCCTTTAGTTAACCTCCAATATCTTATTATTATTCAATATGAGAAATGGAAGTAATGTACTTTACCTACTCTCTAAAAGTCAACAGCCAACATGGGAATAATGTGTTCTTCTTAATATTTACCAAATGATTAAATTATTATGATTTGAAGAAATATTCTATGATTGCATTATAAACCCACACAGTTAAGGAAGGCTCAACAGTGCCCCCTATGCTATTAAAATCATAGCTTTAAGACATGCTTTGTAATCGACAAAGTCTGTCACAAAATAGAAGTCCATAACAATAACTTTAATCTGTGGAGCTGCCTTCACTATGTCTACTTGGACTTACATTTAGAAAACCACCCTTACAGAGTGATGTGAGCAGCCATAAAGGTGGCCTGGTTAGAAGGGGAAAATTACTGAACAGAAGAAAATGTCCTCTGAAAAATACTGGCAGAGGAACTGCCTGCCAGCCTGGGAACTGTAAGCCTGGGAACTAGGCCTGGGAACCAGAAACATCCTTGAAAATTGCAGCTGGCCTCTCTGAAGTACACCTGGCATACCTAGAAACCAAAGACATCTTCAGATGCCACTGATAAGCACAAAAACAAGAGACAGTAATGGCAACTTATCACCTGAAAAGTGGAAACAATATGGGAAAATAAAATTGGTCTGAAAGAACAGAAGACAGCATCATTTACTGGCTGAAAAACAGAAATTAACAGCATCTATTGGCTGCTCAAAATGGTGATGTCCTATGCCTTCTTATGTCTCTATGATATGAAAAGGACTAAATTTTTTATCCAAAGTGAAACCTCTCTCTCTGGGAACTTCCAGTGCTGCACATATTTTTCCTAAATAGAACTCTCTGCATGAACTTTTTACAAGATCTTGGACTCTCACTGGACATGCCCGGCTGACTCCAGGCTCTGTGACATGGGTCATCTCCGAAGTGAGACTCTGCCTGCTGTCTTACTGGTGCCCCTTTGGTCCTGCTTTTGGGGTCAGTTCAGTTTGTCATTCCACCTGTGGGATGTTTGGGTTTCCCTCTGGGATCTGTTTGTCCTCCACTCTGGGATGGTTTGGCCCCTTCTGAGATCTGTCTAATTCACTTGATACCTGTACTATTTATCCACATAAGTAATCTATCATAAGAATATCTGCTGTTATACTGTTGATAAGTTTGCTTCAGTAAGTATAAATTTGTAGTAATCTGTAATAGTACATGCTTACTTAATTTTTGCTATTATATTGTTGCCAAACAATTGGTTGTTGCCATACAATTGATTGCTTCTATTACTGACTGCTGCTATACTATTGATTGATACTATATTATTTATTGCTGATAGTAATTTGTAGTATATATATATTCACTTTATTAATCATAGGTATACTTGCTAGTATACATATTTTATGGTATTATATTTGCTAGTGGTAGTTTGTGTGATATTTTTGGTAATCTGTAATAAAGGAGAGAAATTTAGAGGACAAAGCCTCCATGTCCTTGTGAATTATGGAATCCTACGAACCCAGAGTCACAATCTCTACACACTTGCAGGCTGGGTATCTCTTTAGGTCATGACACAGAGCTAGTGGCTTCGTAACATGTAGTGAGTTTAATTCAGAAATCAATTTATTTACATCTAGCACATGTGCCCATGTCCAGGCTTACCTGTGAAATGGGCAGAAGTAGATAAAGGAGCTGCAGGTTGTTATAATTTGAGTAATTTTTATTTCTGCTTGGAAGTTTATTGCTGTTGAGACTAAATGACAAGAATTTTGCTGTCAATTTTTTACTTTAAATAAATTTTTAAGAAAGCTTTATGTTTGGACCCCAGAAATTCTGGAGACACAGTAAACTGCCTTATATTCATAACTGTAATTACAGGACTCCTTACTTGCACCAAAAATTAATAATTAGGACATTTGATTGAGCCTACATGTCCTCTGAGTGACCATTATTTTGGAGATTTCATTCCAGTTCCTGGTTTGATGTCACTTAATATTTGGTCCCATCATGCTAATTATTCTCAGATTAAGTCTGATTGTCGTAAGATTAGCTCACAAATCCATAGCAAAAGGCCCCAGAACAATGACCTGGATAAATTCTAATATCCTTGCTTTCTTGGTGCAACATTTTAGTCTGCAAGATAGTTTCATTTTCTCTTGGTCTTTGTGTGGAATTGAAATATTACCAATCTTGTTTAAAGGTCCCAGAGGAACCTCATCTGAGAGCAATAAGACTGTATTTTTTTATTATTGTTAAGAGAATGTTTTACTTTTTCCCACTCATGATAAAAAGTCTTTTTTTTTTTTTTTTGCTTTTATAGAAATGTAACAATCATGAGCAACAAAGCATGTCTGGAAATAACACCTTTTGGCTTTTCACAATCTATTTCTATCAAGCTGTAAACCACAGTTGAAATTACCCTGATATCAGTGGGACATTATTTTGGTGGCCTCAGAGGACTTTCGATATCACTGCATTTCAAAACAAATCTTGCTATTATTTTAAAGTGATGAAAGGTGGTCCTATTTGTTATACACCAAGAACTTCAGGATATGCTTAAAGGGGAAAAGAAAAAAAAAAAAGCAGCTGTCTATGGAAAAAGTTGAACACCCAACTCTTTTGCCAGGGACTCCAGAGGCATTAAGCTGGGCTGCACTGTGTGCTCTCCACTGAGTTCCTGGTGTGTCCTACAGAACTTCTACCCGCAGTCCTGTTTTAACAACCAGTGAAGCAATTCTGCTCCAGGTGGCAGAGTCATGTAAGTGCCAAAACTCTGTGCTGAGAATATTACTTGTACACAAAGTCCCACAGGTGTCAATGACAAGGCAGAGGATCCTTCACGCTGTTCCCAGGTGGAGGTTTATGCTGTCAAACATCAGTGCTCAGTGTTTCCCAGACATCATCATGAGATACTCCTGTTAACACTAATAAAAATGTCAAAGTTAAGAGGCAAAAAAAATGGTGATAAATTTTATTAATTCCAAAGTGCTAAAACCAAGGACGACCCTTCATTATTAGGTTTACTCTTATTGTTTTGGAAAGGATTTACTTTTTGTCCTTGAACAAGATTGATTTTTAGTATTTCAAAGCCAAAATCTGAACTCCCTTTAAAATTTCTGACTGTGAAGCAATATTGATGCACAGAGTTTGCTGGCACAAATGAAAGTTGGGATGGGAACAAATCTCAGGCTGGTAAGACTTTCCCTGACCCGTGTCTTGAATGTGTGTTTCCTCCATGATATCCAGAATTGCTTATGCTCTTTCAAAGAAAGCGTTGTGTGGATTGCATTGCTTGTAGATCGATAGATGCCAATGAGACAATTCAGGCCAAATTTTTCCTGTATCTGTTGTTTAGCTTTCATGCCAGTATCTGTGTCTGTCCGCTCAGCCAAGTGTCACTGACAGTCAGGAACTGAATGCACTAATAAAATTCATGTCTTTCATAAGACAAGCAGACACAAGTCTCTCTGCCTGCTCTGTTCTTAAGTCTGAAAAGATTCTGATAATAGATATTTGTGCAGGAAGTAATCAATATCATATCACATCATTTTATGTCTTCAAGAACTTTGTTGTTACAATGCATTAAATTAATACAGTATAAAAATAGCACTGAAAGGAGATTAATTTAAAGACAAACACATGTGTAGAACCTGTATTCTTTTAGTTTGTTATAATTGTAAAAGAATGTTACTGCAGATAGGAAATGCTATAAATACATAAAGAACTCCTTTGGACCAGGAAGCTTTGCAAGAACTTTTAAGTGACCTTTAAACAGCATTGCCCTTTCACTATAAACAACAGGCAAAGTAACTGCAGGTTATAAATTAGAGCTGATTCCTTACAAAATGTAAAGATACTTGATTGCTGGATATGTAAATAAATTGAAAACCTCTAGGATCTGTAACAACACAGAAATTAAATTATAGTCATAAAACAGCAGAAGTTTTAGCCAAGAGCAAAGAAATCATAAAAGGAGAAAGGTAGGAAAAAGAAAAGCAGGTGAATCACAGATAGAAAACAAACATATATCCTATCATTTGCATAGCTTTACCTAGAAGAAGCCACAAGTCAAAGACATAGAAGATATCCAAGATCTACTCCAAGCCTCATCTGGTTGGTAGAGTTTGCATTCACTGACATAGGGTTGTTTCTCTCCTGGGTTACTCACCAGCTGTATTCTGGGAGTCAAAACCTCTCAGCCATTCACCACAAGCATGAGGGACAGTCTACCATCACTGAGACCCATGGATGCTCACAGGGTTGCAGGGGAAGGCCCTTTCTCCTGGACATGGCTTCTATAAGTTGGTCAGTGTTTAAGAATATGGAGACTCTTTTGCTGCTAAGAAAAGCTGTATATCTGCCTAACTCACCTCCTTGCAGCCTCTTCCTGGATAAACTCCCTTTGTGTCCAACTTCAGTCTATGTCATCCATGGCCTGTGGCTGACTCCACTGTCTGCTAGTCAGGCTTCAGGGGTCCATCCATCCCATATGCCATTTATGTCCCCTGTGCAGTGGTGGGATAAGCACTCCTGCTCTGCTGGCTTCTGTCCTACTCTCTGCAAAGGCTGGTTTACTCAACATCCTAGTAGCTTTTATCATCTGACTGTAAGCTGGATTTTATGAGAAAGTGGAGAGGAGGTATTTTAGTAACTTATTCAATGATAAAGGCTGGCATTGAGAGCTTTTACGAGTCATGCACAGAGGTACTGCAGCATCAGAAGGAATATATATCCATGAAAAAATACTTGTGGATTTAAGAGCTCATAAACAGTTCTAAAATAATTAATTGGTGTCTTTTGTATTGCTTGAATTGTAGAGCTATACAGAGTTACTTTGGGCCAATTATACTTCATGTTATGATGGTTTGATTGAGAAATTCAGATGATTAGAACTGGAAAGGAAATGTCATAATCATGGCCTCATTAACAATAAACACCAAAAATTTAGTTTACTTTAAACAATATTAGTTGTAGTAGGTATTTCTTTGGATATCAAAAAGATGTCCAAAGGTATCTACTGTCAAAAACATTTTGCCTTTCTGCTAATGAGTGTTCTTGGGGAAAGCTGAGTATTAGATTACCACAGAGTTGAAGGACTGCACTTAAAATCAGGTTTCACTCTGGATTTTGCTTGCCTAAATTTAAACTATAGTTCAGCAATTCGTATCTGCCGCAAACCCAAAGCTCATCAATTTGACCCAGCCAGAAACATTCTATGTGTTAGCTTTTTGGGCCTTCTGGGACTGCTCATTAAAAAAAAAACAACACATTTTTATCCTTCCTTTTCATAGTCCTACACCCTAACAAAATAGTTCCCATCCCCAAGAGACCATGGCATACTTCCAAGACAAACAATGAGATTTCACTGAGAGGTCATTTCTTGGCTGGCATCTGCAAACACTTACTGAGGAGACAAAAAGGCTGATGGAGATAAAAGTCTACATTCAGGTTCAATCCAGGGGAGATGGATGGAGACTTGGTTCAGAGTTAGTGTTACTCTTCAGTGGTGCCTGTGCTACCACCCTGAGGTAGCAGAGTCTGCAGTCTTGGTTTCTTATTGTACTCTGCAAATACAAGGGCAGTTCACATGGGGGATAAGCACATTATGGCAAGATGATACTATGGCTGGGGCCAGGACCATTGTCTGGGACAAGCTCTGCTCACAGCTGCCAGGTATGCAGAGGTAATATACAGGCTGGCATTGCATGGCAGGACTGCCTTATGATGTTTAGACAAAATCATCCAGTAAGGAAGGACTTTGAACTAGGGTGTGCAACAGCAGAGGCTTTGGACTTCACTGTTTTACTGTATCCTCCAAGCCCTACAGAGCTGAAATGAAGTTTGGTCCTTGCAGAAGTTTGTATGCCTTCCACAGCTCTTGTGTGCTTTCAAAACAGAATATATGAAACAAGGAAATTACATACTATTGAAACTACTAACTTTCATGTCTTTGTCCAGGACCTTCAGTTACAGCAATTTGTGTTCATTCAAAATAATAAGACTTCTTCCAAAAGTCATTTCTACTTACTCTTTGTAAAGGTGAGAGTATATAGGAAAAAAAGCACTATGAAGGTTTTCTTTCTAGACTCTCTTTTTAATAATGTTGTAAAAAAATCAAAACAAGAAATATTTAGGAAAGAAGTTTTTTATATAATCGGACACTTCAGAGTTTTATTAGCATTTCTCAAAATTATAAAGAAGAAAAAAAAGCTACTTTTTTTCTCCTCTGTTGAACCTTAAAAGCATAGAGGAAATACTTGATTTGAATTCATCTACAATTATCATTCCTGTGAGTATATCTTGGCAAAAATATCTTCCTCCATCTCTCACCATCTATTTCAAAAGAGAAGCATATTATTTCATTCATAACAAAACAATATCTTTTCAAAAATTTTAGACAAAGTAAGGAGGTGAAACAGAAAGTGTCTTTCACAAATCCTGAGGAATAGGTAAAGCTACTTCTTTTCACACGAAGTTTTGAGACTGAAATTTAAATCTCTTCTTTTCCTTGAGGAGACTAAATCCGTATATTTCAATTTCCTAAAGAATACCCAGTCTGTGAGATTTAAGTTAATCTGACCTGCGCCATTCTGACTTTCAGCAAAATCATGTAGTCACAAAGTCACAGGGATGTTGGTTGGAAGGCATCTCTGGGGGTCACCCAGACCTGCCTCCTGCCCAAAGCAGGAGTGTTGCCAGCACCAGATCAGCTCTGCCTTGACTTTGTCTAGCTCAGTCTTGAACACCCTGAAGGGCAGAGATTGCACCGCTACTCTGGGAAACCTGTCCCAGTACCACACCAGCCTCCCAGTGACACAGCTTCTCCTAACATCCAGCTAGAAACTGGACAATCTTATGGCTGCTACTTGTTTTACCATCTATCTTCTTTGGCTCCATCCCCTTTGAATAGATGTATGGAGTCCCCCTTACCCTCTGTCACCAGACTGAGGAAGCCCAGCTCCCTCAGCCTCACATAGGCCATGTGCCCTAGGCTCCAGTCCACCTCCATCCACAGTCCTTCTGGGACTGGATGCACTAAATGAGGTACAGTTTTACTAGTACTGAAAGGAGGAGATAGTTTCTTTTAGGTCTACTGGTTGTGATTCTTGCTGGTCAGTCAGTATACAGCTTTTGTTGCCTATTCATTTGGCTCATATTCAACATAGTCCAAGTTGCCAGGTATTGCCATGGTGAGAAACTGAGCAAGAGCAAGTCTCTGAACTGGTGGCTTAGGCAGGGGCTACAGTACTAAATCCTAGTGAACATGTTGTCATATTTATTGCAAGTAAAATTGTTGCAGAGAGTTTCGCTGGAGAGATTAAAAGCTGCCAAAGATATCAATTTTGTATTTTATATTTCAAATTAATTTAATGAAATCTGATATTCATGGAACTAAAGAATGGAGAACACTTGTTAGACTGTCATACACACTGGAAATCTATAAGGAAATCAAGAGTACTCCCATAAGGATATCAGAGTAAATTAGCTTAAAGATCTAATCTGCCTTATAAGATAGTAAAAGACCTTGTTACAAGAAAGAAAAAAAAAATTTTGAAAGCCAGGGAGAATCCAAATCAATACGGGAAAAATATTGCTAAGCATAGTTAGAACTGTAAAGCTGAAGCTCACTTTTATGTTTTATTAAACATATTCTGGTTCATGCCGAAGTCACTCACTTGTACATTGTGTGAACTACACATCGAATCTGAAATAACAGACCCATTAATCATAGATGAAAAGTTAGTGGCAGATTTAAAATACCTACCAGATGTGATGATGAACTCAGGATTTCTTGTAACAGGCTTATACTGTTCTAAGACAATTCTCGAATGTCATGAAGACCAAACACAACAGGTTCAGGAAGGTTTCATGACAGAAAACAACCTGTATTTTCTTCTTATCGTATCTAATCTGCTCTTTTTTGAACTTTGATCTTTAAACGATCTTGCAAGTTTTAGATCCAGCTTTTGCAAAGTAATTCATCTAAATAAGACATGGTGTCTAAAACTAGAAACAAAAGGGAAATGTTTTTCAGTGGAGTGATGACCTGTTAGGACAAGTTACATGATGGACTTTCTTTTAACTTCAACCAAACTTTCTTCAACTTCTATTTCAACCAAAAAGTATTTATTCAGAATTAGAAAATACTGCATAAAATGTGATCAAAGTTACAGAGAAAGACTGACAATCATAATGGTTATTCCCAGCCTTGTGTTTTTTGAATGTCTAAACCTGGAGCACTGATTTACCATTATCTTAGCCATAGCACGAAGGTATTAATTCACTATCTAGCTCCTCTGTGCTGCCAAGGATTAAGAACTCTATATACTTAGAATTAGACTTGTAGGTATACACATATTTAGAGCATTTGAGATGCCAACAGACTTCAGTCTATCTCTACTGGTAGTTGCCTATTAAATAGGATTTTGAGGACTCAGTATTTAAACATAATTATGCATCTCAGTCTTCTGGGAAACTAGCTGAAAGGAAATGACATAGCAGAGAATAAAATGAAACACCATGAAAATGTGGTGGTATACATTCAAAAAATACAGATCAGTGCAATACATTTTTCTTTCTTCACTCTCTCCATCAAATTCAACAATTTTGCAGTTTGTCTTCCAAACTGATCCCTTCTATTTCACCACTTTCAGATTGTTATCTTGCCTTGATACTTCTGTCCAGGGGAAGACTTGGAAACTAATATTTCTATCTCATACATATCCTCCACTATTTCAACAATGACATCAGAAGGAAGATGATGAAAAGGTGAGGGAATGTCACCCTCATGCACAAAGCCAACTTTTTTAAGAGGCATGGTATTTGGAAGGAGTTTATTCCTTCTTCATGTTGCTTGCCACGGTGACAAGCAGCATGTTACTGCAGTAGTCATGATGAAAAAATTCCTCCAAAGTCTCTAACTTGCTAAAAGCTAGTTGTCTAATATGCAAGTGGTCCTTGTGATACAGTTTATTTCTCAAGAGCAGTGGTAAGTCTTACATTTATAAAGACATCCTTCTCTAACTACTCTGTACATCAAATAGATACATAGGTTGGCAGTGCTCAGTGCTGGAGATCGGGGGCAGAAACATATGTTATGTAAGGGAACTCCTTTTGGACACTTATTTTAAATGTATATGTAATACTTCGTTCACCAGTCCTATTTTGCTTTCCAGAACTAACTCAACATAACCCAAATCTTCGGAAGTTTCCACAGAAAAATGTATTACAAATAACCAAGAACAACATAAAAGAGGAAAAAAAAATCTCCCAGGGACTTAGCTCTGCAAGTGTAACCACTGCTGTCCTGGAATAGCCTGAAGAGTAGTTCACAGCTCGGTAATAAAAATGGTACAAACAGGATGAAAAAGAGAAACACTGCACCATATGAAAAAATTTTAAAATCAACATGACTACTCTTTAATACATTCTTCTCTCTCTTTTTCAATGTTGTTTAGCAGAACAACCACAAATCAGTAATACATGAGTTCTTTTCCAGGAGCATAGCACATGACTGCACACCACTGAGAGGACTTAGTCTGGTACAGATGAAAAAATAGAGGCTCTGAACTTCCATAATGAACAAAAACCTCTGATTTTGCTCAGATAAAACTTCTCTACTGGTTTGGAGTAACTGAAATGTAAATTATCTGCACAGAGTAGCAGTCACTTCTTTCATTCTGAAGGAAAACTTACTTTAGATTATACTTCCATTTTCCTTTGATAGAGTGTCATCATTTTCTTTCATTCCACTGTAACTCCTCCACACTAGTTTCTGTCTAGTTTAATCTTTCTTCCTATTTCAAACCTGATCTATTTTTTTTTTTTCCATCTCTGTGTTGCTCCTAGAGATGAAGTAGTACAAGACATTTCTGACTTTCCTTTATACTCAGTTTTGCTTACTTTTCCCTTTGAAACACACTTGAGCCTTGATCTGAATTCTTGGTTTCTCTCTATATCAACATGTTAACTTCTGCTGATGTTTTAGTTCTCTATTTTCTCCTTTCAGTATCAAACTCGCAATGAAATGTTTGTTTGGCTTGCTGCACTTTTTCACAAAATGCTATTTTATATATATATTATAGCAGTCATACAAGAACGGTAGTGTGCATAGCACATATTGCTATGCACTACTGCATTGATGTTTGCACTTCATTAGAAAATGTTTGGAATACAGATACTGAAAATAATAGCTATAAGCCTAAAGAAAATGGGCAATGTGAAAAGACAGCTTTTTACTTCCAAACCCTAAAATTCAGGGATGTATATCCAGTGTAATGAGGACAATACTGAGGATGGACATGTTCAGTTTTAGTCACCCACAACAAAAAATGACCTCATACCGTAACAGCCACACAGAGCAACTGCTAGGGAAAGTCAAGAAATGGAAAGCCTTTTGTATGAAAGGAGACTGAAAAAATCTGTACTGTGCAGTTTAGTAAAAATAAGACAACAGGGAATATTATTACTCTCTACAAATATAGCTGATGGGGTAGCTAAACACCAGGAAAAAAAGAAGGGCTGATTAAGCTGAAAAACAGTGCTGACTTGAGAACCTACAAGTGTAACTGTGTATGAATAAATTTAGGCTGCAAGTATGTGTAACAGCCCCCAGCGCCCTCCGGCTTCTAGTTTATCTGACTGAGCCCAAGGACAGCTCCTGTGCTGACAAGAGCTGCTGTAATGAAAGCTGTGAACAGGACCTGCCCCTTCTTCCCTCGCAAGCTGCCTGCAAGGTGAGGGTCTCGTGCTGGCCCCTGCCAGAGCTATGCAGCACTGGTGCTGTGGCTGTGGCTGCACCTTGACCTGTGCCTGACGACTCTGCAAATATCCCTGCAGATCCTCCCAGCTGAAGTCACCAGGGGAGGGAAGGAAACATTTTCATGATGAAGGTTCTGTGGAACAGTGTCAGCAGAGGGAGGAGTCCCAGTGGCCTGGCAGATTCTGTCTGGCCACTTGTCCCTGTGACAGCTAACAGTGTGATGAAAAACACCATAATCAATGGCTGCTGATGCATATTCCCAAGAAACCCATGGGGATGCACAGAGAACCACTGGTTTCAGGAGGAAGTCCTGCCAACAGGTAAGCAATGGCTTGGTGTGCACATTTAACTTTTTCTGCAAGCAGTAGAATAATTCACAAATTTCCTATATTCATTTTTTTATGACTGCCTATACCTTCTACAAAAGGTGAATGATTCACACTGCAAGAATACAGCCTCCATTTATCACCCATTCCCTGACTCCAATTAATCAAGAATAAGCAGTCCCAGCTCTTCTAGAGAGCAAACCCCAGGCACAGAATAGCAGAGACTGAACATCCACTGTCCTGCTTCCAAACGTATCTACAATATTCTTTCTCTCCGTAGATCCTTATAACAAGCCTCCAACAGTTTGAAGAAATAGGTATTTAGCTGTCTGCCTCTAGTCCTCAGCAGTGGCATTGGTAAACAGATTGTTTGTATACCTGAACTATAGACAAACACTGTCATTTTGTGCTGAGAAAAGCATACTGCTTACACTAGAGTTGAATATAGTCAATTCTAAGGTCACATATGCTAGCCCAAAGCTTTCTGCTTTCACTCTGGATTTTGCACTTTCAGAAGAAGATAGTTTCATCCTGATTACATGTTCACATGTTCTTTTCATCACATGATAATGATTTTTCCTAATCTCATTCTGTGACAGCTGTCAATATTGTTTTGAGTCAAGTCATAATGTGACGTGAAGTTGATAGGTAACAGGACTGGCTGTAGGTGGCAACGAATATCTGAGGAACTAATGGGGAACCAAGAAGGTGAATGCCCTTGTTTTCAAGCCGGTTTTTCAATGTATAAAAACACTTAGGCAGGGATGTGCTACTTTGGTTTCGTTACTGTATTCGGGGCAAAACACTGCAGTCCATTTCCCTTTTGATAGCTGAGCCTGATTCTTCCATGTCTTTGCATTGTGTGTGCAATTCATGCCTATCCTTAGCAAGCTTTTCAAGCTTTTTCTTAATCCATGCTGTCAGTAGAGGAATTCTGTTGCTCCACAACTCTCCACAGATTGGATCATGGGGAAAAAGAGAGGAGCACAGCTCTGTCAGGAAGGGTGCTACTTGAACTTCACACACAAACACAAAACCAGAGAAAAAGGATCCTGAGGCATGGCGGGGGGTGGAGAATTCAGATGTGACAGCATTTTACACCCATTTTGTAGTAAGTACAAATAATTATACTACCATATGGAAAAACACAAGGAAATTTGATTTAGGGAAGTGGCCCTCAAATATTTACTTTCTTGGTCCCTAGATTTAAATGAAATATAGGCTATGCTTAGAGCTAATATTAGAGTGGAGGGTTAAAATCATGCCCTGACAATTAATAACCTGAGATGATGTAAATGTTCACTGATGGTGTTTTTTATCAAAACACACTGATGTGTTAAGTGGTTTCTGATGATCCAGTTCTGATTTCAGAAGGTTTCCCTAATCAAAAGTGTGAAACATGTAGTAGAGCTTTGTTCTATCAGTCATCAATTTATTATTTTCCTGTGATTTTTACTATGACTGTTGACTATCCCGTAGACATCTTACTCTGTAGGATAACATTTTGAGCTGTGCATATCCCTTCCTCCAATATGAATTTAATTTCTCCAAACAGCATAAGAACTCCTTTCTTTTCTTCTGTTTCAGCTCCTCAAAGCAGTGAAGAGGAAGAAAATTTGTCTCAGAGTTAAGCAGTTACAATATCTGCTTTTGAAAAATAAAACAGCAGTGAAAAGCCACTTGTAAACAAAGACTTTTTGGAAAGAAGAAATGTTACAAAGGTTTTTCATCCACATTTACCTTTGTTCAGAGTGAAGAAAATGCATTTTTAAATTGTTTAAAATATGTTGTGGTTTCTTTTTCTTAACATAAAAATAACAATTCAAGGAAAGTAAAATACAACAAAATGAACTCTAAATTGTAAGGAGGAAGATAAGCATAAGGACATAACAACTCTTTCAGCTGCAATAGTAAAGCAACATTAAAACTGAGAAAAAAGTGGTTACCTTAGCAATCCGGATTAATTCCCAGATTTGCTAGTAAATCACTTGTTCGTAAATCAAACTTAATCTCAGTCTGTGCTTATATGTTAGAAAACTAGGGTTAGCCCTGCATCAGCTCGGCTAGTCCCCTTGCCAGTGGGTCTCCTAATAACATACATGGTAGTCTAGCTGAGTAAGTGTCTCCACCTGCAGCCCCAAAGGAAGCAGTGCAGAATAACACGGTATTCAGCATGGATGCGAGTGTCATCATCAACCCAAGAGGCAGGAATAGCTCTGAACAGGAGTGAAAAATTTCCTTGTCACACTGACTGACTGGTAAGTAAAAGAGTTACAGCTGGTAAGTGCTTTTCGTCTGAATAATACAGCTATTTTTAACTGATATTTTCTTCTTCTTGAGCCTGATATACATCCCAGGGCTAAGTCAAAATTTAACAGAAGATAACAGTGTCCACTTCTGAGAATGAAAGAATAAAACCATTATTAATTCTCCTTTCTTACATGTCAAATACCGGCAATGTCATCGACTTACTAAGTTTTCAACAGATCTGAATGCACCTGGGGAATGATAACCCCAGGCACCAGTATGTGCTGGTGGCCACCCAGCTGCAAAGCAGCTTGGCAGGAAAGAACCTGGTGATCCTCAAGTTGAATATGAGCCGTCAATGTGCCCCTGCAGAAAAGAAAGCAAATGGTATCCTGGGCTGCATTAGGCAAGGTATTGCCTACAGGTTGAGGGGGGAGATCCTTGCCCTCAGCACTGGTGAGGCCACACCTGCAGTTCTGTGTCCAGGTCTGGCCTTCCCAGTACAAGAGAGACATGGAGCTACTGGAGGGAGTCCAACAAAGGGCCACAAAGACAATTAAGGGACTGGAGAATCTCTCCTATGAGGAAAGGCTGAAAGAGCTGGGACTGTTCAGCCTGGAGAAGAGAAGGCTCAGGGGAGATCTTATTAATGCATATAAATACTTGAAGGAAGGTTGCAAACAGGATAGAGTCAGGCTTTTCTCAGTGGTGACAGGTGACAGGACCAGAGGCAATAGGCACAAACTGAAACACAGGAGGATCCTTCTGAACATCAGGAAACACTTTTTGGCTATGAGGGTGACTAAGCACTGACACAGGATTCCCAGGGAGGTTGTGGAGTCTCCATCCTTGGAGATATTAAAAAAACATCTAGACATGGTCCTGGGCAACCGGCCCTAGGTAACCCTGCTTGAGCAGGGAGGTTGGACCAGATGGCTTCCAAAGGTCCCTTCCAACCTCAACCATTCTGTGGTTTTGTGATTCTGTGATTCTATGAATGCCATTTTTCCTTATTCAGCTCCTCTCATGACACAAAAATGACACTGTCCTCTAGCTTCTCAAGGCATGTTCCATGAACTATAGATCCATCTCTTCATAGATCCATTAAGCAGGAAAGCATACCAGAGCCTAGATGTCTGCATTATTTTGTGCACCAGGTTGAACTTCCAGATGGAAAACAATTCACTAGGTGCACTGAAACAGTGTATCATCCTCTTACCACCACACATAATCTGATATGATTTTCATAGTAATTTAATTCTTTCTGTAGAACTGAACAGAAATCTGATTTTCCATCTTCTTATAATTTTCAAGATCTCTGTTATTTACTCACCTCCTGTTTTGTACTTCTCACATCTTTAGCACAAGATAAAAAGAAAAATTTCACATTTTCATGAAGTGAGAATATGTAAAGGAAACAATGTTACAATAATTCAAAACACCTTGTTTCAGTCATTGAGTGTTTCACTTTGATTGTGGATTTTTAAAGACTTTCATGTTTTAAAACTCCTTCCACGGTAGAACTGGAGACATTTAATCTTTAAATTGTCAAAGCAGAATGTTTGCATAAGTTCTTTTGCAATCCATGTTTGGGTTTTTTTTCAAGACAAGAAATTTGACACAACATACACAGTCTTCCTGAGAGAAATTTATTCCAACCAAAATGAAAAAAATAATGTAACTCACTTTATACACTGTGGAATTCAATAGTTCTATCTCTGAGCTTAAGTGGCAGGTACTTCTGCCTGATATTCGTCTAGAGTTCAATATTAGTAAACTGGGACAACCTGAAAAACAATGGTGATCTTAGGAATGTGCCTACACTCTGCATTCTTAAATGAACAGGTAAGTCTGCTTGATCTCTAGCTCTACCAAAATGCAAAGTTTACCAAATGATAAAATGACCAAGTGACTTTTTCAGCTGACATCAGTGGGAGCAGTTTATCTTGTGACAACTCCCTGAAAAGAAGGTAGAGAACATTTCTAGTTTTTATTTATAATATGAACAAACACTGTGAGGTTTTTGTTGTTGTTGCTCTCAGGAACTGTACTTTGCAGCTCTTCCTTGCTTAAAAAAACAGCATTTCAGCTGTACTACTTCTTCCTTGTCATTCAGGCTTTTGCTACAGAGTCTTGTAGATGTCAGAAGCACTTCTGAAACTGAGGTAGCAGGGTTCAGTTCAAAGGAGGAACTTCATGTTTTGATGTCTGTTTGAATCTTATCTAAGCTATCCAGGTTTCTCAGCTCTCAAATTTGCTTTTTTCTTCTCTGTGTCAAACTGCTCTTTCTCATTTGACAAACATTCATGGTTATGTAAGTAAGTTTCCAGCATTTTGAAACTGAGGAATATTGCATTATATTTGAATGTTTCTGCTTGTGAGCAGAGCTCATTAAATTTAAAAAAGGAAAGAAAATATTTTTTTCCAGTATTTTTCAATTATAGAAGCTGGACCAAAATGTGCATAAATGTACCTCTTCTTTAATTAAATATTTTCATGTGCTGCTTTTCTTTTTCTCCGTGTTCATGTAAGCTGACACTTTTTTTTCTGGACCTCTTTTGGCATATGCTTGTCTTCATGCAGCACTACTAAAGGAGAACCTCCTCTGCACGTGTGGGCAGCATCTCTGTCTGAACTCAACAGACTAATTTACACTGTAAAACTCCATAGCCTTGTCCTAAAGGCATGAGCACATAACTTCCACAGCACACCCATGACTTGCCAGTTCTTACAAAAAGGCAGGTACCGGGAGCTATTTTAAAATAGTTTCATTCTACCTTTGTTTCAAACTCATATGCTCCAGAGAAGAATTATTAATTGTACTATTAAGAGGGTTTATAAATGACCAGTGTAATCTAAGATGTGTTGTTCCTCAAGCTTTTCTACATGTAGTCCCACTGACGTGCGGAAACAAACTTCACAACTCAAAAGAGTTATAAAGCAGGTATGTTTATTATGGCGCTGGGTGCAAGGGGGATTGCTCCTCCTAGCTTGCACACCAGGCTCACATTTCAAAAGATATTCATACATCGTAAATGTGTTTTCCACACCTACATAATACATATTCACTAGCCTATCTTTGCGCGCTCATCTTTATTCGTTGGTAGTTTTGTTGCCTAACTCTTAAAGCTATAGCCCCATTTTAATCTACTGTCCATGCTCCCCGGGAGTGGGAGGGTAGTCTTTCTCAGTCCTGAATTGAGTCGGTGGTCGTGATCTCCCCCTGCCGCCTTTACCTTTCACCTAGTTATTGCGGTTTTGGCACTTCAACACCCTGCTGAGGCAGGAGGTTCCCCTTATCCATCTCTCTGTTCTTCTTCAAGGCTGTAATCATGAAACAAATGCTTCCTTATCTCTCAGCTTTTCTCCTCTGACTGCTAGATTGGCCTTGATGTTAGACTGCTTATTCTTCCCAAGAATGTGGGTATGGGCACAAGCTGCAAGTTTTAATCCTTTAATTGTTTACAACACCATATTTCAGTTTTTCGCTGCTTTTGCATACGTACTATGCACTACAGATGATGAAGAACTGGATTAATGACAGTCTGTTATGAGGGCAGGCTGAGTCAGTCAAGCAAAGGAAAAAGAGGTATTGGATGTCAATATGTCAAACCTGATTATCAAAGTAAAGCTCTTAATGCTTCTTAAAGCTCAAGAATTATGCTGAATTAAGAGTAAGGTCATCGAACTCAGACCACTTTTTCTAAGTCCTGGGTGTTTATTTGCCTTTCAGGTGCAAATATCAAGTTGCAAAAGCCACCCTTCACACAGGACATTTCCTTGGTGTCTCTGCAGGTGTTATTGGGAATGAGTTCCTTGCTGTTAGCGAGTGTGCTTTCCTGCAAGCTGCTGAAAACTTTGGGCCTCATTCAGCAGCACAGTTGGCCATACTCTTGAAATAAGCATTAACAGGCCCAGAAAACAGATGCAATCCTCCAAAGGAGATGTCAAAGGTAATAGACCTCATCTGTAAACTTGTTGAAGCTTGAATACATGTGTAAATATGTCTGGTTTGAATGGTGAACCTACATTTTTTCCACTTTTGTAATTCCTGTAAAGTCACTGTTATGGCTCTAGCTAGTATTGTGTTGCAATATTATAAAATAAAAAAACTGAAAATGGCACTGCATATTTCCCAATATATTTCTTAGTATAAAGACAGATTATTCCTATTAAGTGACATTATGATTCAGGCTTAAATTTTTAAATTTTCATTTAAATTTTCATTTAAATTCCCATTAAAAGGGGAGAAAATAATATCCTATTACCCTGTGTCTGTCTTCTTTTTTGCTTTTAATTAAAAGTATCATAACTGTATATTACCAATTTCAGCAGTGCAATTATTTTTCCTATATTTTCAAGACAAAGCACCACCAACAAAAAAAAAATAGCTACATTTCACATATTGCACTAATATCTCCTGCACAGAGCCATTAATGTGACTATGTTGAAGTGCTGATTACAATACCAAAAATTACTTTCATAACAGTTATGGAACAAGCTTTGGCAGTGATATAAACAGCAGGAAATTTTGCATGAGCTGAAGGTTGTAACTGAAAACAGGTTTACAAAGTATACCTTGTTGACCCATCCAGAGATCTTTACTGATATGTTTAGCTCTGTATGCTGAGTTTACAGTTTCAGCTTCTCATAAAATCTATCCAAACTGATTATGGTTATATATTGCATGCTTTCCTTTGGTAGTATCTGTAAACTGAGAGGTGCTATTGCTTTATACATTGTAAAATCTAGGGAGAAATATCACCATATCCAGGGCCCAATTAGGTTTTACTGAGATCCATATATTATTATCATCTTCATATAACACTTATTACAGTCAAGTGCAATAGGTACATGGTATTGTTATTAGCTATTGTGCTAACAAATTAACTTGTGCTATCTTTTTTTGTTTGCCCTAATGCTTTGCAAGTATTATATGTACAACTCATTCAGGGGTCAATCTGCTCATCACCAAATCAGGGCTCTGCCATGAGGGTTTTCCAGATGCTGACTTAGCAAAATATTATTAGTCTCAAAAGAACTAGATGGATTATGAGAAGTTCCTTCAAGTGTGCAGGGCAGAAGGGAAGGGCTCCCAATAGAGGCTCAAAAGCCCCCTGAGGACAAAGAGAAGTAGCAACAACAAGGGAGAAGGAGGCTGTCAGAGGTGTAGGGTGATTTCTCCATCCCCTGATGTCCATTTTGTTTTCTCCTCCCACGAACACTCTTAGGATACTCTTAAATCCCAGTCTCCAAACACAGAAGGCACTGTCTTCAGGGCAGCAAGTTTTGGGTTCAAAGCTGGGTGAAGAGTGTGGATTTCCCTCAAAAAAAGAAAGGAAGAATTAACTGCAATTGCTTAGTAAAGGAGGAAAGAAGGCACTACACACAGTGGAAAATAAATACAGGATATTTCTTGAAAGTAAGATGAGCTCTCTCCCTGCTCCCATTTAGCCGTCCATTTAAAACAACATAAATTCAGCTAGTCTAATGTAACAAGTACCATATAGCGATTTTTTTTCCCCTGAATGCGTGTATTTTATTTCTAAGAAGTTAACACAATAGAGGTAACATTAAGGAGTTTACATGTGGTCTAGCCATGCTTGCAGACGAAGTCGCAACAACCAGTTCTCCACCATCTAGATTTGATCTGCTGGAGGGGCTGTTTCTGTGGATCCCGCTTTATTCACTTCAAGCAAAATCCAGCAACTTAGTCCAAGTGTTTGAACTACTTAATCTAATCCAAATTGATTTAGCTTGACATAGCTTGGAGGAGTCTCCCAAACTACTCTGCTGGGCATGTACACATAAAATGGCAAGCCTCTTTCTAGTACAGAGCACATTTTTGACTGTAACAGCCATAGCTAGGAGATTACTTACATCTACATCCTAGTGAGACAGTTTAGAGAACTGTGAAGTTAGTGATGTGTAACATTTTACTGAAATGGCTTTGGACTTTTTGTACGTTTCTCAATTACAGGTTTAAGTCATGCTTGCTGCCACCTGACATGAGAGTTTCCACTGTCCCTGGAGTGGTTGTGTTTTTCAGCAAGCCCAAGAGGCTACAAGGCCATCTAAATTTTGATAGATGTTTAGGGATTATCTTCAACTTGAAAATTACACTTCTAACAATGTTCCTGTTAGTATCATTAAAAGTAGTAGCTGTTACTGACAGCAGCCAGTAGAAACAAACCATTTAACCACACTTTTAACATTTTTGACTTGGGCATTGAACTCCACTTTGTGTAGTCAGTTTTCCTCTACAGCCAAGACATTTTTCCCTTGCTGAAAAAAGCACACCCACATAATTAATAGTGAAGCCAAAAATCTACAATTAGTGAGAAGCAGCATAGAAGATTTTACACAAATTGTTGTCAAATGCAGTGGACCCTCAGATTTTCCTATTTAATGCCTAATTTCTGCCAAGGATTTCCTCTTTCTTAAACACCCAAGTTTTAAAATAAACATTTGCAAGAAGTTCAGAGGTTGATATGCTCATTGGGTATACTGTTGAATATGAACTCTTAGACCCTTCTGCAGCAATAAGAAATTTGTGAAGGAGTACATAAGGCTTATAAGCCCCAGTTATGATGAGAACAGTGTAAGCAGTCCGAATAGAATGAAAACTGAGTCATGAGTTTCATGTATTTTTTATTCCATGTTAACAGAATCATTAATGAGATATAATTCTGGCATATCTGTAAACAAGCTCTCCATAAAGAGTAGAAGAGTAGAATCATAGAAACACTTAAATGGATGACAAGTTGCCACTGTAGGTATCATCTTGTTCTTGAAACAGAAAGTCTATCCATCAGACTTAAGAGAATCAAGTAATGTGGCTTTGTCCACTACTTAACAGTAGTTCATACTTTTTGTGTATAACATCAAGAACAGTTCTGAAACTTTCCAAGTTGGAAACAGTAAGAAGAACCTAGACATTTATATAAAAGCTATGTGGAGAAAAATATCACAAAGCCTATCCACTTGTGAGCTAAGGACAGTTTTTAGGCCTTAGTAAACACCATGTTCTCACTCCATCCATGAAGAGACTGAGCTAACTTCTGTCTCTTTTCATTGGTGTAGGTTCTTCTTCTTCTGAAAATGAGAGACTGAAATCCAATTTTTCCATAAGCTCTGAGATGATGTGTACATTTTCAAAAGCTTTTAGAAGAAAAAGATTCTCAACTTCTGACTGCATTAGATGAGTTCCCCATCTGTGGGAGATGTTTTTCCACTTCCATGTCTGCATTTCAAAACTTGACATCCCCATCATTCACATCTCTGATGAGATGTTAGCATTGACACACTGGTATTCATTACAACGCACACACATTGAAATTTATCTTCAAAGCCTTGGTAGTGTGATCACTAACAAGGATGTTGATCCTTCCATCGGCAGATTTGAGCTAAATAAAAAAAATATTAAATATTCTTCACTTATTTGATGCTTGGATTCTTCAATGTTGTTTCTAATATATCTGAAAACCTACAGAAGTTCTAGTATTACTATAACCTCAGATATGTTTAAAATGAAATTGTGCTGTGAACAGTAGGACTTTAATCACACGCTTCCTGCACAGTTACCCCAGTTAGTTTTGCTCTCCGCATTCGTACAGTGCCTCCTGATATCTTTCCAAGTACCTTCATGGTGGGTGCTTCAGCTGTTTCTGAAGTTACTGGCCAACATTCTCCATGTACTCAAAAGCCCAGTTGGAAGACCATGGGCAAAATATGACAAGCTCCTGCAACATATTTTTCCCCCATAAGATATTTTCCTGAGTTTTTTCCCCTTGCCAGTCATAGTCTGTCCTGAATTTAAATTCTAATACAAATTCTTGTCTATTTGCTTGTTCCCAGAACAATACTCATTCTTGTTAATTCTTCTTTTATGAAGCTAGGATGTGTTTGAAAGCCTGATTTGAATGAGACTGATACTGAGGTAAAGTTTTGCTCAGTAGAGCTAGGAAAAGAAAGAAAGAAGATAGAGGAGTAGTAAATCAAATACTTAAAAACATCTGAAAATGTTCCAGGAAGCATATAAGACAAAAACATTCTAATAAAAAGGATAATAAGAAAATAAAATTATATTACAAAATATATACACTTTATATATGTTCCATTTACAGAAGGCCAAAACTGAGAGGTTGTCAGTGAAGACATAAAAATAATATTATTTATACAGACACTACCACTCTAGGGACTGGTAGTGCAGCTTCAGTGGAAGCTGGAAGAATCACAGAATCACAGAATGCTTTGGACTGGAAGGAACCTTTAAACATCATCTAGTCCAACCCCCCTGCCATGGGCAGGGACATCTTTAACTAGATCAGGTTGCTCAAAGCCCCATCCCAACCTAACCTTGAATGTTTCCAGAGATGGGACATCCACAACTTCTCTGGGCAACTAGACAATAGTAATACTGATGAGGTCACTTAACGTGTGTCACCGCTATGTCTCTGCAGAGGTAAGTGTTGAAAACTGAGGTGGAGAAATTCAGTAAATGTTTAGTTGATTAACCAGTTAGCCTGTCAGTATGGGGCAAAAAATTTGTCTGACAAAATTAAAAATATTGAAAAGTAATGTCTCAACAAAATCTAAATGTTTTACAAATATTTTCCAATTATCTGAGAAGATTCATAAACCCAAAATATTACTTCCCTGAAAAACTTCATATTTGACTGGGAAACTGTTTTTAATTATATTCTTCCTTTTTTTAACTCCTTCCATTCTTCTTTTTTTCAACTTCCTTCAGGATAAGAGAATGGAAGAAGAAAGCTAATCCATTCTTGGAATGTGTTTCTAAAATATTTTGCTTTTGAAAAGATAATATTTGGTTTTCCAATGTCTTTTCCAACTTGAAAACAGAGCATGAAAGTAAAATACATTTTTCCTATAATTTTTTTGACAGAATGATCATTTGTCCTTCCATGGCTTGGTCTTCTGAGATGTAATATATTCTGCCTATCTTCTTCTCACAGCAGGCGGCTTCTTTTATGATTGCTTTGTCCAGCAGATGGGTTTATGCAAATAATGTACCACTGAACAATTTTGCAGGGGAAGGGGGGGATAGTGGGTGAAGAGTAGGAGAGAAAAGCGAATGGGGGAGAAGACAGGGATTGGGACTTTGCTTATTTTTTTCCTAGATTTTGGGGGATAGTGTTATACATCGTTGGAATTTTAAAAGTAAATATTTATTAACCAGCTATATAATTGATTAAAAAACTAGGATACAAATTTCCCCATAATTATAGATGAAACTGATTTTCAAGCATGCTTTTGTCAGTTCCTCTAAAAATTAACATATAGACTAAATTGTGTGTAATGAAAAGGTTATATAATAAAAATGTTGAACTGTAAAAGGGAGAGGAAGGTTGGCTGTGATGCAAAATATCCTAACATATACATATATTCTTCCTCATCAGGGATTACAATAAAAGAGTGAACTAATGTCTTGTTTCACAAGTTTCTTCTACAGAATAACCAAGCTCAATGTACAACTTTCATGATTTATTGGCATATGAGAGAGCTCTGAACTGTGACATATATTCTTGTTGTGGTCCATGACTAATATAAAAAAAGGAAGAATCTGAAGTATTAGAAACTAAACTAAAGCACTTTCTGTATAAAATTTAATATAAACAAAAAATCCACCTGTGTGACAAGTCTTACACTTTTACATGCTTCCCTGTACTGTATTCAGTAAGAGGAGATAAAAAGTGAGTAAAAGTAGGAGGAGCTATTTATGCTTTCTCTGCTGGGTAGAATTTCTTCAGTGTTTTTTTTTTTTTTTACATTAATGTAATTTCCATACTGCACAGATTCCATGAATCAAGCATCTTAACATTTACTTTATTGTTTGAAATGCACCAATATAAGAAGTAACTGAGCTTTTCTTATTCTGATAACTCTTTGTCCAATAAAATTACAGAAAATCTAAAACAAAGAATAAAGCAATTCAGACAAATAAAAAGGAATATTATCAATGGACTGAAAAATTTTTTGCTTAGAGGCATCCAATCAATTGGACCAGAAATATTTGCAGTGGAGGATACTTTCTTCTTTTTTTTTTTTCTTATTTGCCCTAAAGTTGAAATTCTTCAGTTCTGTCTGTTAAATTCATTGCAAAAACTTATTAAGAGAAAGCAAGCCACTTTTGCACTTTCTGTATTCTGTTTAGAGATTGTTGAGGGTTAGTGTAATCTTCAGTATAAAAGTAGCTCTCCCTCAGAAGCTTCTCTAATTTGCAGTCTGTCACAGTGACCATGTGGGTTTCACAACCCTCAAGAGCTGCTAGAGCACTGCATGGAGCACTCATGGGTCAAGCCACAGCCAGGGACTGTAAGGAACACCAAAAGGACTTCTGAAAAAAAGCTTCTACAGAGAGGAATGTCTTTTTTCATGCTGGGGAGCTTCTTTGTACACATGAGAGAAAAGAAAGCTTAACTATTGTTTTACTGCAATAAGCTCTAAGATATCTGTTATGATTTGGAAAGAGAATCTAGAAACTCATTGTCAAGATCTTGCTGAAAATGCCAAGCTTAAGGCTCCACAGAAATCAACATGGCAAATCAAAACACTATGAAAATTCTTTCATACTACTAAATAAATCTACATTTTTTTATATTGTAGGTGATTCTTGTTGTCTTTCCCAAAAGAATGTAGAAAAATTAGAAAAGATACAAAGAATAAAATGGTAAATCTAAGGTACTAAACATCTTCTGCTTGAGAAGAAGCTGCACAGACTCAAATTCTCTAGCTTGGAAGCAGATGGTGGAAAAGAGAGTATGTTAAAGATCTATAAAATCATAACAATATACAGAAGGCAAAGAAAGAAGAACTCACTATTCTTCCTAATAAAAGCAAGGGTACCTGATAAAATTAATAGTAAGCAAGTTTAAACCTAACAGAGCAAGCAGGTTTTCACTCAACGTACAAGAGAGTAGAAGCCAAGAAATAGAAAACGTAAAATATACATATTCTTGACTACAATAATGGTATTAAACATGGTGATTTAAATACACCTTTTGGTTCAGAAGATTTCTATACTGATGATTGTGTTTAGCAGAGTACTGAAGGCATATCTCTCTACGCTTCTTTGGGGTTTTTAATCTTCATTTGGCATCTGCTATTAGCAGCTGGATACTGGAATAGACAGCATTAGAAGAGTCTTTTTCCTACATTTGCTGTTTTCTTTTTGTATTTTCCATGGTCTGCTGCATGATTTAAAGAAAAAACATGCTGTTCAGACCTTTCTTTCTTCTTTGGATTATTCTCATGAACTTTTATTGTTTTAGTGAAAACATGAAGACATTTTTAAGAAATTCTCAGTCACCAACATCCATAACAAGATCTGTTCTAGCAAATTCTCCCAAATCCACTGTGGCTTCTCCACAGAGCAAAGGCAAAGATCTTTCCAAAGAATAATCACCTCCATTTTGTGACAAAATGCACCTTGAGCCTACCACCATTCAGGTAGTGTTAAAACAAAATCCTTGCTACATTATCATTTTCCTTCTTAGGATTCGTTAGCTTCTTGATGTTCACACAGTCCACCAGGATAATGTTTGCCTTTGTGTCTAATATACTATCTGAGATCTACTGCAGGGTGAATGTGTACATTTGAGTAAGTCAAGACCAATAGAAGGATATACATTAGTGGGTTTGCACTTTACAATCATATTCCATGCCAGAGTATGGTGGTTTGATGTTTATTACACTTTCAGAGTATTTGAGGACCCATTTTTTCTGAACTGCCAAGGGGATGGCTCCTCACAGACAAGGACAATATCCAGATGCTACACAGGTCCTGGAATAAATAAGGCTGCTTTACTGAAGTTCTGCTCCAAGGCTACTTAGCCCTTCATCTAAGGGTAGCTGATTAGGTGAGGACACCAATGTGCTGACCCAGGCATACTGATGCCATCAACAGTTCCTTCAGCACCTGCTTGGGATCTCTGAATCTTTCTGTGTTTTGTCAAGGCATGTGGGACTGAAAAAAAAAGAGTATTCTTTTTGACTGGTTGAGAACATAGCAAATATAAAATCATCTTACATAGAAGATGGAAGGGAACTAGGAAGGGCAAGCAAATGAATTTCACATGACTGACAGCTTGGAAACAGTCACCAGACCTTGAAAATACCTGCTTAAACTTTTGGGGAAGTCAGTAAGTAAGTGTAAAATCCCTAAGGCCCAGAACAAACAAACTGGAGAGGTAATAGCAGCGCAGCGGTGCAAAAAGTCAATGTGTTCTTGAGTCAAGCAATCATCATAGCAAATTGTTAAGACTCACTTAAGGGTTTGGGGTGTTTTATAGAATTCCACTTCTGAAATTGTTTGTTCTTCAGCCACTGAGTGTCAAAGAGGAAGATTTGTTTATTTTACATTACTTTAATTAAACTGTGGATATTTCTGGTCCAACATAGAACTTCCACATATAAATCAACAGGCTGAAGAACAGGGAATGTTACCACAGCTTCTCAGCCAGCCTTAACAGTGTAATAAAATACTTTGATTCCTGGGGTACAATCTCTCCCTTCTAGCTCTGCAGCTGTTTTTATTTTGACAGACATTTTTGTACACACTTATAAGTAAAAATATGGATGGGAGTAAAGTTCAGTATTTGCTGTTATATTTAAAGTGTTGCCTTGAATACTGTCATAAGATTAAATTTCTAGATGACAAGCCAACCTCTAATCAACAGATACAGAGGAAAAACTTCACCAATGAGATGGTCATTCCAGAATTGTATGCATTTTAATATTTTTCTTTATTCTCTGAAGCACTGATAACTGTTCCCTGTCAAAGACAGGATAACAGAACAAATGAATTACTGATTTAATTTGCTAGGGCAGCTCCTATGTTCCTAACCCAGCTTGCCCTGCTTTTTCTCATGAAAGGAGACTTCTAATATCAGCACCACTGTGTTTTCTCTGGTGATTTCTCCATACCAACATACTGGTAAATTGCAGACTTTGCAAGCTGTCTGTTCTTGTCTGGGACACATTCATGCTTAAAGTTCTAGGATACATTCACATGCCTTTGTATATTCTTCTTTCATAACTGACACAACTCTCTTGTTGGTTCCACTATTCCTCTGTTCCTTCACTTTCACTTATGTAGGATTGCAGCATTTTATATATGGCAATTGCAGGATTGTATTATTCCTATTTTCTGTATTCATGTTACTTTATGAAATCTAAAAGATTATATAATAAGGATTTTGATCTATTATTAGTCTGCAGAGACCATCAAATTTTTTATTTTTGTCTTTACAATGTCTCATCATTCATCAATGGAACAAGTAGTTACTTTCTCTACATTATTTTTTTGCATTCCATATTTACATACTCTGAGACATGTTATAGAGATTCAGCTGACTGATCAGTCTTTCATATTTATTTGCACAGATCTGTCCTCTTTATCTATTATTCTTGCAATGTTATTTGTCTTTATTTATCTATATTCTGCCTCACTATTTACTGTTACCCTTCTATCTCAGCCTCCAGTTCTTTTTTGTTTTGTCCTGATATTTTAGGACCAACCATCAATTATTATCATAATCGTTTGCAAGTAGGAAATTGCAGGCTGAGTTACCTAGGTATAATCAGTTGAAAACACGGAAGTCTCCCTATCTTAATCTTCATGAATGTTATCATAGCACTTCAGTTCTTGCAAAGTGCATTTCTGAGGTTTTGAAAATGTTTTCCTGGAGGGTTTCTTGGCAGTACCTCTAGAGGTATTACAGAGTATACTATTGTTTTTGACATATCTTATCCTCTTCTCCCATAATTCTCTTAGAATAAAATATGTTTTTGTTGTACTCAGTTCTGTTCTGTTCTATTTATTTCTTTACACTGAAAAAGGAGAAGTGCAGGACTTTTCTTTCTGAGATCCTTTTCTCTGTGATCGCTTTACTTTCAAGACACTAACATGCCAACTTTTTGGGCTTTATCTTTGCGGAGTTTTACAAAAGAAATATCTGTAGTGATTTTTTTTTAGACCTCACAGACTCTTTTACATCATACACTTAAGATGTGGTCTTTCAATGGGACTTTTGGGATTTAAATTAATATTAAACAAAACTATATTAGTCCTTAATTAAATGTCATGATTTCTAAATACTAGCAAAAAGCCAAGACACTGGCAGTCCAGACTTTTCTGTGGGTTTCAGACAGCCAAAAGAGCCACTTGGGTCTACCAGAAAGAATCTTTCTTCTCTCTGTCAGTGATACTCGCAAGTCTTTCTTCAGTGACAGCCGTTTTTATGCATTCAAATTAACAGCTGCTCACATTTAGACCTCTGCCCTGATTTTGTTTATCCATCTAGGCTGCGAACAAGAGCTCTTCAGCTGTGTCTAAAATTACCAAATAAGTCCCCTATGATGCCAAGCTGCTTTTTATTGTAAAGTTGTGAAGGCCCAAGTCCAAAGGACTGCTCTCAGTGCCTAGACTTTTAATTTTCTTCCCTGTTTTTATATTAGTTTTCAAAAGATTCTTCTTGTGCAAGAGAACTCTGTCAGGTGCTGACCAACACAGTCCATTGACATGGAAGCATGGTGAAGGGGTGGGAGGATGAGATTTGTATGTATTTATCGGAATCCCAGTATATAATTCAGCATCATTGAGAAAACAATTCATAAAATTATTTAGTAAATAAGTCAAATTTGTCTTTCAGAGTTATGAACTGTTTAATGCATAGAACTAGACCAGGAGAGCCCTTTTGGATGTCATTCTGGAGCTTCTTTGTGCTTCCCTGTATGGAAATCATGTAGACACTCAATATTTCTGAGGTGTGTAATGCCACACTGTCACTTAGGGTCACCCTGGGACAAGGATTGTCTGCTTCCCAGGACAGAAAAGAATAAGCATTCTGCCTCCTTTCTCTGCTACTCACCAAGAAGAGACCTCCTACACACAGGGAGCCCTGAGGAGACTGCCATGGTCTCACTTGTCTGTCTGAATCTCTCAAAGATCTTCAGCCTTGAAGAGGAATTATGCACTGAGGCATTCGTGTAGCATTTTGACTGGTCAATCTTTGTGACAACACAGAAAAGATGACAAACAACAGTGGCTGGAATTCACAGCAGATTAATATAGCTATGAGCACTTACAGTTAGAAGCCAAAACCTAAGTCATCCTTCCTATGGCTTTTTCTTATTCACATATAAGAACAAATGATACATGAGTCAGATGCCTCTGTGTAACTTAGAAAAACTCCACTGTGCTTGCACATATATGCAAAATAATGAACTTTGCTGCTGCTATAACCAGATGTTGGATGCCAACAGGACAGAACACCTCTAACATTATAGCTCGGTAGCTCTACTTACACATACTGACCGGTACGACAGTGCCATTCAGTCACCCTCCCCATGATCAAAGACATGTGGATGTCATTGGCAACATCCCAGAGGTTTGCAGTGTCTGTTTGGGGGTATATCAGTTCAGTACTCAGTGTTGTCAGTAAATCAATGTATCTGTTCCTTCACTGAAGTAGCTAAGCTTGCGATAAGTACTTTTTTTCTATACATTAGAAAAGTGCACTTTCTAAGGCATATTTTAGTATCAAATAAGAAAGTTAGAATTTTAGTTGTACAGTAAGATTCACAGACTATCTTCTTCCAGATAATATTTTTTTTTTTAGAGAGGACATATTGCATTAATTTCAATGGAACTATCTGGCCCAGAAGTTCCAAAATATTAACATGAACTTGTCATGTATAAAAATGCTAACTATGTTTCATGGTTTTGATTGCAAGATTAGAAAATCCAGGCCAAAAATTGGAAATATATAGATCAAGGAAAACACAATCAAAGATGATTAAATTAAAATGGAGTAGGTTTTTGGGACAGACATAAACAAATTTTTTTGGACTCATTACATTCAGTTTGAGTCTCTTACTCTGTCAAGAGCTTGCTTCAGCACAAAGAAGGTTAGACCTGTTAAAATTTGAAGTGATCTGTAAGAAAGTGGCAGGGATGTACCTGATTTTGACACAAAATTTAAGACACCAGAAAACAAAAGTTGGAAAAATTGCAGCCCTTTCTGACAGTTCTCAGGTGGAAGACAGGAAAATATTCAGTCAACAAGATACTTTGAGCTGACAAGTCTGTAGAGACAGCTTTTGCTCTGGATCCTGACTGTCTTCCCAAGTCTGAAAATTGCATGTTGCTGGGCAGTCAGAGTCCCTCCTTTCCATTACAACAAGAACTTTTGTTTTAAGGAATCAAGGTGACCACAGAAGACAAACACAAGGACTTTAGAAGTCTTTGCTACAACTTATACCTTGTACACAACTACAGCAGAACATAACAAGCTATAAGCATCAATGATTAAAATAGTCACTCCTCAACTTGCCCAAATCAAACAAGTCATAAGCCAGGCACATGGCTCTTTAATGTGATAGATAGGCTCTTGATGCATAGTTTTTCTTTCTCTCTTTTTAAGGGGATTACCATATTTCCACTGATGGCACCTTCCTACCTACGCATTAACCCTCCATATCTTCTTCATGTGTATGATCACCACATGAGCAGTCTGATCAGAATACATATATTTGGCAAGACACTGAAGTCCTACTTTCAGGTCCTGCTTTCATAGCAAAGCTATTCATATCAACTACAGTTTCATTCCAACAAGCTAATAAAATCCTCTAAAACCCTATATATCAGCAAAAAAGATTCCCCACAGCTGCAGCTATCAGCAAAAGAAGCAATTTAAGAGTTTATGGTGCACACTGGTGAGTGATGAGAAAGTCTATTCACTGGCCCATGCTAATGCATAGACATGTGTTAGTCTAAGTAAGTTTCTGGCAAGGATTTGGCGTTTTTATAGCTCTTTTTGGCAGTGCTTATAGCTGAGGTATAATTTCAGACTGGACAGAGCTGGATGGACAATTTCATCTCATCATACTGATGTTGTACAGAGCTGTTGGTCTCACTATCAGTCAAAAAGCTTACAGAGATAGAGAATGGAGAGAGAAAAGCAGAAAGAATCACATTTCAGATGAAACGCATTACTCCTGAGCTCACTTTTTCAAAAAAGTAAAGGGAAAAAGGAACTAAACATCTTCACATTATTTCATTCAACAATTAGGCCTAATTTATAATATGTAAGGTTTGGCCCATTCATTTCCCATTTTATTTATGGGCTTTTTTAATCAGCTTACATTTTGCTATAGTTCTTAGATGACATCAGTAGACCTCTGTCTGAAGTACTGCCATTGTCCCTGTCTCCTTTTTGAACCGCTTGCCAACATTTTTCATCTTCAACTATTGTTTATATCCTTTCAGTATTCTCCTCAGTTGAGCTCACAGTTCAGAAAATCAGCAGGCACTATTATTACTGTGTCCACATCTCAGAGACATAAGAAAGTGCTGATGGAGTGCACTAATTGCTAGAAGGGTAGACTGTATCATGTTCCTGTGACTGCAGCTCTGTATCTGATGTGTAAATGGCCTGGAAAAAGAAGTAAAATTGAGTGTGTGTGCCTCAACAATAAATTCAATTTTCGTGTCACTGAGAGAAAGCACTACCTGCATCACTACCTGGTGATTTTAACCACAACAGTGACTATGAAGTGTATGTAAGCCTTGATTGAGTTGCTACTCTCTGATTCTGCCAAGATCTTCAGTTCTTGTGAAATTATACTGCCATTTTAAATAGAATTGTTTGGATGTATTTCTACATTATCCACTCCAGTGAAAAAGAGGAATCTTATCTAGAACACTTAATGCATTTGCAAGGTCACAAAATACCCATCTCCAAAGACAAAATCTTAAAAATTACAGTATACCATCCAAAACAAGGTAGGAACTTGTTCTCTTTTTCTTGGAACACTGTATCTATCCGAGAGAGGTTTTCTTCTCATTGCAAATAATATATCTATTAATATCTATTATTTAGCAGTTTGATAGATTTGCTTTTTGAATCCAACATAAAAAGTTGAAGCAGATGAATGTAAAAAGAGGTTTCAGCTTTAAAAAGGCTGAATAATAATCAGATATAGAGCAGAATAAAGCCATCTTAAATTATTAATTGCAGCAATTCATATATTCAGTTCAGCCTCCTAAAGGTAGGTAGGCCATGTCCCACGTTTTGCCAAAAGGGGCAGATGTTTAAGTGATGGAAGTGCAGCTGCTCCCTCTAAGAAAGACCAGCTTGAAACCAGTACTCCAGACTAAAGAATAATGTAAAATAAATAAATTACATGACCTTTTTTCTAGCTTCTGCTCCCTGGACAACACATCCATCTGTAGAGCTGTGTTGATTCCTGGATGAAACTGCATTATCACAAAGGCAGTTGTGGGTTATTTTACCTGTGCAAAATTTCATTCCTTGAGTAATAAATAATCCCAGGATGAGTCAAGGTTCACAAACCAGATTTTTTCAGTGATGCTATGCTCACATTTGTAGAGGCACCACCCTGAAAGGAATGGCGACAGTTGGCTAACAAGCTTCAGAGTTTCCAATCAATTTATTTACACAATAGACTTAACAGTCATCCTGTACATTTCTGTAGGGAGACAGTAAACAGAAAATATTCACCAAGAAGCAATAAAATGCAAAGAAAGCCATCCTTTTCCAGAATCCTTCTGCAGCTTTCTAAAAGTTACTTTCATGTTGTTTTATGGGCAATAAAATCTTTAACACTCCATTCTTTCACAGATTGCTCTTTAGGTTTAAGTATGAGCTCGTAACAATGAAATATTTAACAACAAACTGTTTGTTAATGGACCAGCTCTGTAGTAGGCCTGAAGATTGGAGCATATCTAATGAGAGAACCAACTTGTGTGAAACTGTAAGACTGGTAAAGGGGGAAAATGGTCTTCTCAGGGTTTTATACTGACCTGCTACAAGGACAGTGTATATATGCAAAAGCATTTCTTAATATGAATTCTAAGTATTTGCATAGTGGGTTTCTTTTAGCTGGGAAATTCATTGTCTTTCTTCTTTTAAATTTTTTAAGTTCTGGGTTTTGTAGGATAGTAGAGACTAGAAAAAACCTAGTGTAGGTTGGTATCTTGTTAATACAGTGGTTCTAGTGGTGGTTGCATAATGTTGGTACTTTTCTGGACAATTTAATATTACCAACAGTTGCATTATATCCTGCTAGCATTTACACAACTGTTTTATTTTAGGAAACCTCTGTTGTGTCAAAGATTGAAGTTTATCTTTGCTAGAATCTTTCAGGGAAAAACAAAAGCTTTCTATCTTCTGCTTTCTGCAATTTTTTCTTTACATATTTTTTATCTCTATGTTTGCAAAGAAATAACTCTCAAATTCATAACTTCTTTAGGGGAACATGATACTAAATTCTTTTTGTAATGCTTATGATATGGATGGAAAATGATGAAGAGTAGAAAAAGATATGCCAAAAGCTCTTATACTGTGTACTTTGACTATACATTTTTCAGCTGCTATCTAATAGCTTAAGATACTCAGAGTTAAAGTAAGCATTTTAGATTTAATTACAGAGAAGGTGTTTCATACGTTTGTGTATATAACAACCCTCCAACATTTATTTCCTCTAATGCAGAGTTTTCCATTTAGATGATTCAACTTGAGGCATACCCTAATTTTAGTAGCTCAATTTGCACAGAAGTCTTTCAAAAGTTAAAGTACCTTGAAGAAAAAAATAAAAGGACTTTTTATTTTTTATTTGTTCACTACAAAGGCAGCGTTCCTATATATGTAGTAGTGTCCTCAGACATTGCAAACACCTGAGCTACCATACTAAATATATGCTGCAAAACATGTAGGTAATGCTAATACTGCTTTCACTATCAACATGAATCTAGCAGTAGTAAAGTTCAGATGCTGAACTACAGTTAGAATTAAGAAGGTGTTTTCTCACTACTTGAGCACTGGACAGTGCAGTAGATCTTTCCAAGTCATGGCTGTTCCTAGACAGAAGTTATGTCTCATCTTGCTAGATTCATTTTTAACTTCTTATTTTCCTGTATAAAACATGATCCTTTGGATTATATCATTTATAGATAATGATAACATATAATGGACTGCTGTACTCCTGGTAGACATTCAGGAAAGCAGAACTATTAAATGATGTTCTGTGCGTGCTGTGAAGCTATATCATTGTGGAGGAAATGCACTGAAGAATTTTTTCCACCCCTGTTATTTGTTCTCTCCAGGACTCAGATAATGCAAGTATGAAATAGCTAAAATAATTTCCTCTATCAGTTAGAAATGTGAGAAGAGACACTTTTTTACATTTTGAAACGCAAAGTTTTCTAAAAGTGCACCATGTTACCATATAAGGAAATTATCTAGACAGAATTAACCCTGTTAATGCACATATACTTAGATGGGGCTAAAATATATTCCTCATGAGCTTCTGTGGGTCTAAAGATATCTGAATGGACTGGAGTTAGCCAGGTTTTACACTGGTGCCTAATATCAAATTCATTCTGTATTTTAAATAATTACTTGTTATTGAAAATTTAAGGAACGTGCATACATGTTATCATATGGTTTGAATAATTTCAATAGCATTTATATATATAAAAAAAATTGACAGACCTGAATTCCTTATGCAGATTCTGTCTTTGACACATAAGTGGACATATATAAAATAAGAAGTATGAATTTATATAAAACTTTAGAATTTTAAAATTTTGAGCCTTTTCAGCAACCGTTTCTTTTCTCTTAATCATCTTTTCAACTTTTTAAACCTGCAGTATAAAGGTTAGTTTCTCCAAGGTATAAAGAACTCAGCTGCTAAGTAAAAAACATATTGTGTACAGTGATAAAAACTACAAAGTTCTGTATCAATAGGAGTTCTGGTACGGCAGGTGACTGTTGATTGCTACCGAAAACAGCACAGATCTCAGTGCAAACTAATTTTTGCTCTGTTTCTCAGAGGAGATATGTATGTATGTGTTGCATCCTCATTAACATTTTAATTTGGTTCTAACTCAGGTTTTGAAGCAAATCTTCTGATCAACTATCCAAAAGTTCTTTGATTCATATTTCAGAGGAGTCTCTGGGATGCAAACTGGGGTCTTTTGGATTAATCTAAAATGGAAGATGCACTCCAGGGGAACCTCTAACCACTCCCAGGCATTGAATCCATGTGATCAGTCTAGAGACCACCTGAAGTAACAATCCTTCTAAATGTTTATGGTGTAAATGTCAGCTCCTTAGTGCCATCTGTTTCTCTGCAGATACAGTCCGGTTGATCTGCACTACTTGCTAATGTAGACATCATTATATTTCCATCCTATTTCAGCTCGTTTGCCTCCTTGGCCTGAGCAGCTTACTTTAAACATGTGCCAGGTATCTCTTTTCTGTGGTAGTTTAGAACTGTTACTTGACAGAAACCACAAAAAAATGCCACATTAATTCCTTTCTTGGTCACTTTGATCCTTTAGACAGTAATAAACAATGATTGTGTGGCAAATCATGAGATTTTCTTGCTAACTCACATGAAGTTTTTATAAATACTCTGGATAATAAAAATATGGGTAGAACTCTTATGTCCTCATCTGTGTTTTTATTCTTAACCCAACATTACATAGTTGTCACCTAAGCCTCTTCTACAGTATTCCTTCTCCTAGTCCTTGCATGTATCGCATTGGCCTCTGTCTTTCCAGCTCATATAATTCACCTCCTTATTCTTGTATTACCTTTGTCTTGAGGTTCTTCTTCAAATTTTGGGAAGTGCAGAGTTTCCATATGAGCTTTCTTGTGGGTTGCAGTCATCTCAGGTTTCTTTTGTTGTTTTTTTTAACCCAATGTCCTTTTCTATTAGTCTACTAGTCATGAAATGTTCTACTCACATTAGTTATACAATAACGAATAATATTCTCTCTGATAATGTGAGACTTGCAAAGCGGCATCTTTTATCTATTCATAATAAGAATGAAATTTTTTTGGGTTTTTTTTTTGTTTCAAGTTGGGTTTAAATAGGTAATATCAATGCTGACATCATCATACAAATTACTTAGAATAAACGTACACTTCAGGCTCACTTTTAGTGTTATGTATCTGTTCCAAAAACTTGACAAAGGATCACATTGTTCTGCATGGTCAACATATTCGCCATAAAACGAAGTATCCAATTGACTGTTCCATAACAAAAGTCAGAAAATAAAATGCCATTTTTTCCCAAGATCACATGTGGGATAGTATAACTACGAAGTGTTTTTTACTTTTTTTATAATAAGTGAGCAACACCTTATTAAAATGAAAAGACACATTTTAATCAGAGGTAATTGCATAAATTAATGGGAAAAGGGAAATCTAATCTGACTTGATCCAATCTCCCTCACTTCTGCTCAGGAGAACTTAAAGGGGCTATTTTTTGTTATGCCACTAGGGAACATAATTCAGTCCTAATGTCTAAGCAAAGTTCTTATGAATATTTCACTTCCTACAAGACTTACACACATATTTCATACAGAAAGTGGGCCAAAGCCCTTTCAAGGGTTGTGGAGACAACAAACTTGGATAAGCAAGTTCAAAATACTTATAAAAAGTTCAGATGAAAGGCATTCAGCTATCCTGAGTCTGCCTGAAGTTAGTTTCTCTTCCTTTACAGATGTGCTTTTTTCACTCATTCATGCACATTTTCAGGATTATATAGTTTTGCTCTTCACAGGTTGTGAACCAGGGTGATGGAATCAGTGCATTCAGCTCCCAGTAGTTAGCAGTGGACCATGAATATCTACTGAAGAGCAGGGAGCACAAGCAGAATTTTCTTTGTTATATCCATTTACTGTGGGAAGAGGGGAAGTCCATTATAATTCTAGCAGGTTATACCTGGAGAAAACAAGGAACATTAAGTACTGAACCAAAAAAAACTGACTTGAAATTGGACTTGAAATTTAGCTGTAATTAACTATGGAGAAGAAATCACAACACCCTTATAAAACCTCATTAAACAAGGTTTCAATGTATGCTGATGTGGAAAAAATTGCCACAGACAGTGAAGACATAATTATGTGTACACCCTCAAATTGGCCTTTCTCAGTGGAGAAGTTGTAGTGGGGAAGCTAACCGGAAAAGCTCATTTTCTTTGGGAGTAACTATTTCAGCTTGGGCTGTGAACTGTAATAACTCAGTCTGGACTCATACATTTTGCACAAACAAGATGAGTGCTGCAAAGATTTCCAGAGTTCACCATAGAAACAGATCAAATTAGCTGTCTCTATTCTTTTTCCCCCTTCAGGGACTCCATCAGTCTTTGTATATCAGAAAATGAAAACCTACAAAACTACTGATGGAGCACTAGAAGAATTCCTGAGACAGTGCAGGAAAAATGAAGTTTCAACCCAGTAGGGGAATAATTTCTCATTTTTTTTCTTATGCATGCACTCACAGTGAAAAATGTTCTTATTATTTCACTAAGAAGATATTAAATATAAATAAATAAATATGTCTTTCTGGACCACCCCACCTTGTACCATGATGACAAATATGGGCTTGTTTTCATTGTTCAGTCCCTGCGAATCTTTTTCTGCTGCTCCTTGTTTTATCTATTTACATAAGCAGGAGAGAAAAGTAAGAAAGTTTTTCTATTGAAACCTTCAGATTTTGTGTATCCACTGAGGATTGTTTTGGAGATAACTAGAGTTGTTAACTGAACTTTGTTTCATAAGCAAATGATGGCCCCAATTCTGTAAACTCCATATGCATTATTTCCTTGTTAGTTTGCAGGAATAGACCCTTTGGACAATTGCAAGCAAAAGCTTTTTCTATTTAATTAGGAAGCCACAAAATCATGAGGCAGTCCTCCAGGAAAAACTAATTGCACAAGTCAAGGGAACTATTTAACTGGAGTGATTATAGGGTTGCTGAATATGAGGAAAGTCACAAATTCAGTGCAGTAGATATTCCTTTGGTGCCATAAATATATTTTTTAAAATGTTTACCCTGTAGCAATGCAGTTTGTTATCTCCTTTTTTTAAAAAAAAATCTTCTATTTCTCTGTGGAAAACTTTGAAAAGCTTTGTATTTCAAAACAGTTCTGCTTTCACATCATATTTGTTGCAAAACTATTTAAATAGGGCATTGTAGATAGGCACATGTATAACATACAAAAGTCTTTTATTTATCTTATTCTATTCTATTTATCTAATATATAGGCATATCTATCTTAATAGAGTATTTTGCTTTGAACTTTCAGGAAATGCCCTCTTTAAGATTCAGTATATAACTTTCAGACTCTTGAAAAATTACAGAAAAAAATACGCATTGTAATTTCATTACATTATCTTGATACCAAATTATTCTGTTTCTAAAATGATACAAGTATCTTAATTCTCCAATCAACCATACTGACTAACATGTCTTACTTCTGTGAACTACATGTGGGGTGCATCTGGGAAATTCTGATGAGGTTGCACCAAGATCTCAAAAGAAAAGTTATATTTATACATTGAGGCAAATCTCTTCTCACCTTCCCTCATCCCCTTAGTTGGACTAGTAGAAAGGGAATGAAGTGAAGCACTTTTTATTTCAACAAGTGGTTGCAAGGACTTCTCTCTCCACCAGAGCAGCAGTGTGGAAAAAAGCCATTTCCTCTGCTCCCTCAAAAACAAAGAATGCACCCTTCTCCTTCTCCTCCTCCTTAGTCCCATGATCCTCTTGCTTACTTCCACGCTATGCTGGGCTCTGACGGTACAAGTGGCACCCCCTCTAAACCACCCCACCACCAGGCATGCATGGGGCAGCTGTCTGTCTGAGGCTCTCTGCTGATGCAGGCAGAAGCCTCTGTTACTCTCAGGCAAGCTGTGGCTTCAGAGGGCTAATTGGGGAGGGCTGACTAGGAGAAAATACATAGCTTAAAAATGAGAGCTGATATTCCAGCTGAAGAATAACATGATCGCAGGAACTGAATTGAAAATCCAAGACAGGTTTGTTGGATCCATGCCCAAATCCAGCTTCCACTCTGGGATCTGATCAATTTACTGCAAAACTAAAATATTAGGCCAGTATGTGCAATCAGTCATCTCTAGATACACAGTCCACAGCTTTAGAGAAAATTTTTGCCCTGAAAGATGATTTTTCAAATACCCCTAACATGGTCAAATCAAAGATAATATCCATTTTGATTAGGCCACCCACTTACCCCTCAGTGAGGTCCACAGTGGTTTCATGTTAAATTTACATTTTAAACTTGATCTTTTACAGATCTAGGGCTAGTCAGGGAGAGGTCAGTCACAGCAGTTCTATTGTAAAAGGGGAAAAACATTCTTAACGGGCTTATGTTCCAGCATCTCTACAGCTTTCCAGCAAATTCACCAGTATACTAGTGTAGCAGTGCAAGGTTTCATCCCCCTAAATAATTCTTTCTTAGGGGTGTGACAACCTGAGAATTACGGTGTTACAGAAAAATGTCTAGCCACAGAGGCAGCTGGCAGCCCTCCTAAATTTTGTCCATCTTATTGCATGCACATTATTGTGGACACCTGCATGAAAATGTTGTTTTGTTTGCCCTAGTTAGTGCCCAGCAGTATTCACCTATTTCAAATTTATTATAAGTGCTTATTATATACGTGTTATTATAACATTACTACAGAAATATACCAGGACAGTATAAAACAGAGAAAGAAATCAGCTGCTACAATGAATGTACAGGTGGAATAAATTCTGATTCTCTAACAGTATCTAATTATAAGGGGGCAGAGGAGAGATAAATTCAGTATTAAAAAAAGAGGAAAAAGAAAAATATGTACTATGTGAGGAAGGCAACCATAAACCACATTATTTTCTCAGAAAAACCTTGCTAGAACATTTATGCCCTTTCAGAAACACATGTATAGTAGGGTAAGAACTTTTATCTCCATTGGGAGCATCACTGTTACCATGAAGAAGTTTAATTAGCAGAATTGATAAGTATATATTTATGTCAGTGTAATAGTGTCTTCTAGATCCATGAGGCTATCTGTTTTTTATTGTCTCAGGCCTCAGAAGACAGTCTCTGTTTCCCTGTAAGATGCAAGCCAGACCCACCTTCACCTGGAGGTAAGGTGCAATGAGGGAAGAAAAATTTTTATCAAGTATACCGGATGTGTATTAAACAGAAGATTTGACACTGATAGGGTATAAACTGTCTTTCTGCCCCATCTTTATACAGCACCTTGTACCATGGGTTCTGCTCCAGTAGGGTCCTAGCTTCTATTCTGTCTGAATAAGTAGCAACAACAGCCAAAATGGTTTACAACCACCCTGTACCTTTTTAATGACAGAGGCTATAGAGCAATTGGTAGAGTTTGAAGTGGCATCCAGCAGGACTTAGAATTATTATGAACATCAGAAATCTGTATCTGTAAATTAAGAAACATCATGCTGGAGTTCAGCTTTAGAAATCCCAGTCAGCAGTTCTATAATATCCATATATGTGTGTGTCTCTGTGCACATATGCATGCATGTACGTATATATAGCCTGTGGAGACATACTCAGGAACAGCTGGTAAGGACAGCAAGCTCAGCAGGAGAGGAATGAACACTCATCCCCTTTCTGTCAAAATAATGTACCTTCCACCACATTTTCCTTTTAAATTATTTCACAAAGCAGTTCGTTAGGACTTTCAAGCATCTGCCAAATCTCCTTTGACATTTTGATTTCTATGTCACTTACCTCACCCTAGGCTGAGGATACACCATAATATAATTTCTTAAATTAGGCTGACAAATGGCACTCCATTGTTTCTGGTTACTGCTGAGGTTTTAATATGTAGATATCAAAATTGAATGCATTACTGGCCTGTACTATGCACAGGGTTTGTGGTCTTACCTGATCCTAAAGCCTGTAAAGCCCTGAGACTCTGACAGGCACATCTACCTGTCTTGTTGTTGTGGTTTAGCCCCGGTCAGCAACTAAGCACCACACAGCCGCTCGCTCACTCCCCATTTTGGAGAGCACATCTTAGACATAAGTGCATTCAGAGAAGGAGTATTAATGATACATCAGCAAATAGCTTAGTTAATAATCCATAGATTAGCAAGTGAACATGCCCTGCATTTAGATGAACTTTCACCATTCTGGTTATTCAGTTTTTTTAGAGTTAGGACAAACAGTTCTGTGAGCACCAAAATAAAACTTCATTTCTTATGGTTGCCTCATTTTTTGTTGCACTTGATATCTAAGTCATCTGTTCCTGGAGCTTTTTGCAAGCATTCATTGTAGCAGCTTCTTATGCTAATTCTCTATGTCTAATAAGATTGGCCTTCCATTCATTCAGGACAGGTATGTAGTGAATTTCTATTTCATCAGCTATTTTCATCAAAATAACAGTCTTTTAATGTCTTTCAAAACCTCTTTTCTTCTGACTAATTTTCTTGAAATTGTCAACTGTTTTTCAGACTTGTTGAGTGGGGTAAACAGAGAGACAGACATGGTCATATAGGAATCATATAGGAAATTGAGCTAAAAATTTAATAGAAAAATGCCTATCTGAAGTGATATAATTATAAATTATCTTGACATGAGTTCTAACTGGAACTAATGTCAGTGAAGATCAGATGGGAGGCATGTATATAGGCAGGAGTAGACAATAACTTGGAGGCCATTAAGAAGTCAGACGTGTGTCTGTTATTAATGATCAGCAAAACAGAGTCCTGCTCCCCTCCCACAGTGTTACCATTGACATCTGCTGCTCCGTAGCATAGCATATTACAGTCTGAGTGCCATTTTGGGAGGAACTGATTTCCAGAAGGAGGGGTGAACCTTGAGTGAAACAAAGCAAAATGTTTTCCATTGCCAAACCCCAGAATGAATTTAAGGTAATTAACAAGCAATGTAATCTGGTGTGTACAACTCAGGAGGAGTTCTTCCTCCTACTCTTTGGCTGGACTGTCTATGTATTACAAGGTCTTCAGGAGGGGACTGTCTTTCTGTATCCGTTGGTAAATTGCAAAGCACCGAGGTGCCTGATTTTAGCTGGGGCTAAATGCTGTTGAAAGACAAATATGCTCTGTGCTGTAATATTGAAGTTGTCTTTTTCTAGCATCTGTTTGACCCATGGAGAGCTGTGGGCCAGTGTACAGCTGTATCAGGGCTTGAGTACCAAGAGGGTCTTGCCATCCCTGGACGGTGGCACTGGCTCCAGCATTACTGCACCTTGTCAACTCCTCCCATGTAATTTCCTGACAATTTATATAGCATTGTTTTGCCATAACCAGCTGTTTAAAAGCATCCACACCCATCATATTTACCCACACTTGGCACCCACCCCAGACTCGTATTTAAGATACCTGTGCCCCCTTCACACCCCTGCTATGGCCATCAGTGGTGTGCTAAGGGGAGCTGTCAAAGGCTCCCAGAGGGGAAAGGCACAACCTGTCACTGTTCTTAGGGCCATAAGTCCTCAAGACCTTCACATCCTTCTAAAAACTGAGATGCTTCTGATCAGAAGTCACTGGGAAGGTATCTGTGCCATCAACCTTACAGAAACCTGGATAGTACAATTTGAAATTGGATTCTGTGTTAGTAATTAGCTGGCAGGTGCTACTTTCATAGTTGACATCCTCACTGATGATGTACAAACAGGGAAGTAAATATAACTATTATAAATTTCAACCTCTATAGCAAATTAAGAGGAATTAACTCAAAAATACCTAGGGGAAAAGGACAAAAATCTGATACAGACCCCATGTTTTTTATTATTTTTTTTCAAAGTGCTGATTTTCTGGTTTTAAGCCACAGAGGAAAAGGAGAGAATCAGGTATCAGTAATCGAGTGGCCGTTTAAATGAAATGTGTATTTATTTGTTATTTTTATTCCTTGTCTCTGTTTCATTAATTTGATTTCTCTGATACTAAAGCATAGGGATCTAAATAAGAAACACTGAATTTACTCAGAGAAGTCATCTTTGGAGCTTACTAAAGCCACAATAATTGTTGTTTTCTAGATTTACAGGGCTGTGGTCTTCTTAGTATTAGTTTTTATTTTATTTTTACCCTAGTTCACAGATACAAAACTTTAAGAGAACAGGGTCAGCAGCTTTGTGTGAAATGTAGGCTCAGCAATTGCCTTTAGTTCCTCTTTCTTCAGTAGGCAGCATATGAATAAGCTTTGAGGAGAGAATGTTCAGACCTTGAAAATGATACAAGTAGTTTGACAATGCAAATATTAGCGGAAAAGAAGGAAACCCAGGCATAAAGATGAGTTAAAATACAAATAATAAAATAATTTATTTAGTATAATTTTAACCCTAAGCAGAAAGAAAGGTAAGGGAAAAGTATGCAAATAAAAATTCCAGATGCCATGCTTACTCTTCTTTCTGTTGACTTCCACTAGTCATCACCTATATCATAAAATATCTGTAAAGATTTGGAGATCACAGCAATCACACTGTGCATGAGACCTGGCATATATTAATGATGTATTTGCCACTAGGGCTACAGCTCATGTCCATAGTCCTCATAAATTTTAGGAAGAACAAGCAAGAGAGGCTCCTATCTGATGTAAATTGGTAAAGATCTATTGACATCAGTGGTGCTGGGCTGACTTACACCACCTGAGGAAGCAGCCTTGCTTAGCCATTGACTAGATGCTGCCACTAGTGAACAGAATGAGCCAAATAAACTGCAGCTAGGACTTATCACAATTCACTGGATTCCTTAAGAAGTCGTGATTCTACGTACATAGTCCAGTTACAGATAAATTTAGAGATAGATTTATCTAGGAAATGCCAGCAAGCTTCAGATATATAGGTATAGATAGATATAGATATAGAGAAAATTTCTTCATTCTAATCTTAGCCACACTGCTGGAAATCCAGCTGGATTCTGCTGACATTTATGGAGTTGATTTTAGCCATGGTACCAGAAACTGGAGAGAAACTTTAGAAATAGCTGGTAAAGAGAAAGGGTTTTCCATCCACGTTCTTCTGTTTTGTTCTGGGGAGACCTGTCATCTCAGTATGTTTCCCATACTCAAGCTTTAAGCACTGCATATTTATCCACACTGCTGAGACAGCACCACCATCGTGCCTGCCTTTCCTGCAAGAATAATGTGTTGCAGTGACACACCAGTTTTCCAGCACAGGGTAGTGTCCATGGTTATCTTCTCTCTCAATGTACAGGGAAGCTCAGAGTACACTCCATTGCCTTCAACTCACTTCTTCAGATATGTAGCCCATGGCTTTCAAGAGAAAATCTTCCTGGCTTTTCTTTGCCTCAGTTCCACAGGCATCTCCAAGTACCTATGGGTATCTCATCCATTTCCTCCCTAACCTCACTGCAGGCTATAATCATGTCCTAAGATACAAGAAATTTCACAGAGGGTTCCTCACAACAGTGGCTGTTACCAAAACAATGCAGGTTTTGGGTCATACCAAATTTCCCAATTTCTTATCACACCATTTCAGCAAATGGCTACAAAATGAACTGCGTGTATTTATGCAACCACAGTAAACTCACTTGAAAATTTCAGGGAATTTATCTGTTTATTTGTTCTGAGTAATCTGTTTTTTTCTGGCTGACTACTGATCCTTTCAAAGCATTCAGCCAGCTTCTGGCTCCACATAATGTTTAGTTTTTAAAATACTATACACCATGAAATCCTCCCCACTTAACTCTTTCAAAGTCATGATTTTATCAGGCATTTTTTTCATCATAACAGTTTATAGGTTGTATTTCTGAGTTCAGGGACATGTTACACCTATGCCATAACCCAGGGTAAACCTCTCACCTAATTACCTGTCAAAACTAGCATATTACATCTGCAATAAAAGTTACTCACACTTTCTGTTGACCTGTCTTTTTTGCACTTGGTTAAGCAAACCTTTGAGCATGTGGAGTGTGCTGAACTGTCAACAGCATTGAGGGGTACGTAGGTAAAGCACACTGTCTGATGCAGCCCTATTCTCCTACAAGGAAAACCTTATGTGCAGTCTATGTATGGACTTCTCTTTCCTTCATGACTCCAATTCTGGTTCACGTCTCATCTAGGTCACACTCTTTAGGGGACAGAAGAGCTAATGGACCAGGAGATACAGATCCCTTTAACTTACTGAACTCTTCTCTTTCCTTTCTATAAAAGCAGCTTTACACATGATCATGCCCACCATAAATCCACCTGTGATACACCTCACATTTTGCATGACGCCAACAGCCCACCAAGACTTGAAAACTAATAGTTTTATGGAAAGCTGAAGGAATGACTGGCTTTCCAGTAAGCAAACAAGAGTTGACTGGTTTTCACAGTTTCCGTTCTTCCTCTGTCAACTATTGCTATTTGGAGTTTGAAGCTGAGCTGAACATTGTTTACTTGATATCTCTCATCATCACTATAAAGACTTTCCCTGTTGTCCCACAAACATGCATTGTTTTCAGGATTTGCAGTCAAACATTTAGCCTTCTCTCCAAACTCTTCAAACAGGAATTTGTCTCAGGTGTCAATAATACTGGAGACAGATGTTAGAAACAACTGTGCTGTTTTTCAGGGCTTTATCTACAAATCATGCTGAGAAGAGACCTTCCATCAGTAATTACCAAGTATGTACTGTATATACACACACTATAAACTACATAAAAATATACCTATATAACTTTACATATATATATCTCTAAATATGTAAGAGTGTAACTCTTATGGACACATACAGTCATAAAATGCCATGATACAACACCTGAATTCCTTTAATAATTTTTTAAACTGTTAAACAGCTGAATGTGCTATGATCTGTTAGGAAAATCCTGACCTCTACAGATATTATTATATTAATTTTAATAAATCTCAGATCAAATTTAGATGGATGTGGTAAGAAATACATGTCCATTATCACAGTTGAGCAGAGTAAGAATAATAATAAAAGAGGGGAAAAAAACAATGAGCTGATATCATATAGTTTATTCAGGCAAGATATCATGCCAAAACAGTTCCAAAGTATTTAATTAGTGAGGTCCATAAAAGATGTCCGAATAAATTTGTTTTACTCAATTTGTTACATGCCTAGTTTATCAAGAACAATCTAATGGAACTTTTTTGTTAAATTAATAATATTTCAGATTGCAAAACAAATTTGGTTAACTGATTGGAAATTTTATGCATTCTATAAAGGGGAACAGTTTCCATTTTTAGGAGAAAAATGGTTCCAACATTCACCAGTTTATTCAGTGCCAGCAAGGTTTAAAGATATTCAGCCATGTGCATCTAATAAATTAAAGTCATAAGAGAAAGTTGGACAGCTCACAAAGAAACAGAATCTCTTGCCTGCAAACACAAGCTTTAAAGGGAAAATTAGGTGTATACTTTGTATCTGAAGTAAATGGCATGGAGAGAGAATGCAATATAGTAGAAAATGTATTGTTATCTGAGGCTGCAAAAATCTATCCTGCACAGTCAGTCATTAAACAGAGATTCTGTATGGATAAACTCCACATTCTTGCCAGCAGATCAAAGGCAACTTGGTGAACACAGAATTGCCTACCTACTTTATCTTCATACAAATGAGCTGAAGTGCCCTTGGCAAAGAATGCAAAGTCATCCCAACAGAATACAGATTTAATACTGCTGTAACTAGGTATTTTATTAAAGCTGCAATGAAGTGTTCGCACGGACAGAAATTTCTGATGAACAACATTTCAAACAACAAGTAGTAGCTATTGTTTGTCCAGTAAATTAATTTGTCATTGTGATGAGGAAAGACCCAGCAGACCATTAGGAAAAATATTTTTTTTTAAGAAAGCCACTGAAAGTATCTATTTGTAGGGAGCTGGGAGATATAATTCATTAAAATGTTGTTTTGGATAAATTCTTTGTTGGAAGAAATACCAAGCAACCAGAAGAGTCTTTTTTTGCCTCTTTCTTATCATTATATAAAGTGATAAGACCTAAAGAGCTGCTAGACCTAAAATATAGATAGATAGATATATAGTCTTTAATTCAAGATAAACCTCATTCTTATTTTAAGTCCTCTCTAGTCAGGAAATACAATGAGATAATATTATATTGGAGAAAAATGGGAATACCTCTTTTTTTTGTTCTTTCTTCATGTTAAATACAGGCTATTACTACTATTAGACATAAGCCAGGTAAATGTTCTTAAAATGTTAGGAACAGAAATTATAGGAATGATGGATTGTAAGGAATGGATTAGCAAATGTAAAGCAAGAACAACCACTATAACATTGCCCTTGATGGAGATTGCTTTGATTTGGATTGAATTTATCCCAAAACAAAACATTTTATTTGGGTTTTCTAATGATAATTTTCAAACAGCTTTATAAAAATAGGTATTCAATATTTTACTTTAACAAAACAAAATCTGAATTCATCTTTAAAGAAGAAGTAATCTTGATGGACAAATCCTATTCAGCTTTATTAATAAGTAATGAATTCCAAACTCACAGTATAAATTTTGATCAATTTAGGGAAAAGGAAACAGCAATCAAAATGCCAAATTTCTCAGTGAGCTCTTTTCAGCTTCTTTCAGAAGCTATGATTATTTTTCTCACTCAATCAGGTGGGTTGGGCAACTTTAATCTACTGTTTCAAAAAGTATTTCGTACAGTAGTTCTTCAGCAATACTCCTCAATGCCGTATGAGGGTTACCTTAGCATATTTTTTTCTAGGAATTCCTGTGCATAACTTTTGGGTTACCTATCATAACAAAACAAAGTAAACAAACAAACAAAAAAAAATTGAATGGAAGCAAGAAAACCTAATCTGTGACTCAATAACAGTACAGACTATACATGTGCATATACCCAGGGAAGAAAATTTCCTTAGAACTTTCTAGTTTCTAGTAGCTTCCCTTCTCTGCCTCTTACAGCCTACTCATTTTCCATCAAACCCCTCATGCCTTACTGCTAAAATGACCTCAGGGCCTCAATTTTATGAGGACCTATCATGGGTACAAGACTTTTACGGGGTTTAAAGTTATCTGAGGTGCAGACTGTACATGAGAAAATATAGCAATTTAAATAAGATGAAAAATATTAATCTCTGCAGGCATTCAGAACTGCCTGTCACATGATTGTTGGTCTTAGTATTCTCACATGAACTCTTTAATATACAGTAATTGCTTACTGTGCTACTATATAAATAACACTGGGCAGATAGTTTAGACAAATACCTCTCCTTTTGCTTTGGTGACAGCTAAACAAATCATTAACAGTGCCTAGACTACCCTATTGCTGCAAAGCATTTGAACAAGAAAAATAATGGTGTGGGATAAAAATAGTCTTTAATTATCTCTAAAATGAATTTGCTGCCCCATAAACCATTATGGCCTTTTACACTGACCCGTTACACTGGAGTACTACTGTGAGTGCCTGTACATATTTTCAAAAGTCAGGGTACAAAAGCTATTATAGAAAGATACAAGGAGCAGGTACAAGGTAACCTTGTGGAAGTTGGAGTAGAAATGGGTGGAAAATGGAAAAAAAAAAAAAAACCCTGGCAAAATGCTTAGCTGATTTATTTTAGCAGTATTTGTGACTATCTCCAGCCATAAGAAAAACTGGACTGTCACTGATCTCTATGTGAATGTGGGAAGCTCAGCATCACTCATGTTTCTGCACAAGCATTGCACACATTTTCTCCCTGCTTTTTCAAGCCTTCAGAAAGGTCAGAAAGCAATATAAAGGTTTTAAAATGTTAAGTTGCAATTAAAGATGTTTCAAACTTTTGAAATTAATTTTTAAGACTTTTTCTGAAGTTTTCTGAAGTTTTCATTAGACAGCAGTGACTTCATATGTGGTATACATACATAATATGTATTTATAATAAAGCAAATATGTATACTGTATGGACAGTGCATTTAGTGGGATAACCCCACAGAAGTTAACAAAAGCTTTGTCACTGGCCAGAGTAAAACTGGGATTTCACGCTGAATATTTAATTCTGGTATTGAACTCCTGACCTTCTATGCTTTACAGTTTCAAAGGCAAGATATGAATGAACTCAATTAATTCCACAAATTAAAAGACTCCAAATCTTTTAGCCTATTATACCTCCCAGAGGTTCCTTCTAATATTATGAAAAAGCATGTTGACTGTAGGATGTTATTTCAAGAACATCTAATTTTACATTTCTGACATAACACTTCTGATCTTAAAATTAAGAATCTAGAAGAGTAATGACTGGAATGATTCTGAAATTACTACAAACAGTCTGAAAAAGAAGGGCTTTTTCCTGATGCATTTTAAAAATTGTAAATAACTTGAGCTCACCCATTTAATCCAGAGAAGAAACTATAGGACCCACAAATAAATAAGCAACTGCACAAAGTTGTCCTAGCATGTCTACTATTTACTAAAACAAATGTTTCATGTCACTCAATTAAAAAGTTAAAATAAACCAAGTAAAACCTTCATTTTTCAAACAAAAATATCTGAGGAATTTTGTTATTTAAAAACAAATGTTTTCAAAGATGTTGAATATTCTTCAATAAAGATTTGAGCGCAATCTTCAATATTATTATTATAAGGCTACACAAACTCTGAATGTTAAAACCAACACATCCAACAGTTCACTGAAATAATTAATGGTATGAAAACCCAAGTTTTCCCTACTTGTCAGTCTGTAAGAACATAGTATTATATATTATAAGAACATTGTATCACGAATAGTGTGGCCGGCAGGAGTAGGGAAGTGATCCTCCCCATGTACTCAGCACTGGTGAGGCCACACCTTGAATATTGTGTTCAGTTTGGGGCCCCTCACTATGAGACAGACATTGAGGTGCTGAAGCGTGTCCAGAGAAGGGCGATAAAGCTGGTGAAGGGTCTGGAGAACAAGTCTTATGAGGAGTGGTTGAGGGAACTGGCATTATTTAGTCTGGAGAAGAGGAAGCTGAGGGGAGACCTTATTGCTCGCTACAACTACCTGAATGGAGGTTGTAGCGAGGTGGGGGTTGGTCTGTTCTCCCAAGTAACTAGCAATAGGATGAGAGGGAATGACCTCAAGTTGCATCAGGGGCGGTTTAGATTGGATATTAGGAAAAATTTCTTTACTGAAAGAGTGGTCAGGCACTGGAACAGGTTGCCCAGAGAAGTGGTGGAGCAACCATCACTGGAGGTGTTCAAAAAGTGTGTAGACGTGGCACTTCAGGGCATGGTTTAGGGGGCATGGTAGTGTTGTGTTGACGGTTGGACTTGATGACTTTAGAGGTCTTTTCCAACCTTTATGGATTCTATGATTCTATGATAAATGCCCTACTGTGTCTAACCAAGCATCCATCTAAGCTCTGTTTATGTCTAGGACAGTGGCAGAGGAGATTCTGGTTAAAGAGAGCCCTCAAAGCTGCCAGTTCCTGGAGTCCCTTCTCCTCAGCAACTCTTGTATTAGGGATGCTTAGTCCTTTTTGTATCCATTTACGGATAAATAGCACAAGAATTTTTCTACGCCTCTATGAAACTACTTATCTGCTACCACAACCTTCTGTGGGCAACAATTTCCAGATGCCATAACCCCAGAAACTATTTTTGTTATGCTGCTTTTGTCTGCTAGAATTCTTCTGGAAAGATGACAGATTTAGAAAGTCTAAAAATCAGAACAGCACATGGAAAAGCCTGAGCAGTCTTACTGCTGTGGCTCAGCTGCTCAAACACTTTGTATTTTCCTCAATAATTTTGTTTGTTGTTATGTTTGTTCTTATGTTTGATTGTTGTTGATTTGACAGTTCCTATGCTATAAGTACTTTAGAAAAGTGAAAATCATGAGAAACCAGAAATATCACCAGGGTAACGCTAATATAAAATCAGTACAAATATTTAGTCACAAGGTACCCCGAGATACCTTCAGGCAATAAACCATGTGACTATAGAGAACTTAGACCAGTGTAAATTAAATTTTGAACATTAAAGCACACATGCCAAGGACAATTTTAAAAGAGTTAAAAAAAAACCCTAATCATTCTTACAGGAGTTATTTCCAGTAAAAAGTAAAAACATATTCATTTGCAAAATAACCACAGTCCTCAAAGCTTGAATCACAACAGTCTTTCTCACTGTGGAAAGACAAAAATCACAACTGCTGACAAAATAGCTTTCAGGGCAAACCACAACACTTGTCATTCACAAGGAGTTAATAAGAGTGGGAATGACTGAGATGACTACTATAAAAAAGACTGCACTCAGAATGCAAAAATCCTATTTTCTTTTCTTCCCATGACTGAATTAAAAAATAAAAAGGACTTGTCATAACAGAAAAATAAATAAGATAATCATGACACAGTATTGACATATGGAAAACATGAGTATTTCAGAGCTCTGTAATATGATTTCTTATGAAAACTAAAACCACCTAGACTTCACTTGATCTGAGTTTTAACTGCAAGGAAACTGAGTTGAGATTTAGTGAAAAGTACATGTGGATTTGTACAGCTCCTGAGTAAACATGGAATTTCATTAGGGTTTGCAGTTATAATGCAAAATTATAAGAGCAGTTTGGACTGTTTGGGTCCTGAGTGCCAAGCCAATTGCAGTAAAATGACCATGCCAACTTCTCAGAACTAAAGTTATGATCTCAACTAAATTCTACTTCTATTTTAATTTTATTTTTGACAATTGCACTTTTTAACAGATAATTACTTGCAAATCACACTGGCAGTCTAGCATGTTGCTCCAAGTTTCTCTCAACATATTTGGCAACATAAACAATCCTGGAAAACAAACCTTGTTGAACTGCAAGATGGCTTGTATGTATCCAATAGATTCCACAGTGCTGTGTAGCTCACACAACACACAAAAAGGACTGGTCTCCCAAAGTTCCCTAGACCAGTGGGTAAGCCCACTGCAGTGGTCATATTAGAGGTGAAAATTCATTTCTTTAACCAAATATCAACATTGTGTTTTGTTTTCACAAGCTTAAATAGGACGACAAAGAAATGAATAAAGTGAACACTGGTTTCATTGATGACACTTGGCCAGCAAAATTTGGAGGCTTGCACAGCTGATGGCATCTTGCATAACAAAACCAAATTGTTTAATTTCACAACATTTAAAAACATTATTTAAACAACATAATAAACATTATTTATTAACATTCCTGAAATATGAATCTTCTGCCTCTCGCTATATTAAATAGCATTTTAAGATAAAGGTTTTCCCGTGAAATCTGGAGGAACAGGCCAACAACATTCTGTACAAATACAGAATGGAGACATATCTCTGAGCAGAAGGTCCATTTTTTCTGAAGTGGTTTACCTGTTTGCAAATCTATCCTCTGTTCCTATTTGAATTACAGCCTTTGTGGGAGAATCCATCTGAACAGCCTGCAGACACCATAATGCCTACCTTAGAGAGCCAATGTCTTTGCAAATACTCAGTACCTCAGATGCTTCACAGTTAAGGACTCAGTGCCAGAAAGGCCCTCCACAGTTGTACTACTAATTTATTTCCCAAAATATATGACTTAATGTTTTTATTTTTCTTTACTTACCTTTCCTCCGTTACTCCACTTTACAGTCACATCCCATTAAAAAAAGAATGATTTTTATTATCTGACTGCTAGACTTCAAGCAAAATTTTGATGATCAAACCCTAGTGTAAACCTTTTTTCTGCTTGTGCTTCTGTACAATTTCTGTAAGGTTGTGCAATGTTGTAATTCAAGATTTGCAGGTTGTATTGCCTCATAATTGCAGTCCAACAGTGCCATCCTCTGCTTCTTCCAAATAACATTTCCCTATAACTCCAAAGATAAGCTTAAGGAATTCTTATAGTCAGTAACTACATTTTCACACCATAAGCCTACTGATAGTAAAAAAACCTGATCTTTTAGGTGTAGGACCAAGGCATTATTTTTCTGGTTGTAAAATATTAAAAAAAAAAATCTTTATGCATTCACATTTAGATTTATGAAAACTTTCATTTAGGTTTAAAAAGTTCATTTGTACACTAGTATATCCAATTAACTCTCCAGAATGTTTCTGTACTATTTATTTATTTGACGTTTAAAAGACCCAATCACGGACCAGAGGCTTATTTTCCATAATGTCTAGATATTTAAAAAGAAGACTTCCAGCATCCCAAAAAGCTTCTTATTCAAAATTAAGAAAAAAGAGAATAGATGGACTCAAAGATGAGAAGAACACCCAGAAAGAAATTCATGTGATAATCAGAAATCGTGGCTCAAAGACTGATTAACCCAGTATTTGTCTTCAGCAGTCTGAAAATATCCTGGCACAGGTAGATTTTAAGGAGTGGGGAGAAACCTTCAGGGCACTTGCAATAAAATATAAAGAATCAATAAAAGCTTTGCTAATAAAAAACATGGCATGTGAAAATTAGTGTTAGGAGAGGAATAAAGTGCAGAGGTTCCAAATCCAATAGAAAATGGGGAATCAATGCAGACAAGCATAGGCACACAAAGTTTTGGCCATAGTTTTTTGCTTTTTTTAAGTTAACCTACTTAAGTTCTCTTCCTACTATTGCAAGTGTTTGTGGGACAGCCACGTGATATCTTAGTTGCATTTATTTAATCATCTAATTTGTGCAAACTCTCATTCTTTTCCTGCAAAGGGCTATGTGACAGATATATAAGGAAAGGACATAAAGGGAAAACTTTTCCTAGGAGAGTAATTAAGCACCAGAATTTATGCCCACAAATGTGGTGGGATCTCTGTCCCTGGAGGTTTGCAAGATCCAACTGTAGAAAACCCTGAGACAACTTCAGTGTTGAGCATGCGGTTGGACTAGGGACCTCCTGAGATCTCTTCCCAACCCAACACTTTTATGATTCAAGGATTCTAAAATATGAAAGCAGCATTATAAAAGTCATGTTATCTGAAGTAAGAGATTTATAGGCCACTTTGTTAAGTTATTGCAATCACCTAGTGTGAAAAAACGTTAAAATGAGAGCATTTATCTGAAAAGAAAGACAAAAGGCTGTGAGAGGGAAAATTAGCCCGTGCTAAAAAGTCAACTGTAGAGTTAAAAGCAGGTGATATTAAAAAATCTTATTTTTAAATGAGATTAAACCTTCTAAAGCCAAAGTGCAATTGAAATCAAGGGAAGAAAAGGAAGCTTTAAGAACTGTAAAAAATCTTCTAAAGCACTCCCCAGTCTTTGTCAGAAGTTAGTGGGACTTAAGCACTTCCGTAGATGCTATCCCTCCTCCAGGAACCTTGAAATTATTGAGTTCCTTCCCATTGATTTCAATGGGCTTTGAATACACATACACAGTTACAGGCTGTTTCATACTAAATGCTTGATCTACACTGTACTTACAACAATGTAGCATGGTATTGTTCAGGAATTAGTCTTTGCCTGCCTTCTTCCATCATACTGTTGATACCACGTTGGTAAATACAATAACAGTTTAAATTATACTGACAGATTGTAGCACTCGGCTCATATGTCAGAAAAGCCATACAAAAAGCAGACAAAGATTCACATTCATGCTTCACCTGTCAGAGCATTTTCATCATTACTTAGGAATTTTGTTGTTGACATTGAACAGCAATAAATGATCCCCATTATGCCTCTCACTTGGCTAAATGATTCTTAGGGGTACAGGTGAGGTAACCTTTTAAATACAACTTGTATTTCTAAGTTCTGTCACATAATGCATTTACAGCTCTGGATACACCATGTATTTATTCCCTGCTGACAGCAAAAAAGCATTCCACGGTGAAAGAATTCTGTACAAAATCCAGAAGGTCACATGCAGGATCTTAATTCTCAAAAGCAAGCAACTCGAGGACTCTGAACTCAAGGCAAAGGCAACCACAAATAAGAGCAGGCAAACGAGAACCTTAAGCATGTCTGTTTCAGACATTCCTTATAGAATTTCAGAAATTTCCAGGACATATGACAGTTCTCCCTGCACAAAAATACTACAGGTTTCTGTAATAGGAATTTCTGACCTTCAGCACCAGTAGTCTCTGAAAGAGAAAGAGAGCAGAAGGAAGTAGAGAAAGGGAAATAGGCATATGTGAAAACTACCTGATCTTCCTGCTAGTTAGACTAGTTGGCATCACTGCTACACTATCTCTTTTCTACTCCTTGAATATCCTTTTTTTCTTTCTCAGTCTGCACGTCAGGTGCAAGTGGTGAAGGACAAGTCACTCTATGGTGGAGTTCCCTAATACCTGGAGCAGATCCGCCCCATCCCACTTCTCAAAGGCCATATTGCATGACTGGACTGGAGAAAGATGTTCATTTCTTGACTCAGTAGTGATGATGGAAAAGAAGAAAACTCCTCCTCAGGGACTCCCTGACTGACTCCTGGTCCATTCCCCTTATGGCTCTTCAAAGCCATGCATCTGACACTACCCTTGTCCTCTTCAGAGTGAGCTAGGTAGCAAAGATCTGCTGCTTAAACTTCTGAGCTAATCTGGTGCATTTTGACTGACAAAGATGCAGAAGCCATTTTTGAAATGAATAAGCTGACAGGATGTCAAGGCAAGGAGTCCCCTAGCACCACCTGTGCCTCTTCCATTGTCACTGTAATATGCAAAGGAGGGCATCTGTCCAAAGGCTTACTCAGAGGAAATTTTGCTCACAGAACAGAGGTACTTAGGAATATTTTCTGTAATGACATGAAATCTTTACAATGCTTAAAAAAAAATAAAAAAGAATTTTTTTTTTTAAATCTTATTTATCTTCGGTCATTATCTCAGTAAAAATTACTCTGCACACATGATGAATAGTTATATGCATTGCCTTTTGGTTCATTGTTATTCACTGAGCAGTTTCACAGGTTGAGTTTTTCAACAAAATAACTGATTATATAGATCCTTTTCCTTTGACATTCCTTTCAGAAAATTCTGACATTACATGATTAGTTTTAAAATTAATCATCCTAAGAAAATTTTTAAAATCCCCTGCTAAAAGCTACTAAGATACTAAGCTGAATACTAACACCCAAATTATCTATATACAAAAAATATGTCTCCCCCATGGTAACTTCCTATTAATATAGATTTTGATTATGCAGGTATTTTATGTGTGCCTTTTTCTTGCCACCACAGACAATTTCAAATATGAATCAATAGCACAGTAGTGTTACAGTTGGTAGCATTATTTAGAGACATAATTTCAGGGATCTAGCAGTGAAACACCATTAAACAGTAACATCGTTAAATGTGAATATCTGACTACTAACTCCTTTTAAGTGTGTCTATATTAAATATCACTAGAATGGCTTGTTAACATATTTATAAGACATTATTTGTTCTCTATTAGCAATTATATTTCAAAATTACTTTACCTTCTATATTACCCACTATGTAAACTAAACGTCACCCATCAATTTAACTTCAGAAAATGGCTCTCAGAACCATTCAATGCAGCTGCTCAAACGGCTTGTTATAGTTCATTTATGATTAAAATGTTTGGTGTTTTTTACTGATATTGTGTTTCTATATTCAACAACCAAAGTTGTATTCATTAAAATTTTGCACGATTAGATCTGCAGTAAGTTATGCAGAGAAATATCAGGGTACAGAACCTGGGATTTTAGGCCAGATTAACGTCCTAACCTGAGCTGAGGTAATTTAAGTATTTTACTACTTCATGAAAGGAGTACTGAGATGCTTGTGAATGAAGGTGATTTGTTACCTTGATTTCTTCTCCATTAATCTTCTCCCAGAATATATTCTGAACATTTATTATTTAATTAAGCCAGGACTGAGGAATTTATTTATTTTCTGATATCTTGAAAAAAATGTAGATAACATAACCTGCACTTGAGGAGGAACAACCCCATGCACCAGTACAGGCTGGGGGCTGACCTGCTGGAAAGCGGCTCTGCTGAGAAGGACCTGGGAGTGTTGGTGGACAGCAAGTTGACCATGAGCCAGCAATGTGCCCTTGTGGCCAAGGAGGCCAACGGTATCCTGGGGTGCATTAAAAGAAGTGTGACCAGCAGGTCGAGGGAGGTTATCCTCCCACTCTACTCTGGCCTAGTGAGGCCACATCTGGAGTACTGTGTCCAGTTCTGCACTCCCCGGTTCAAGAAGGACAGGGAACTGCTGGACAGAGTCCAGCGGAGAGCTACGAGGATGATCAGGGGACAGAAGCATGTCCCTTATGAGGATAGGCTGAGAGACCTGGGTTTGTTTAGCCTGGAGAAGAGAAGACTGAGGGGGGATCTTATAAATGCTTATAAATATCTAAAGGGTTGGTGTCAAGAGGATAGGGACAGAGTCTTTTCAGTGGTGCCCAGTGACAGGACAAGGGGCAATGAGCACAAATTGGAACACAGGAAGTTCCACCTGAATATGAGGAAAAAATTCCTTCCTTTGAGGATGACAGAGCACTGGAACAGGCTGCCCAGAGAGGTTGTGGAGTCTCCTTCCCTGGAGATATTCAAAACCTGCCTGGACGTGGTCCTGTGCACCCTGATGTAGGTGTACCTGGTGAAGCAGGGGGGTTGGACGAGATGATCTCCAGAGGTCCCTTCCAACCTTACCATTCTGTGATTCTGTGATTCTGTGACATCCTAATCAGCTGCACTTTAGCATGTGGGCAAGGATTTCCAAAAGTAATGTATACTGGTACGATTTCAAGTTTGTCCATTGATTCTGATAGTACATGAGTTCTGGGATTGCTAAATCCTTTTGAAAAATCCCACTGGCAATGCTTTGTGAACAGCAGCCACCATGACAAGTTTTCAGTAGGGTATTCAGGTGTAGACATACACAAGCCTTGGTGTTAAGTACTCAGTGGACTATGTGATGGCCAGGAGTCCTTCGTTATACTTCCTAATCTCACTTTCCAAAGAATAAGTTCATTGCTGTATGATAAACTAGAAGATAAAAACTTGGTGCAAAAGAAGAGTGCCTGACAGATATTGTCTAACCAATACAAATGTGTATATTCCATAGTTTTCTCACCCATACTTTTCAAAAAGTCCCAATGGCATAGTGAAGAAGAACAGTTTACAACCACAGTTATCTTCTGGAGAGCCCCAGTGGTGAGTGCAATCCCCATTGCCATACAGAAGCAGAGGTGATTCTGCCTAATGTACAGAAAGAATGGAGAGCAAGGTGCTCTGCCATCTCATAGATCACATTCACTACAGCTTTTGGCAGTGGCAGCTTTTGACCTGAGCCATTATTGCTGCATGTCAGTGAAGTCAAGGGAGATCTTAGTTCACATAGCCTGGTCTAGGGGTAATAGTCAAAAAAGATTTAAATATTCATTTGGATGATCTGAGTGGTTTAGAAATTACGTCTTTGAGGCTAGGCATGCCCTCATAGTTCTTGAACCATACTATAATTTGTTAGAGCAACCCAAATCTGCATTCCCTTCATTAATTTTATTAAAATAGATGAGCAAGCAAATATTAATTTAAGAAAGCAAATTACCAAGCTAAAGTATTACAGTTTTATTTAGCTAATTAGGGATGGAACAATGCACTACTAAAATTAAAGTCACAATTAAAGTAGACTCATTAAGTCTAAGGCTTGAGCCACCGAAGTAGAACAAAATGTAGGTATGCTGAATCACAAAGTTTACACTGAAATGTGTCACTTTCCAAGAAGGGTCCATCCCAATGAGCAGGAAGTCAAGAAAGAGTAGCAGGAGCCCTGCATGGAAGAACAAGGAACTCCTGGCAAAGCTCAAACATAAAGGGGAAGTGTGCAAGAGGCAAAAGCTGGGACATGTGACCCAGGAGGAATATAAAGGCACTGTCTGAGGGTTCAGGAACACAGTTAGGAAGGCCAAGCCTATGTGGAGTTGAATCTGGTGAGGGTTGTGAAGAGCAACAAGGACACCAGCAGATATATGGGCAGCAAAAGGCATACCTGCCTGCAGCTGAAAGAGTCGGGAGACGTGGTGACACAGGACACAAAAAAGACCAAGGTACTGAATATCTTCTTTGCCTTTGGCTTTCAGCAGCCCCAGGTCCCTGAGACCAAAAGTAGAGATTTGCCCTCAGTAGAGCAGGATCAGGTTAGGGAATATTTAAACAGAATAGACAGACACAAGTCCATGGGACCTGATGGGATGCATCCATGAGTGCAGAGGCAGCTGGCCAATGTCGCTACAAGGTCACTCTCAACTATCTTCAGAATTTCATGGTCATTGGGAGAGATTTGTGAGGACTGAAAGAAATCAAATGACACTCCTATTTTCAAGAAGACAGAAGCAATACCTGGGGGACTACAGGCTGGTCAACTATGTCAACCACACCTCAGTCCCTAAGAAGGTAATGGAGAAAATCCTCTTGTAAAACCTTTCCAGATATATGAAGGACAATAAGGTGACTGGGAGCAGTCAGCATGGATTTATGATGGGGAAATCATGCTTGACCAACTTAATAGCCTTCTACAATTAGATGAGTGGTGGATGAAGAGAGAGTAGTGGACGCCATTCATCTTTACTTTGATAAGGCTTTTGACACTGTCTCCCATATAGTCGCCACAGTCAAACTGATGAATTATAGTCTATATAAGTGGAAAGTGAGGTGGATTGACAATACAAAACAGGGAGGAGTGGCTGATACAACAGATGGGTGTGCAGCCGATTAGGGGGACCTCAACAGGCTGGAGAAATGGGTTCACAGGAACCCTATGAAGGTCAAAAAGGGAAATGTCAAGTTCTGACCCTGGTAAGAAATAAACCCAGGCACCAGTACAGCCTAGAGGCCAACTGGCTGAAAAGAAGTTTGACAGAAAATTTCTTGGAGATAATGGTGGACATCAAGTTTGACAATGGCCACCAACGTGCCCTTGTGGCAAAGAAGGCCAATAGTACTCTGGGCTGCTTCAGGCAAGGGTTGCCAGCAGGTCAAGGGAGATGATCTTTTCCCTCTGCTCAGCACTGGTAGACACATCTGGAATGCTGGGTCCAGCTCTGGACTCCTGAGTATGAGAGAGACGTGGACATACTAGTGCATGTACAGTGCAGGGCCATGAAGATGATTAAAGAACTGGATCTGTCCTATGAGGAGAGACTGAGAGAGCAAGAACTGCTCAATCTGGAGAAGGGAAGGCTCAAGGGGATCTTACCCATGTGTATAAATCCCTGGGGGGGCGGGGGGGGGGGGGGGGGGGGGCGGACTAAAGAAGGCAGAGCCAGACACTTCTCAGTGGTATCCAGTGACAGGATGAGAGGCTGAAGGCACAAACAGAAACACAGGAAATTCCATGTAAAGGTAAGAAAGAACTTTCTTAGTGCAAGGATGATCAAACACTGGAACAGGTTGCCCAGGGAAGCTGTAGAGTCTCCATCCTTGGAAATATTAAAATCCAACTGCACACAACCCTAGGCAACCTGTTCTCACTGGACCTGTTGGACTAGATGATCTCCAGAGGTGCCTTCCTGACTCAGCCATTCTGGGAACCCACGATTCGGTAAATACTTTTTTTTTTTTGAGTCCTATCTGGCAAAACTTTAAGAAAGGCTTCTTCATTTTACTCTAAGATCACAGATATGATTCTATCTAATAAACTACATTGATTCCCATGGATGAAGAAGACAGCAGTGAGCAACGTAAGGGGAGAGCTTTGGATATCTGGCAGAAAAGAAGTCATTTAATGGATTAAGGAATACATATTTGTAGAATGGGATTCATCTGACCTTTTCTTGGTGTCTACATAAACCCATCATGAGTCATACTCTAGAATGCCTAACAATCTCCTAATGGCTATACAGCACAAGTTGTTTTTTTATTTTATCAGAATAAGTGGAAGGTAGTTTTCATAATGATATATTTGCAATTTGCCCAATCTTATCAGTTTCGTATTTATGGTTCACATATGACATTTCCTCTGCCCCCAGCTCTAACAGAACTCCTAAGAGCAATTATTTCCTTACTGGCCTGTCCCTGCCCTCTAGAAAATGACATCTATTATTTTTCTCTTCCTCACTCTGCCACTCATCCACACTCCCCTGCTTGACTGTAGAGCTTTATTTTATTTCTTCTATTTGGTGTCATGATGTTATTAAGATTTTAGGCATAGCGACTATAAGTAATTGCCCTAGAGCAAATAGAAGTACTGAATCTGGTACATGTGAGGCTGTGAGCACTTTTACAAAACCTAAAATGCAATGAGCTGTCAGACTTTTTTGTCTGGTTGTTGTGTACAGTCCTTAGAGCATATCATAGAGCTGGTGATGGTTGTACAGCTCGCCAAAGAGTGTTCAGAAACTGGGTAGCTGCCTGTAGTAATTCAGGGTTTAAAATATTCTGTAAAAAATATTTTACCCGTTTTGATGGATGCTAACATTAAAATGTGTTGTCTATTTTGATTCTTCTTTTATTTTATTCAGAAACACAGACATGTTCCCAACTGCCAATTTAAAACATTTACTTTCATTGGGCTATCAAAGACAATTATGAATTATGCATTGGTGTACTGTTAATATATAATCTACCTATGCAGGGGTGAATTTTGATGCACTGAATTATTATTCCAAAAAATCCTTTTGTGTATTATTAGTTAACCCTATATCACTCTCATCTGCAAGGGAAGGATGACAGGTTGACATAACAGAAGATGTAGACCATAAATTAAAGAATTGCTAAAAGCATTGACAGCTATGCAAGTTCATAGACACATTTGAATCCGATAGTCATCCTTTTCAAAAAAGCTACTCAAATTCACATTAAGCTGATCTCAGATATGAAGCAAAACAACTTAAGTTTCTTTGTATTAGAGACACACTGTAACCCAAAACTAATTATAAGAGTAAAATTACTTGTGTTAATCTTCCGATCTTTAGACCCTGAAACCTTGTTCCACCAAGCAATTATATTAAACCAACTCAGAAATGTTTTTCTCTTGTTAATCTCCAGCCAGAGAAGCCAATAAGAACAGAATAATTAACCGTAAACAATTTTATTTGCCTGATTATATTTAAGCTAGCAACAGATGCATGCATTTTACTTCTTAACCCAACCCTGAAGGGCAGAACTGGCTAAGTGTTTTGACCCCAGCAGACACGATGTCTGATGATAGCAGCAACTGAAGGTACAACTGCCAAAAAGGAACTGAAACAGGGAAGGAAGAAAATGTAAGATGCAGAAGAAAGAATGATCATCAAGCCAGGTGCTGTTCAAATACTCTGCTCAATCAATTCTTTAATCTAAGAAAAAAAACAAACTTATTATTTATTTTGCCTCTTTTCTTCTTCTGATTCTTTTCTAATATTTTGTTTTTCTCATTAATTGCATTTATTATAATGTTTCTATCAAAGCAACAGGAAAGAGACACATTCAGTAGTAACACCACTCTATTCCAGGATTCTCCAGGAGGGAAAAAAGGGCTATTTCCCTCTGAAAGGATTTAGATTCTCTAAAGAGATTTTTTTAAAAAGGTGTGCCCATGATGCAGTGGAAGGCATAACAGGCTGAAAATGACAAAATAGACAAGACAGAAAAAAAGATCAGATACATTGATTGTCTGTACAACTATAGGTCCTCAGAGTGTTTTAAAGTAAACTATCCATGTAAAAGACATTGAACAAAGAATGATTACTTTATCACTTTAAACGATCATTTTTGTCATAACCTCTGAATTAAAATTTGTTTTCTGCCCCCAGTTAAGTATATCTAGGTATGAAATGAGTTTCCTACAGTTTAAGGGGTGAAAAGAATCCATACTATCTAAGCATGTATTCCTGCCTCGGTGTTATCTTTCCTCTGTTCATTATCCAGTTTACTCTGATTCTGTTTCTTTTCCTTATGTATATTCTTTCACCTTTGTTTTCTCTTTTTTTACACTTGGTCACCTTGTGCATCTCCCACACTACTGCTAGACATATAAAGGTGCCAAAGATCTTATGAGATTAAATGTATTTTTGTGGGTAAGTCTTTCCAACAAGAAAAGGATGATATATGTAACTGATTTTAAGCTCAACTCTGCTCCCCCACCTCCAACGAAATAAAAAACTTTAGAAACTTTCCAAGCCTGTCTTTATATTTGATACCTGACTTCAGCTCTCACATTTTTCCTTACAAGGAACCTGACCTGGGCCAGAACATGCCTGGTCTGAGCCCTTTATAACTTTAAGAGGGCCTGTAAAAGAGTTTTATCAGCTTCCTTGGCTAGTTTTCCCTTAAAAACCATTGCTTCAGCCAAGTTTTGCTTTTAATATTTGCCATTCATTCAATCAAGCGAGTCAGAATGAAATTCTAAGAGCTGGAACCAAAGCTAAAAATAATCCTTCATAATTCAACTGTTCTAGTCAAAATTACCACGTAGCCCCCACTGGAGTATGAGTCTAGTTTATTATGACAAGTGGAGGTGGTATTAAGTGTCATTTAAAGTTATGGGAGACACATTTTTAAGTTTTGAAGTATTATTTTACACTTTTGGGAGGGAGGGCAGAGAAGAATGCAAGTCGCTGTGATTGAGCTTAGGAGCCAAAGGTAAAATGCAAATAAATGCAAATTTTATTCAAGCTTAGTTCTGTGATATTAATTGTTCCACTTTCTCTTTTTTCTCCAAAGCCTAGGTACTTTTAGACATTTTTTAAAAAGAAACACACTATGGATCACCCATAAGACAGTATAAAAGGGGCTTGCTTTCTGTAAGCACTGTTGTTACTAAGACCACTCATGCCCAGATATTTGCTGCCAGTGTCTGCCCCAACCAGCTTCACTGGTGTATGTGTAATCTTCAACAGAATGCTGGTATATTTGTTGCTCAATCTAAGCAGTCCATTTGAGAGTTTAAGTAGTTTATTGAAATGTGAAGGAGCTTAAGTTTTGTTCTCTCTGAATATCTGTTTTCTAATGACCATTCCTAAATGTCCAAGTCAAACACATGAACAGAATTATATTTCATGTTTCCTTTTTTCTCTCCCTCTTACTCATGATTTGGACAATTAATACTTCCAAGTATTATATCTCTTAGAGAGTCAGAAAAGTGCGAAATTGCCTTATAGTAAGTGACAAGGATGAAGAAATCTTCCAGAGTCACTGCTATGGCTCTAAATCTGGAGTCAAAATTAAATATAGCATATACTATGAGCTAAAGGCCAAAGAAAGAAGAAAATATTTGAGTTATTTGCTCCAAATCATTTAATAGCCACTAATACAAAAAGATTTAGGTCAGAATCATGATCTGAAATTTGAGTTGTACTTTACCTCATCTCATATTTCCAAGAGATGGTTAAATAAATTTACTTTTTCCCACCAGTATTTTATTGAGTCCTACCTTTTCTGCATTACTGTGGTTGGGAAGGGGTGAGAGAGAAGGTAGGTATGCTCAAATAATAAGAATAATTTAGTACTGCTTATGCCCTCCTTGTTAATACTTGCTGCATACTAAGACTGGGTTATTAAAGTGCCTGCTATAGGTATATGTTGACTTATTCCAATAGCAAAGCTGCTTCAGGAAACAGCAGAAAGGCAACACTATGCCTTTTGATAAGTAGATTTCCAACAGGGACAAAAATAATGCTGTTATTTAGCTGCAAAGCAGGTACTTCCAAGCCACATGGCTGGTTTTTCCATTCTGGAAATTGAAATAATGAAAAGAACGTCAATTTTAAGTGAGCTCATAGAATCATAGAATCATAGAATCATAGAATCATAGAATGGTTTGGGTTGGAAGGGACCTTTAGAGGTCATCTAGTCCAACCCCCCTGCAAAGAGCAGGGACTTCTTCAACCTGATTAAGTTGCTCAGAGCCCTGTCCAACCTGACACTGAATGTTTCCAGGGATGAGGCATCTACCACGTCTCTGGGCTACCTGTTCCACTGTTTCACCACCGTCATTGTAAAAAATTTCTTCCTTATATCTAGTCTGAATCTATTCTCTTTTAGTTTAAAACCATTATTCCTTGTCCTATCGCAATAGACCCTACTAAAATGTTTGTCCCCATCTTTCCTATAGTCCCCCTTTAAGTACTGAAAGGCTGTAATAAGGTCTCCCTGCAGCCTTCTCTTCTCCAGGCTGAACAATCCCAACTCTCTCAGCCTTTCCTCATAGGAGACGTGTTCCAGCCCTCTGATCATTTTTGTGGCCCTTCTTTCAACCTGCTCCAAGAGGTCCATGTCTTTCCTGTGCTGAGAGCTCCAGAGCTGGATGCAGTACTCCAAATGGGTTCTCACCAGAGTGGAGCAGAGGGACAGAATTACTTCCATTGACCTGCTGGCCACACTCCTTTTGATGCAGCTCAGGATACGGTTGCCTTTCTGGGCTGCAAGTGCACATTGCCGGCTCATGTGCAGCTTTTCATCCACTAGTACCCCCAAGTCCTTCTCAGCAGGGCTACTCTCAATCCCTTCATTCCCCAGCCTGTATTGATACTGGGGGTTGTCCCGACCCAGGTGCAGGACCTGGCATTTGCCCTTGTTGAACCTCATGAAGTTCATACAAGCCCACTTCTCGAGCTTGTCCTGTCCCTCAGGTGTGTTAACCGCACCACTCAGCTCGGTGTCATCTGCAAACTTGCTGAGAGTGCATTTGATCCCACTGTCTACCTCACTGATGAAGATATTAAACAGTACTGGTCCCAATATGGACCCCTGAGGGACACCACCTGTCACCAATCTCCATCTGGACATTGAACTGTTGACCTCTACCCTCTGGATGCAACCATCCAGCCACTTCTTTATCCACCAAATAGTCCATCCATCAAATCCATATCTCTCTGATTTAGAAAGAAGGATGTTGTGGGGGACCATGTCAAAGGCCTTACAGAAGCCCAGATAGATTACATCAGTAGCTCATCTGCCAGCAGGAAGAGCAAGCATCTGTCAAGGAACACTGTGATTCAAACAACAGGCCTCAAGAATTAATCTGAAACCTTTAGACCTTCCTAAGCTTTCAGATGTGGCACACTTTAGTAAGACAAAGATATATAGTTTGCTTGTGCATGTATATACGGTGAGGGGGTACCTAATGCCTTACTGCATTCCTAATGCCAGGGTCTGACAAAGGTTTCGGGCTTCTGTTTTTAACACTGACCATAAGCCCAAAGAAAATGTTTACTGGACTCATCAGGAGAGATGTGTTGAGTTTCTGGGAGGGTATGTTTATTATCATTCAAGATATAAGGAGGGAAAAATCACGGGATTCCACTTGCACAAGGATGAAGATGACTAGAAAGCAATCAGAGGTGTGCCAAACCCTTTAACAGTATCAGTAACAGATAACTGGGTATAGCAGTGACATTGGACTGTACACAGGTACTAGACAAACCTGTATTTGAGCACAAGTCCCAGAGCCACATGGATGTAGCATAGAGTTAGAAGATACATGGATGATAGCAAACTCCACATCTTTGTTTTCTTCAATTATTTTACACATGGAAGAAATCTCTGTAGAAGAAGCAATCAGAGGAAAAGTTCTCACCAGTTTCTGTGTTTGAGGGAATTTGTATACCTTTTGTCTAATTGCCTATAGCAGCTCCTTCTGCCATCTGTAACTTATTGATTAAAAATATTTTTGCACTAATTCAAGACTTTGTTCCCTCCTCTCTGAGTTATGACACATCACTGTATACAGGACTAGACTAACACATTAGAAGGAAACTTCATGTGTTGCATAAAATTACTATCTGTGAATTTGTGGAAATCTTCATAGGATCAATATTATAGTCACTTTCCAAAATCTTTGCTGTCTTTCAACTTGGTTAGCAAGTATGGAGCCTCATTCTCCATACTGAACACTATGCTAGCTGTGGAATTTCAGTTAACAGCCTTTAGACAGAACATCTAAAGGGGAAGATATATTTTATTCTAAGGGACCTTGGTACAGTCAGATCAGGAGTGTCAGGATCTCAAATTTTTCATGTCTTACTTAGTTGTATAAGGCAAGTGATGGATGTGAAGAAGACACAGATTCTAAGTGAAACTTTTGGTGGTTTGTGAGTAGGCTGGATGCAATATTAATGTAATTTATTTATTTTTTATCTATCAGGCGTGCAGTTGGAGCAATGGATGTTAATAATGAATTATTGAGAAAATCAGATAATGAAGATGTCACTTCATTAAAATTGCAATCACTCATGGAATTTTGACGGGGAAAACACAAGAAAAATCTAAACTAGATTATATCCACTAGAAAACTTGACTTTCATTTGAGGTTCTTGGTGTTACCTCCTTAGTCATATGGACAAGAAAATACTTGAGAAAAAGGCAAAAATCAGGAGAAAAGTAGATAAATAACCCAATACATAAAATGCATTTCCCAGCTTTGACAGGAAACTATGCTATCCACATTTACAAAGTGTTTTCTCAAGAAGGTGGATGTGAGTAATTTTGTCTGAAATAATCCAGACAAACAATTTTAGACGAGCTGGTCCTCATCGATCAGTGCTGTCCAGTAGAAAGCCCCAGCTCTATTGCTACCTCAGTGTTTTACTGTTGACTGCTCTCCTAACTTTCTGTTTAAAAAACTGGTACAAGTTACTGCAAATAAGGAGAGTGGACTCAATTGCTGAAGGCAACTTCACCTTCTCTTCCTTAACTGGTAACAAAGATAATACCTATATGAAAGGTTAAGATGTTTGGCCTGACAGCTATATAGAAAGACTTTGCATTGGTGCCATGTTTTCACATGTCTTGAGTTCTGGTTTTATACTGTTCCAGTCAGTAATTTGTTATTTGAATGTTGCAATCTGATTTGAAGCAACCGTAAAAGCTTTTCCCATAATTATTCTTGACTAAGTGGTTAATTAATAGTCATATTTTTCCCTATTTTATACATGCTTTAGCCTCATTCTCAGGAAAGAGTATCTTAAATTATAACATTTTTGTCACTGGTAAATTTAGCTAGTAGAGTTTGCTACAGAGAAAAAGAGCATGAGTTACTCAAGTATATTCTTTTAATTGATTTAATTTGGCAAGAAAATAGAATAAGATAAAGAACAAGCTTTGACTGATGACAAAATAAAATTGCAAAATGCAATGACAAGGAGACTAAACTCCATTCAATAGGCATGTAACAAAAAATGTTAGTTCCTCTTGTTCTACTGAGATATAAATTCAAGTTTAATCACACTGCTAAACCCTCAAAAATGTGTAGTCAGAATAGCCTGGTTAAACTAATGATTTAAAGTCTCTTAACTGAGAGCTGTAGTGGTAGCTCAGAATAAATATAGATAAGACAAACACTAAGGCTGCTTCTGCTTTATGGACAATCAGGCCGAAGCAATCTTAGCAGGAGCCCCCATGAATTTGAATTGCTGTGTTTTCTGGCTTCATTGTCAGACAGAAGAGAACACTTGTACAAAATGGGTAACTAAAAATTGTTATCTGTTCTTTCAGAGCAGAAAGTAAATATTCAGGGTTAAGGGAATATTAGAAATACCAATATGTTTCATCTCAGAAAGTAATATTTGACCAAAATGCTATATGTATGGTTTACTCTGTGTGTGTTTATGTAATGCATACATAATACATATACAAAATATAAAATTGTTTTGGCAGTTGGATTATCGTGGATTAACTCAACAAAATCAATACCATGTTGTTAATTTTCTTTTAATAATTTACTGAATATGTTTATTAGAAGAAATACTCATAGAATTTGTGAATTTAAAACTGATATTGTGTGTGAATTCCTAAATAGTAAAAATGTGAGTGTGCATTGCATAGTGCATAACCTCTCTAGTTTGTGTCCCTTGAAGACACCTTCTCATCCTTTTTCTACAGTCCTCAATGCAAACCAGGAACAGTGATCAGAATATCTTTCATTATATCTGTGCTGGCAACCCAAATGAGGCCAGCGCACATGCAGGCCCAAGTCTTGGCACATGGTCATCCATATAAATTTCCAGAATGATCCTTCACACTTTTTTTCAGCTGGGCCACCTACTAGTCCCCAAACCAACACCCGGGTGCTTTTGGAGCACTAGTGCAGATCAAGGACCATTCCCTGCTGGCAGCTACATGCAGTCACCACCTATTCAGGAGGCAGGGGAGGAGTGGGATGCATACAACCTGGGACATGCTACTTGTGCCTTGTGCCCTAGCCTATTTAGTTAGTAGAATCACTTCATCAAGGACCAAGTTCAGCCCTGCTCAGTATGTGATACCTATAGCTTTTAAGCAGTAAGATCAGAGAGACCTCAAGCACTGCAATTTAGGGAGACAAGAGAACTGGAAATACCCTCTCCTGATGGTCATTGGGCCTTTACAGAACTACTTCCTAGATGAAAAAAGTAGGGGATTTTTTACCAGTCCTTCAGAAAACACATGTATTTGGTGGTGTAAACCATAACTTGTGATTTAATTTCAGCTTTGGGGTATAGTCAAAAAGATATTCTAATTCACTAAAATTAATAGTTCAATATACATCATAAAGTGAGTTAATTTTCCTATGTCTACAGATTTTTTTTGTTGCTCACCTTTGAAAATATTCTTATAAGGAGCTATCCATGCTCAAACAGAAATATAAACAGGGAACCAATTTATCCAAGGTAATAATAGAGGATGGCACAGCTGTAAGCAATTAACACTCACCTTCTTCTAGAATCTTAGTTGAAGAGACAACATGTCTGATATAAAGTGACCTATGCTTACCACTAAACAGTTCTCAAAAAAAAAGAAAAAAAAAAAAAAAGAAATTAGCATTGTTATAGTAGCAGTTTTTGAAATCTATGGGTCTATAGATTAACATATATCTCAAGGGAATTCCTGAAGACTCTCAAAGTATTTTAGAAAGATTCTCTTGCTTCATCTCTTTAGATGATAAACGCCAGCAGAGTATGTAAAATATTGTTTGTCCCTGTTACCCCTCTAAAACACACCCCTCACAAGTGAGTTATTCTAAGCATAATTATCTATTTCCTGGTGAATTTATGAACAGTTAAGCAGACCATTACTGGTTCAGTGAAACAGCTTTGCATTTATGAAATGTGAGATATTATCATAAAACACCTCTTTAAACATGGTAACGCTCATATCTAAAACACCTATGTGTTTTAAGACCTTGGATATATCTTCAGTTGAGTGTTGTGCATTTACACTGCAGATATTAAACGTGGGATTTATCTTACCTGGCTTGAGATAGCCAAAGTGAGGGAGACTACATCAGCAACAGTCATCTTTTGCTTTTTGAAGAGAGAAGTAAGCATGGTTTTTAGAGATCAGTTTGTGGGATCTTTGCTAAAGGTCTTTACTTGCTCACATGAATCCCACCAGAAAAGACAGATTATGTTTTCAGCAAGGTTTTGACCTGTTTTCAGGCTTTGCAACATTAATTGAAACCAAACCAAATCCCTATTAACCTTTTGCTCTGCACGGTATTTTTCCATAGAAACTCTGAAGTTTTCCCTATTTATTTCATTCCTGTTGTGATTCGTTTTACTGTGAATATTGGCCAATTTAGAGTAAATTGTCTAGCTAAAATAATCAGGGGGAAAATGGATGCTAGAGATCAACACATCTGGTTGCAGTAAATGAGAATCAAGATTTTCTTTATTCATTTAATTAAACCAAATAACACCTGCAAGATATACCTACCCTTCAAAATTAAGTAACATGTATGCTGTACTGGGATTTGTTCCAGGACTAGCATCAAACCTTAAGGAATTTCAATCACAATGAGAAAAGTCAAAGTGCTGCTTTAAAATGGGGTTGTTTGCAGATCTTCTATGACTTCTTCCCCCATAGTTATGGGAAAGAGATGTTTTTCTTTCAAAATGGATTTTTAAAACTGATTTTTAAAGCTGAAACAAAACAAACCCAGTCATGCCGTCTGCTGAAGCTGTAGTGTTTACAGGAAAAGAGATTAAGAGAAACTGTATAAAAGAAAAACTTTTAAAAATTCAGAAAGATCCATTTCCTTTTCCCTTTCTTAAGCTCTCCACAAGGTGAGGGGACCTCATTTTCCTCCTTTGTATGTGTTATGCTTAGAGTATGAAAAAAATAAAGAAATGAACAAATATATATCCTGCAAAAAGATCTGCTATTCAAAATTCCTGTTTCCAGCCTTAAGCAGTTTCTCTAAGCATACTTCCCTGGAGTCAAAAATATGTTTTTAATGGCAATTTTATGATGTTATTGGTGCAGGCATAATGAAATAAGAAAACTAACTTATTAGCTAGAGTTTGCGGAGAAATTTTATGGTCACTTTGTATTACAATTCTGAATTCTGAATAGCTGCTAGAAACATGTTTTAAACATTAGCAGTATATGATATTCTCAGTTAGAAACACACCAGAAAAGAACATTATATTTGTTTACAAACTATAATAATAAGCAACCTTTTTCACTGTTGCTCCCTATACCAGCTGATTTTCAAGAGTTTACCAATCATTAGAATATATATATATTCTAGAATATATACAGAATATTCTATATTCTAGAATATTTTATATATATTACTTCTTTACTCATTCTAAATTATGTGTTCCACGTAGTACCTAGTGGCACCTAGGTACAACATGTAGCCACTCCGCCTAGTATACATTACTCTTAATGTGAAGTAAATCTCTTGTTTGATTTACTGGCTGGAAAACCCCTGTGTTTCTAAAAAACATTAGGAAATAGTTGGGTTCTGTTTTCAAAGAACTGATATTTTTGCCAAGGGATTTGTCCTCATACAACAGACAAAGCATTCTCTAACAGTCAGGTGTGCCCTCACTTGTCTTTGCATAAGTTCATTCAATGCAATTGGGTACATGTTGCAAAGCAACAGAAACATGAAAAAACTATAGAGTATATATAAATATTGGCGTGGGTTGTTATAGAGAAATGTACATTTTACAAACAAAAAAAAAAAAAGAAACATAAAAAAAAAACCTTGCAATGTTTTTTAAATGTTTGGCAAGATGGCCAAAATGCAGCATAGTGTGTCCAGTTAAGGGGACTTTCCTTAAGGTTCCTGTAAGAACACAAGCCTGTTCAGTGGATGAGCTTTCATTTTAGAAGGAAAGGCACTGTACTAAGAACAGTTTATTGCCTTTTCCTAAAATACTAAGTCCATAAATGAGCTAGTGGATCTATGCTTGCTTTTTAAAAAGTAACAGTGGATGTCATGAGTCTCCATTCTAGAAAGCCAAAACCCCAACTTCCATCCCCTAGTGTCAGTGACCTGTTTCCCACAATGCATGCAGCTGGAGACACAAATCTAATTTTGAAATTAGTTGCAACTGAGCTGAAGTAGAAAGGTAGTATCAAGCTAAAACTGGCAAGAGAAGCCCTTCTTTAAACTGTCTTGATAAGAGAATCAGTAATTAGCTGTAATCATTCTAATTTTCATTGTGAGCTGAATCATGAAAGGAAAGTTCTGTGAAAGACAGGTACTTTCAAAGTAAGTTACATAAAATGAGTAGTCATACAATTCTGATAGTATTCTGAAAGGATCTTTGCAAGACCCTGAAAGCCACTTGTGTTAATTTATTTTGCTAGTAAGAACCAATATTGCTGCAAAGCAATCTTACATTCTTAAATGTAAAGATCTGTGGAATAGTTTGCCAGATACCTTGAAGTGTCTAGAAAAAATGTAGTATGGCTTCTAGGAAGCCTTCTTCAGAGGAGGTTATTGTAAAGACACTGTATATCTTTCATCTTCTAGCCCAAGACTGATAAAATTAAGGAATGCCTATAAAACATGTATGTTATAGGTGGAGAGTCGCACATTGTTCAGAGAAGTTTGTCATACTTCCACATTTTCTCTTCTTGTATACTATGTAGCACACAGAAATCACACCGGTGGTGTGATATGGTATATCATTACTCACCTGGGATAATAGCAACTGTTTTATTACTCAGGCGTGTTTTAAAGTCAAGTAACCGAAATATTTGATTTTCCATTTTAAATTCAGCTGCAGTTGGTAGTTTACAAAAGACAAGTTGTCCCGAAGTACTGATAATAGAGAGCTATAACAAGAACTTTGTGGCCAGCCACAGCTGAATGTGTAACTCTGTCTTAACTTTCTTGGACCTGTCAGTTTGCTACAAATCTGAATTTTAAAACATTACTGATAAAGGAGGCATTTTACCACCTAAAGCCTAAGAAGATCTGGTTAGAGTTCATATTGCATGCCCCTTCTATGGGCGTGTGTGCACATACTTTCACATTAGTGTGTTTCTAAAAATAAAATATTGATGGAGGTATCCAGAGTAACATGACCGTGGTTTAGATGCTGTGTGTCACAGAGGCCTGAAGTTCTTTCAAATTGATGAGAGTCCCACCAGAAAGGCTGAAGACTTTCCTTAACTGTTTGATAAAAAGACTAGAAGCAATGGCCAAGGAAGACTGAAAATTTGAAGAAAGTTCCCTAAAAGAAGCAGCATTCTGAGTCTAATAGAGCTGAAAAGAACTGAGAAACAAAGTGATAAAGGGATTCTTGTGCAATAGTTGTATTTGTTAGCTAATATCCTGATTATAAGAAGATTCTGAGAGTACCCATTTTGAAGGAAGATTCACTCTCTCTAGCAGTATTGCAGCAGAATATCCTACATGCTACATTTTGTAATATGCTAGATTTCACTAATGTGAACAATTTTATGAAATACTCAAAACATTTACTCAATTCATGCAATGAAAGTGGAGCAGTCCAACTGGGTAACAAAGTGCTTGTTATTCCAGTCATTTCACTAAATGCCTACAAATTTGAGTCATTCCACAAAGTGACTGTCTGAAAAAGTCATTTTGCAGTGACAGAAAATTTTAATCATTTAGTGAAGTGGCTGGTTTCACAATGTAACTGCAACATAAACTAAATGTGACACTATGACCACATTTAAGTAAAAGTATACTAGTAACAATTTCAGAGAGGTAAGAATATCATCCCCTGTATATGAATATTTATTTTTCTTTATGCATACATACTGAGGTGTATATATAACTAAAAGCCACCCTAAAGTTGTAAAAAAATTAAAGAGACAGATACACAGAACATGTTATTGTCATACAGTAGGAAAGATGTCTGGATATACAAAATTCTTTGCCCATAACTGGATAGTTGTCCTTCAGGGAAGGTAAGGTGATAATTTTTGTCACCTCCATTCCATACGTAAATGTATGTTTTCTATATGACTGGAAAAAGATGGGGACATCAAGACACATGCTGCATCTAGCACGATGGGATAGCACCCCCACCTTCCATTTTGTGGCACTATTTGTGTTCCACCATTCTGAATGACAAACTATAAGAATGAAAATCCTAACTCCATAAAATAACTCTTAGATACCTTTCTTAGATTTGTTTTGTTGCTCTTTTCAACATAACCGTTGGGAATTCCAGACTCAGCCACAAACAAAACAAGCTTTAATACAAAACAAAACACACAGTTCATATGAAATCACAATGTTGAAACTGTGTATCAAATATTAAGTTTTCGAACTTAGGAGAAAGGGAGGATATGCATTATAGGAAGGTTTTAATTATTTGAACAAGTGCTATTAATCCTTCTGGAACTATGACACATTATGATCCCATGCCAACAAAGCACTTAGGTATGGTCTTTTCTTTAAGCCCGAGCGTAGACCACTGAACTATATAACTGCCTGCCTACAAATGTTTAAATTAAGAGAATTGTCTCAGTACAAATTTGGAAATGTTTAGTTTAATGCTGCCCATATAATAATGAACTGGATCATTTCAGCACATAAATGTAAAAAAGTGCAAAATGTGATGGCATGTGACAACCATAGCAGCACTACCACAGAGCCAATGACTTGAATGGAATAGCTCTTATAGTCAAAATTAAATGCATTCTCAAGCTGTTTTATGAACCCGTTTCCTCACTATACTGTCTCAACAACATGCAGTGAAAATAACTTAGACAATAGACCTCAAACCCCTGATTCAGCCTTGATCAAATCACATGAGCAGTGCTATCAGGGCTAATGTAGAAGCAGTTTGCAGTCCAATTTTGAACTATATCCTGAATTGAATTTTACCATTATGCAGTCTGGTAAATGAATGTAGGCACACAAGGTTTTTGAGTGTTCATAAACTCACAGAAGATGTGCTGTATGAAGTTCGGGTTTTTTTTTTCATAATTACATTAAAACTATATTATTTTCTTATTGTTCATACATTGTCTACTCTGCAAAGAAAAAGGCAGGATTTCTGAACCAGTGCTATTGTCAGGTCATATAATTACCATTGCATTGTAATACATGTCCTTGAAAGAGAAAATGTAGGGTTATGAGAAAAATGATTTTTCTAAGCAAAGGAAATGTGATAGATATGCACTGTGAGGATTTTCAGTGAAGCATTTGATGGTGTGTCTTGTAGAAAGCTCTTGAAAAATCTGCAAATGATGGAAGTTCCTAAAGGAAATGTATGCTGGGTAAGGGACTGACAAAAATGAGGAATCCAACTGAAGTGAGAGACAAAATATCCTGCTAAAAAAGGATACATAAGTTTTTTCAGGAGCAGTAATGGAACTATTCTTGCTTAGTGTTTTATTCACAGACTTGAAGTAAAACATAGAAGTATGCCTAGGACACTTCCTAGTGACATGAAACTGAAAGTTAATGTCAATACAAGGAAAGATCAGGATACCATACTGACAGACTTCATTGATTTTAGGATTTACACAAGAGGAAAAAGGATAAAACTCAATGGGAAAATGTAAGATTATGCATTTAAACATCTCAAAACTTTTGCAAAAGTCTGGGGAGGCTGGAGAAGTATAGAGAGCTCAGTGTATCATTGAGTTTCCACAGGAAAGCAAATCAGTAAACAGTGACTGTGATCCTAGGTCATAAGCAGAAAGGTTTTTCCATTAGGAAACATAAAAAAGGAGGAAGAAATAATGAAAATAGATAACTAATGGAGGTATTGAACAAGGTAATTATGAAACCATAGCTACAATTCAGTATACAACTCTGGCCACTGATTCTCAGGAAAAATGTACTGAAACAAACAGATGAAGATAAAAGAGTTGTTAGGATGGCCAGGTGAATGGCAGTCCCAGAGGAGGAAAGCTCAGTTTTTTCAGTCCAGGTTAGTTGTTTCAAGGAGACATGATTTTTCATAAATATATCAAGAAGGGAAACATAATTCCAGGAAAACATATTTAAACAAAAGATGTTATTTTGGCTTACAAAGAAATGGCTGTATAAAGATGGGCTATACACTTAACCTGGAAATTACAAGCTTTTCTACCTCTGGAGCAGTGAGGTTCTCCAGCACAGAGCTGATAACTGGAGTGAAAATGTGCACCCTTGTGTGAGAGCTTCTTAGTGTCCCACACGTGATCACATAAGTATCTCTTTTTTCCACCCATGTGTGATAACTTTGTATAAGCAAAACCTCAGGAGGCAGCAAATCTAAATAGTTTTAAGACCAAGTTTGGTAAGCTCTTGGAAGTGACTATGTGGCAAGGTATCTCTAATGAATATGTTTGGGTTTCATAACTTAGAAGATCAAACTCAGCATTGCATTTTTAGTGATACTTCCATACAGGTTGATACTTTTTCAGATCACAGATTTAGCATTCTTGTGATGTATTTTATATATAGATAGATAGATAGATACAAAGAAATAAAAGAAGCATAATATACATAGGTATAGTTTATGCTGTTAGCCAGCTTTACACTACTGCAGATATTTCATTATCCTGATTACACCAGCAAGTAAGATTAAATAAAACTTTTTCTCCAATTCCAACTTAGAGAATGGATTACAGGATCAAATATAATTACATCAGAGACAGCAAGGAGTAAAATTAATAGCTCAGGTTGGGTTTATTTCACAAAGCTCAGTTCAGCAGTTTATTTTGTTTTCTGTTGAGTAGGTTTAATCAGTACAGTGCAACTAATAAGAAATTAATTGATTTTTAAGTTCTGTAAGCAGTCTGCATCTCATGCATAGGCATTATTCTTAATTATAAAAGGTTACAGTTGAATTCTTTCAGTATATGTGACTATAACACAGAGTAGGCTTAAAAAGTAGGTCAAATTTTCATCACAAGTACAAAGCAATGTTGTTCATCTTTCAGTACAGCGTGAAAAAGAGAATAATTTGTGATGCGAAAATTCTGCAATCACACACCTGACAACTAAGTGTAACTCTATATTTTATTACTATGAACCCATCTTAGGATTGTAAATATGTTCATGTAAACACAGCTTTTTTTACCCATGTAAGATTACCATAGCTTCAAACCAAATGCTTCCATACAACTATAGTATGCATTCTTAATAGTTGTATATGCATAAGATGGTTCTCTTATCCAAAACTCTTTCATCAGCAAATAAAGCAAAGTTATCTATTCTTTCTCAAAAACATTATAGGTAGAATTACTCAGTCTATTATAGACTTAGCAACTGATTTGACAGATTTTGCGCTTGCTTTGGTTGCTAAATTTTTTACCTCTGTATGGTTGATCTTGGTGGTTAGAATATTAATTTAAATTTCTGTTTAAAAGAGGAAAATTTCTAGAAAGATATCTTCAAAATATTAAAAAAACAAATAGAGGAATGGCTTTTTGTTTAAGATTTCCTCAAAAAAAAAAAAAATCACTTCAGCTTTTTCCATATCTTAAAACTACTTCATTGTGAGTTTGCAAACACCTCCTGGAAAACCCACATGCACTGAACTTCCTCTTTCATCAGCTGGGATATCATTCTCTCCAATTTCTGCCAGAGATGGAGCTCAGAGTTAATGCTGCTTTTAGAGTCTTTATCCACAGTTATTTAGACATTTTTTTACCTCTTTTAACTCTAAATGAGTGGAAATCTCTACTCCATTCTCTAGGCAGTTATAAGATTTAACAGATTTTCAAATTGGTTGGTTTTTTTTTTTTTTAATCCATTTCTTTTGTACTGCAGTGTAAATGCTGGCTCACTTAGAAACATTAAGTAAAATTTAGCTAAGTGTCTGTCTAAGAATAATGTGTGACTATACAAAGAAGAATTGTTGGGACTGATTATGCATGCTATTAGAGTGAGCTTAGGATGATGAAACTTCAGCAAATCCAGTTAGACTACAAATAAAGTCTAAGAATTTTAAATAAATTGGAAGGGGTTTTTTTCTGCATTATACAGAACTTTCTACAGTTTGTCTTATGGTATCTCTGGAAGATTACACCTGTCAGTCATCCCAAACTTGTATTTACCTGAAAACATTTGATAACCTCATGTCCAGTATCAAGCAGCTGTCAGGCTTTCAGTCTTTTTAAGTGTTTGCATCAATTATACAGGCAACCTGCAAAGTGAGAAGTATGCACAGCTCAGTGGATGAAGTCCTTTCATGCTAAAGGTGCACATCAAGGCTCCAAAATGGATTGAGGAAGGTGGGGCTTGGGAGCTGGTGAGACAGTCTTACCCCTCACTAACTGAGGGAGCTGTTCATTAGTAAATAAAGTAGAGGAAATAGTACGTAAACGGACAAAGAATGTGACATGATATTTCAGTCGGAGAAACCTCAAGAATAGATCCTCAGTAAATTAGAAGTAACTGTGTTCTGGAAGAGAAGGCAGGCAAAAAAAAAGGGGGGGGAGAGAGAGAGAAGGAAGGAAGGACGGAAGGAAGGAAGGAAGGAAGGAAGGAAGGAAGGAAGGAAGGAAGGAAGGAAGGAAGGAAGGAAGGAAGGAAGGAAGGAAGGAAGGAAGGAATTTGCATAGTCCCTCTGGAGAAGTAACATAAGGAAGTCAACTATAAACATGAACAGCTTCTGGCAGCAAGGGGAGTCCCATTAAGAGATGCAACCTATGGCATACATATTGAGGAAGGATAGCATCCTGCTAAAGGCAGTGTTAGGAGACTTCTACAGCAAGACAGTGAGACAGGGTCATTCTGATTTAATTTAGGGCTAAGTAGATGAACTGTGAGAGTTTGGGTTTCTTTTTCTGGGGGGAGGGCTCGTAACAAACTCTCAAAGTATCTTCGTCCATTCTATAAGTCATAGACAAACATCTTATTTGCATGAATTCATAATGACTTCAGAGAAAATGGCTATCAGTGAGCAATGCCCCCCCACCCCACCCCACTTTCATGTAGAGAATTTCTAAATCAGGGCAGAAGGACACCTTCAAATTATTAGTTCCCCAGGATATTACTCCAGCTATTAGAGTAATGCTGTCTGACACCAGAGACAGCTCAGGGATCGTTTTATGCCTTGTACCATGAAAGTCTGTTGAGAAAGCAAGTGTCTTACAGTAGTCTGTCATAATTTGGAAAGCACCCTTGCATGGAGTAGAATGTTGGGGTGCTTGCTGTATTTTAGGTGAATGTTCACACAGTGATTTACCTGCTGTTATCTTCCTTTCCTAACACTTTTTTCTTTATTTTTTTTCTCTTAATTCATTAGCTATATATTACTAATAAGAAACTGTATGGTTTATCAATACTATAACAGGAAATTCCTGCAACCCTCTCTGCATTTCCTCTTTTATGCAACATACACAGGGAGATATGCCAAAAATCATACAGACAGAACAACATGAATGAGTTGAACCCAACTGTTTTGACTCTCTTTTGACCAAAATCTCATCCTTTTTCCATTCATTACAGATGGTTCTTACCAAAACTCACACTGAAATCAATAAATGACAGCAAGCAATAGCATTGTGCAAATTTTTAGTTGCAGATGCAGTGGAAAAGTAATTAAAAGATAGAAAGCTCAGAAAGTAAATGAAACTGTAAACAATGAAACATAGGGCCCCATCAGTAGAGCAGTTAACGTTTTAATGGCACTTAAGCCACAATAACAATGTTACATATTGCACATCTTTGTGACCCAGGAGAAGGATGACATTTCCTTGATTTTGACTTTTGGTTTGCCTTTGAAAACCAACCATTCAGCTGTACCTAAAAACAAAAAAAAAAAAGAAAGAGAAAAGTATCTGTTTTTTCTCATGTTGGTAGCCAAGATGTCTAGTGGTGTAACAGAGTTTCTGAATTGAGGCCATACAGGAGGAAACAAGAGGGATGAAAAATGGAAAAGCTAAAGAAGCAGAATGAGAAAATAATAGCAAAGGAAAAGGTGAGGGCGTCTGTGACGTGCAACGTGGTCAACTTACCAATACCAGCTTCAGCCTCACTAATGCAGACTAGTAGAGTTATACAATGTATAAAATCTGAAACTGGACACCCTGAGGATGTTGGCAGGTTGTTCACTGCAAACTGAAGCCTGCATCGCTGAGCCAGTGTGAACCAGGAACAGGATAAAGCCAGTTCCTGCACTTCATGGAGTTTGTCTGCTACAGCTTGACATATCAGCAGCCTGAGCAGCCAGGGAAAACTGGCTGAAGAGAAGTCAAAGAAGAAAGATGGCTGAGAGGCACTGACTGTTCGCCTGTATGCAGTTTATAAGAGGAGTATTTGAGAAGTTTCTACCTTTCATTTGAACCAGATGTTCTTAGTTTTCATCTTTAAACAATGCCTTACCCTTTTTCAGATCTTCCTAGAAGAGCATTCTGTTTTGTCATGTCTGATGACTAATTCATATTGATGAGTAATAATTTCAGGAGAGTCACATGGTTACAAAGGTTTTCCGTATTGCCTTTGTGAATATCATGAATTTATAAGTCATTTCCCAACATGTAGAATCTGAGACTGGGAAATCAATAATTCAAAGAGGAAAAAAGCTGAAGTGAATGAAATAAAAAAAAACCTTTTATTTAGATACTGTTTTCCCACATTTATTAACCTTGATTGTAATGCACAAGAGAAACTAGGTCTGCTCTCTCAAATTCTCAACAAAGATTCTTATTAAAACAGAGCCGTAGGAAGTGTGTACAGGGCACAGCGAGGCAGGAGATCAGACCTGATCAGAATCATTGCTTTCCTGCCTGCTTCAGTGTATCCCAGGGCTGTTCAGAGAAAGAAAAAAAAAATGTTTTTTAAACATAGTAATACAAATACCTCTGAAATGTGGCAGATTTTTTTTCTTCACTGCAAATTTTTCTGTGTTTTTTTCACTAATGAGGAACACAGAAGGCACATATAAACTTAACAGACAAATGAAGCTTGAATTGCAGAAAAAGCAGATTTTAGAACTTTAATGAATCATTTTCTCTCACAGGTACTCCTTCATCAAATTTTCCTCAAGACCTGTAAATCAGAGGTTTGTCATCACAGCAGTCTTCATAGATAGCTACAGTCTAACTTTTTCACCAATGAAAGAAATGTTAAACTTAAAGACAATAAAACAAACCTTTTTTAGTTGCATTCTTTGTTTTTCCTCCATATCTACTTGGAAAAAAAAAAAAAAAACAAGCTATCAGCCTTAGGAAAAATAACAATCTTATAAGAGAACATATTATGTTAGGGAAGTAGAAATTGGATCCACTTTCCAAAACTGGACTAATAAACTGCAGAATTACATATATCTGGTTCACACAGTCATTTACAGGAAGTCAGGACATCAGACCACTAAATTTAGACATTCATGCAATGGCACTGTCATGGTTTTAGCTGGGATAGTTGATTTTCTTCACTGTAGCTAGTATAGTGCTGTGTTTTAGACTTGGTATGTAAATAATGTTGATAACACCCTGGTGTTTTAGTTGTTGCTGGGTAGTGTTTACACTAGTCAAGGACTTTCTAGCTTCCCATGCTCTGCCAGGTGCACAAGAAGCCGGGAGGGGAGGGGATACAACCAGGAGAGCTGATTCGAATTGGCCAAAGGGTATTCCATATCATGTGACGTCATGCCCAGAATATTAACTGGGGGGAATTGGCCAGGGGAGGCAGCGATCGCGGCTCAGGGACCGGCAGCGTCGGTCGGCGGGTGGTGAGCGGTTGCAGGACTTGTTGTTTAGTTTTGGTTTTGTTTTTTTCCCCTCTCTTCTTCCAGTGTTTCATCTCTCTCTCGCTCATTATTTTCCTTTTCATTATATTAGTATTATTGCTGTTTTATTCTAATTATTAAACTGTTCTTATCTCAACCCACGAGTTTTCTTACTTTGGCCCTTCCGATTCTCTCCCCCATCCCACAAGGGTGGGGGAGTGAGCGAGCGGCTGTGTGGTGCTTAGTTGCTGACCGGGGCTAAACCACAACAGTCCTTTCTGGCGCCCAACGTGGGGCACGAAGGGTTTGAGATAATAACAGTTGCTGGTCACAGCATTGATTCATCTGTTCTCGATATTAGTTAGTCAGACCTACACCATGCTGATTTTGAAGTACATGTTAAAGGTTGGCATTGGGTTTTGTAGTTTGCCGTGCTCTGCAGTGGTTAGAGATGTTTTGCCTAGGAGATTTGTTATTAAAACACTGGCCTTGAGTTTTATCGGTTATTTGGGTCTTGCATGGAAGCCGTTACTGTACTTCGGGTACCACCTCATGGAGACAATTAGCAATTATACCTCCTCTTCTGAGAGGTTCTTTATGGAGGAAATACAGAATGGCACCTTAGCTACCATCTTCTGTAATGTCTCCTCCTTCATTACAACAACTTTTCAGTATCTTGAACATCCTTGGGTAGTTAAGATACATCTGTTGATATTCCTATGGCAGATTGTTTTGGTTTTGTCTAAGGTTAATAAGCAATTCAAGAATATCATCCAGAGATCTGCCCCAAGGCTCGATAATTATGGGTGGCAGGGTATGTGGGATAGTATGGGCAAATGCCTGAGACGGTGGGCACCCCCAGTGTTTTGGGACTTCACCCCTGAACAAGTGCAGAATCCTGAAAAATTAGTAGAATATTTGGAGGAAGTATGTTGTCACCCTAGTAATTCCAGAGAGATACAAATCACTGCAATGTGTTGGGGCCTGGCCCATGCCTACCGAGCCCTGTTCAACAGTATTCAGTACCACCAAGGGAAAACGGCAGGCCCTGCGGCTACTCCAAGCCCAACGACAAGCACTGTGGCCCTCAAACCCCCACAACAGGCACTGCGGCTGCTCCAAGCCTGATGACAGGCACTGTGACCACTCAAACACCCATGACGGACACTGCAGCGGCTCCAAGCCCGACGACGGGCACTGTGACCACTCAAACACCCATGACAGACACTGAAGCTGAATCAGAGAATCAACCCGTGCCAATATCAGTTGCCCCTATACAAAAGAAGAAATCTTCGAAGAGAAAGTCAACTCGTTTAGAAAAGGATGATGGAGAAGTAGTGCCGTTACTAAGAGAGGAGAAGGAAGAGGAAGAACTCGTACAAGAGACAGAAACTACCTGATCCTTATCCTTAAGTGAGCTGCGAGATATACGAAAAGATTTCGGCCGTCATGTAGGTGAGCATGTTGTCACCTGGCTGCTCCGATGCTGGGATAACGGGGCCAGTAGCCTGGAATTAGAGGGCAAGGAAGCCAAACAACTGGGATCCCTTTCTAGGGACGGGGGCATTGGCAAAGCAATTGGAAAAGGGACACAAGGCCTCAGCCTCTGGAGGCGACTCCTGTGTGCTGTGAAAGAAAGGTATCCCTTCAAGGAAGATGTTATATATCGCCCTGGAAAATGGACCACCATGGAGAAAGGTATCCAGTACCTGAGAGAATTAGCTGTGCTTGAGGTGATTTATGGTGACCTGGACAGTGAGCAGTCACTCAAAGATCCAGATGAAGCCCAGTGCACACGACCCATGTGGCGGAAGTTTGTACGGAGCGCACCATCATCCCATGTAAACTCCCTGGCAGTAATGTCCTGGAAAGATGAAGAGGCACCAATGGTAGGGGATGTGATTGATAAACTCCGGGATTATGAAGCACATGTCTCTTCCTCCCTCATCTCAGCTGTGGAGAAACTGTCCCGGAAGGTTCAGCAGCTTGAAGAGGATATGCCCTACTCCCGACCTGTACGGACCAGTATCTCGGCCATTAGGAGTAAGCGTCCTTCTGCTCAAGAGAGAAGATACACACCACGGGGCACCCTATGGTTTTACCTGCGTGACCATGGAGAGGACATGAAGAAGTGGGATGGAAAACCTACGTCGACCCTGGAGGCACGGGTACGTGAGTTGCAAGGAAAAACAACCACTCAAGGGGGGACCTCCAGGAGAGTTGCTGCTCCAGTTTCCAGTAGGCAGTTCCCCAGACAGAGGAGTAGAAGCGCTGATTCTATCTGTGATCTTAATAGAGAGACTTCTGATTCCCATTCACAAGAAGTGGATTGGGAAATCCCTCCCCTCCAAGTGCTGCAACCGCTCACCACCCGCTGACCGACGCTGCCGGTCCCCGAGCCGCGATCGCTGCCTCCCCTGGCCAATTCCCCCCAGTTAATATACTGGGCATGACGTCACATGATACGGAATACCCTTTGGCCAATTCGAATCAGCTCTCCTGGTTGTATCCCCTCCCCTCCCGGCTTCTTGTGCACCTGGCAGAGCATGGGAAGCTAGAAAGTCCTTGACTAGTGTAAACACTACCCAGCAACAACTAAAACACCAGGGTGTTATCAACATTATTTACATACCAAGTCTAAAACACAGCACTATACTAGCTACAGTGAAGAAAATCAACTATCCCAGCTAAAACGATAACAGGCACCGAGCTCATCATTTGTTTGAAGACTTACTTGTGGGTCAAAAGTGCTCAACTTCCACCATGCTAGAACTGCTCTAAGGAAAAACTGAGGTAACTTGTGCCAATAAAATAAAATAAAATAAAATCCCCTATGCATCATTTTGTTAATAATCAGTTTGGTGGGTTTCTCAAAGGAAATGAGTCTTAAGTTCATGAAAACATTACCAAATATAGTATGTCCGATATGTCAGATATATTTCTGTGAAAAGAGAACCTGGGTAGCATTTAGCCTCCAAAATGCGTTCTCATTCCATGGGTGCTTGTCCTCTAACACACCTGAGAGAGGCCTTTCCAGTCCATTATACAGTCTACATCAGCAGCAGTAGCAGCATATTTGTTCTGTCTTTGGTCTGCCAACATTGTGAAAAGTCCTTTTTCTTTTTTTTTAACTGTCTCATTAGCGGTAGCAATCCCCCATTGTCACTGTATAGGTAGAATAACATTTCCTGCCCCTCTCCAATGTTTGCAACTCTAAGAAAACTCAGGGAACAGAGGTAAGGAATTTCAGTACACAGGGAGAATGATCAGACAATGTCTGTGAGGCATGTTCATTCTACATTTTGTCTCTTTAATACCCATTTATAATTGGGGAATTAACCTTGAAGAGCTGTTATAGAAAGGACCACACAAAATCTGAATGGCAACAGAAAAAAGAAAGGAAAAGCCATTGTGTGGTTTCTCACATTTAAAATAAAGGTGTATGAAAGAGACAGAGAAAAAGAGAGATGCAGTCATTTTTGTGCACCTTGCAAAGCTTATATACACTCCCTCCTCTGTCAAAAATGTGCATCCTCCTAGGCTACTCACCTTCACGCTACAGGTGCAGAGGTCACAGCATGAAAGCAAGGAGACATCTGAGTTAGCACAAAACTGCCTCACTCAGCTGTCAACAACATTTCAGCTGCAGAGGCTGAGTAGTGCTGCTGAGAGGCTGGGTAGCCTTGGTGGGCTGAAGAGCCTGAAGTTCCTCTGTTGGCTGTGGGATAACACTGAGTCTTTTCTGTACACGGCTGATGTAAGGCACATCCATTAAGGTGGCAAAACATTAGACATATGATAAGGAAGGTAAAATAGATAATAAATGTTTTGTTTAAGTATTTACTTTCTTTGTAAATTTAGACGTAGGTCTTCGGGTATTAAACTTTTGGGAGCCTACTGGGCTTCTCTGTTGGAGAGGTGAAGTTTTATGTTATTCTTTATAAACTAACAACCTGAGCTTTCAGGCACTTTTAAAATCCATTTTCTCCATACCTGTGTGTATACCATACTATAATATCAGTGGAGGTAATTATTTTCGGTCTTCAAAGTCAACATAATGACAAGGGGTGATTTGTTATCCATTACTGAATTTTCTACATAATTCATTGTGGAATTTAACAATATATTTACCCATCTGACTAAATTAATTATGATTCATTAGCAAAATATATAAACAAATGAAATCAGGCACCAAATCACACCTATCTCACTAACAGCTCTCATTTAATGCTGTGTTGTGCTTGCTGTGATTATCATTTGATGGTTTGGGAATTAACTGGTACTAGACTATCAGTACGAGTTAGAATAATATCTTCCCCCACTATCTTGGTTTACATCTTGCTTATCTTCTAGACACAAAAATTGTTTTGAACAGATCTCAAAATTCCCTATAAGAAGTTAATAGCCTTCTGAGCACCCTTCCGAGTTACTTGTTTTAAAACCACATAGATTTTAAGAGCATCTATTACTAGACTAATATTCTTATGTATAAATACTTCAAACTACATTATATAATGTTAACTTACGTCATTCAACGTAATCTTCCAGATTTCTTCTGAATCAATAAATTAAAATATTGTAAATAGTATTCCTAAACTAGCTTTTTTACTGGAGACAAAGATCAGTCTAAAGCTGTAGAAGATATATTAGATATACAATTAAAATGAGATATCTTATGTATCACAAGTGTCTTTTTCAACAGCAGAGATCAGAAGGGCACATACAAACCCATCAATTCAGGAAGAAAGGTAGATCATAGAATCACAGAATGTCCTGAGTTGGAAGGGATCCTCAAGGATCATCAAGTCCAGCTCCTGTCCCTGCATGGGACAACCCCAAAATTCACACCATGTGTCTGAGGAAGTTGTCCGAATACTTCTTGAAGATTGTCAGGCTTGGCACCGTGACTACCTCCCTGGGGAGCCTGTTCCAGTGCTTCACCGCCCTCTGAGTGAAGAACCTTTTCCTAATATCCAACCTAAACCTCTCCTGGCACATCTTCCTGCCACTCCCTCAGGTCCTATCCTTGGTCGCCAGAGATCAGCAGCTGCCCCTCCTTCTCCCTTTGTGAGGAAGCTGTAGACTGTGATGAGGTCTCCCCTCAGTCTCCTCTTCTCCAGGCTGAATAAACCAAGTGACTTTAGCCACTCCTCATATGGTTTCCCCTCTAAACCTTTCACCAACTCCATGGCCCTCCTCTGGATATTCTCTAGTAGCTGTGTATCCTTAATATACTGTGGCGCCCAAAACTGCACGCAGTACTCGAGGTGAGGCCGCACCAGTGCAGAGTAGAGTGGGACAATCACGTCCCTTGACCGGCTAACAATGCAGTGCTTGATGCACTCCAGGACACGGCTGGCCCTCTTGGCTGCCAGAGCACACTGTTGGCTAATGTTCAACTTGTCGTCGACCAGAACCCCCAGATCCCTCTCTGCGGGGCTGCTCTCCAGCCTCTTGTTCCCCAGTCTGTGCATACATCCAGGGTTGCCGTGCCCCAGGTGAAATCCAGCACTTGCCCTTGTTAAATTCCATACAGTTGGTGAATGCCCAGCTCTCTAATTTGTTTAGATCTCTCTGCAGGGCCTCTCTGCCCTCAAGAGTGTCAACAGCTCCTCCCAATTTTGTGTCATCAGCAAATGTAATTAGTATTCCTTCCAGTCCTGTATCCAAGTCATTTATGAAGACCTTAAAGTGTACTGGCCCTAAGATGGATCCCTGCAAAACCCCACTAATGACTGGCCACCAGCCCAATGTAACTCCATTTACCATAACCCTTTGAGGCCGACTCGTCACCCAATTGCTCACCCATTGCATTATGTGTTTATCCAGCTGTATGCTGGACAGTTTGTCCAGGAGGATACTGTGAGAGACAGTATTGGATTTCTGTAAAGCTTTCAAAAATATTACATCAACTGGCTTCCTTTGGTCAACTAGGTGGGTAACCTTGTCATAGAAAGAAATTAAGTTTGCTAAGCAGGACTTTCCCCTCGTGAACCCATGCTGGCTGGGACCAATGACTGCATTGTCTTTCAGTTGTTTTTCAATAACTTCCAGAATAATCTTCTCCATCATTTTGCCAGGCACAGAAGTGAGACTGACAGGCCTGTAGTTACCAGGGTCATCCCTGTTGCCCTCCGTGAAGGTTGGGACAACGTTTGCTATCTTCCAGTCAGCTGGGACCTCTCCAGATTCCCAAGAGCATTGAAAAATCATTGAGAGAGGTCTTGCTATGACATCAGCCAGCTCTTTAAGTACCCTCGGATGAATCTCATCAGGCCCCATCAACTTATAGGGATCCAGCTGGAGCAGCAAGTCTTGCACAAGTTCGGCACTGATTGGGAGTTTATCATTCCCACAGTCATGGTTCTCTAGCCCAGCATATATTATGCCACTCAGTTAAGAATACGTAAGTGCACAGACCAAAAGTCTAGGGGAATTGTAAAGTTAGTGTGACTAAGATAACAAAAAGGTAAATACATTTCCCTAGTGATAGTTCAAAGCCTCTGACAAGAGAAAGAATGAAAATGATGATTATCTAATGAAAGTGACTCTTATCCTGTCCAGAAAGATTACAAAAGATCAAGGAAAAAGGCATGAGAGATCTGAGCTGAAGTACAGTCAGTGCTGAGTTGCACGTGTGTCAGGACTTCACTTGATAAGATTGTTCGTTGAGGACAGTTCATTCACCTAACATACTTTTCCTCACAATCCATGCAAATTAAACTATAAATAATAGTAAGGACATCATAAATCTCACATTATTCACACAGTATACATAAACTTGATCTCCATCTCTTCTCGTTGTCTTCGCACATCTCTCTTGGCTTCCAAATTGGAAATGCTGGAGTTCCTTCAGCTGGCAATACAGATAACCAAGTAGCTCTGTTACTTTATTGACTCTCTAGTTTAATCTTTTGTGCAGCTATGCAGACCAATGCCCTTCATTAACACAGCATGAGTAAAGCAGTCACCGGCCTTTCCAGAAAACAAAGACACAACAGTTTCCTGAAGTCTCTTGTCTGGCAGCACTCAGTGGTTTTGGACTAAGTATAGAAAAAGTATATATAAGCATGTTTTTCTTTCTGTCCTAGGAAAGCTGAATTTGGGAAGAGGAATAAAATCCATGTTAGCCTTTTTCATCTTAGATCTTTAAAGTTGTGTAGTCATCCAAATGTACCAATAACCTAAACTAATCTGTAAACAGATGTAGCTTTCTGTTACTAGCTACCAGGAATGACTTTGTATAGTCAAAAGAAACTGACAGGCAATTTGAGATGTTCCTATCACTCACATTGCAGATACCACTTGCCAGCTGTAAGTGGAGACAGATTTTGCCAGTATTTCCTGTCTCTACTTCTCCAGACTGCATCTGGATTGGTTTATTCCTTCCTACCCATGCACCATGACCATATGTGCTCACTCTCAGTTCTGTGAATTTGGTTCATTTCCCTGGACATGAGGTTTTGCTGACATTCAGCATTGAGCCAAGTATACATTAGCCTTAATACACTGTCTAAATGCATGGCATTTTAGGGCAATATCCAGCTATCTGGGCAGGAATATCCTACGTTCCATTTAAATCAATGTAGGTATCTTAATATCTTGAAAGCCAGAGATTTTAGTATTTCAAGGTCATTAGATCTTCTGTTAGATGGGATGATAATACATCTTTGACTCAGACCACTGTGGTTAGGAGAAGTACAACTGGGCTGGAACAAACCCTAGAAACACACTATAAGAGCGAACTAAACTTCTTTTAAAATGCTCTGATGATCGTCATTGAACCACAGTCCTGGCCTCAGGACAGTATATGTTAGTTTTACATACCTGGCTGGCAGAATCCCATGGGAGGCAGTTCTGAAGGGCAAGGTCTGCAGAACAGCTGATGATCAAGGGCAACCTCCTCAAAGCACAAGGACAATCCATTACGATATGTAGAAAGTTAAGGAAGAGTGGCCAAAGGCCAGCATAGGTGAACAACGGACTCATGACTGAGTTCAAATGCAAAAAAGAAGCATTCAGGAGCAGGGAGCAAGGGCAAGATTCCTAGAATGAATATAGCAAGGCTGCTGTAGCTTACAGGGATAGATTTAGGAAAGTCATAGCTCAGTTGGAACTGAAACCAGCAAGGGATGTGAAAGGCAACAACACGGGCTTGTATGAATACATCACCAACGGAATTAAGACTACAGAAAGTGTGGGACCACTGCTTAATGGGGCTAGAGACCAAATGACAAGACACAGATAAGGCTGTGGCCAAAAACAGCCAGCATGGTTTCTCCATCTATGCATGATGTCATTGTTTTTTACAAAGAAATGACTGGCTTTGTGGACAAGAGGATCACTGTGGAGGTCATTTACCTTAGATTTAGCAATGCTTTCAGATTTCTGTAGGGTTCTATTGCCAAACTGGTGAAATACAGCTTTGATAGATGGAAAATAAGGTGAGTAGGAAATTTCTAGATTGCCAAGCTGAAAAGGCTGTAGTCGGTGATGCAATGGCCAAGCAGTGGCCAATTTCCAGTAATACTGGGGATGGTGGAGTGGAAATCATACTGATGCCAACCCTGTTTTTTGTTTTTATTAATGACTGAATGATGAGATGCAATTCACCCTGAGGAAGTTTATGGATGATATCAAACTGGGGGAGTGCGGCTGATACTAAACTAACAGCAGGGCTGCTGTTCAGAAGGACCTTGGCAGGCTGGAGAAATGTGTTGATAGGATACTTATCAAGCTCAACCAATGGAAATGCCAAGTCCTGCACCTTGGAGAACTAACCCCGAAAACTGGTAAAGTCTGGAGGCTGCCTGGCTGGAAAGTAGCTTTGCAGAAGACTTGGGTGTCCCAGGGGCTATCAAGCTGAATGTGAGTCAGCAGTGTGCCCTAGAAAGGAAAGTGTGCAAAGAAAGGAAATCCTGGGCTGTACTGTCAAAAGGGTAGCCAGCGGGTCAAGGGAGGTGACATTCCCCTCTTCTCCAGTGCTGGGCTCCTCAGTACAACAGAGACATGGACATACTGGGCAGTCGACTTGTCAGAGAGTTGGAATAGAGGACATACAAGGAGAGATGAGAGAACTGGGTTTGTTCAGTCTGGAAAAGAGTAGAGTAAGGGAGAAAGTAAAGGGAGACGGTAAAGAGTATAGAGCCAAGCACTTTGAAAGTGCACAGTGAAAGGACAAGAGGTAACAGACACAAGTTGCAACAAGGGGAAATTTAGTAAGATATAAAAGAAAAAGTTTTTCATAGTAAAGGGGGTAGAACACTGGAACAGGTACCCAGAGAAGTGATGTAAACTACATCCTTGGACATACTCAAAACTCAAGCCCTGTTTTGGGTGGGCAATTGGACTAGGCTTCCCTTCCAACCTAAATTACTCATGATTCTATCATCTATTTTACATTATCATTGCACTGACAACATATTATTCTTTAAGATTTACAATAAATAATACATATTACTCTGATATGAGGCAAAATATGTCCAGATATAGCATATGACGGAAAAAGACAGACTGCATTATTTATAGCTACAGTTTGATGAAGGAAAAGAAGGATGAATTCCTCAAGATTTGATACCAAGCCTGGTACCACAAATTTTTTCTTTTTTTTTTTTTTTCAAGGGTAACTATGCACTCCATGTTCTAATTCCTAAAAGCTGAAAATGAACATTCAATCATTTTTCATAAAGCAGCTAGTGGGCTGTTCAATCCATGAGGATTTTCATTTTCTATTTTAACAGATAACATGCTGGATCTCTTCTCATAGTCATAAAACCCCAGAGAAAAGTTCCCAGTGTAGCACATCTACACTTCCTTCTTCCTCAAGAACAACCACCTGACACTTAGAATATCATCACAGGCAACTGCAACTGTCAAACTATTCCTGCTTCTCTTGCTATTTATGAGTGGGTTTGGAGTGTTCACTGAAAAATTTCTCCATAAAATTGCTTTCAGAATTTTGTGCAAACTCTGAATATGCAATGATATACAATATTTTTTAAATGACATTTTAGCAAATAGGCATGTCAATAATAATAGAATTCAAAAAAATGTAGTGCAGGTTAATTCTGTGAATTACTTCATGTTTCTTTGCTGAAAGGTCTCCATGGAGATCCTGAGCTTAAGTATCGCTCTCAAAAATTTAAGGAACAGTCAGACAATGTGCTTTTTGTGATGAAGCAGAACAACTTGTTTTAAAAATGGTAATGAATTCGTATAGCAAGTTAAACACAAAAAAGCAGCAAACCCTGTCTACTTAACAAAACATTTTAACAAATAAATCTGAATAATGAAAATGTATATGCTGAGATTGTGCTCCATTCATACACAGTTCATCAAGAAAAAATTACATAAACAAATTAAGTTTTGCTAACATATTTCCTAAGCATTAGTTATCATTGTGAGAACATTTACATTAGCAAATATATTTCTTCAAGAATATTGTTAGGTACCAAAGTATACTTTGTGTGTGATCAATAGTGAAGCCTGTCTTTACAGCCACTGAGGAACCTATAGTTTTGAGGACAAATTTATCTTTGTTCTTAGAACAGAACTGCATCTTAGCTCATCAGAATCACCTCATGACTCTGTATTAAGGCCCTTCACATGTTAAATGAAAAGATTTCTCAAGCATATATAAATATCATCCCAATATTTACTCCCTGCCAGCAAGTGACAAAAGAATAATGAGAAAAGAAACCAAATTTTACAAACAGAAATAGAGATCCAAGAACTTCTGCTTTCATTGACATAACTAAGGATGAACATGAAAAAGTGATTAGCGTAGAATTACATAATCAGCTCTATCATTAGGATACCGGATAAAATCTTACACATCATGAATTTTAGGATTAATGTGTGCTTGAAATAAGGTTAGACAACATTATGCTGACCTTTCAGGAGCAATCAGTCTCATAAACTGACTTTCCCCAAAGCAAATATCCTTTGGCTTCTTCCAGAAGACCCAGGGTCAATTTCCCATCAGTTCCGAGTCTGCAGTAAAGATTAGGATAGTACTTTTCAACTCATGGAAACATGCTTCTCCCCTCTTCTTCCCTTTCTGTTTCATCTACTGCCTCCCTACAAATTTGGACTAGGCATTTTGTCTCCTTCCAGAAGGGAGGTTCCATAGAGTCACTTCGTGAAGGCCACCAAGCTTCTCCAATCTTTACAGGTCTACAACTTTGTCTCCTCTTACCCAACACTGCTCCCACAATCTCAACACTGTTTTGCTCCAAAGTTTCTGGAAGAAGAAAAAATACTGCCTTAGCTACGAAACTGCTATGGCATTCTATCCCTCTGAGACAGAAACAGGCTTGTAACATCCTTGACATTATGGGTTTAAAGTGCAAGTGCTTCTCTGTATCCTGTAAAATGACAGATTTTCAGAAAAATCTTTCAAATGACATAGGAACATGGTAGGTTCCATATAATATTAGACTTCCATTTATAACTGAAGGATTCTTAGATACAGAGAGTTAAAATTAGTCCAGAATTATTAACTTGATTATTTACTAGTATTTTAAATGAAAGTGACGGATATACATCTTCATCCTCTTCCTGGTATAGAAATCATAATGTGTCCCTTAGTAGTAAACACACAAATTTTTAATATATTTCTGTACAGCAACAGAAGTATATAAAATGTGTTGCAAAACAAAGAATGCATCTGTACTCAGAGTAATTTAAAATGTCATTTGGATATGACAGCAACTAACTCTAATGCTCCTGTTTCTTATGTACACTTCTCAACAGACATGGTAGATCTTGTTTTTAAATATTTGTCCTCCTCCATTAACAAAGTTCACCTGTGCCTTTTTTCTTCTGAGGCAGAGAAATCATTCAATAGGTATGTATTTGTGAGCTTAATCACAGTCCTTGCTAAATCCTCTATATAGAAAAGTCAACAGAGTGTGTTAATTGAACCAAACCTCTGTACCACACTCATCTCTCTAAACTGATTAGCTGTGAACAAAGTATATTTATAGTTCCCAGCTGTGGTGTACATAACCACTCACCCAGGATCAGATATCTCCTCTGTGGGCTAAAGGACTCCACAATGAACTGCTTCGGTCTCCAAAAACTAATACTAAGTCTAATAAAGCCTTTCCAGCCATTTCCATATTATTCAGGTTCCAACTACCATTGATTTTTTCCAACCTTAACCCCTTGGAAATCACATAATAGGTAGAACAAATGTTCACAGAGAATTTCTTAAACACAGTTTTTTATGCCGAGTCTATATAAAAAATACTACAGAGCTACAAAATAATTAACTTCTAGCAATAATCTCTCTGAAGGGTTCTTGTATTTGTATCAAGGTCTCAGTGGAAATTGCCTACCATACCTGCTTCTTCAGGTGTTACTCCTGGCAGCTGAACTGACTCCCTTGCTGTGAAAGTGCATTATATTTGAAAGCAGCCTCCAGTACCTACACCTGAGGTAGTCACCTGAGGTTCCAGTCACAATCAATGGATAGGAATAAGACTTAAAAGGTATTGTCTTCCTCATCCAAAAGATAAAATTCTAAAATAGGCTAGGTGGATTGTGCCCTCTAAATGTGTATTTTCTCCACTGTCTACAAAGAGGTGCTGGGGTGACTCACTCAGACACCTATATTGCACACATGATATAAAATCCAGAGTCAGTAGAAGCCCCATTCTTTACTACCCCTCACCACTCCATCTGCAAAGCAGACACTGTGTTTTCCCAGTGAAAGTTAAAACTGTAAAGCTATGTTGCAAGCATGAGAGGAATCCATAAAGTGACACTGCACAGTTCTTAAAATAACATATGCCTCCTGGAAAGAGTGAGTTATTGGGAGAGATTTACATAAGGAGAAGCTACAGTTTGTTAGAGAAGGATACACAGTGTGTGGGCAGAAATAGAGTTAGAAGGACTTGTACAATATATTATTAAGGCCTTTCATTATTCTGTGACAATTTAGAAACTCTTAGTCAAGTGAGATGTGATATTTATAAATAAAGAGAAGAAAAAAAGAGTATGTAGGTACAGCATACAGTGTTTTTGATGACACTAATGGTTCAGATGAGGAAAACCCTGGCTAAAATGGGAGTAGGAAGAGATTGCTAATCTGTTTTGAATATTCACACATGGGTGTGGGACAGAAAAGGCTATCTACATAGTTATTTTTAATCCTGCTTCAGCATGAAAGGAAATCATATTATGTAGGAGAGTTGAATAACTGCATATGTTACTTTTGGGGGGAAAAAAAAAACAAACACTTGGAATAAGATTGGCCAAGAGACAGAAATGAAAACAAACTCTGTTTGTCCAGGAAAGCGGACCTGATGTTTCAGAAAAGCTGTACACAAACTAATTGTGCTTCAAGAAGAGAAGCTTTATAAGGATATAGAAATATGTTCTCCAGACTGTTGTGCTGGCTGAAGGAAGGATGCCACAGCCCAGATGCATATTGATGCCCCTCTGACAAAGATTATTGCTGCCCTCATGTCTGACATCATGGATATGTAAATGGCCACAAGGAACAAGTAGATTGCAATAGATGCTTGCCTGTACCAGAATCTTGGAAATCCTGAATTTCTAGTGCTATTGCTGCAGGGATACATGGTGGCATGTGGGGCAGGCACAGCAGAGGCAGAAGCATGATCTATCCAAGACTCCCTTCTCTGCAATTCCCAGCTGATATTTTACCTTTCCATAAAGTGTCCTATTTCAAATAAGCAAGTTTTGCAAGGGCTACCTGTTTAACCTAGTCCAATTCATTTTGACTTGGGAGCCCAGCTGAATTCATCATAGACTCTGTCAGAGGCAGGGACACAAACTAGACCTAAGACAACACAGCTGTCCATAGTCTAAATGTCAGATTGCCATAGTCAGTAGCACAGCTAGTGAATTCCTAATTCATGCTTGAGCATGTACTATACCTACACAGGCTTTTATTTTTTCCTGCTAGTTCCTACTAGTTCTTACTTTTCAGGAAAGCTTATTTTCTATCACATGTTTATATTTTTGACAGTCCTGAGGGAATTTACTGTAATGCATTTTGGGAAATAAAAAAAAAAGGAGGGGAGAGGGGAAAATAGTTTTCTGTAGAACAAAAGAAGAAAACAATAAGTGTTGATCTGAAGTCCTCAGTGAAAAACATACAACTCTCCACTACCCAGTTAACATCACTGGGATGTTGCTGGATAACAACTAGTGTTGAGTGATTAGGGCATACTTGGAATCACAGTGGCTGTTCTCATTGGCTGCCAGAGATGAGGGTAAGATGGAAGCACAGTGCAGCCATGGGACTCTTAACTGTGTACAACATATCTATAACATGCTTAGCCCTGAACCCTTCTAAAATGGAATAGCTTGAGAAGTCTTGCCCATAGTTACTAGGGAGATCCAAAAAAACATGAAACCATCAGTGGAGATGACATTCAGATAAATGGAAATGTCAATACCTGTGAAGGGGTTACCTATGCACCAACCATCTGCTCTCAGACTCCATTGCCAGTTTCCACAGTCCTTCTGCTAGCTCTCTTTTCACACACAAGCCTTTCCAAAACTACCACTCACTTCCCTGTGTACACAGGCCATGCATATACTTTTGCTTCAAACAGACAGGTTTTGCCTGACAATTACTCTAGGATGTTACCCTCCAAAAAGAACAGTGTAGAATATGTTTGTTACATTCAGCCTTGACTAGGCCCTATCAATTTCAATTTTTCAGATTACAGTTATCCATTAGTTATTTATTTCAAGGTCTTTTTCTAGTTTATGAAATTTTTTTTTTATTTTTTTGTTGTTGTGAAATTGTGAAAATATTACTTGAACTGTATCAGTTTTTCTCCTCTGCAAGACCATTCCTGAGTTTTAATTATTTTTTTCTGACACCACTTGATGAAACCAATACTTTCCAAGTGCTTGGCTTCAATTACTTATGTGTAGAGCAGAGGCAAGAGTGTTTTTCAGCCTTGTAGTTGTGTATTATAAGAAGTAATAAATTAGAAACTGCAGGATGCTTGAGAATGAGGAGTGAGTTAAGTGCTTCTGATAAAATTTCGTTTTAAATTGCCATTGACTTCTGGCTCTTCAGATTTACTCCTAAACATCTACTGTCTGAATAAAGTTTCTTTCTGTCCAGAGACAGCTTTAGAATGAACCAACATACACGAACTTGTTTACACAGTGTCTTCCACATCACTAACATGAATTTCATATGGAATTAGATCTTGATTCCACAGCAGAAAACTGGAAATATTAAAAAAAAAAAAAAAAAACACAACAGGAAGACATCTTCCTGCACAGGGGAGCTCATATAAAGCTTACTCTTCTATTTACTTTACCCACTTAAACAAAAGCAAAAATAAATGTTTGATAATGAATCATTCAATTAATTTCATTGGGGTTGTTTAGAAGAAATTCTTATATGAGAGAGTGTTCAAAGTGACAGAACAAAAAAATTGGTTTCAATAGAAGCCTCTTCACCATCATCAAAATAACAGGATTTTGAGGTGACTTCATCCACCTCAGTTATGTTTTAGTTGTCAGTGGGTTATTTAATAAATAAAAAACCAGTCCAAGAGCTCTCACAGCTGAGACTTAGCTTGCAGAAGCTAAGTCCACATGTGGGACATGGGACAAAACATTTAAATGGAGTGCTGACATGGGTTACCTGCCTATGATTAGAATTCTGCTGCCATCAAGAGCATTTTTCTTTTATAGCAGATCACAGACATCAGTAATTGGATTATTGTCATGGTGAATTTTCACTGAAGCAATAATTTCAGCTCCCTTTACATGGAGAAGTCTCTAAGTAACAAATTACTCTTTACTTACTATTTTTGTTATGAATTAAATCAGTGTATTTGAATCTAATGTTGATGTTGCTGGCCACTTCTTGCAGAAAAAGTTTAGTGAGTTGACTGCAGAGACCATCACTGCCACAACACGGGATGAAACTGCCTGTGCTCTCTTTTTAAAACCTTAATTTTTGCAGTATTATTCTGCTTTTGCAAAAAGAATTTTCATGTATAAAGGCACTATTACTGGAGAAATAAACCAAATCAAATCAGAGCAAATTTGTTTTCTTTCCTTCTGTCCTGAATGTCTGTGACTCCAGGGAATGATTTCCAGCTTTATTATACATTGTTGTAGAGAAAACTGATTGGATGCAAAACAATCTCTTTCAAACCATCGAAACAAGCACCAGAGCTTGAGGGAACAGGCAGCTCACCCCTGCTGTGTAAACTTCAACTGGAATCACCACCCGTGGTACTTTTTGTACACTGCAAAGTTAGTTAATTACCTTAAACACATGTGACATGGCTCTCATTCTCTGTTCTTAGCAATCTAAAATCAGAGCAATTTCATTTGAGGATTTTATTAACAAATGCTGTGGATGTCTTCCCTTAGGTAGGACAAAATCCTGGCAAATCTTAACCAGCACCTTCAGTCAGGAGACTACTCCTAGGGTGGTCACACATCAGGGAACAAAAAAGACAAGACAGCAGCAACAGAAAAGATGGTACACATACTCTTTCCACAGATTGAAAACTGAGGCATAGAGGAGGAATGGGATTCACTGAATCACTCAGTTGCTGGTGGAGCTGGAATGAAGCCTGGTAGTCTGGCTTTCCACATAATGTCTTACCTACCAAGCTGGTCAGAGTTTCACGCATCCTCTAATGAAATCCTTGCTCTCCAAAACTTTAGTAAACATAAAGATATAGAAGAAAGCTACCCATTTAAAACTCAGTTCAGGTAAATTTGAAATGTTGCTGATACCAGCTAACTTCTGCCCCTTACTCATCTCTTGGCTAAATGTGTTTGTCCACATATCATCAAAGTCTTTTGCTCAACTCCAGCAAAAGCAAGAAAAATAGTCACTATTCCTGGTGCATTTCAAAAGTTAATCTTATCTAACCTGAGTTATGATTGCTTTTCTAATGGTGGCTGATCTTCCAGCCCAGTCAGCAGAATGACACCACTGACTACTGACACAGTCCTGTTACTTGACTTCTCCACCAAAGCCCTTCCTTTACGTAAACTTTTAAGATGAGAACCTGCAAAAAAAAGGGGCAGAGGCAAAGCATTACCACAGGCAAGCCCTCACCTCAGAAATTCAGCCCCGTGAGTTTTGTCATACACAGCACCTGAACCCCATGCTGGCAACATTCATTTCAGAAGATAGAAATCATCCATCACCTTACCTTGCATTAATATTAATGGAAAAGTTCCCATAACATTCAGCTATTTGCAGTCTGATTGCCTTCAAGGATGTTTTCTTGGAATCTGGCTGCTTCAGAAATTCAGAAGTTCAGTTCAGAAATTCAGAAGTTCAGTTTAGAAATTCAGAAGCTCAGACATTTCTGTCGTACTGCCAGAGCCGAGCTTGCATCTGGATCTTCTGAAATAATGGATTTTGTGTCAAGTTAATGAGAGGAACGTAAGTTGTGTGGAGACCACGTAGTTGTAAACACATTGTTATCTAGTAGTATTGAGATATTCATTGTTCCGTTTCAACAGTGGTCTTTCTGAATATAGCTCACAGTACTGATCTCTGTAATATAATAACAGCCAGCTGAAATAAAAAGAATATAATCAAATAAAATGTACTGTTCCAGCAAAGGCCTTTGAGTTATAGCTACAGAAAACAGATCAGGCTGAAAGATCATGTCACAGAAGCTTGCAAAAGCTTAGGACAGACTGAGCAATAATGTGTATTAAGGCAGTTTGCACCAGTAATATGCCAAAAGGTTTACAGAATGTTAACTAAAAAATAGGAACAAAAAGGTGGAACAGAGTAGACGAGACTGTGGCACTGAGGTCGCACATAAAATTTCAAAATCACCTACAAAAATCATGAAAGCAAATGGTTGTACAGTCTGTGATAAATATCAAATGATATCTGTTGAAGGAAAGTAAAATAAGGAATTTGGAGAATAAACTAAAAGCTGGGATTCAGAACAGCACAAATATGCAGACAAATTGGACCAGATGGCCCTTTTCTCTTTCTGTCGTATCTTATGTCCTTGAAACCTGCAGAGCCTAAAACTGATTTGGGAGACAAAAATTCCCCCTGTCTCAATTGACAGTCATTGATGCTCGTGGCTTTATTCACTCCATTTCCTATCCCCAGTAATTACAGACCATAAAGACACATCTCATCTTATGCCCTGTTTGGGAGGAATTGACTTAGAGAGATAATCATCTCAAACGTAAAATGACAATAAAGAAAGGACTAGCCTGGATCTTTAGGCTCAGGCCGGAACAAGGAGTCTTGCATAAATAAACCCACAGTGACATTACACCTGGAGGACATGCTTCTCCCTAACTTGGATGGCATTTTTCTGCTGGTCACAGTAACAACTGCTGTAATTATTGTTTACAATGGGGGTGCATCTACAACCGGTGATCACACTGACCGAGTTTTCATGGCTCACTGAACAGGTCTGAAATACATTTGAGTCAGTGACCTGAAATATTCCATATCTCCTCACCTGGAGAGAAGCTGTTGATATGTCAGTACCATGGGGTACATATATCCTAGATGTCATATACACACAGCTAAAATTTTCCCATTTCAGTTCAGTAAAACAGTACGGGTCACAGTAAAAGCTCTGAGATTCCCTCCTACAGGTTAAAACGTCCCCTTTTAGACACACACCCACTGAAATTTGTCTGTCCCTCAGTGTGGGAAACATTTTCTGTGACTACAAATTAAAAGCTTAATATGGACATTAGCAAAATTCTTTGGAAATGCAGGGCAAGCATATAGTTATTAACTAAGCTATCTCTTAAATAACTGCCACTTTCTAAAAAAAAAAGCAAAAAAAAGCACATGATTTGGTGACACTTTTGCCCAAATGCTGAATATTAAGTTCAGCAAAGAAAAAGTTTTCCCTGTGAGAAAATCATTAATATAGCGATCCTCATGTGTGCTCCTTTGTGTTCGTGTGAGGTCCTTCACCTGTTTCCTCTGTTACCAGGGCAGAGAAAGGTGGGCAGGAAGGAGCTCTCCTACACAATACCGTGGTCTTTTTGCACTGAGAAAAAAATGTTATGAAAGTAAAGTATGCACCTGTGTACCATCCGAACTTGTCAAGCTTGACTCCCAAATACACAGCCAAATGGCTCCTTTGCATACTAACAGCGTCATGCCAGAACCCAGGATATTTGTCATCTAGATGTTGAAATGACATCTCTGTGTGTATAGGTTACTGGCATGTTTAATAGCATACTACCATTTAGGACAGTTCTTTGTCTCCTCATTTTTACACTGAGCTGCCTAATAGTGGATTACAGCATGTGATAACTAAATACTACTGTACTTCAGAGTTCCATGTGGGATATGTTAAATGAAAAAGTAGCTGAGTTTATCCTCTATTAAGCAGATGCACTTATAATTCTGTCTAAGGAAGCTCACAAACAACAATTAGAAGAAGAAAAATGAGGATGAGGGGAAGCTGTTGGAATACATATTCTCCTACCTTAAATTAATACATTCCTGGTAATGCTTGTTCAAGTTTAACCATTTCCATGAATGCAGAATTTGGTGAATGGGTTGGAAGCACGTAAAGTTGGCAGACTTTGCATCATGAACAAGCTCAGGTTGCTTATGACTATTTAAAACTAGAGTTTGCATAATGAAATAGCAGGGGTTGGGAAAAGGGAAATAAATCAAATGTGTATATAAATATATATATACGTGTGTGTGTGTGTTTAATGGTTTTTATTACTATATTAAATTATCACCTGCAAAATTATTTCTGTATTCATAAACATCTTTGAAAAATTAAACTATAAAGTGTCATAAATTCATTCATGAATCAGTGAAAACATATGAGCCTTTTGTAAATTTCATGTGGTGTAAATTTTGCCTTTCACGTCTCCAAATAATATTAGTAACTGTGATCACAAGGACTGAAGCACATGGCCTTTATTTTATCTTTATTTCCTATTAGGATATTCCCCTTGTAAAGGAAAATGACACTTTTCACATTCTACACTATAGCTGCAAAGCAATCTTTAATTGGCACTTATGCCCTATTGAAACTGATATGACACCTTATAAGCAGGCGTTATGCCATCTAGACAGATGGGTATGAGCATAAGTGCAAGGCATGCCAGAGAACAGTGTGTGCATCAGGGTTGTGTGGAAGGACCAGACGCCTCCCCAGAGATACTGAAAGGGCAGTCTGTGCAGATTATCAGGACTTTTATGAGGTTGCGTTATGGCATTACCTTTCAAGTTTGGCCCTGCATTAACAATGGAAATGAGAAAATATATTTCAAAGCCATTTTAAGTGAGCTTTTGGCTTTCTGAACTCATGATGGGGGAGAAAAGAGATATTTTCCCCATTAGGCACGTTGCTGGAATCTCTCAGTTAGTCTTATCCAAAATGTTTCAGCAGTACTCTCGAGTTTCCTGACAAAAGCCAATGCATGACCTTCTATTAGCTTGTATGCCCTGAAAATCCTTTTGCCACCACAGATCTTATTTACATTTTGCATGATGGTAGACTGTATTAAATCTGTTAGTCAAAGTAAATGGGGATGAAAAATTACCTTCTTTGTTTATCACTAAATAGTTCACAATTAACACTGAACTGCAAATGAGGAAATAATGTGTCTCTTCAAAGAAACCATATGCTTTGTGTTTTAAAGTACTTGTGGTAATATTGGTGGAATAGTTATTGTACAATGAATGCCATCTGCTGACTAATACAGAGTATTTACAAGGGCAAATAGTCTGGATAACTGTTCCTCTTAAATGACTATACAACCTGACATGATATTGTTTGGGCAATTATCTGAATCTAGTCCAACTTTTTCCTTTCTTCTTCCCCTCCTGTAGCTGTCATTATGTGAAGTGCTTATGCAGAACCCCACTGACAACAGCAGATATAACAATTGCAGTTCATTCAGAATTCTTGTGAGAAACCACCCGGTCCCTCCGTGGAACAGAAAGATGAAATAATGGAAAACATCACCCAAAAAGTCTGGTACATGCAAAATGGGCCTGCCGTCTTGAATGTTGCGGGCAGAAAAGCTGTACTGGGAGATGGATAAAAAACAAGTTACTGAGCTCTGCTTACAAACTGCAGTGTGCACAGAAAGCAGGCACCAGCAGCACAGCAAGAACATACAGATGCATCAGCAATGCTGTCCAGGGATCTGGGCATGCTCCCTGAAAAAAATAAATAGGAATTGTTGGCTTGCACACTGCCTGGAATTTCACTGAGAAAAGATATTGCTGCCTGAAGTTTGCTTTCTACTTTGTTCAGATGAGCAGGACCTTTTGTACATTCAGAACTGCATAAAAAATCCTGGAATCCATCACTGCTTTCTCACTCTGACAGACACAACTTGCTTTGCTTTGATATTTGATCTAATCAGAAGAAACCAGACTAATGCCTATGGGATTATAAATAATCTTAAATTATTTCTACCGATCAACAAAGATCTTGCAACAAATATATGAGAAATAATTGAAGGTGAACCAGACCTGCTTGACATCTGCTTTGCTATGGCATGTAAAGCATTTGGTTGAAATGCACATAGTACCCTGGGCTCCATGAAGCAAAATGCCTTTCTGCCAGTTCGTCTCTCTCCAAACCACACAGAACTCAGTTATCTTCTATTATGTCAGCAGTAAAGGAATGGCAGGCAAATACAAGCACTTTGGGTAGATGGCTTGTGCTGTCAATCCCTCAGTATGTGTTTTGCCTGCAAACAAACCATACTCTTGAAGACATTTACAGCCACAATATTTTTACACAGGGAAAAATCTCTTTTTTTGCAGCCGCAGGAAGATCCCTAGGATACTGTATAGTTTGAAGCTCTCTGTTCAAAAGCTTGAGTTGCTACCCCAGGCACAGACTCCTGGTACAAAGCAGCAGCATAGATTCCAGTATCTTTTCATCAAACTCAAGAGTTCGAAGTTATTTATCTATTGCAAAGTCTTTTGTTCCACCTCGAATCAGCAGATTTTGAGAGGTTCCAAGCTGGGAACTTTCCCAAAAAGCACCTCCCAGTGACATCTTTGAAAAGCCACTAAATGGTAGTACATTAAACTAAACTGCATGTTCCTAGGCAAGTACACTGTCCATTCTTGTTAATATTTTCTCATATAGTTGTATAAACAATATCATAACAATAATAAAAAGTGAGATACATAACATTCAGTCATAATGATTTATAGCTGTCTTCCAAGATCTTCATAGTACTCATTTCTCTGAATCTGCTGATCCCAGGGGAATTCAGGGCTGACATAGCTGCAGAGATAGAATCATGTCATTCAGTGACTTCACTTTTAAAATGTTTTCATTAAGTAGGGTGGATAGAATGCGGATAGCAATTTCCATTCCAAAGGTTCTATTTTATGACACACTCATGAAGAAGAGAGCCTCACACCAATCTTTACCTCTGCCCCTCCAGTCCAGTTTAGACCAGTGTGGTGGATTGATCCTAGCCAGCAACTAGGCACTCACTAGCCACTCATTTTACCTCTTCTAAAGGGTAGGGAGGGCCAGGAACCAATAAATGAGCTGGCTTTGGTTTCACAAGAAGTAAATCAATTTGGGCTTTGAAGTCAAAATCATTCTCTGCCTCAAATTCTTTTGTGTTTAGGTTGCTACTTTGTGACAAAAGCACCAAAATAAATAAATTTTCAGCTTCAGCCCTACAGGTATAAAGGGGAAATTAATAGGATTTTTGAAAGGGTCTAAACAAACAATATGTCTTAGGTTCCTCAGTTAGTAGCCTTCATTCCCCAAAGCTATATCTCTGGAGAGAAACAGACCTCTCCAGAGAGTGTCTCAGAGATGTAGGTAAGACCTAGCTATGGCCACACAGTGGTCCTGAGTCATCCTCCAGACTCCCTTTTTCTCTCCAGTGACTGTGACTCAAGGCTCCTAAGTTAAGGAGCTAAGTACAGACCCTAATGAAAGCTGCGTCAGTAGTCCCCTTCCTCCCCCTTTTATTTTAACCTGATCAGACCCTTTGGCAAACCTGTATTCCCATCTGTGACCTTTTATGTCAGAACTCATTTGAAAAACTGTCCCTAGAGCACAAGACAGGTCGTCAGTCTCTTATGAAATTGATTAGCGAAAGCTAAAAGAAATCCACACTCAGTATCTGTTATACAAACATGTTTACGTTGACACTGAATATTTTGACAATTCCATGTTAGTCCAACAGATTTATAGGCTTGAATCACTAAGCAACATCCAGTTTTAGGAAAGAAATTAATATTAACAAGCAAACTGACATTTCAAATGTATTAATGTTTTTAATTCAGTTTAATTAGCTGAAAGTGAACAACATGCATTATAAAGCTTTAGGGTACAAATAACCCTGATGATTTGGTGTGCACTGACATTGTCACTCTAAAATTTTACCCCAGCCATGAGATCTGCTTTTCTCTCTGTTGGTGACTGGAGGGAGAGCTAGTCTCAGTAGAGAAAAATTGGCTGGTTTTTAAATTGATTTTGAAGTTATCCGTAGCCTCCTTGAAAGTAAGTTTACATACAGTCTGAGCTTACTTACCATGGAGTAACTACAGAGATGTTCTATTGCCTTTGTCAATACCTACCCACCTACACATACAAATAAAACTAAGATCAGAATCTGGCCCCTAAAATATATTTTTGCAACATCATATTTCTCTCTTTTGAAAACAGTTCTCAGTCCTTCAAGGGCTTCAGAGGGAGGAGACTCCATAGACCTCTCCCCAGGGTCTCTTTGAAGTGTTATAGATGTGATGCTGTTTCCAGGAAAGAGTTTGAACACTGTAAAAAAGATACACAACATACAGGAGCCTTTCCATTCATCCTTTCAAAGTCCTTTGCTATGTCTTGCATAATATTTTTTGCATAACAATAGCAATGGTTTAAAGACCCAATAGGTTTGTGAGGGGGAAACAAATAGGTTTGGTTTGAACTTCATTTGTATCAATTAGTTATCAAGACTTACTCAGCCAACATTCATTTAAAAAGCAAGGTTCAGTCTCTAGGGGCCCAGCTCTCTACCTAGCTCTTACAAGTGTGCATCCTGGGGGATGTAACAGTGAGGGGTTAGGAAACAAAGTGTCTGGAATATTCAAAGAAAACAGAGAGAGATAAGTACCCGAATTATACCGGCTCTAGTGGAAGTTAGTCAGGCTTGCAGGATCCTTTGAAGATCGTAGCAGCCAGCCGCTGGAATTCCAGATGGTTTCACATAATTATAATCTCTTGGAAAACTCTGAAACAAGTTGTGCATTAGCTGAAGCTCAGATAAATGAAAAGAAATAGATAATTCTGATTTTCAGATATCAGTAGTAGCACAGTTTGATTTGAATTCTAAAAACTTGAATAATATTACTTTAATGCAAAGTTAATTTTTCACCTTCACATCTCTCACAGAATTTGGCATGTGCATATACATATATATATATATGAATGCATATATAAACACAGACAAAAGTTTAATACATAGGACCATGTTCATTATTATGCAGTCATTTGAGCCTCATTTAAAATCGAATGAGCTTTTCAGTACTGCCATACATATTTTTATTATTTTGCAAATATATAAACATCTTTTGAGTTCACATAAAAATAGTGATAAAAATTTTGAAACAATTTCTTAAAAACAGTTCTCAAAAAAGACTAGTTACCATTGCCCAACCATTGTAAGTTTTTCTGCATGTCTCAGGCTACGGTTGTCTTACCATTATACTGCCAAAGTGAAATCACTAATCAAGAGTAAAATGATAGGTGATGGGATTGTCTCATCTACCACTAGACATGTGCAGTGTAGACTTCTACACAGGTTGTAGGTGGTTACATTAGGGCAGAATGAATTTCATGCATACAATGACTGGCCCAGGTTTACATGTTGTGCATTAAATCTGGGTGTTCACCACTCCAGAGTAGTAGTGTACCTGACGGTTAATCATCAGCTCTGGACCATATACTTTACCATAGGTCCTAACTAACAATCCTGAACAGGAGTTCAGTTTCTTTCCTTGGCAGATGTCTCTGTGTTCCTCTTGATACTAGGAGCGAGAAAGGGTTACCATTTGGAGGTCTAGCCCAGAGAACAGAATTTCTTAAGACTAAATAATAGACAACCTGCAAATCTGTCTATTGCTATTCTTATTAAAAAATGGTATGATTTTTTTATGCAAAGGACAAATGAATGGCTTTCTCTAAATGATGCCAGTATGCTAGGGCATGAGTTTAGTGTTCAGACTCTTCAAAAATACACATGAATATGGAATCTGTTTTGAAAACTGGTTTGTCACAACAAATGACAACATCCACCTTCCAGAGCAAATCTGGGACCCTTTGGACAAAGAAATTCCAAACATATTCATTCACAAATCATTACCTTAAACTTTTTGAGTTTTTTGTTATAATTTGGTGCAGAAAAACTGCTAAGGGTATACCTATACTTGTCAGACCCTGAAGGCACCAACAGGTGTCCCTGCCCAGCCTCCCCTGGGACCTCTCACCACCCCTGCCCATAGGCCTGGGACACCAATTCAGCTCAGCCCAGGCTTGTCAGGGCTCGCCTGATCTACTGTGTAGGTGTGCACATCCCCTGCCCTCTCCCTGCTGTCCTGACATGTTGACTGGATTTCCCAGACTAATCCTGGACCTCACTTGTTACCTCATATTTGTCAGATGAGCCCAGTCACTGTCCTCAGCCTGGCTCTGCTGGCTGCCTCTGGGCACAGTGGGATGGGGCTGCAGGGGAAGGTTCTTGTCCTGCAGCCCCCATCACTTCCCATCCCAGTCTCATCCCACAGCTACCCCTCACTGCACCCTGATAATATTTGCAAGTAGTTTAGGCCAATAAGAGCAGATTTGTAGAGTGAAATAGCTGCTGCTGAGCCACCCTATACAAGTTCTGAGGCTGACTTCAGATTAGGTCACATACAAACCCATGATCTGAAAACCCAAAGTGTCTGGAGCTCACCAGATTTCTCCCAGAGGGCACATTCCTCTTCTGCATTATGCTGAAGGAGTCCACTGCACAACACAGAGCGAGCCAAAGCATGATAAAGGAGCGACTGCTTGGAGATTCACTTCAAAAATGCACTGATCTGAAACAGAGTTCTAGCATAGATGTCCCATAAGACCCTAACTTCATAAAATGCACGTTACTAAACTGTTCCTGAGATTGGCTACTCAGCAGTATTAAGGACTACTTTGGAAACACTTAAAAGCTATGACATCATAAAAGTTTTGAAATTCTACATGCAAAAGATTAACACTGCTGTAAGATTTTTCTTTTTCCAAGTTCTTTGTGTATGACACATAATAATTAATTTGATGATCCATACTGGGTCTATGAGCAAGCACAGATGCACAAGACAATGTACACCACAGAGGAATATTTTCTACCAAGACTCAATGACAGTTTGTCAACATGGCAGCCTGCCAATAAAGCATCTGTTGCTTGCCTTGCAGACACATGCTTTTGTGAGACTTCCATAAAAGAAAACACTTGCAAGTTCTTTTTTCTTCCTCAGAATTTCTTTATGCTATATTTGTTGTTGACATCTGGGGCTATAATGGGAGATCATAGACACATTGTCATTTTGGAGGAGCCCAGTTCCCTATGGCATCTATCAATCCACTCTCATTGTATAGACACATAGATTGATGACTCAAACTGAGATAAAAACATGAAGCATCGTAAGGTAATGACAAGTCTAAGACAAAGAAACTACTGTCATTATGGCAAGAACACCACAGCTCAACACACAAGTCCTGGAAGAGTTTATCTAGGGACTTTTTAAGAAGAGTTTCACTGAACTGCCATCATACGGGGTGCTGTGCAGTTGATAAGGCCTATGCCATATTTTGAGATAGTCATCTCCTACTTTGACACATATGTAACAACTCACACTTCCAGAAATGTTTGTCACAGGCCATACTCTACAGTATATTCCCAATAGAAGACATCACTGAATTGGTCACTTCAGGTTCCTATAGAGATAAGAAAGACTTTACTGTAAACCACATAGAGGCTTTAGGAATTCCTTCTGTCCTTCTGCATTTCGTGCTGGAAGTAAGCTGTAAAGAGATTGTCACAAGATCCTTTCTCTTTCTTCAGTAACCAAGATAAAAAATGGTGCCAGACTCAGAAATTGCTGTTAAAATTTTAATATACAGGTGTGTGGTAGGTTGACCATGGCTGGTTGCCAGATGCCAACCAAGCACTCTATCACTCCTCCTCCTCAACAAGACAGGTGGAGAAAATACAACAAAAAGCTTATGGATTGAGATAAAGACAGGAAGGTCACTTACCAATTGCCATCACCGGCAAAACAGACTTGGCTTGGGGAAATTAATTTAATTTATTACTAATCAAATCAGAGCAGGATAATGAGAAATAAGAACAAATCTAAAAACACCTTCCCCCCACCACTCCTTTCTTTCCGGACTCAACTTCACTCCTGGCTTCTCTACCTCCTCCTCCTGAGTGGTGCAAGGGAATGGGGAATGGGGACAGTGGTCACTTCATAACACTTTGTCTCTGTCGCTCCTTCTTCCTCATGTTCTTCCCCTGATCCAGTGTGAGATCCCACCCACGAGAGACAGTTCTTCATGAACTGCTCCAGTGTGGGTCCCTCCCACAGGCTGCAGTTCCTCATTAACTGCTTCAGCTTGGGTCCTTTCCATGGGGCACAGTCCTTCAGGAATGGACTCCTCCAGCGTGATTCCCCCAGGGGCCACAGACCCTGCCAGGAAACCTGCTCCAGCGTGGGCTCCTCTCTACGTGGCAACAGCTACTGCCAGAAGCCTGCTCTGGTGTGGGCTTTCAAATGGGACCACAGCTTCCTTCAGGGCACATCCACCTGCATCTGTGGGGGGTTCTCCACGGGCTACAGGGTGAATATCTGCTCCACCGTTAACCTCCATGACTGCAGGGGAACCTAACCTCTACTCTGGCACCTGGAGCATGTCCTCGCCTTCCTTCTCCACTGACCTTGGTGTCTGCAGGGCTGTTTCTATCACATATTTTCAATCCTCTCTCCTGGCTGCTGATGCGCAGCATTTTTCACCCCTTCTTAAATATGTTATCTCAGAGGCACTACTACTGTCTCTGATGGGCTCAGCTTTGGCCAGCGGCGGATCCACCTTGGAACCAGCTGGAACTGGCCCCATCCAACGTGGGGGGATCTTCTGGCATCTTCTCACAGAAGCCACCCCGGTAGCCCCCTTGCTACCAAAACGTTGCCACACAAACCCAATACACATAAACCAAATGCAAACACAACCACTTCTAAGTTAAAAGTAAACAAAACAGGTTTTCTCCCAACAAGAACTCAACATAACATTAAGGCTACTTCTACATTCCCATGCATTCACTTTTCTTAGAACTGGATAGTGGCACCTCTGCACACACTTTGATTGTTTTTCTTATTTGCTGATTGTTTCTCTTATAACTAAAAGCAAAATCTGTACTTAGATCTATTCGTTCTTAGTTACTGAAGCATCACTAGTCTGAGATGTTTATTTGCCTACTTGGCTTAAAAAGGTGTTGAGGAACAGCTTCTCTGATCGCATTCATGATCATGACACCTTCTCTGAAAAGGAAATTCTGAAACTTCTCTAGCTGTTGTCCTCACTAGCAGCTTCAACCCGTCTTGTACTAGGAAGAGTTCAAGGTTTACTGCCTTTTCCAGTACTGTTCTGCCTGATAGCAACTTTTTCCAAATGTCTCACAGTCATTTGTTGTTCAAAACAATGTAGTTATGGGAGAGCTACACTTACTTAGTTCTGAAATGTGCCCCTCCAGATTGGGGGGTGGGGGGTGGGTGAGGAGGGCAAGTTTAATCTAAGTAATGGTAGGCCAGTAAACTCCAGTTGGGCAGTGTCTCTCTTGACCTCACTCCCACACAACCTGGACTCTGCACAGCGCTCAGTGAGAACCTAAAAACTGATTGTTCAGAGTTTGTTGTTGTTTCGGGGGTGGGCTTTTTCTCCCCTAGTGGTGAGGGGAAATGTTTGTCAGTGACTGTAATAACCCTGGGCTGAGCTCCACTCCAATGGTAATGTCGTGACTTATTTCCCCTGAACAGCATTGGGTACTTGTGGAGATTTGGACAAATATTAGTACCAGTTAATATTTAGAGTGCTCCATAAAGTTTGAGATTCATTGTGTGTAGCAACCAGAGCTATACAGAACAGCAGAGCGCTAGGGAAGAGCACAGGAATGTGTATGTGCTTGATGGAAAGCCTGTCGTTTTTAAATCATTGACAAAACTCTAATTGGTTTCCATGGGGCCAAGTATTCACTCTAAGGGTTCTCCTTTAAAGAGAATTTAATGAAGAAAATATTGGTTCAGAGACAGTCTGAACAGTATTGTGGCTTTAACATCAAAATTCACTCAGCTTCATTCTCCTTGTTCCCCAAGTTGGGTTTGTTCTCTCATACTCACGGTCTTTCTTTCTCTCCCTCAGGGAACATTGACAGCTTTCTTGCCTGCTCTAAATTGGGAACAGGAAGAATAAATTATTTTTTCTTTCTTCCTTTATTATTCTTATACCTCCCTCTATTGTTCTCTGAGGAGTTTTAAGCTGTTTAATTTCTGTATGCCCAGGTGCACCAAGCAAATGGTGTACCTTCAAACTGTTTCATACATCTACATCTCTCTCATTAAACATCGCCCTTCTTATTAGTTAGATCCATTGTTTGGCTCTTGCTCACGTGGAAAAGTTTGTCATCTGTGTTCTGTATTTTATATAGGCTAGCAACAGTTTCCCAAAGTATATTCCTGGAGTTCGTTGCTCTTGTTTTCCTTTGTACTCTACAAAGTCAATTGAATTCCAACAGCACTTTTTCTTCTATCATAAAATTGTTTAACACATCCCAACCATATCAGGCATGTGATTATCTTAGCATCATAAGCTCACACAAGGTTGCTTTACATTGCATTTCAGTTATGTGAAAGGGAAGTCAAAAGGGATTACTTGCACTGTTCTGTCATGAGAGATACGATTCCTCTCAGGCTAGGGTGGCACACTACACTGAAAAGTGTATTCTGTCTCAAAGCTGCGTCAGAAGCCCTGCCAAAAGTTTGTCAGAACAAAAAATGGACAGCCCTAAACATACAGTTTCTGTAAAAGGACAGCATCTGTGTTAGACAAATAGTATTTTGTTATGTAATTATTATTATTTTTAATTAGTTCTTTCTCTGAAATCTTTAGAATATATTAGTGATATATTAATGTGTTATTTTTCCAGATCTTTCCACAATATTAGATTAACTTCAGGGTTTTTTTCCATCCCCTCTCCATATGCACCAATATAGTGAATTGTCTCTGAAAATCTAGCATTTATAGTGCTATGTTTCAATCTTGTTTTAAACTATTACGAATTGTAGCTATTCCTGTCAGCTTCTGAATTTGCCTCAGTTAACATCCTAGCAGATTTCAACAGCAGACAAGGCTGTAAAAGGGAAACATTCCAGCTGCAATCTTCAAAGAAAATAAATAAGGACAGCAGGAAGGCAAGGAAAGTTTTAGTGATCTTTGTGCCTTGGTCAAAGAATACCAAAAGCGTCTTCCAACACAAATCTGCAAAAAATACCCTGAGGTATAATTCTGGGAAAAAGATTAATGACTTGATGTAATGCACACCTCTGAAATACAATCTGAAATGCATATGGTTTAGGAGTTTCTTTGGAGAAATTGATTTAAGCATGTTAAGTGAATAGAATTTGAGTTAAACTCTCCTCAGCTGGAGATAAACTCCAAGCATTCCTCTTCCCATTCTAAAGAAAGATGGGCTACAAGCTTTCATCTAAACTCACAAGATGTTTAATTAACCTTGCTGATGAAAACATGAAAATGATTAACAACTCTGTGTTCAAAACACACCACTAAACAAGGTCCTACAAGAGCTTTCAATATGAAAGCTCTAAGTCATTCACCTGCTTTGAACTCAAAGCACATGAGGCAAAGTCTATATCAGTAAAGGGACTCTGCCTTCATTAATCATACTGTCCAATACCTACTTTTCAGTGGCAACATCTGTGTACCAGCCAACACAGAATCTAGCTGTACCATATTAATTAGGAGAAAACTACTAAAACATGCAGTAGTTGGTCAGGGCACTCGTGGAGACTGAACTAATTTCATTATTGTTGAAAAATGCACAGCTATATGAAAAAAGCCAAAAGATGTAGGCTTGGGCTCCAGCTCTTTCTACTAAAAAATGCTTCTAATCTTTAACTTTGTGATGGGAATTCCTTTTTCTCACATGACATAAAATCTTAACAATATTGGCAACAAACACAGACAATGCTGTCTCAAAAGTGATCTAGGAAGTTGTCTTTTTCAAAAATATTGCTCATTTCTAGGCATAGATACATGGAAATCCCTGAGACCAACTTTTAGCTTTTCTTGCTAATGCCTGGATTCAGCTACAAACTGGGCACATATAGTTGTCTAAATCTAGATGCATACATGTGCACGAAGTTAGCTGCTTTAATGGCCATCAGAGATCTAGGACTGGAGTCAATTGCCTGTGCAGAAGCACTTGGTGCCACTAAGCTACCCTGCCTCCCCAACATGCCCACCAGAAGAGCAGGGGTCCCCAGGAGGCCCTGTGTCATATGTGCTAGTCTCATAAGGATATCTTTGGCACCTTTGATGTCACCAGTTGCTCAAATGTGGACAATTAAATCCATGTTCAGTACAGACAAATGACTTGGAAAAGCTTTCCAGCTTACTAGATATAGCTGTTAACTACATAGTTCTCCAGACTCCATGTCCTACATAGTCTAGGGGCTTAACTCAGGGGCTTAGTTGTCCAAGCACATGCTCCTAGAGTCATTTCAGGTGTCCTGGGGTATCCAACACATCTGTATGAGACTAATGGATATAACACAAGACCTGCAGAAAATCTTTGCCCTCAGGACCACTAAAAGCCAGGCTAAACCTCTCTGGGAACCTTATGTGTGGGACTGAACAGAGTCCCCAAAGTCTTTATTTTATTTTGCTGATTTTGTTGGGGCAAAATCTCCCAACGTGAAAAGCATGGGAAGATGTTGAAGGCAAATGATGTACTGACTGGATTAATCAGACCCTGAGACCCACTTCATGACTCTGTTATCTCATTCCCGTTGAAATCGCAGTTTTCCTTGACTGGTGTGGTACTGTTATAATCCAGCTTTTAATCAGTTCTCATTTGTGATAAAACTGATACCAGTGAAGAATATCAGGTTAACAATGTTGTGAGCAAGAGAAAAATCAGCAGCCCTTGTAACATCTGTAGTGAAAGAAACCCAGTTAAATGATTTTGATAGCTGAAGCAAGAGCACTGATTTTACCAAAGCTAATTTAATCCAGCGTTTACCTGCATGAATTGAGAAGATATGAATCATTGCTTTGGCAACCATCCCATATAACAATAGGTTATGAGTATTAAAAGAGGATTAGATTATAAACTTTTTTAAAAAAATAAATATTTTCTTTATGTCTGGAAAATTCCAGTTAGCACAGTCCAAAATATTTTGAATTTCATATGATTTAACCAACACTACAGTAAGTTAACAATCTTTGTACCATATGTAATCCTCCTTACAAGTGACCAATTTTGTAGGCATGTATCCAAGTGAATATTCATCCTGGAGTATAAATTGAAACAGATGTCAGTGAACAAACACAGTTTTATTTTCTATAAATAGGTTCACAGCAGCAAGCTTGAGAAAAGGCAACAATGCCAAGATCAGAAGCATGGTATTTGCTGGTACATTCGCCAGGTGTTCTGAGAGTCTATTCATACTGTCCTGACTGAGCTGAAACCACTTAATCTTCACTAGCAGACACAAATATGAGTAATGCCTCTGAGACTGACAAGGAGAAGAGTTAATATAAAGGTCAGATAACAAAGAGGAAGACCCCACCTTGAATACAGAGTAAAAATCAAGTTGCATCTTTCTTGACTTCAAAATGAATCCATCAAGAAAAATAATGATATAGCTCCCAAGAGCAACATGCAAATCAGGGAATTAATCTCTAGCAAAATGTTTTATGTTATGGAAACCCACAAATAGATTTGATTCAGTGACAGTAAATCAGACATGGTCGGTAGTTCTGTTTGACTGATGAGTACACATGCCACTGGCAGCAGGGCAGTGACATATACAGGATAGCAATAAATAAACTTTCACTGGCAGTTCAGCAGCCATTGTGCAGTGACACTAAAGGAATATAGAAAGCTTCAGGCAAAAATATAATCCAGCTAAGAAAATATTTTGCTTTTCTGCAACTTTTTTCCATGCTACTCTTTTCTGCTGATCAGAAAGATGTGTGAAGAAAAAAATATTAAAGTCTGTCAACAAGATATTTTTGCTGTTATTGCTTTGTGGTCTTAGTGACTTGCTGCAGCTAATGCATACCTCCATAATAACATTTGTATGTTATCTTCAACTCTTCTCACCCTTACTCTGACTCCCACCTTCCCATTCCCTATTAAAGCAATGGTTAAGTTAGAAAGGGGTTGCCATTAGTGATATTTACTGTCAATGGAGAAGGAAAGGCAATTTGCCAGGGACATTCAGAAGAAGATGAGGTTGTTCTGAATCACACTGTGGTGTAGTCTGTGTCTTTCCATGTGGGGAGCCTAGGGAGGCTGAGGCCAGGTTATTCCACACTACATCACACTAATTGCTTGGCTCACCAGCACTGACCTCTCCCAGCTACCCAACTCCTTCAGCACATGCCAGAGTTTTCAGCTAACCAGCGGACACATCTGTGTCCCTAAAGCCACAACAACAACTACAGCAGAGCCTACTAGCATCTGCATGGATTGAGGTGTGCTTTGGATATACTCTGGAAAGAATGAACTTCAGACTTCACAACTGAACTGTGCACAATCTTGCCAGTGGCTGTAAGAGACAAAGAGGGGGGTTACCACCAGGACAGGGGAGGAAGGAGACAGAGGAGGCAAAGGGGAACACCTGGGCTATAGAGCAGAAAGTGTCAACAGAGCCTTACAGCACTCCAGGCCTACAAGAGGTCTTTTAACACAAGAAGAAAGAGATTCATGGAAGAATTTTGACAAAATAAGAGACATTAGATGCATATATATTTTAACTGCTCCATTTGAACAAAGAGAAAACAGAAAATATGAGTAATAACCAGCCTGAGCTTTTAATGAGGGTGCGAGTACTGAGGCTGGAGAAAGGAGGTGGAGAAGGCCAAACTCCACCACTGTATGGGTAAACACAGGGTCCAGAGCAGTGAAAAAACTGCACCAGACCTGGTCATCTGGTCATTAGCCACACAAGTCATACTCAGTCTGCACTGGTTCCCACTCAGCTTTCTCAGCATCAGTATTATGGGTACAGATGAGAGCCTGAGAGCATCCAGAGAAGTGGTAGGGGCTGTTTCCTATGGCAGGGCTCAGCCCACTTGGCTTCCCAAGAGACACTATTGTGTCTCTCCACAGCTGATGATGCTGCCAAGTAACAGCCCAGCAAAATTTTCACTGTGGCAACCAGTTAGGCTGCTTATTCACTGGTGTTTCAAAGGTCCTGTTCTTCATCTCCAGACTAGGCTTGATGTCAATGAGCAAATTAACTGATGTTCCCAGGGATCCTGTTTCTGCTTTCCGTCATGACTCCTGACCAGCTCACCTCATCGTTCCCAGGGACACAGGACAGAGGTGTATTGGGATTACCTGGCAAGATTTTTGCAGCAGTGGGGCTCCAAGGGTTGTCTTTGTGAGAGGAAACCGGGGACTGTCCTGTGCTGGACACAGATGGTTCCAGCCAGCTCCAGTGGACCCACTACATGCACAGCTGAGCCCATCAGCAACGCTGTTGGTGCCTCTGTGATAACATATTTAAGAAAGGGCAAAAAAAACCTGCACAGCAGCTGTGAGAGGAGTGAGGACAATGTGAGAGAAACAGCCCTGCAGACACCAAGGTCAGTGAAGGAGGGGAAGGACGTGCTCCAGGCAGCAGAGCAGGGATTCCTCTGCAGCCCATGGAGGTTAATGGTAGAGCAGATATCCACCCTGCAGCCCATGGAGGACCCCACACAGAAGTAGGTGGACATGCCTTGAAGAAAGCTGCAGCCTATGGACAGTCCACACCAGAGCAGGCCCCTGGCAGGCACTGTGTCCTGTGGAGAGGAGCCCTTGTTGGAGCAGGTTTTCTGGCAGGACTTGTGGCCCTGCAGCCCTGCGGGGAACCCACGCTGGAGGAGTCCATTCCTGAAGGACTGTAACCCATGAAAAGGACCCATGCTTGGGCAATTCTTGAAGAACTGCAGCCCGTGGGAAGGACCCACATTTCAGCAGTTCATGAAGAACTGTAACCCATGGGAGGGACCCCACACTAGAGAAGGGGAAAAGTGTGAGGAGGAATGAGCGATAAAGACAAAGTGTTATGGACTGACTAAAACCCCCAATCCCCATCCCACCTGTGCTGCTCTTAGAAGAGGAAGGTAGAAGAGTCAGGAATGAAGGAGTGAAGTTGAGCCTGGAAAGAATGGGGTTCATGGAGGGAAGATGTTTTAGTTTCTGTCTTCGCTTCTCACCATCCTACTCTATTTTTAATTGGCAATAAATTAAATTAATCTTCCCCAAATGGAGTCTGTTTTGCCCATGACAGTAATTGGTAAGCAATCTCCCCATGAGCTTTTTCACCTTATTTTTCTCCCCCTGTCCAGCTGAGGAGGGGGAATGAGAGAGCATTTGTGTGCATCTGGTAGCCAGGCAAGGTTAACCCACCACAACGTGGTCAGTGCTGCACTCATTCAGCTATCAACACTAGATAATGACAGGCGGTGCATCTCCAACCCTACTGCCTTTGAGAGAAGCACTGGCTGTAACTCAGAAGAATCCTGGGGAAAGAAGACAGTGAGTTGAGTTCTTTCCCCAAACAGGGTCAGTGGGCAGGCTGGTTGCAGCCCCAGGGCCCTACAAGGAAGGAGCATCTGTAATCAGGGATGTTCTGGAGCAGCTGTCTTGGATGTTCAATTACGTTCCTGGTCATGCTTATTTTAAAGTTTGGTAAGCTGTTGTGGTTTAGCCCCAGTCAGCAACTAAGCACCACACAGCCGCTCGCTCACTCCCCCCACCCGAGTGGGAAGGGGGAGAATCGGAAGAGCAAAAGCAAGAAAACTCATGGGTTGAGATAAGAACAGTTTAATAATTAAAATAAAATAGTGATAGTAGTAATGGTAATGGTAACAATAATGATTATCATAATAATGATAATTATAATGATAATATAATAAAGAAAAATAAAATAACGAGAGAGGGTCATGAAACCCAGGGAAAAAAGAAAAAAAAAGGAAAAGGAAAAAAAAAAAACAACAACAAATGCTGCAACTGCTCACCACCTGCTGACCGACACCACCAGTCCCCGAGCTGCGATCTCTGCTTCCCCCGGCCAACTCTCCCCAGTTAATATACTGGGCATGACATCACATGATATGGAATACCCTTTGGCCAATTCAGATAACCTCTCTTGGTTGTACCCCCTCCCCTCCTGGCTTCTTGTGCACCTGGCAGAGCATGGGAAGCTGGAAAAGTCCTTGACTAGTGTAAGCACTACCTAGCAACGACTAAAACATTAGTGTGTTATCAGCATTATTTTCATACTAAGTCTAAAATGCAGCACTATACTAGCTACGGTGAAGGAAATTAACTATCCCAGCTAAAACCATGACAATATCCACCCCTTATTCCATATTATTTACATCATGCTCAGGTCCCATACTATCCAATACGACCTCAATAACCACCACCTGCCTTCCCATCCTTTGACAAAATACACAGATATCATTTATCATTCCCTTAGTCTATGGACCACCCCTGTAGAATGTCCGTAGAGGGTCCACAAATGTCCATTGAGTTCATTTAGTCCATAACTTTGGGCTCCAACTCTTGTAACAGTCTTTCAAGGCCGGAGAGATGGTCTACGTGGTGTTGGATTGTTGAATACTGAAGCCAGTCTTTGTTCCATCACTGCTGCACTTTGCTTGGTTCAATCAAAGTTCATTCTTCATTAATTTCGGAAATTCTTACTATGATACCATTGATACGGCATATAGCAACCATAGGAGTGATGACATACAATATTATATAGCAATTAACAGCATACCATTCAGTTCATTGGCTATTTTCACCCAAAATCAAATCCCCTTGAGGCATACATCGAACTCCTCCATCCTCCTGCATCGCCCACCAAGTGCACCCAGGTCCTCGAGCAAAAGCAATCCCACGAATGGGTTTGCCTTTGCCTGAGACAGGAATAACCCAGACTGTTTTCCCCAGCATATTTTTTACATGCACTACAGGGACTTTATCCCCTTCTACAGTATGTAAGAGTTCTGATTGGGCAGGGCCAGATCGATTGGCAGAGCCCCTAGTGTTGACTAACCAGGTGGCTTTTGCTAAATGTGTATCCCAGTGTTTGAATGTCCCACCCCCCATTGCTCTCAGTGTAGTCTTTAACAGTCCATTGTATCGTTCAATTTTCCCAGAGGCTGGTGCATCATAGGGGATGTGATACACCCATTCAATGCCATGCTCTTTGGCCCAGGTGTCTATGAGGTTATTTCAGAAATGAGTCCTGTTGTCTGACTCAATTCTCTCTGGGGTGCCGTGTCACCATAAGACTTGTTTTTCAAGGCCCAGAATAGTGTTCCGGGCAGTGGCATGAGGCACGGGATATGTTTCCAGCCATCCGGTGGTTGCTTCCACCATTGTAAGCACATGGCGCTTGCCTTGGTGGGTTTGTGGCAGTGTGATATAATCAATCTGCCAGGCCTCCCCATATCTATATTTCCGCCATCATCCTCCATACCACAGAGGCTTTACCTGCTTGGCTTGCTTGATTGCAGTGCATGTTTCACGTACATGATAACGTGTGCAATAGTGTCCATGGTCAAGTCCACCCCTCAATCACGAGCCCATCTGTATGTTGCATCTCTTCCTTGATGGCCTGAGGTGTCATGGGCCCACCAAAATATAAATAGTTCACTCTTATGTTGCCAGTCTAGATCCACCTGAGCCACTTCAATCTTAGCACCCTGATCCACCTGTTGGTTGTTCTGATGTTCTTCAGTGGCCCGACTCTTGGGAACATGAGCATCCACATGACATACCTTCACAACCAGGCTCTCTACTCGGGCAGCAATATCTTGCCACAATGCAGCAGCCCAGATGGGTTTACCTCTGCGCTGCCAGTTGTTCTGCTTCCATTCCTCTCTAATTCCAGGCTACTGGCCCCATTATCCCAGCATCGGAGCAGCCAGGTAACAACATGCTCACCTACATGATGGCCAAAATCTTTCGACATATCTCGCAGTTCAGTCAAGGATAGGGATTGAGGGGTGGACTTGACCATGGACACTATTGCACAGGTCATCCATGAATGTGAAACATGTGCTGCAATCAAGCAAGCCAAGCAGGTAAAGCCTCTGTGGTATGGAGGACGATGGCTGAAATATAAATATAGGGAGGCCTGGCAGATTGATTATATAAGCAGTTCAGTGGCCAAGAAATACTACAGGTACAGAAGTAGGTTTGGATGACAAAAGTTAATGTAGCACTGTAGACGTAGAAGATGGCATATGCTTTTGCTAACAGGATGATAACCTGTACTGCATTAATGTGTTCAATTAGTACATGGCTAGATGAGGCAAGAATGACATTTTACCATTCCATGTTCTTATGAAACACTGGTGAAGTCAGACTATGTTGACACCAAATATTTTAAGATATTTACAAGGTCCAACTTTGGTAATGATACAGTAAACACGTGTAATGGTACACAAATGTAGAAGCAATGTAAATACAAATGCAATTAAAAGGAAGAGTCCTGTGAGATGCATGATCATATTCATGCTTACAAGGTATGTGAGAGCAGACCAAAATCTTTAGCAAGTGCTGCAAGCCTTCTAGAAAGATCTTTTCTAGTACAAGATGGAGAAAGCATATATAATATATAATAGCACCTTCACCCAGGCTACCTTCCATCTTGGACCAACTGATCTAAGAACCCACCTTTAACTCAATATTCTTGTCTGGTTAAGTAGTCAACATATGCCACCAAGGATTCACTTGTTATTTTTGTTTTTCATTTCTCCAATTTACCCCAACTGTGATTTTAGTGTCTCTGCCAGGGATCTCAGATACACAACAGTTTGCTAGTAAAAGCTGTAAAAACTTGCTGACCATAAGGGTTTTTGGGAGCCTTTTTTATTTTTGAGCTTTTAAGTGTGTGATTACTGCTGTAAAAGTGCCAGAGACCCTGCTGCAGGCAATCTTCTCTTCACTTGGGTACCAGCAGTGGGTCCTAATGTGAGCTGGAGGTAAGCAGGACAAATGTCTCCCTGCCATGGTTGTTTAAAGACCAGCTCAGTGACCAGGCATTTGAACTACAGCTGTGGTGTGAGCCAAGTGAAAGACAGAGCCTTCTCCCTCCCACACTGCTGGAGCATAGGAGAAAGAGGAGGGGTACTGTGCATTTGGGTGGGGACTGGTTAGAGCCATATGTTCTGGCTGCCTTGGGGAGGAAGCAATCAGTTGTAGGACAGCAGTATTTGGGGACACTTATCCAGAGTGAGAACAGAAAACTAAAACCTCCTCTTTTCTTCCAACCGTTATTAGTGAAGTTTCTTCTTTTGTAGAAGTGCCAAGGCAAGAGATTATTGCTGGGTGAGCCATGTACATTTTCTAGTTGTATACAACTATGTGTAGCCTGCTTTCCACCCCAGCTCCTCAGAAGACTGCTATTACAGTCATGTAGCTGCCATAATTGTGAGCCTTTATCTTTCCTCCCTAATAAAGGCAGTCTCAGGAGCAGCCAGCAGCACCACTCGCTCCACCTTCCATCTGCCTCTATCCACACAAGGGCTTCAGCACCTGGGGTAGCTAGTGGACAGCCTTGTGCATCTGTCCCTGGCAGCTTGCTAACCTACTAGGCAATTGCAGAAACATGCTCCCTGGGGTACATTTCAGCCTGCACCCTTGCCCACAGCCATAATAGAGCATGCACAGTAGCTGAGTTGGTCTTGAGGGTGTCTTTACTAACAGCCACAACAGGAACTATGGACAGAGCCAATGAGTCTTGCAGTTGTGGATGTGTTTTTTTTGTGGGGATGAAAATGTGATGTTATTATAGCTACTGTCCTCTGCCCTGCTGTGTTTTTATGGGAACATAAGGACAGTTGTACTGGGCCCAGTTAGCTCTATAAACCAAATAACTTGTGTCTGACAGTGACCGGTCACACCATTCCTTCATATATCTGCTCTGCTAGTGTTCCTTGTTTTGTTACATTTTTGTATACTTTTTTCCCCCTTCTGCTCCGTCTCTCAAATGTCCTTGAATACTAGTCATTTTTAAAGGTGAATTTTAATATGGTGAAGGAGCAGCAGAAAATCCCCCAAAGTGTTGCTTTTCACAAAATCTGGCAAAGCCAGTGAAAAATGGTATGGAAATGTCAGTAGTTAGTGTCACAAAGTGTTCCTCTGTTGCTAGATAATTGTATTTCATGCCAACTTAAAGGCTGAGATTATATCACTTTCTACTAGTTCTCTCTGTGTGGAGACTAATGGATCTTATGGAACATTGTAAAAGTCCAACAGGCAACTTAAAAGACTTCTGTATGATGTTTAGTGAGTAACCAGGGGTCAGATTTAACAGCTGAGAAAATATGATGATACTTTTTATTAAATAAATGCACAAAGATTCTGTTCAGTTTGAGTCTGCTGAGGTTTCTGGAAAGATTTAATTCACATTTGGCCTGTTCAGATGATTACCAAAGGATTTGCCTGCCTTAATCTTATTTAAGAAGTGATGTTAACACTATTTCTTTAACCTGCATCGTGTAAAGACTGAAATTACATTAGATGCAAGTGGTCAGTAGATCTTGCAACATTTTAAAAATTTATATTCAATGGTAGTAATAGTTTATTTCTACCTGCATGTATTTTGCTGCCTTCCTGGGGCATTTGTTAACATGATTCATTGCCAGGCATCCACCGTCTTGTTGAAAAAGATCCTCAGGCTAGAAGCTTTTGATGTTGACATTTGTAATGGTTCTCCTCTTCATAACTATTAGTCTTGACAATTGTTAGTCATGCTGACGCTTCTCAGAATTTCTCTAATTGTCGTCATAATTCTGTCTGTTTTCTCTCTAAAACCAAAATTTCCTCTTTTTCTCTTGGAATATTTGAGAATTTTCTACCACATTCATTTCCAAAAGAATGTGTATTTTTCACAAAATGGAAACTATCATTTATGTTGTAGGTTCAGTGAACTTGCTAATTCATCAGTCTAGACAGTAGGTGTCTTCACCTGCAGAAGACATACTCTTGGTATGCATATCTTTCAGTTTTTTCTCAAATGTGCACATACCTTACCTCTGAATAGCTGGCAAATACAGGAAAGTAAAGACTTGGGGGTTCATTGGCAAACAGCTAAAATTTTTCCATTGAAGATGCAGTCAACAAGGTAATGAATTTTACCATAAAAGGAAGAGGCAGGCATTTCTTTCTTGCCTTCTTCCAGGATCCATAGAAACAATCTGTAGACCACAGGTCGAAAACCACTGATTTAGCTCCACAAAACAGCTTGGTGTTCAGTTTCTTGTCCCTAGTGTAAGATCATAGTTTGAGATATATAGGTTCCTCACACAAGGGAGAGACTTAGGCTTTTAAAAAAAGATCCACAAAAATTGAAGGGACCAAACCCCACAGTTCATAGGGACTTAGGTTACTATTTTCAGACTGCTGGAAGATCCATCTTCTGTCTTCCTCTGAATAAACTTTATTAACTCATACAAAGCAAAGCACACATATGTTCACTGGAGCAGAGAGAGTGTAAACCTCTAAGTATATAAGAGGTAGATCACCTGTTTAAAATCAGAAGTGAAATTAACACAATATATATTTGTTACCATTCAAAATTCAAGGTAACCTCTCCCTCCCTGTTAGGTTATATGTTTCAAATTAAAGCAAAGACCTGTGATGATTAGAGGAACAGTGATGGGTGGAAGGACCCAAGCTGAAAACACGGACTTGCTATCATCACAGGACACTCAAACGTTGTCCCTTGCGCAAAACATGCAAACTGTGGGGTATTATTGCTTAACAGGTTATAGAACATATTATGTGGTGCAGGGGTGGAAGAGAATTTCGGGATGAGACAGAAAGTCTTCTGGAATTGTATAAAGCTTCCTTTGGGATGTTTAGCAGAAGGAGCAATGGCAAGGAAAGAGAAAGGTTGGGGAGGAACATACATGGGAAAATAGAAGAAAAAGAGAAGGATAAATGGGGCTGGTAACATTTAAGAAGGTGGTTAGTCAGTATGCTTGTCACACCAAACACTGCTCTTGATTACTGCAGTCCATCCTATAATAAATCTCATTTGTAACTATATTCTGTGGGAGTTCATACCCTGTTCTAAACCTACATGTGTGAACTTCCAGCAGACTTCAAGTCAGCTTCACCAAAGAGTAGGGCAACAGGTCTGGGACACAGGAGAGCCTGAATGTCCAAAGCTAGTTACTGGTGGAAACCATATGAGATGGGGGACCGACTACCAAACTAGAAGATGAAATAGCAGCGTAGTAGGAGGACATCAGAACTTTGACAGGCACAGGGTCACAGCCAGCGACCAAGTGAGAGGCCTGGGATCCAGGCAGGGATATTAGGTGGACTTCAAATCCATTCTGATATTTGAGATATCCATGAATATGGGAGAGATTGAAAATCAAGAGAGTCAGGATGTGTGTATGTGCACGTGTTTGAGTGCATGTGTGTGTACAGATGTACCAGGAGTACAGGAGGAGCTCAGCCTTACTGCCAGCTGGACTCAGACACAGGAAGTCACTGCATCCATGAGGCTGGGATGGGAGGAACCTTGAGGTCTGAGCAGAATGAGAGTCAGCTCTACAGAGCTGGGAAGGAGAACTTCACTTGTTCCTGAAGTCCACCACACCTGCTTTCCTCCAACAAGAACAGAGTTTTTCTTTGCTTTTTAGTTTTTTGTTTTCCTGCTTCTTACCCACTGACTCATTCATGACATGAAAGGCAAGATATTTCAGTCATGGATCAGCATCATATTGCTCTGACAACATAGCCCTTGGCTGACTTGGAATGAGCTCAAAAATATCTGTGAAATGGTATGCAATCAATCCCCAACAAAATGAATTCTGAAGCAACGTTGAACTAACATCTGAATTCCACATTCGTCAGCGACACTGTTAATTGGAACTCATTTGTTTATTGCTCAAATATTATCCAAGCCTAAAAGTGGTTACCTGGTTTTGAAGCCACCTGAAGAGCATTCCTGAGTGATTGAAGGAAGATGCATACTCCCCTTAATTATAAATAACATAAATATGTCTCTCCTAAAGGTATGTGACAGACTGACTTCCTAAATAACTATTTATTCTGAATACACTGAGATCAGGGAAGACATAAATACTTCAGGAAAAAGGAGGAGAGGGAAGAGAGAAAGTAAGTATGGGAGTACAAAGGCAAAGCCTCAGTTCCTAGTCAGATCCCATGGAGATTTAGAACTACAGAAAAATTTTGGCAGGAAAGGAACTCTGAAGGTAATCTGGTCTAATCCCCTGCTCACAAAAGTGCCAACTCAGAGCAGGTTGCTCAGGCAGTGCCCAATCAGGTTTTGAATATCTCCAAAAATGGAGGTCCTACAACTTCTCTGGGAACCTGTCACATGCTTGACCATCCCCACTGTGGATGAGGGATACTTTTTTTCTGTATCTAATCAGAATTTTTAATGCTACAAGCTGTGTCTGTTGCTTCTTGTTCTTTTCCTGTGCATCTCTGAGAAGAGTCAGGCTCTGCCTTCACTATAACCACCCTTGGATGCATACCATCTGTCTCACAGTTCTATGTATGTTGCTTTAAGTGATCCATGACTGAGTTTTGCTCTACCATAGATCATAGAATCATAGAATGGTTTGGGTTGGAAGGAACCTTAAAGATCATCTAGTTCTAACCCCCTCACCAGGACACCTTCCACCAGATCAGGTTGCTCAAAAGCCCATCTAACCTACCCTTGAACACTTCCAGGGATGGGGCATCCACAACTTCTCTGGGCAACCTGTTCCAGTCCCTCACTACCTTCACTCTCACCACCTCCACCCAGTGAAGAGAATACTTCACTTTTCCAAACTCAGCCACTAGGCACAAGGACCTGGGATGCCAAAGAGCAAACTGTGCCAGTAATACCAAGGCAAAAAAGGCCACAAGTAACTCACACTTTATGTGGTTTTGATCATTGGGTCCATAGCCCCACTGAGTGTTGGAGCCACATTAGCCATACTTTTACTGTTGATGTACTTATAGAAATTATTCTTGTTGCCCTTCATATCCTTTGCTAGTTTAAATGATAGTTGAGCTTTAACTCTCCTAACTCCATCCCTACATGCCTGGCCAAGGTCACTAAATTCCTGTCAGGTAGACTGTACCCCTTCCACTTTCTGAACACTTCTTTTTCATGCTTGAGCTCCGCCATGTTAGCCTTCTGCCCCAGACCTTTGATATCCTGCACATTAGGTTGAACCATTCCTGTGCTCTGAGGAGGCAGACCTTCATCAGCCAGCTGCCTTGGGCCTCCTTGACCTCAGGTAAACCTCCCACATGATCCCACCTACCAGTTTCCAACATGACTGTGCCTGGACGTCTAATTTGTCCTGCTTGTTCACTGAGCTGCATGTCTTTGTGTAGAGGTATGTCAGATGGGCTCTCTGTTGTTCCACCACCAAGTGAAGTGTAAGATCTCCCCCATCATGCTGTGCCCGTGGTGTTTCCTCACTGCTCCTTGTACTATGACTTCTCCTCAGGCTTTTGTCACCATCCCTGAACAACTTAGCTTAAAGTCTTCCTAATTAGGTTAGCAAGCCTGATGGAAATGGTGCTACTCCCTCCACAATGGCAGATGGGACCCTGTCTTATTTAGGAGAAAAAAAAAGAAGAGGGGCTAGCAAAAGGAAGGAGGTTAATTTTGAAGGCAGAAATACATGAAGGAAAATGGATCCTTTTAGCTAATCTAGTAGAGGATGATAAAGCCTGAAATCTTTTCTCTCTGATTCAGGCTCTAGTTTAAATCAACAGTCTTACAGTCAGAAGCTGGTGGAAGCAATGCATCAATTAGAAAGTGAGAGACAAAGGCAAAACAAACACAATATCTTTATTTTCTTCTGTAGAAGATTAGTTCCTGTCAAGTCCAAAAGCCAAGAATCTGGGTAAAATTTGAGTTTTTTGTTTGTATTGTTGTTGCATTCCCTGGAACAGTTCAGCTGAAGTCAGTGGGGTATAAGGTGAAAAAATGTGAGATCTGGGTTAGGCCTAAAAGTTTTGATTTCTATTCAGGAACAGCTTGTTTTCAGACTGGTGCCTGGGATCATGGAGGACAAGCCTGAGGCAGGTTTTGGGTAAGGAAAATTCTAGAGAAAGAAGCCTAAACTAATTCCAGAGAAGCATTCCTACCATTAGTAAAGGCAAGACATCATTAGCATGTCTGTTAGCAAGAATAATAAGTTTAACAATTTTTAGAGGTTTAAAGCTTAGACCAACATATTGACATGTCTGTCTATCCTCCAGTTTTCCTCATAGATATGTAATTGGGCAAATGGTGCCACAAGGCCTTGCTCTATATGGATGAACGATTGTTTCTTACAGTTAATGTTTACTGAAGTTTTCTTGCTCCTCTGATTCTCTTCATTTCTATGAAAATGTTCTGTGTTGGGAGCAGAACCAACCAAGCAGGTTAAGGAAAAGGCAGACCTCCTCAGGCTTCACAGCAAATGCTGATCAGTGGTCCATTCCTCCTCCTTTTGGCTTTTGGCAAGCCTGTAACCCTGCCTTGAAATATTTCTCAAATTAGGGAACGAATATAGCCGGGTCAGAGAGATGCTTAGAGGCCATGTGAGTTAGACCCTTAGAGGCAAGATAAGAAGTGTGATTCGTAATGTGTGATGCAGAAACCACAAATAAGTGACTCAGAATGGTTGATAACATGATTACAATGACACCAGAATCGGACAATTTGGAGTTTAAAACTTATTCCTGCTAAAGAAGGAAGTTTTCTTTGAAAGTAACAATTCAAAAGAATCCTCTTAAATTAGGAGAGAACTGCTGGTTGTTCAGCAAGGGACAAAATATACAGAGAGAGGAGACGTTCCAGAACTACATATTGTGCTAATAAAGTAGAGAATTTGCACAGCTAAGATTACATATATACTGTACAGAAGCTAAAAACTGTAGTATTAAAAACAGGGACAGTGCATTTTTTCATAAAGCAAATTTTTCTACAGCAATTTCTTTTTCTATTATTGAAATATTACTTAAGTGGCATACAGCTGTAAATGGTGTGTGTCTTACGTTGCCAGTGTATATTGACATCTATATCACTGTAATAGCATAGCCACAGTAACAACCTTTCGGTATTATCAGTCTGACTTCAGTAGAAGCAGCATAAATATTGTAGATTATAACAAGTGTACAGTGATGAAGTCGGCATAAAGAATTAAGAATTCCAGGAGATATCATAGACTGTCAGGATGGTTTGGGGTTTTTTTGCCATTGTTATTGGAAACACACTTAAAAGGAGGGAAATTAAATTTTGGGGAACAAGAAAATTAGTGAAAATTTAGTTAACATTTTTGAGTTCTTATGTGTGTGGTAAAATTCACAAAACAGTATAAGGAACATGAAGATTCTACCTTCTAGACTGAACCTGGATTAGATTTGGAATTGAAATCACAAGCTAAATGATACTATCCCAGTGCTAGTATGTATCTCAGCTATAGTCAAACAATCTTCATTTGATTGCCATGGAAGTTAAACCAAACACTTCCTTGTCTTTTAGGTGGATGTTCTTTAATATATCTTGAAACTTACATTGAAATAGGTGCCTAAATAGAAATTATGTGATAATTGGGTTGTAGGCACACAGGCAGTTTCTAATGCCTTTGAGATCATTGCAATGTTTTCATTCTTCCTCAGGAAAAAGGAAGAATTCATAGCTGAAGGGTGGCAGTGACACTCAATACTGCTTAGGGCATTGTGGCTACTGGGACTCATTACCAACAGTCAGTTTGGTGCTGTGACACTGCTGTCTTCTGAGCAGCTGGTTGATTTTTTTTGTACATCAGTTGCAAAGAGGAAAGGAAGCAACATAGTTCCTGCATAAGTCCACTAGACTATCAGGAAGAGGCTGATTCCTGCTACAGTCCTGTGTTCTTGCTCAAGTTACATACACCCCAGTGTCAAAATGGGATTAGAAATCATCCTCTCTCTTCTCTTCATGGAAGGTGAAGTGCATTGCTTTCATGACACCATTGCTCTCCTGCTCCCTTTTGAGACTGAGAGGTTGTGCCTATATGTCACTGTGCTGGTCCTGAGCAGTAATGCCATGGTGAAGGATCTCCCTGAGTTGTCACCACTTACTGAGCAGTGATTTGGTTGACAGAGCAGTTCTGGTACATGAGAAGCTGTTTCTTTTTGGAAGACATTAAACAGCGTGATCTGTTTCAGGGGCACCAAGTCTAATCACAATCCCAAAAGGGCACACAAGCAGTTTATCCAATGACTGATTTCTTCAACAGCTTTAAGTGTATGCATGGTAGGGCAGTTTGGATCAAGGAGTCCATATCTTGTCCAAAGTAGATTAAATCTAGTTTGAAGTAAAACACCTGAACCACATATAGTGGAAATGTAGGGACCTCAGTAACAATTGTTTGCATTTACTAACCTGTTTTTCCTGCACCAAATACTTGCTAGGGTAGACATAGCCTGACAAGCTTCCTTTTCAGGGGAAGAACAGCCCCAGCTCTCTCAGCATCTCCTCGTATGTCAGATAAATGTTCCAGTCGACCCTCATGGTCCTTCACTGGACTCATTCACTTATACTGGGAAGCCCAGCACTGGACCCAGCACTGTAGGTGTGTCTTACCAGGAGTAGAGAGGAAGGTGCACCTCCTTCAACCTTCTAGCAACTCTCTGCCTGATGCACTTCAAGGTGCTGTTGGCCATTTCTGCTGAAAGGGCACACTGATGGTTCATGTTCAACTGGTGCCCACCAGTACCTCCAAATCTTTTACTCCAAAGCGGTTTTCCAGCTGGACAGCCCCCAGGCTGTACTGGTGCCTGGGGTTACTCCTTCCCAGGGGAATAACTTGGCATTTCCCTTTGTTGAACTTCATGAGGTTTCTGCTGTCCCATTTCTCCAGCCTATTGAGGTCCCTTTAAAGGCTTCATCTACTATTTAATCCTTTCAGAGCTGGGCCTTCTATAAACAGAAGTTACCTCATAATTCTTTTTTTCATAAGCCTCTCTTGCCTGAGTCCACATTTCCCTTTTCCCTAAATCTACCATTCCTTATTAAAGTCCTGGTAGCATATTTTATTTTCATTTTGAGGTACCCAATACACCTATGACATTATATGCTATGTGTGTGTTTGAAATTTATTTAGATATAGGTCTACACAAATAACATCAAGTTGACCCAGTGGTTTTGCTTCTGAGTATAGATTAGTCAGAAGAGTAAATAAGATTGAACGAAAAATAAAATAACTCTACAAGGATTTCATAGCCTTGCCTCCAAAGGAACTATTTAAAAACGCAGAGCCAGAGACTACTTTCCTATATCTCTTGCTCTGGGAATCAGCAGTTACATGTCATTAACTGTACCTGACCAGAGCTAAATATTATCGTCCTTGTACTTCATAGTAATGACATTTTAGACAAAGTGCAAGTGGTGGGAGGCAGTAGGGAAAGGGAGAGATGAAGGGGAGGAAGACAGGGGGGATAAAGACAGAAACTATTACTTCCAAGACTTGTGAATTTCCTGTTAGATCTGTAAGGGAAGAAGTAGCTTCACTGAGGAAAGCCAGTAGGCAAAGCAAAAAGGCAAAATAAGCATTTTGCTACCTGCAGAATTCAGTCAGTACCTACACAACTGCCTAACACCCTCCCTTCCATCAAGGCATCTAAGGACAAATGTTTCTCAGAGCACCTGTGGCTTGTCAAGCTCAAATCTCTTGACTAGCCAAGGCAGCTGTATTGTCCCAGAAAGCCTGATGATTCATGAGTAGATAAACTCACTCATTTGTCCTTTTGTTTTTCCAAATTTTATTTTAATTTAATCCAAAGATGTAACAGAACAATGCTGTTAAGCATATAAACATTGCCAAGGAGTCAACCAGGGTGAATGGAAAGACACGGTCCTGCCTAAGGAATTTAGAGGTTCTTAATTTATTCAGTCTCAATCTCAACATTTCCCTAGCATTGACACATGCTTTTGGGATTACAATTCAATCAGATCAGTTGAATGGCAATTGTGGAAAATAAAACCAAAATCTTAAAAACAGCAGCATATTATTATACTTACTACCATTCTGTAATTTAAGACAATAACGATTCTACTGTTAGATCAAAATATCAGCTAACATTTCTAATACAGTACATGTACCTTTCCTTTGGGCTTTGACACCTTGAATCTCAATAAAGTAATGTAAAAACAACAGCAGCGACAACAAAAATGTGGCCTCCAGTGCTGAAAGGCTTCTGTTTCGTGTTGGCTCCTGGAATTGCTGCCTATGCCCTCTGCTTCAAATAGGTTTTCAAAGACAGCATCCAAGACAGAACAGGAAATCTTTAACCCCAACTAAATACTTCTCACTGCTTTCTCAGGAGAAAAGAAAAATCAGAATTTAGATTGTCATTTCTAGAAGAATAAATTTTTTTAGTTTGGGATCTGGGGAAATGAGTTTAGGTTTGGGTTTTTAGGGGTTAGGAGGAAGAGCAATATCTTTTTCTATTCATCATTTTGCATTAATTAAATTATTTTTCTACCTCTTTTTCATTCCCATGTCCACAACTGTGACCCATTTCTCATCTCCCCAGCAGGATGTCTAATCAAAATTTCCCTTCAAGAGCTGAAAGTTTTAAGAGTTGAGTTCTGGTGTCATATTCTTTGTTCTCCGGTAAAGCCAAAAAGCAAGTCAGCCTGATGTTGTCCAAACATTGAACAAGGGGCAGCTTCCAGGCCAAATAAAGTTAGAAGGTAACATACAAGAGAGACAAAGCGAATACAGTTCCCCAGAAACCCCCAGATAACTGAATGTTCTGAAAAAAGAATATTGAAATAGAGATTTAAGACCCAGAATTTTAAACTTATTTAGCATATTTAGATAACATCCAAATCAGTATTATAATGCTCACATCATTTAATTCCCATCTTCAGAAACAATTTAGGCATATATATATATAATGATATTTCAAAATGTATTTAGGTTAGGTATCTGGTGATATTTTCAAAAGCACTTGGTCACTCAGCTCTTATTGAAAGAAAATACATAAATATGTGACTACACCTTCTAAGAAAGTTATTGTGCAGTTTTTCTCATGTAATTGTAAAGAGCTGCTACCTCAGTTGTGATATGCAGGAGCCCTCCTGGGTAACTTTAACTTGCAGTAACCAAATGGAAATATGGGTTTTCCACTGGGAATTATCAAAGATTGTGTAGAGTCACAAATTTTTTTCAGCTGCCATTTATTTTCCTCTCTTTTTCACTAAATTCATCAGCCATAAAAAGGTCCATATTTTACCAAGGAAAGGTTACTCAGTTGGAAACATGGAATTAAAATAACTGAAGTACAAACTCTCAGAAAAATGGACAGATTTTTTTCTGTGGGAAGAAAATAGCAGGTTAGTGTTAAAGCCATACAGGATTGTTGTAGAGAGCATTCAAAACAGTGATGGAGGGAAGGTGCAGCGGATGTCCAGAACTGCCATGGACAAATTGTAGTCTGCAGCACACAAAGTACTGGAAGTGACTCAAAATGCCAAAAGGACAGGATTTTCTGAAATGTTTGTTGAGTACAGAGAATCATAAATAGTGCCAAGCAGAAAATCTCAAAGTAAGCTGAGAGAAATATCCAAGCAGCTGAAAATAGACCAAAAGGGAAGATCAGACAAGTCCAGGGAATGTTGCTGAGCCATAGCTGAGCAACAGGACAGAAATTGTCTAGAAAATGCTTTTTTCTGTAAGACTAGACCCCATGTGCATTTAATACTTGAACATTTGAAGGATCCAGTTGATGAAGCTTGCTTGAATGATAAGTAGCTTTGTGCAGCTGTTGTTTTTAAATAAGCTTATTGTTCTAAAGCTTTCTCTTGGACTCATCAACATCATGCACTGACACCTTGCCTCCTGACACCCTGCCATTGACTAGTATTGGCAGCATAGGCAGACTGCCAACAGCCTGCCCCCAACCAACATCAGCAGTGTTCGCAAGATGTGACCCACATTACTCACATAAGGTGTGATTCTTTCAAATCACACTACCATTGGTGGAGCCAAGGGGTGGCATGACTCTTACCTGCATTCAAAAAGCATTTGCACGATTGGCTGTTGTGGACAGATGACCTGGAGACCAAGTGTCTCTGGCAGTCCACTGGAGCCATGGCATCACTTATGATCCTCTGTTTACTCTCAGGGACTGGGTGAGCCACTCTATGGGCATCTTGTTGCTCATCTTTCCTACTGCCTCTGTAAAGCTTTGTTTTATAACATGTTGTCAAACTCCATGACTGTTCAGACCAGATGCCAATAATATATTCATTCTTGTATATGCTGCTTCTTCTACACTTGTAGTAATAAATCCCATTTATTTCCACTGTTAATCCTGTCCCTTTTGAAATACTTAATTACATTTACCAAAATCTCAAACTCAGTCTTGAAATGCCTATATGTAAAAGAAAACATTTCTCCCAGATCACAAGCAGATCCCTCAATTTGAAGATCACCTGTATCAAAGTGCATACATATAATGCAATTCTAATGCCAGGTTCCACTTCTTTTGTAGCACTGATGTCCTAACTTTTTAAAACAGTGGAGTGCAAAAACCTACAGCAGGCATAAAATGGCTTAGATTATTCAAGACAAGATGATGGGAAGAAGTAAAGACTGAGCAAAGTAGCTGAGCATCATTACAGCGGATTAAATTCAGCATAGATAACACTACTAGTGTAGGCATATGGAAGCAACTGGTACACTCAGCATGAAGGTCTAAACATCACTGTGGCCAGCTGAGAGCCGATCAAAAAAGCAAGTTAATGTGCTAGGCACAAGTTAATGTGCAAGTTAATGTGCCATGTTCTTGCCCTAAGAAAGGAGTAGACCTTGGTTTTTTAATGCCATTTTATAGCTGAATGGCAACTTGTATATGCATATGACCAGTTCTAAATTACATCTAAGGAGTTTCACTTTGTATGTGTGTGTACATGTGTTCTTTAAAAAAAGTTATTCAAGCTTAACTGCAAATTCATGTTAACTTTATACTTATGTCTGACTTGGACTGCCAGAAAAATATACTTTGTGCTAGCAATGCCATAGCAGGCTTTCCATGTTGTGTAAAAATCCACCATAGATCCTTTTTGACTCTCCTGCTTAGTCTTTACTTGGTTTGGCTATAGAGTTTAGTGTTTTGCCAGTTGAGAATGCTTAGTTACCCACTTTATCATTCTTCATTACTGTCTATGTTTGGTTAACATCCATACAGGTGTTTTCTACCAAACCAAGAATATCACATTTTCTTCAGAGCAAGCAACAGTACATCTTTCTCTTGCCAAGCTTAAGACAACATAATAAGACCATTAAAAGGGAAATAAATAAATGGCCATTTTCTTTGTAATATAAGGAGTGTGGAAACATAATAAAGTACCCTCAATTCATCTCTCCTCTCATGTTGTTTAATTTTTTTATCTCTTGATAGAGTGGATCTGTTGTAGGCAGTATTTGCTCTGAAAAACCAGCCACTCCAGACACTTTTATTTTCCAGAAAATGCCTATTTGCCATTAGCTGTCTCACTACCGCTGCTTGATGAAGGCAATAAAAACAGTTAAGTTTATGATTCCTAGCAATGTCAGGGATTTGGGATGTGAATAAATTACCAGACAGAAATATTGAAGTCTTTAGTCAGGTGGCACATTTCTCAAATTACTGGGAGTCTGTACAGGGAGCCACAGCATTTGTGCTCCATCAGTATGTTTTGTTTATGGATGCTTATGTCTGCACTTAATATGCAGCGCTAAAAAAAAAACTGTTTATGGTTCTTGTTGCTGTTTGAAGCAGGTTAGTTTTTACTACTAAGACTAATGCTGGCTAAAAATCTTATGTTATTCTCCTCTGCTTTCAGCAAAAGGAAATGTTAAATATTTTGTATTACTTAGTAGTTTTACAATCTCATTTAATTTTTGACTGAAAGCCTGAACATCAATGGCACCTTTTAAATTTTATTTTGGTGGTTTATTTTATTTTATTTTATTTTATTTTATTTTATTTTATTTTATTTTATTATTTTATTTTATTTTATTTTATTTTATTTTATTTTATTTTATTTTTTGCTAAATGGATTGGATTCCTGTATTTCTTAGTTAACTTTCCCTTGGTGGAAATTATTTGGGCCTCATTTCTAAGATTTAGTTATCTGGAAAGGAAGTTAAAAGCACTGTTCTATCCCAGTGAGACAGCAGGGAGCCCATCAATATTTTCTGTGGTGAATGATTTTCAGGGTTGATGCAGTTCCCCTTTACATGGGTATAGATCAAAAGCAGCTCCACTGACATAAGTAGATTTATATACCAGAAAGTAGATTTGGATTATGTGGCATTCTGCAGTTAGCTTTTTCCTCCTGATGGTTGTTAAGAAGTGCAAAAGCAAGAACAAAATAACCCATCATGCACAGAAGGCAACACTGATTCATATGGCAGCTCTTGATCTGTCCAGGTGCCTGACAAGCCTGATTCCATGGCAAAGGTGCCCAAGGGCTCAAATTTTGCCTCTACTCTTGTGGCACATATTTATAGCTCAGATCCTTCTTCTATTGCAGTATGAAGGGGAAAACTTTTACGGTCTTTAAAGGGAGCTTGACTAGACCTTGGGGTAAAGCCAAACTCAACAAGCATCACATATTCCTAAAGTGACTCAACTGGGTATGTCTCATTGGAGATTTTTCAATCCTAAACTTTTCAAAATGAAAATGAAGTTACATTTTTAAGAGAATCTAAATCCCATGTTCTCTATAAGGCCCAGGAGCCCACATCTCATGGACAGTGTAACTGTCTACACAAAAAGCTACACATGCAACTCAGGTCTCCATCAGGCCCTGAGAACCCATCTCCAACTTTCAGCCAGACTTGCAGGGCATGCAGCTTGCCTGGGGCAGTAGATCAGAACTTCAAGCTCCAGATCAGGCGCTTGAATAAATATGCACATACCCAGCAAGGGCAGGCAGTGAGCATGGAGAGAGTATGACATATGCAGCTCAACACTGAATAATGGGATATGAACCTCTGCTTCAGCTGATACTGTCACACTTGCAGAGGTCACCTTTTCCTTTCCCTACTTAGACAGTGATTGCAGTCACTTTTGCAGCCTATTGTGAAAAGTTCAAAGCCAGACTTAATCTCTGGTTATCCCCTTACCACGTCAGAAACAGGTGCAAAAAAAAAAAGGGGTGAGAAAGAGAAAAAGAAAATGAGCAAACTCAGCTTTGTAAACTGCAAAAGAGACTTGGTAAAAGCTAGAGCAGTAGAAGGTGACAAATGATATGAGAATAAATTAAAGACATGGAGTTAAATCATGAAATTGATAGAATTCAGATTATCAGACCTTCAAAGACAAGTTTTGCCAGACTAACATGACAACTGCTCTGATAAGATAACTGATTCTTCTAGAGCAGGGAAATGCAGTAGATCTCATCTAGCTGTCCTTCAACAAAGCATCTGACATGGGGACATACAGGAAATAGTTCAACCAGAGAAGATGGAGACACAGGATTTATAACAAGTATATAAAATTGCCTGATGAGGAGGCAATAATGGTTATGTTAAAGCAAACTACTGGTGTTGGACAAAGGTTCACAATCCTGTAAAATCTACCCTTAAAATTACTTATAATTACTTATAATTTAGTTAGATACCTCAGCACAACAAACCAGGAGTGTGCTAATAAAGTTAACATAAATTTAAGAGATTTTGTCTGTGCAGAAGAGGATAAAGGCATCATATTGTGAGAGGTGAATTAACTTTAAATTTGGATGATCTAGAATAATAGAAGAAGGCTGAAATTCACTTAAGGAATAATATATATAATAACTGCTATAAACAGAAAACTCAGAAGTTGGAATTTATAATGGAGAAGAAATTACTCTGTGTGTACAATTTGTGTCACTCATTGTCCTAATCAATGAATCCTAATTGGAACAAATGTATGGAGAAAGGCACTCTGTTCCCCTGACCATGCCAGTCTTTATCACAAGAAAGGAGAATAAACCAGACCGACTTGCTAGCAAAAGGGAGAGGATGTAACAGTTCTCTATGAACATTTGGATAGTAGGGTACCTACCCGGAAAAGCATATTTCTGAATAATTTTGAAATGTCTTTGGGTAGCTAAATCCTTGAATAGATCTTAAACACCTCTTGCTTTCTGCATTCAGTTGCTTCTTCTGCACAGACCATGTCTGGCTTCAGAATTCACAAACCTTACTGTCAGCCAAAGAGCAACATTTGCTTATAGTCCAAAAAGAGAGTTGTGCATAGTACTATGAGTCCCACAGCAGTGTGAACTTAGGTACATTCTTGTTCAACAAATTACAGCACCTGAACATTTTAATCTTTATCTAGGCCTCTCAGCAGGTTAAGAAATCTGTCTGAGCTAACGTTGAGCTGTCAGTTTACTATATACCGAATAGACCCCATCTGTTCCTTCACAGGCTGTGACTAGTAGTTATCCTTGGAGATGGAGAAATTCTACTGCTACAGTGGTGCTTAGCACCTGTCCAATAAACCTGCCAAACCATGTTTTGAATAAGAAACTATGGTCAAAAATTGAGGTGCATTGCTGTCTGACTCTGCCAGCTGTAACAAGTGTTCTTTGCAGTAAGAGGCAGAGTCCAAAAAAGGCACAATCTTTTTAAAGACTATTATGTTAGGAAATGTAGACACAGTAGTAGGGAAAAAGTAAGAACAAAAGTCATTCAACAGCTGAATAGGATTGAAAAAAAAATTGCTTTTGATTTTAGGAATGTTGTGTATCTTCCTCTTTCATTTTGGTCAGGAATCACCCTTGAGAAGTCATCAGTGTAAAAAACCAATAGGTGAGAGGAAGAAGCCTTATTTTCTCTACCCAGACATCACATCCTGATACTTCTTAGTTTCTAGATTTGCCTTTATATGAAAGGTCTGGTCTGGGCCAAGAAAACAGAAGTGCATAAAGAGGAACAGGGATGAATATCAAACTACTGATAAAGAGCTCCTTTCAAAATATTTCATATACTGAACTTTTTGTGATTTGTCTTCAAGTTTCTTTGCAGAAAGTCCTTTCTTTGCCTCCACTGAATTTAAATATACAAATGTAAACTCATTTCTCTGTCATTTTTCATTAGTTTACTGTCCAGTTATTTATTAGATATTGTTTTTAATTCATTAGAGTAATTTGAAACTGTTGGTACCTAAGGATTTAATTTTTAATTTATGTAATTTACTTGAGAAAATATGTTGCCTCAGGATTCTTCAGTTTGCTTGCAAGTTCCTTTTTTAAGTGTACATTTTGTTGTTGTTCATGCACACGTATCACACTGCATATGAACAGGACATTTACCCCAAAAATATATATAAAACCAAATATCCCCAAGAACAAATATTCATTTAAGTAGGTTCCTAAAACACAACCCTTTGAGAAAGTTAAACCTTTCATTATGCCCTTCAATAAATTCCTAGTTCTGTCAAATGTTTATATAAAGGTTGAAGCAAGCACAGTCAAGGGTTTTACGATTATAAAAATCTGCAGCAACCACCTGGTGCTGAAATTGGGAACATTATTTCCATTATATTATAATTTCATCAGTGACAGTCTTTTAGGTATTTAACACCAGTACAACTTTCCACAGGCTCAAGTGCACATCTTGAAATTTTTCCAGAAAACAGTATAAAGCTCATTTGCCTGAGAAAGAACTGAGATAATATTTTATATCTAATATGATTAAGTGAATAAGCAGCTGTGATTTCTATGAGTTGCAACATCTTCTTGGGCTTCAGGGTTAGCCCAGTGTATAGCAGATGGCTGTACTCTCATCTGATAAGGCTGCTTAGATAATTGCAATGGTAAAATAATTTTTTGAGAAGGTTGTTAATAAGTACTCAGCCTGATGCAAATGTAAAATTGCAATCTTGGATGATCATGCTATCTGAGACCCTCAAGTCATTAAAGGATCCAAAACCAACTCAAACTGCAGGACTCCAGAATTAGAAATGGAAAAAATGTCCTGCTACTGGGCAGAAAACCATCTTGCCAGACCCTTAGTCTCTTTCCTTCACCTCACTGCTGAAGATTTACCTTCTATTACATCTCTTTTATACCCGTGCACATCCAAGTATCTAAGGAACAGTGTGATATGAGAGGCTTTTCATTTAGTTTCCATAAAGATAGGTCAAAGAGCTTTATGTCATCCCTGCACAGCTTTCCTGAAGTCACACCCTCCTCTAGCAATTTCAGGAAAAAAATATACTTGCTTGTAAACAGCTAGATAGCCACCCCAATAAAAAAATAACACCAAGGTCTTCACAAAATGGCCAAAGTTAAGTAAACTGAAATTTCTTCAGTAGAAACTGAAACTAACAACGTAATCCAAATGTTGTTTCTTTCGAGGAAAAATTTAATGAAATTTTTTTAATAGAGTTTAAAGAGGGGAGTCTCATTTTGGGGTTGGGGAGGGATGTTGGTTTTGGGGGTGTTTGGTTTTTTGCACGTTTCCCATTTCTGATGAGTGTGAAAGGATGGGAGTGCTGTACACAGGGACTGGAATCCTGTTGGAGGATGGTCTATATGTTAACAAAAAGAGTGTCTTAGACCATACCAGGCTCAAAGACACTCCTAATGCTACCAATCCTTAGGCTTCTTTGCTTCAGTCTTGTCATTTGACACAAATTAGAGCAGCAAAAGCAGTTATTAGCATGGAGGGATGGTTTCTTAAAACTATTTCAAGCTTCTTCATACCTTCCAGAGTATCTTTAGTTTTCAAAAATGGCAGTAATATAAGAAATGCACATACAGTGCGGTAAATAGGTCCTAGTTTTGCTTAGTGGCAGTACAAAGAGATTTGATTTGAGGTATCTTGCAGCTGTCCATAATAAAATGATACTTTAAGTGGTATAGCATGCCCCTGTATTGTGCTTTGCACTGGTATGGTTAACTGGAACAGCTATTCACCCTGACAGTAGGGTCTCCCTCTCCAGTCTTTTCTGAAACCAAAGTGGTGAACGGATCTATTGGGGTTATTTCCCTAACTGATGAGACCAATTGGTGAATGGCAGTAGCCTGCAGCTCGTGTGCAACAGTGTCATCAAAATGAATGGTGACTATTCCCCTTTTTGTCTATAACTAATGCCTCTCAGCTACATCTGCAGATTATGGTGGTCAGAGACATTTACACGTGAAGTCTTCAGCACTTTAGCAATGCCAATCAGCAGAAAATCTGGCAGAACCTTTACCTGTTTAGAGATTAAACGTGATGCTCTCTAGAAAGCACAATTTTGCGAAAGCGAATAAATCATAAGAGAACCAAATATGAACCAGGATGAGCTACTGAGGATAGTTTATGGTGTAAGCCATTTCAAAAGTATTGTTGTCTCTGACTTTGACTATTGGGTATTAAATGCTACTGCTAACTGAAATTCTTTTTTTAACTTAATAGCTGTGGCACTTCATATAGCTCAAAATTTCTGCACAGTTCTGCTGCATGTGCCAGTCGATGCACATTTTGCCTCTTTCTTATGCACGCCACTAAGATACTTACTTTCTAAATCTAAGTGAAAATGTGACCTTTTCTTTATTCCTGGTGACGTGTTTTGATTTCTCTTATCTTTCTGTCTCACTCCTCACAACGCTTCTTTTAATTATGTGTAGACATCATACACAACCTAGAAACTTTTATTGTTTTCTGTACAGATATTTCTTCCTGAGATATCTCCACTGCCTTTCCCATTTTCACGCTTTTAATTCTATTGAATCTCCTCCCTGTTACCTTTCACATTTTGTCTTTACCTTTTCTATTTATAAAGCTAATAAAATACTAAGGAATCATTCTCACCTTTTCAGGTGATCAATATTAAGGATAGTCAGCTATCAGCAAATATTGTTTCAGACAATAATTATATAGAAGAGTGGCAGTTTCTCATTCATCACCTTAAGCAGATGTCTGGGGGAGGAAATAGGAATATCTTAAGTACCTCAGATTTTGCTTCAGAAATATAATTTTTGACACATACCCATTAGCTGGGCTTGGTTGTGGGTAGTGTCTGCATTAACGAAGAGTGCTGGCACTATTAGCAGAAAGTGGTCCATTCTGTCAACTTTTTCTCAGAATAATTCCTCCATGGATGACAAATGACTGTTTCAAACTACCAGCACAATGGTTTATTGTCTTTTTGCAATGGAGGCACTTCGCTGAAATTAAAAGTGAAATAATGCTATTGGATTTCCAGCTTATTAGCAAAAGAGCAAGGAGAATTTGGGGTGAGAGGAAATGCCTGCTGTTCGGTCTGGAGTCTGAAGTATTTGGGAAGCATACTGGTGCAGAGGGAATTATACTGAAGCAATGAAAATTTCATAGCAGGAAGCATGGGATTTAAAACAGAAGGGTCATGCTATCCCAAGAGGCATTTTTAAAGGTAAAAAGAAACCATTGGTTCTTCCTGTAGGCTTCTTTTATTTGTCTATAAGTAAAGATGATGGAGGGGGAATAATATTCTGCCAGCTGGTGTCCTCAGATGCTCCCTAGAGTAGAACAGAAAGATAAGCAATTATTGGCAAATAAATGGCAAACTATAATTATTACTCAGAGAATGTAATATTTCTCCACAAAATTAAATCTTCCATACTTGGGGGATTGGGGGCAGGGCGGGGAGGATGGAGCACTGTGAAGTGAAAAAATAGAAGACCATTAAGAAAATCAGTATTATCAGGTTTCAAAAGTGCATGGTCCCCTTGAATCTTAAATTATTTCAACAAGCCCTTGTTTCTACTTCTCTTTGCCTTTTTATAAAGTCTCTTTCATTTGTACTAGGCTTTCCTGACTCCAAAAGTGATTTCTCATACCCACCTATATTTTCCAGCTTAACTTTTTCTAAACTTAGCTCTAATTGAAAATTAGACTTTTTTGTTGCTGTTTGTTTGGGGTTTTGGGGTCAGGTTTTTTTTAGGAAAGAGAGGATACCTGGGCTCAATTACTTCAGAAATCCCTGTATCTGGCCATAATAACTGATAATGACAGAAACATTTCTATTGTAAATGCAAGTTGTGTCTGTAAGCCACCTCTTATACACAAAGCCCCTTTGCCAGGGATGTGAATCCCTCTGCTAATCAGAAGATACTGCAGGAACAAGGTTGATTCCTGCTTGTCAAGATCTTTAAAAGAACTGAAAAATGAGACATGTGAGGAAGCCAGTGAACCTTCTCCACTTTCAGCCATTGAGAGCAGAATTGTGACATTATTGTCTGAAACACTTAGTAACTGAAACCCTCAATTTAGTTTACCTGCATTGTAAGGTAGTTCTGATATCTAAACAGAGGTGATCAGGCAAATGGATTCTTCTGTACAAAATAAGATACAACAGTTTTTGCATTAGTCGTGGAATGAATTGGCAAGTGTCATCTCACCAAACTTTAAATATCTTCAAGTAATACCTGTACATCTGAGCTCATCATGCAGCAAAGCTCCCTTAATAGTTAGTGCAGAGAAATAGGTATTTGTAGACATGAGTCATCTGATCTGTTTTAGAATTTTTCTCCATAGGTCTGTCACAGTAGCCTGGAGCAGCAAGTCAACATACAGGTAGATTTTTACAACACCCACATCTAGAATTAATCTAAATGGACTTTGTCAGAAATGCCAATGAAAGGAAATAAAATGCCATCTAATGTCTTAACCCTGTATACACAGTTTAAATCCAATTTAAGATGAGAATTGGGTAAGCATCCTCATCCTTTTTAACAAGACACACAGATCATTAGAAAGAGCCAGTCCCTTAACACATGTCAAAGTGATTGCAAAACAAAGAGGTTTGTTTTTCATTAGACAGTTGCAATAAACAGATGCCAAAATACACACAGAGATTGAATGGATGAATCATATTTCTGCAGCAGCACCCAAACTATACACTAGTATAAATTACCAAACGATACACTATAAATTACAGCTGGGATTTGCACAGTTCATCTCAACAGATGAAGTAAACCTGACTTGTTCTGAATTCAGGGTGTTTAACACATACACAAAGAACATCTATGCAGAATATGTGCAATTAATCTGATATATGTCATTTATTATCTCTTATGCATTTATTGTGCAAACATCTAGTCCAAGAAGTGGCCTTTCCTTCACATGAAGGTCATCTACACCACATGTATGCCTTTGATTGGTTAGATTCCCTATATTTGAATTCGTGCTGTATGCCCATGGACTAGTCAGACCAGATTTATAAATCCAGATAAGCTGTCAAAATCATGCTTTTCCACCCAGGCTAAATTCCTGTGCCATTAAGGGGGTACACAATAACTATAAAAAAATGAATCTGAACAAGTTAATTTAAAAGTGCTGAAAAATGACAAGGCAATTCATATTTTAACAAAATACTTATACACTTACATTAATACAAGATACAACAAAACCTACTCCAAAGTGATGTTCACTGTTCATACAGCATTATTATTTCTGAGGTAGGCAGGGTTTTTTACCCGGTTGTTTCAACAGAACTTGCCATCACCTAAAAAGGCAAAATGCACGGAAGTATACATCAATGTGCAGGTGTCATGAGGAGTGGATAAAGAGACATTTTCTGTTAAGTATTTTTTCAGTTTATTTTTTGTTGATGCCAACATTTCTTTAAACTCTTTTGTTCGGAGACTATTTGTGGCTCCACAACTGCACCCAGAGGCACATCTGAACCACAGACTGAGATAATTCTAATTGGAAAAATTTGGGATTTTGAAAGAAGCAGGAAACTTGTGCCTTTTTTTTTTTTTTAACTAAATCAAAAAGACATCTCAGTATAAAGTTGAGATAATAATCTACAGTTATTGTTATTTTACACTGCTGTCCATAGTCGGAATTACTCTACTGTCCATAGTCTGAACCTTCAGTTCTCACCAGAGAAATACTCTCACTGAAGAAAAGACTACTGTAGTAGTTTCTGTTTAATATTATTGATTTTTTTCTGTCTATCTTACAGGTCTTATCCCCTTGTCCATCCTACAGGTATGAATACCATTCATATATAATTGGTAGTAAGAGCAAAGTCTCTGGCACTTCTTTTATGGAGGCAGAATTTCACTTGAAAGATATCTCTTTTCAGCATCACAGTGTGGTGTCCAGTTTCACCTGGATAAAATACTCTGCACTAGCCTTTAAGCAGAGCAAGCAAATTTTCATCCGCCTCTGCTGGACACTTCCCCTGTCCTTTGTGTGAACCTAGTTAGGAACCAGAAACCTTAGTCTGCTTTCCCTCTGCAACATGAACTTCCTGTGCGGAAGATAGAAGAAGCTGTTGTAGCATTGTGTTTCGTAGTGGGTTTGGTTTGTTCAGTGTCACACTTTGATCCAGAGACACATTCCTGCTGCAATATCTGTATTTCATATATTAGCTACATCACAGGTTTCCCTCCCAGGGAAACATTTTTGGATCCGAGAAGGCTCCACCCCATCCCAACCTCAACCTGGTTTCACAGCCAAAGCATCATACCAGGCTGCCAATATGCCCCAATCTGAGCTCCTGTTGAGTGTTCTCACCATTCTCCCAGCCGCATGACTTCTGTGACGAGACTTGAGCAACTTGAGAGGTCCTCTCTGGGAGCCAGACTCCCAGCCAATCAAGCCGACAGCAAGCCTGTTCCTGTATAAACACAGGTTTTCCACAGCATTTGCCACAATACACAGAAATACCCACATTTGCTCTCAAACCAGAGGCTGTATAGATGTCTCTTTGGTGAGGTAAAACCTCTGCTTCTCAGCAAGGTGGAAAGCTGCACTGATCTGGTAATGGGGATGATGGGACCCAAGGCAGCATCTCTGTGTTGTGCTGAGTGCACATACCAGTTTCTCAGAGCCAGCCTGGGCATCTTTAACACAGAACTGCAATATAATATGTGAATGATAGAGTCTATCTGCACTATCAATAGAGATCCCTTTTCCACTGCTCTGCCATATCACTTACTGCAAAACAAAACTGCCATAAATACTCTCACTCCCTTGCACAGCCCTATCAAGCAGATGACAAGATATTTTTTATTTTGTTTCATATTTCAAATTCTTGAGGAGTATTTATTTTTGTTTAAAAAATTAGGACTAAATTTTGAGGTCTCTTCTAGTATTTGTTCTGGCTTGTTCAAAGTTGCTTTTCAGTTTACATTTTTTTTATTTATTTTTCAACATGGCACACTCCAATGAATTAAATTAATGCAGTTGTCACAGACTATTATGGATGTTAAAGCCTTGACAAAAAAAATTTTAATCTTATTTCTTCCTATATTCCTTAAATAAAATCTGCTTCTCAAGGTATAATTGTATCAAAATTTAAATTTTAGTACAATATTTAATTGAGAAGAATAGACAGAAAAAGCTTAGAAATAACTAGGATGCAGGAGCTGAGGTAAAACACTGTTGTGTTTTGTTTATAAGATGTTTATAAAACTAAATTACTCTCAGTCTGCCTGCAAGATGCTACCTGAGATGTTGTGTCTTGTAGCAGAATCAGAAAACCTACATAATCAGGGCTATATTTATCAGGTCACTCAGTCAATGGTTTTCCGCATCCTGGATGATAGCCTGAATGGCCCTGAACAAGAGATATTCAAAACTGTAAGACTCCTACAGGCAATTTCTGCAGTAGAAGAAAATTCACCCAAAGTGCCTTCACACAAATTCCATATAAGCATGTAAAATATATATAACATATATAGAGGTACATACAGATACCTACAGTGGACAAGAATCTAATTGCACATTGGATGATGGGGAATGAAGGTTCAAAGGATTTAGGAGGTTAGAAAAAAGCATATAAGCAGCATAAAGATATGGCTAGCAGAGTGTCTTCTCTGCAGTGTGTTTTTCAATGGTATTTCAATTTGCCAGTGCTTCACAAAAAGAATTTGCTTTGTAAAACTCTTTCTTCCTCATTTGACTCTTTATTTTTATACAGCTTAAAGTAAACAAAGTGGACTGGGTAGTAATTTCTTCTTTTAGGAAGAGAAGCTTGTATGGGGAAAACAGTGCAGAAAACTACAACAAATAACTTACCATCTCTCCTGATATATCAGGAAAATGGATATGTGACATCTCAGTTACCAGAGAGAAACAGAGCATCAGGGGGAGGACAGCTGCTAAAATGGGCTGGAAATATCTGTACGTCAAATGAAATGCACTGGATTTAAGGCCTGGGAAGCAATATTCCACCAGACTTGTGAGATGTCTTGTTATTTTCATTTCTGCAGGCAGGCATGGCCTCTTCAAGACTTTTAAGCTATGCCTCTAGTTTCTGGTAGTGTCCCTTGCTAGTCAGTGGCAAAAGGAAAGCATCATTTATATATCTATTTTGGAAAGGTATAGTATAGAACAGCCAACTAGTGTCTAGATAGCTTAAGTAAAGTGCTGTAAATAGCAATTGTGGGTTGCTGAGGGAAAGGACAAAGGATCATTTCCATCTCCTAAATCACTCATGTGTATGGCCATGGAACATACTTGAGCAAAGGTGAGAAGTTAGCAAACATCGAGAAAGTTCAATGCCAAAAGTAAAGCAGGACGTAACAGTTTTTAGTTCCAGCTTCTGTACTGTTCAAACACAGAGTGGACATGACCAGTCTTCAAAAGTTAGATTACATGACCCTCCAAATGCACCTGCAATTGTACAACAGCTTGGATTAAATCACAATTGAGAACCTGAACCTTGCTTGCAGCTCTAGTGCAGCAACACAGTGCCATGGTTTTAGCTGGGATAGAGTTAATTTTCTTCACTACACAAGGCATGGCGGAGGCTGTGACCATGCCAAAGCTGCTGTACTGTACTTTGTGTTTTTATTAGAAAATTATTCTGTAAACTGACATTGTTACCATATATTACTGTAATCTGTACTTTGCTCAGCATAAATACTTCCTCCTCTCCCTGTCTTCTCTTTCTCTAGTATCCTCAACCAGACTGTCTGGTGCAGTGCAGCTGCTATGTACTATATTACAGCTATGATCTGCCTGCTCTAGGGGACTTTACCCTGGCATGCAGGTTTTTGTCTGCTCAGCTGGGGACCTGCACACTAAACCTTCCTTTCTACTGGCACAGATGGGAAAAGAAAAAACCTATTTCTGGCTATGTTTCCTGAACACTCAAGGCTTTGCAATGTCACCACACTCAAGATATGAAAAATCAGTCAATCATATGCTGAATATCAAATGTTCTTTAAAACAATTTCATGCTTTTAGCTAAGCTTCTCAAGGAACTGAAAATAGCATCTGCCTGCCCTTTTCTCTGTAAGCCTCTCAGTATCCTTCCCCATAGCTGCTGAAGTTGTTAGCCAATTTCAACACATCTGCCAGAGGAGTACAGTCTCAAAGGAAATATTGTCATGAGCACAGACAGTTGAATAGAGAGTAGCACAAATTAGTGCCTTACCTAACATAAATGTTACCACCCAAATTCAATAATTATGTATTTTCTTTGCCCTGATAGCAACTCAGCATGTATGCACTGACCAGCTGAGCAGCACAAATGCAACGTGGAAGAACCCACACCCTGGGGGTCTGCTTGCTCAGCTGGTAATGAGAGAACAGAAGAGACTGCAGATGGGGTAAGGGACCCAGTACGGGACCTGAGTAAATTGCAAGAAGGCAGAGGCATTCCCATTCAAGGGCAGGGGAACAGGAACAAGGGGACAACAGCATGTAAAGAGAGGATAAAGGACATACATCCACAGGAACTGTGTTTTCTTAATGCCATTGTTCACAACAAAGTGATGTTTTATAGCGGCTCTGTATAGTCTGTCTTCTGATACTCTTCACTCAGCCTTTGTACTTTGATGGACTCGTTGCATTAACTACTACCTCCAAGCACATGTAATCTCTGTCTAACTTCTATTTCAACCTTTCTGGCCCACTCATAGTCCACATTAATTTTGTTATCCAACATTTATCTCACTCCAACACATTTTTATTTCTTCCTTGCACACCAGTCCTTAATGACTGTCTGGAAATCAGAATATGCAAGTGGTTTCTGAATTTGATAAAACACGATACCTTATTGTTGTCTTTACTAGAACCATTTTTTTTAAACTTCACCTGATTTTTCATTATTTAAATTAATTTTAAGGTCATAACACTTTATCTTCTCTAAATGAGGAAGGAAAATAGGATTGTCTGGAAAATACCCTAATATTAATGTTTTATCTCCCTATGAAATAAAAGGGTTGGGGTTTTTAATTTATTGAGAAACAAACCTTAACTTTTTCAGTGCCATTTTGGCAATGTGGAAAACCCTGAAAAATGCCATAATTAAGAGCATGTTAAGTAACAACAGTTCCTGATTATGAATATTTTACTGGAAGGAAAAAAACATATCATTTTAGCTGTAGATTTTTCTTAATATCCTTCTGCAGAGATTTTCTAACAGGGACCATGTTTCTGAGGGTTTGAGACTGTAGTCTAAATAAACTAGGAAAAGAAATTAACTTCATCCTGTCAAGATAACAGTAAGCCCTGTTCCACTCCATCATATATTACTAACATCTTTATACACGGACAAGAGATATTGGTGACTCCCATCTGGCAAGTAGAAATAATCGTAACTAAACATTATCTAAATGAAGACAGGTTTACACCTCGTTTACAGGTAAATTATCTAAAGAGCATTCCTGAAACTGTCACAGAGATATTAACAAGTTTTAATTCACATTAGATTACTTTCTGCTGGTAAAGGTTAGGTTTTGTTGCCTTTCTAGGAATTCACTGTCAAAACAGTTTGGCATAGAAGATGATGAGCTGTTAGTTGCTTCGATTACAACAGAATTTCAGTATCTCATTAAAAGTATTAAGGGGCAGGGTGGAAGATTACTTTGGCAGCATTTTGGAAACTCCATCTCATCAGTGATGCTGAAGTCCCAGCTCTGTTTGTCACATTATAGAAATAACGGAGGTTGGGTACTTACTTCATTTTGAAGCTCTGTTGGCATTTGTGTGCAAGGAGATATGGAGTATAAGGCTATCTGATTTGTAAAGATATCTGTCTGGTGTACAGCTGTTCAATATAAGAGGCAGAGACAGAAAATGGGAAAATTAAACACACAGACATGCAAACTGCAATGGCCAGTAGGCAACAGAGAGAGTCTTAAGGACAGCACCTCTCAAGTCACCAGCTGATGGCCCTGGGAAGCATTGTCAAGGGCAGCTGTGGGGACATTCAGCACAAATTTCTAGCTGATAAGGAGGGGGGAAGCAAGATTACTGTGAAAGCAAACTCATGAGGTACTTGGGACTGTGCAAAATTTCTTATGGGATGTTTTAAGGGGATATCAGTCTGGAGGCTGATAAAGGCACTGTGCTGTTTCTGCTGGTCTTTGAGGTCCTCTGTTTGTGTACATGTGACTGTGTCTCTGTGTGTCTGTCTGTGTGTAATGGGAACACATGTTCATCCATGTTGTTTGCTGAACCTGGGCACAAGGAGCCAATTCACCTGTGGGACTGAGTCATGAGAAACACAGAGTTCTGAGAGGGCACCAGAGTCAACCACCTTTAATATTAGGTATCATTTCTTTTTTAAAATTGCCTTCAAATCATCACTGTTCTCCTTAACATTTGAAGATTGTCAAGATTAAAAGCTGAAGAGTAGCCTTATTGTAATTAATTTGTTTTCGTATTGCTATTACCAAGAAATTTAGGAAGGAAAGTTAGGAAAGCTACTTTTATGAGTGAATTTAAAGGTCTGATACCATAAGTCTCAACTCCACACTATTCTTCTCTTTGGTATACTTCGTTTAAAAGGCATTCGTGTCATACAAAAATTTCTTCTCAATCACAAAATCTTTTTACAGAGATATTTCTTTTTGAAGTAAAGTTTACATCTCTGCCAAACTGGTATCTGATGTTTTAATTAGCGGTTATGTATCCTGTTCTTTGTTAAAACAACTCTTTATTTGTTTTTGTTTTGGCCATACACTTAGGAGTTACAACCTTCCCTTTGAGTATATTTACAATTTTTTATTAAAAAATATCACATTCCAATACAAAGAACAGATTGATCTAGTGTTTATTTTTAGCTTCAAAAATGTTGTGATATGGAATATAGTCTAAAACTCTTAAATGCTTAAAGTTTCTGTTTTATTTTTCAGTCACACTCATGAGTAATAAATTCAGATTACTGGTTCAGGAGGTGTTCTTTTCCTTGACATTTGAGAATTGTCCATGTTTGACAGAAATCAAATACTATGAGCTTGAACATTTCACCTAACTACATAAGCAATTAAAATAAAAGAGAGATCATCTTCTGTAAATATTATATTAAAATTTAAGCAATTCTTAAAATTCAGTAGGCACAAAAGCAATCGTACAGTAAAAAGAGAGCCTTACAGAGTTATAATTCTCAGAAATCTTTTTTTCTGAGGTGCTGGCATTTGTCTCTCCTTTTTTCCAATAGTAAGCATTATTTTGATAATAAATTGACAAAGATTCTTCATTTGTTAACCAGAAACTCATGACATAAACATCAGACATGTCTTCTCTCAGTATTAGCTGGAAACAATTAACAAAATTAAAAGGGTAAGTGTATTTCTTAATTGGAAGTTCTTTTGCTTACTTCGCATTATTTTCCTCAGAAAAATATGCTAATTACATCTTAGGTTGACTCTAGAATTTGAACTTTATTAATCTTTCCCTCATTCTTTTTACTGGTATTTTGACAAGCTAAGAATAACACCTGTGTTTGAGATGAGGTGGTGGAAAATTGTTGCTATGAGTACTAACTACATTTTGCCTAAAACTCTATGGCCAAAGTGTTGGAGAATGAGTGAGATGGACCATAGCGTGACTTGCATAAGACCTCAAAATCAGGTAGTGGCACACCTGGAAATAGAACTCAGTAGCACCAACACAGACCTTCTGCTTGTCCTTTAAAATTTACCTGCTTTAAGGAGGTGAATACTTTAACAGAGAATGGAAATTTTGAAATACGACACTTTTAGAAGTGCAGAATTCCCATGTGTATATTAAATCCCTCAAGTTCAGTGGAGATAGTCTCTGGGGTTAGTTTTTTAGATGTATTAGCCAACTATTGGAAAACACAGAACCAGACCTGGACTCTGAGTCTCTTTGAAATATCAATATATTCATATTGCATGAACAAGTTGAATTATTCCATGCAAAATAATTCTGCCTACTTTATGATTCATTGGTTGCACTCTGGCACCACTCTTTTTTGCTTTTTCAGGAGATAGGAACATAACTATTCCCGGAATACATTGTAACTAGACATAAGTAAATCAACACTTCAGAAACACTATTATAATTCTTCCCTTAATTGGAAATCTTCCTCTAATAATTTAAAGCATCAGTGAAGGCTGCCCACGTCTTCACTCTTTTCCACTCACCAAACCAATTAACTTGACTGAAACATTGCTGCTGTGAGTATTGTTTCTCACCTGTCATTATTCCCTTCTACAAGGTTGATCACTGAAGATAAAGCAGTGGTTCTTTGCTGAACAAATGAACAAAATGTTCAACACAAATACAGAGGGTTTTTTTCTGAGAGGTAGGGGTCAAGAGGTCAGGGAACACATCTTATGGTTATACTCACTGCAATTCCTGCTTATCAGAGAACCAGAGCCCATGCTGCCTGTGAAACTGTGACTTCTCCTAACTACAGAGCAGGAGTAGGTGCTGCAGAGAAGATACCAAAAATCACCACACTCCAAACAATCTACCATGGAGGGAAGAGCTCTCATTCACATCACGAGACGGATGAGTTCCAAGTTCAAGTCCATTGCCTGAAGCTTTTGGAAGGAGGAACAGCACATACAAACTTTGAAATTTAAATGCACAGGAGCAATGATCTTCCACCGTAGTGCTGTAGTGCTAGCAGATGTGTAGTCTAGTCCCATTGAGATATCCCAGTTTTAGATGACACACCAATGTCATGCAAATGCCACCACTGATGGGGAAGAAGAATATAGGGGATCAACAACTGTCTTCTCTCTTAGTGTTCCAGACATCCAAACATCTACGTCTGTGAGGCTACATGGAATTTCATAGTATATATCTCAGACCTCAGAATTAGTTCATATGTGATTCTGAATGTGAAAACAGAGAGAGAGAGTAATAGCAAAGAATAAAACCAACCATATAATGCATCATTTTATGTCTGAAAGTTGTACAAGCTTCAGCTTGTTTCATAATTAAGCAGACAACACCTTAAGAAGCAGCTCATGACACACCACTGCATGCTTGGAAACAACTATTTGTCACTTTTCCTGGTTTCTTAGTTCTTCCTGGACTCTTGATGGCTTTTCATATGGAGAAATCTGAGTGATTTTATGAGCATTTTTAGAAAAGTACCTGTACAAACCTAGTATTTCATTACTCAACAGGTCTTCACACTGTGTGTACTGAGAATCTGTTCTGCTCATTACCTAATTAAAAACAAACAAACAAAAAAAAACAAAAAAAAAAACCACCACCTCACTTTTGCTTCTCTTGATGCTGCATTGCCAGTGCCATCACAAAGAGTGACCTGGATTCTCCTCTCTTCCGTGCACATGGAAGGAAAGGAATGTTGATCATGAAGCTGATGGTGATAAGCTTAGAAATAATATCATTGGCTTTCAGATCTCTCGCTCAATATTCATTCTGTTACTCAGAAAGCCCATCTTCCTCCTTCTGCACTGCTGGCTACCAAAGTGCCATTTGTAAATTCCCAGGTAAATAAATATTGAGGTGACTGAGAGGAAAAATTTATTCCATAGCTCCAGCTTTTTAAAACACATCTTTTTCAAGTCACAAGTTCAACATTACCGTACCTTTCATAAGAAAATTGTGGTGGTTTTAGTCCTGACCCTTGACTCACAAAGGAAAACTATTTAGATATCCACATTCATACATAGCAGATCTCTACAGAATTGAGCTTTAAAACAAATTAGAAGTACAATAGTGTTCAGACAATCAGATTTTTGTCCCTGCTGGTGAAACAACATTGTCTTTGCAGTTATGTCAGGCTACAGGACACAGCCAGCAAAAGCTACACCAAAGCATGCAAAATCTGCCAGCCACAGACACTTTGCAGGCACTTTGTCCTCAACAGGAACCTCTGACTATGTTCAACTGCTTAAACTATTATGCTTTTAGAGGTAAACTGGCTTAGAGCTTAGCCAATTTAGCACTTCAGCACTTCAAATTTTATATGTGTTAAAATGCTTAAAGGCTGTAGAAGAGCTGTAAGTCACTTTGCCTCTACAACCATGAAACCTTAAGGAGCTCAGGAGAGTGAAGCGCTATCACTCTGCTAGTTTAAGCCTCCTAGCACAGAGGACCCAGGAGACAGCTTCACTGGGCTTGAGGCAGCTGGGATGTCCCTGATGCCACTGAATTCTTCAAAAACAGAAGCAGAGCTGATTGAAACAATCACCCCATTAAATGCTTGTGTGCCTTTAACCACTTCATCATTAATATGAGTGCCAAGTGCTTCGCTGTAAGATCCTTGAAAATGCCTCCCTCCCACACATTTCCTAAAGGGCAACAAAACGCATTGCCTCTGGAAGCTGGCTGGCAAATGCAACTTTCCATTTCCATCTCATCATGTTTCCTATGAAAATTAATACAAAATTCACTGCAAACACACTTTTTCTGTGGCTGTCACACAGGAGTTTCCTAAACCATATTATCAGACATTGTTAGTGATAGAAATACATTTTTATGCATTTCATATGCATTCTATGCATTAAAATCTCATTTTTATGTCCAGAATTATATCTACCATCTTTTCAAATTACATTTCATCAAAGTGTTTGATGTCAGCATGGCATAATGTGGTTATAAAATAGTATAAGTGGAAGAAGATTACAAGCAAGCTGCCACACAGAGCATATCCACCCCTCTGCCTGGACACTGAGATAAAGCTGTTATCCAACAGGTGCAGACTTCTACCAGGGACAAACAAGAAGTGGTATAAGAGCACTCAGGCCAGCTAGTCTAAGCATCTCGTACAGCCCCTGCTCCCAACCCTGCCTCCAGCCCTGTCTACAAACTTTTCTTGAAGAAGGAAGAAAATCTGCTGCTGCAAATTATCTTAACCATATATATAAGCACTTTTGAAGGCTGAGGACACTTTATTGTACTATTACTTTGATTTCTTTGACTTGTAAGCAACACTATAGCTTTAACTATAAGGCCTTATTCTGGGTAAGACTATTCAAGCTGATTAATAGTTACACTGGTTTAAGAATGGTTTTTATGCTAAAGCACTTGTGTTTATTCAATGCCTAGTGTACTCTCTGCAGTTTCTTTGGCTAGCAAGCCCTGAGACAACATAAACAGTCACTAGTAACTAGCTATGCCATGGATGAGGAGTCTCTTTACTGCTGACGTTTGAACATATCTTTCAAGCACATCTGTCAAAATTAATGCATAACTGAACGTTATCCAATAAAACTGCAGAAAAATTGTGGCTGGATATGGACTACATGAAGAAACAATGTGGGCTGCAGATGCATCACAGGTTGTCACTTCCCCATTCCCTGAACCATAAAGAAGGCTGAGAGAGTGAATAGAGACAGGGCCCAAAATAGCTTCTCCTTTCTATACAAAGTGGCAACAATGGTGTTAAAAATGTCACCAATGTATTTGTAAATATCCAGCTTTACCCCTGCTAGGTAAACTTTTCTGAACTTTACTCAACTTTAGTGCTTAACTTGGAGACTTAAGACTATTTTTTTAACCATTTTAATGTATGTATCTCTGTTTTTTGTCACCAAGATCAAATTCTTCCCAAGCATTTCATCTTCTGTTTCATTATCACGTTGAAAAACGTCTCTGTGGAATCATAAGATTCAGCATGAAGTTTTACAGAAGCTATGCAGGCAGCTAAGCACACATATTCTTACACTAGAGAGACACTTCTACCAGGTGTCAGCTGCTCATAGTAGATCTTGAACTGTACAGATTTGCACGTGAAAGTATGCAATAAGTAGGATTCATACTGACTGCTTTATATCTTCATAGATTTTAACATTAGGGAGGACAAATACATAGTGAATAACAGTACATATTTTAGAGTAGCTATTTCCATATGCACCTCTGCTTTAATTCCATATTAAACATTAAAAAAAGCAGGCATGCAAAAAACCTCCTCTTTCTTCTTTTAAATCACACCAACACAATTCCTAACTTGAACAATGAAAGGCAATATCAGTAAAAAAGGGTGCTACTTGCTACTTGCCTTCTATCAATATTTAAGAAGCTTCTTCCAGAATAAATTCCTCACTGTGCACTTCTGCTTTACAAAAACTAACACAAAGAAAGGTCTAGACAGCCTATAATCTCTGGGCTAAAAAAAAAATCTTACAGATAATCACGTTGTAAGAAATAGATCAGAAGATAAGGCAACAGGTATTTATTCTGGTCTTATCAACAAAGCATGGTGGCAGCTCCTGCCAGCTGTAAGTGATACAGCTGTGGTACCTCAACGGCAAGTGAACCCTCATACTGGCAGGGTTTACAAAGGCTCCTCTTCCTCCCCACACAAATACCATTAAAAACTTTAAGAATTATTTAACAGTAGATTATTTGCTATTAAACAGCTATGTAGTAATAAATTACATTACTTAGAAATCCCATTAATAGCATGAGAAAGGGATGTCGTTGGGAGGAAGCAGCCGGCAGAGCACCCTGCAGATGAGGCAGCAGCATCACCTCCAGAACTGAGGGTGGAGAGAGCTGAGGAGCTCAAGGAGGTTGAACAGAGCCACACAGGCATATCAGGCTGAGGATAACTTATATATTCATCACTCTTCCAGTTCCACTGTGCACAGTGCCTTGAAGGCACTCTTCTCAAGCACATTGTAAGGGATGAAGAAAAATACAGTGCTGCAGCCTGTCTTGAAGATTTATTCACAGCTCTGTGCACGCAGTTGTGCACATCTGGTGCACTGTGCGTGGGCTTTTCTTTTCCTCCTGGCATGGTGCAGTAGGAGACCTTTATTAGGCTTTGTTCCCTGAGCAAACTGAAACTATTACAGAGCTAGAACAAATTCATTGTCTCCAAAAATCTCATCAGTTTCTGTGGTATTCCAAAGATATTTATTTTTAAGTGCATATACCATCCAAAGCTGAACTTTTAAACTGAAAATAGGAATACCATGTCTCCAAAGATCTTTTTAACAAGGTAAAACACTCTTCCAGTGTTTTATCAGCATTACCAGCTCAAAACAGCTCAACCTTCTGTTTTTCTGTGCTAAAACAAATCGTGTACAATTAAAGTGAGAGGTTTGGCAAAGAACTGTGTTTTAGAGCAAAACATTCGTATCCAAACTGCCATATGGCCAAATAATGTAGAGTATGACCCAAACCCATAAAGAAGTAGTCGACTATAGAAGGAAAGCAAGGAAATGGCTTCCTTCAGAAGTTGCACAGGGAAGATGTGCCAGGTGTCTGATATCTGCTTGAAGGCTCCAGAGAAATTTTGCATATCATCTTGTGACATTCACACATGCTACCATGGTATCAAGCCCTTTGTTTGTAAGAGCTGCTATCTCAGAGCAGATTGGCAGTGAAAATGATCATATTTGCTTATTTTAGCAGAATAACTGCAATTACTGGCATCAGCGGGTATCAGACTATATCTAGCAAAGGTGATTGGCTTCAGAGAGCTAATTTAGTTCATGTCACTGAGACTAGGAAATACATTTTTGTTTCCCGCAGCCTCCGGTGTGTATCAGGCTCTAGCTTCTGCCAGGTATTTTAGGGACTCTTGGAGCTGTGTAGAACTGCACATTTAATCACAGCCTCCTGCCATTACTTTGGTGAATGATTTGTCCAAACATTGAAAAGAGGATTATAGTTTATTGAATCAGAAGAGGACACTCAGCAAAAGAAACTAGCCAGCTACTTACACACTGAAATGCTCCAAATAGCAGCACTGGCCAAGTACCATCTGGTTTAGGTTTTTGGATGAAACATTAATTTTCAACTAGATTTCCAAGCATCAGACCTTTGATGGTTCATTTATAAGCCACAAGTGAAACAAGCTCTCAGTAGACAATGTGCTGTCCTTGGTAAGTGCATGCAGCAGCGGACTTCCACTGATACCGCAGCCTGTTCCCTCTTCTAGGACAATCGACTTAAGTGTTGACACAGAGACATTTAAAGATCACCTAGGCTAGAAAAGGCATATTGCTTAGCTACATCTTATTTTAGCCAATCTGTTATGGATCCTATCTTATTACTGTCTACTACTCCTTTTCTTCACTCTAGGTATTCCTTAGCTCTTTTATTACCAATACTAATGCCTGAGTTATTAATCTTGTCACGTTTACAAACACTATTCTTCATGTGAAAGTAAGGCAAGAAGGAACCTCCTACTCACTTGAGGAGGCTCCAGCCTTTACAGTTCAGAGGGTCAAGAACCACCACCTGAACAGAAAAAAAACCCAAACATCCAGGGGCAACACAGTATCCAGCTCAAGAGAGTTTTGCTGCCTCCTGAATATGTGTTAGTCTAAATCAATGGCCTCAGTCATGCCATCGTCTTGCATATGTTTAACTTGATGAACTTTGAGTAATCCCATTGTAATGCATAATGTTAAGCATTTATTTAACATTTTTCTGATCACTTACACATATAAATAAATTATTATAGGCTTCATTAATTAGCTCTGCTGAGGATTCTAATCCAGGAAATGCTGCAAACACTAGAAGCAAAGAAGCAAGGATTTTGATGCAGCTAAGCATATTTTCAGGGTAATATAGATAGAGATTCATCCTGGGAAAAGTGCAGCAGCTCAGTCCATAACGAGCATAGTTGATGGGTCAGATGCATGCAGGAAGCAGAAAGGAGGTGAGACAGGAGGTCACAGATAAGTGATAAGAGGTCTACACAGATAAGTAGGTCTAAGCATGGAACTTTATATGTGAGTGTGGGGTTTATGAGGCACCACACGCATGTGGTGGATGTAGCAATGAACTTTAAGCACATATACATATCATTCTTCACCAATACATATTGGAATCTTTTGGTTTAAAAAATAAAGCCAAAGACTATTATTTTTGTCTGTATTTTATGGATGAGGAAACAGAGGCACAGCAGAGTGCTCAGGAATATTTGAAATGGCAGTCAGGGAAAGTGCACAACCCCTATATCACATCTGAAATTTAGCTGCTCTCATTTAGATTCAAGCTATGTAGAACTTAGTTGTGATAAACTAAGGAAGAGGTCTAGGAGGCTAAACACTAGCATTCTCCAGTAGGAGCAAATCATGGGGAGAGAAAAGAAATATCCTCAGCAATGTATAAAAGAAAATCAGTAGACTGCAATAAAGGAAAAACTAGGTTTAACATCCTGAAAAAAGTAGCTTAACAAATCTGCCTACATTTTCTACTAAAAGAGATAATAAACAAGACATGACACCTTCTGTGAGGAATAACATTTGTGGCAAAGCAGTACATAATGCAGACATATTATGTAATAGCTATTTCATATCTTTAATGGTTATTAGTCTGTCATTTCTAAGAAGGTCTCCAACTCTAATTCCTGTGTAACCTGGAGGAAATCCTCAATCTCTTTTCTTCCTTCTGTGCTTGCAATGACTTTCCATGATCTACTGAACCTTGTAAAAAGCATTTTATTAAAATGACACAACTAGTTATTTCATGTTTAAGGCCTGATGGTCAGGAATGGGTTTTATGATTACAACAATTGTATAACACCTTGCCCTCCAGAGGGATGCCACTTTCACACCTGGTCTGTCACACATCTCCATTTCAATCATGGGACTCAGAACCAAACATCATCTAGCGATCATCATCAAAGTCATCTAGGGAAGGAAAGACAGAAGTGAGTCAGGGGTCAATTAGGTACAACTCTATTGTTTAAATAATCTTGCAGAATGTGAAGTGCCATGAAGGGTATTTGTTCTGCTTACAGAAGCTCAGATAATGTTCTTTGAGAGAATTAATACTGCTTCCATACTCAGATACTGTGTAACAGACTTTAGCTGGGACTCACTCACCCAGTGCTGGAACCAGTGCAGCTCTGGTCCAGCCTTTGGTTTAACCTTCCCATATGCTGCAAGTTGTGCATGATAAGCTATGTAGAGTTAAATGAGCATTATTTTTTCAGTTATTTCCTCATATCTCTCCTTTGTTACTCAGCAGCAAACCATTTTGCATAGGCTAAACCTCATGCTATACTATACATCATCCTAAAAAGTTTATGATTACTTTTTTTTTAATAAAAAAATAGCATGATATATATTCAGTTAAAGCAAAGACTTAAAATGTTTTAAAAAAAATTATAGGTTTAGTGGTGGCTTCTGTTCATATGTTTCCAGCAAGGATAAATGACTGATTGTATTTTTGCCACACATAGAGGAACATTAGTCACTCCTAATTAGAAAATATGAGTTGATGTTTAGGGGTTGCACACTATGGAAACCATGGGGCTTGTGCAGTACAGCCTTGCTAGTGCATTTGGCCCCACTGCAGGAACACCTTTTATTCTAATTACCATTCAGCACTCCAACGCAAAAAACAGAGATCATTTTCAAATGAGCACATAAATTTTCCACTAAAGCTCATTTATAATTAGTATATAACAGGAGCAATTTTTTTTCTGCTACGTTCTCTCTGATTTGCATTATGAAAGGAAGCATTTTTCCATGTAAATTAACTTAACCTTCCCAGAAATACCCTCCCATTGACACTATGCCATAGACTTTCCTTCTCAAATTAAGTTTGGAAAATTTAAAATAAAAATGTTTAAACAGGTATAGAAGAAATCAACAGAGAAGTAAGCAAGGAAAGAGCAGCTAAAGCATGGAACAAACTCCCCAACCACCTTTCTAGCTCACTTTCCCAACTCATCCTCTGGTTTTCATCCTTTGTAGACTCATTCCTCAAGCCTAATTGTTAAGGTCTTGTTTTTACTCCCAAGAGAGGAGAAACAGGAGTAAATATGCCTTGGAAAGGACACAGCCCTATCTAACACAGTGCAAACAGTTCCTTCATAACAATTAAAATATGAACCAGCATTAAACTCTTCTGGTTCAGGTAGTGTAACATTTGCTCACTCAATATAACTGAATTGAGTTATTTCTTGAAGCAATTGAAACCTTCTCAAAACAGCAGAGATTCCAAGCTGACTTCCTTCTGCAGCCTGTTCACTGTCATATAAATTCTTCTTGCAGCTTGAGAGATGAGCTGCATGTATATTTTGCTCTTCTTTCATTACCTAACTACGTTAATAAAGATTTCAGATTTCATATACTTCAGATACTCATACACTGCAGCTCTTCAAGGACACAAAAGCTGTGCAATACAGTACAGAATTCTTAGTAGGTCTAGAGGTGCATTTATAACCTCTTCCAAAAAGGAATCATTTCATAATCCAGAAATCAGTAATACAGTAAGTACCAAGATTATGTTTCTGTGCAGCTCAACCTGCCTGTGACAGCCCAGCAAGCTACTGTCCAAGACCATTAAATGGAAATACCAGAATTATTCCCTTATCCCCAATAACTATTTTCTTGTTTCTGTGGTAATTTAATAAAATATGGGGTATGTGCATGGTGCACAGTTTACAAGAAATAAAATGAAAATGGTATTGTCTATGAAAATTACAGCCCTTCAGGAGCTTACACTTTTGGTCACTGTATTTGGAAATGGCCTCTAAGAAGGTCAGAATGTGTCTTCCCTGTAGTATAAAGCAGTGCTATCAGTTGAAAAAATCAGTAGACATTTCATATTCTTATTGTGTACATAGGGTGGAGCTGTTACTGTGGTCTTATGGGGCTAATAAAAACCCTCTAATATGAGACTCATGTATGATTGATTAGTCTCTCTACCATAGTCTTTGTTGCTTGGTTTCCAAAGCACAACATTTGGTAGGGAATGGATGACTAGCTGCAAATATTGTAAATGTGTGCTGGGAGAATATTTGAACATTTGTTCAAATTTGACTTAAGGTTTTATGCTGCTACCCATCTCCATATTATCTGAGCACAAAGTTCTCAAAAGGGAATTTTCATTTTATTGTGTTCACAATTCTTCCCAAGTTTCTTTCCCATACAGACGAGGCACTCTAATTTCATTAATGCAAAAACTTGCAAAAAGGCAGTATTTAGCTTAAGCTAGCAAAAAACAGTGTCAGCTGCCAACTTTTAATTTTATATTGGTTCTGAATTTTGCAGTCAGCATGGTGCTGGATATTTGTATGGTTCGTGTTGTGGTGTCATGTTTCCCAAACAGCCAACACAGTGGAACCTGCGTATGAGTTTAATTCATATTATTGTCTATGCTCTTTAAAAATGATATATTTGTAAATTAGGTTGTTAGGAACTAATCAACAGAACCATTTACATAGCTGGCAAACCAGGAATTATGTAACAAACCACTGACACTTTGTGTAGTTTTTGAGTCCTGGCTGGATAATTCTTACCGTAACGAACACACCCCAAAATTGCATGTCACTTATGGTTTACAGTGAATTTAATAATGTTTAATCTCAAGTTATTAAGCAGGAAAAAAAATAATATGACTTAAGAGATCAGTTACAGGGCACAAGTAACAGTTTCCAGATATGAAGCAACAAACTGAATGCCCATATTGAACCATTCAGGAAAAATCAATATCTTCTGTAAATGTGCAAAAGAAATTTCAAATTAGAATTTTGAAAGCAGCTAAAATGGGGTTTGTTTGCCTCAGCACACAAACCCAGTGCCATTCTGGATGCCCCCAGGTGTCTGAGACATCCATGGGTCTTGGCAGGTATAACCCAGGACTCAGGGGGAACCTGCGTCCTTCTAGTAGAGGCAAGCAGGAACACCCCCTGAACATCTAAACTAGTAATAGGTGTCTGTGTTAAGGCAGCTGAACACCAATCTCATCATCTTAGATGACAAGCAGTGGCAAAAAAGATGCCAGTTTCTCAAACCGCTAGTGAGAAAGAATCAATCTTTACTATAATTAAAATTCTCTTGGCAAATTCTAAATACAAGGTTAGACTTTCATAGAGTAAAAAGTATGCCAGGTCTTCTTGCCATGGCCAAAACTGCACCACTATGAGGACAGTGTTTCGTCTGTTCTCTTTATCTCTCTTAACTGTTCATCTTTCTTTTATTGCCGTCTGAAATAGAATTGTACCTGAATTACTCAGACTACAAGTTGAGAGGATATAATATGTTGAGTAGTCACATCTTTAGAAGCCAGTCTTGAAAATTTGTATGCACATTAAATGACTGAAGTACATTTTTCTTAGCGCTTCAATGTATGCAGACATCTGAAATTATTCTTTACAAGATCCTTTCAGGTTGTTTCATTAGATCATGTCTTTTCTTTATGCAAAATTAGTCATCACATCTGAAGTGCGTTTTCCAACAGTTTGAAAGTTGACAGAGTATTATACTGTACTGAGTACAGAGGACTGACTACAGGACACGTGAGACCATAAGAAACCACTGACCTAAGCAATACACTCTATGATGCAAAGATCAATATGGTAAATATGTCATTCCATTGGTGTGTGGTGGAAAGCAAAAGGGAACAGAGATGATTTCTCGGGGAATCTTTCAGAAAGCTGGGAACTGTTTAAAGCATTAAACAATAGAGCTCAGGAAGGGAATTACTATAGGAAGCCACTGTCTACAAAATGTATTAACAAGCAAGTTGCCAAAGACTAGGACCCCAGTGTCTCTGTGATTAAATGTTATAAAGTAGTGTGTAATGTGAACAATATAAAGGTGAGGCATACCTAGATGTGTGTAGAGGAATCTTTTCCAACCATTGCAAAAAGCAACTTGTTGATTTAGTATGTCCATTAGACCAAGACAGAGCTCAGACCTGGACTGGAGCTTACCTCCCCAAAAGTCAGTGCATGGACAGCTTGAGGTTGCTCAAGTTCATTCATCCCTAACTGAAGAGAAATACTACAGTGTTGATTTATAAAGGAAAAAGTGCTACTCCTCATTTACATGGAGTTACCACCAGTAAAGAACTCTATTGCACTGACTAACTGTCACAGTAATTAAATTGCTACAGTGCGTAAAAATGGACTTCCTGAAAAGAGTGAGTTATATTCCCACTCCCTGGGTCTTTCTCGGTAGTAAGGACCTTGCCAGCATCCTGCTGTCCCAGAGTGAGTTATATATAACTACAGAAGTGATCCTTTAAGAAAAAGGGTGGAGGGGAAACAAGTCTTTCAGAGGTCCTAAGCGTGGATGCCCTAAGGAAGGGACGGATGTTGCTCCATTTTGCGTCCTTCTGCTGCCATGTCCCCAAATGTTAGGGGACTCTAAGCGAGTAACTGGTCAGCTGCCACAGATTTTGGCCATCAAGCACAGAGAGATTTCCTCCCTCTGAAGTAGCCTACAGTGCATCGTATTCTACAGCTTCCCTTAGACCTACCCCCTTGTCAAATGATACATCCCTTTTTTCAGTCAACTCATATCATTGGCCTCTATACCATCCTGTGGAAAATGGTGCAGTATTTTTAACAAACTTGCACAACAGCTACAAAAGACAGTCAGGAAACAGAAAACTATAATTTGATCTTTGAAGGATTTGGAAGCACTTTTGTGATCTTGCTGCCCTGATTTAAACTCATTGCTGCAAAGACAGGATCCTGCCAGCTATAAAGGGCTTTGATTTTATATTTTCATGCACTTATCACGACCTCATTTTGTAAAGTGCCAAGTGGATTTGTTCATTTATAACCCATCTTGATGCAGTGGATGGCAACAGGGGGTGTTTTTGGGGTGGAGGGGATAGTTTTAATACATTTGGTTAGTTTAATGGGACATAATGTTCCTTTCTATCTTTTCCTGCTTTAAATATTTTAATTCATTCTGTGAAAAAATCAATTGGCAATCTGTCAAGGGCTGCAATTATATTTTAAATCAGGATGAAAAAATGTGTGTGTGTGTGTTTGTGAGCAAGGGGAATCATTTATGTAATAACTGGTGGTAATAATAACTCTCAGATACAGTCTTTATATCCCGTACTCTATCCCTTGGTCATAATTTTTAGAGGGCTGCTTCTTTCTGTGCAGTATAACTAAAAATGTAGACATTTTAATTCTGCAGTTTTTAGTCAACTATCAGACAGCAAATGCTGATCCCACTTTGTCCTTAAAAATTTATACTGCTATCATCAGCTACTATCCGGTAAGGTCTCCCAAACTGAGAGTGATTGAAAACCTCCAGAACAAACCCATGCTTATGACTAGTAATGGTTTTCTAGGCTTATGTTTTCTTCATCAATTGGAACTGCTGGTCTGCTGTGGATTCTGCTAATAAACATACAAATTAGGAGTACTTTTTTTCTAATTATTAATAAACTTAACCAAATACTAAACTTCTAGAGAGGTATAAAAAAACCCCTTATATTTAATATTCAAAAAATTAAACGTTTCAAAACTAAATGTTTTACTTCAATAAGACCAAAAATATTACATTTGAAAACCAAAATGTGGTTTTAAAAGAGAATTTCTTTTTCAGATTTGATGCCTGTATTATAGAAAGAGAAATGGGGAAAAAAAAAGTGTCTCAAGAGCTACAAGTTTTAGAATTGACTGAAAATGAAAGGGTTTTTTATTTTTCCCATTTCGCCAGAAGGTCCCCCCTAAAAATCCTTCTTGAATCTACCTTAAACACAATTTATCCCACAGTATTGAAAATGCATTTTTCCTCCTTTTTAGTGCATAACATCTAGTTTGGCAGGTGACAAGTAATAAAATAGATGTCATTCATTCCCTTTGTCTTTCCATATGCTGAAGACAGGATGTTCCTTGGTAGGCCTTTCAACTTTGGGAAAGCATCCACTCAGAAAAGAACATAAAGAAAAGTATAAAGTTAATGATTTATGCAAATGCTTTCCTTAATATGCAGGTGGCTTATATCTCATAAGAATCAACATAATGGTTTTTTCCTCTGCCTCAAACTTTCATTCAATTTCCAGAGATTCTATGCAGAGTCTACCATATCACTCAGCCTTCATGTTCATGTACAATTGGTCTCCATGATCTTAAAGGTCTTTTCCAACCTAAATGATTCTATGATTCTGTGATTTAAAGGACCATGTCTGGCTCACTCTGAATGTGAGTGAAGAGAATGTCTTCATTCAGAGTCTTGGCCTCAGAGGATGTCAAATATAGTGCTTATAAAGCCCATTTGACCTGGAGTGACTGCTGTCTTTAGGGAATATGCAACTAAAAGTTATTATGTTGATGGCATAGTAGAATATCTTCTTTTTCAGCTGGGCAAACAATTTACGAATATAAGATAAATTGGACTCTAGACTCCAGCCAAGCATTTTGACAGGTAGTGTTATTTTATGGGACTTACCATAGCTCTGCTGAAAAGGCTGCTCAATATTCTGAGTAGCCAACCCTGCCTTCTTTCAGCTCAAAAATTCACCACTTCAGTTTATGTTAAAATAAGTTTTGCAATAGTAATCAGCAGCCACTGCAGAAAATTAGTTTTATCATTAAATAGTCACAGCCTTGAGAGGCTGTGGGCACACAGTTGGCTCTCAGCTGGCTTCAAACAGCTGAAATGTAACTATTGCAGAGAAACCATACCCCTTGTTTTTGAGTATAAATTAAAACTAAAATAGTAACAATTTTTTTCACGTTTATTTTGTAGCATTTCATATATATGCAAAGCTGCATACCCATACTCACTAAACATGGAAGATAGTAGTACATAGCACTGTATAAATACATCATGCCAATACACAAGAGCAGATTAACCTATATCATGAAAATGGTTTGTAGTTTGGTTTTCTCTGTTTGGTGAGAAAAAAGAAATACCGATGCCAGCAATATTCTTCCAAACACAATCAAATTAACTGTGTGCCTTTTGTATCAGGATTAAATACCCAATGAAGCACAATATATCACACCCTGAGTTTTGCCCAGAAATGAGAGATGTACTTGCTGGCATCTGTACCTGACATAACTAGGTAACCCAGACAGAAAGGGGGCTTCCCAGCACAGCTCCCTGAAGGGGAGCGAGCAATGGCTGTGCCATAGAAGCTGTGCTGCCTCTGTCAAGCTATGTGATAACTCTGGGGGAAGCAGGCACCTCTAAAGCCTCCTGTGTCCTGCAAGAAACCTCCTCCCATCTCTTTCTCCTGCAATAGTTCTCCATTCACCAGCGTCTCCCCAGCTACAAGGAGGGAAGACAAGGTCAGAGTGGATGACTCTGATGGCGTGATGCTTGTCAGGTTAGAAAAGGCTGTTGCTGCCTCTTCAGATGTAGGCTAAGTGGGCAGTCTCTTTCCCTTGAAATCTGCAGCCTGCACAGCTTCATACTTTGCTTTATGGACTTCCTGGCTGTCCTGAGGAGTCCGATTTATCACTGCATTTGAACAGAGCCCAGTGTGGGTCACCAGGTGTGGGTGAGGACAAGGAGAAGATGACTATCCTGGCCATTCTAATTTCCTAGCCTTAACTAAAGTTTCAGGAAGATTTACCCACCAGCATATTCCCTGAAAGTGAACCTTGGAAATTCACATTGCAAATAAGCAACAGGAGAGTCCTGGTTAATGCTGCGAGTGGTAACACTGATCCACGGGATTTATGCAGCTCTGCTGTAGGTTCTGTTCAGCCTGCTGAACTCTATCTTTTCCAATATAAAACTACACTATGTTGTTAATAGCCTGTTCTGAAACTGCAGTAAGGCCACTAAACGGAATTTGATTTATCAGGAGATAATCATCTCCTGGAGGGGAATAGAGGCACCTGGTTGTCTTCTGCAGTTGAAATTTAACATTAGCATTAATAACAACCCCCTCCCCCCTCATTACATAATGCTTACTTAATAATTTAATTACCTGGATAATCTTCACACACAGTTCATGTTTTTACCTCTAACTGGATGCCTAATAGAGCTCACCTTACTGTTTATCGTAAACACCCAGAAGTAGCACTCTCTTCACACTGCAAAGTTCCTGCAGAGGCACAGTGCCGTGCTGTGGAATTTGCTTAACTGTGGAAACTTCTATCTCACACCAAAATGTCTTTGATCAAGAAGCACTGTCTAGCTATTCATTCAGGTTGCATCCAGCAGGATATTTAGACTCATGCCCAATGTTTAAGCCTTTGAAAAGTCCCACAGAGGCTCCCCTAACATGTTAATGAAGATTATTAATTGAGTGCTTCAAAGATGCATTCAGAGCTCCTAACTGCTGAATCAGGACTTTGTTTTCTTAAGGTTCTGCCTTTTGGATGAGTAACAGTACATGTCGTTGCGTGGGGGTGCTGCTGCTCTGGCTGTGTGTGGGTGAAATGAGGACCTGCAGGTGTTCTTTATGCCATGTATATAGATCTTAATGTTTTCCAATTAAAAATAAAAAACATTCTTAATGACAGCATTTAGATCCTGATCCACCTGTCTGATACTCTCTTTTCTGACAGAGTGTCAAAATCTAACCCTTCAAGTGAAACAAGTGCCTGAACTGAAAACAATGCAGGACTGATGAACAAAGCAATTGTATTCCAAAATGTCCCAAATCAACATAAACATTACTTACAAATTGATCATTTTTCCAGTCACATTTCTTCAACAGCATGTTTTTTATGGTGTAAGTTGCTTATTTACTTCCTCTGCTACACTAGGATGTAAGTTTTTCTTCTTTTGCGAAGAGTCCTGGCCATTATCTCCAACTAAAAGAGTGCATTTGGACAGTATCAATTTGTATGCTAATAATATTGCTTTCAATTGCACCTGTGCTAACACATGAGGCCATGTTATAGCCAATTCCCATTTCTTCTCTTTTAAGACACTTGAAGAGTGATAGTTCTAATGGAATTTCTTCTCATTTCCTTTTCTCAGCATTGCCAAAGCCTAACCACTTCAGCTTATATTAAAAACTATTCAATAACATCAGAGACTCCTTGCACACACTCATGAAATTTGTATCCAGCAAAAATTGTGTTGGCTTTAGGTGTAACTTATGCTTCCTGTTTATTAGAGCAAGCTTTTAGTACTTTTGCTTCATTTTCAATGATGCTGACACGTTAACAATACACCTTCCTTTCTTTTTTTGCAGTCCAACCCACCAGCAACACTACTGGTGGGGTCTCTTTCTTTGGTTGTGGCCTGCATAGCCCAGAAAATACCTTGGATACTTTCATGAATAATCCATGGGAAGCTGTCCAAGCTTTACTCTGGGCACAAATATCCCAGCACTATCCTGGGAATGCATGGCAACACTATGTCTGTTCTCCTACAGTCAGAATAATCCATTTCAGAAGATGAAGAACTACTGAGAGGATTTGTTTAAATAGGAAATTGAATCATAATTCAGTGTGAACATGAGATGTAAAACTGGAAACTGTTGTGAAGCTAAAATTAACTTTGGTAGCAAGATTTCTGCCAGTGTAATAGTAGAGGTCTTACTGTTAGAAAATTCACCTGTAGCAGGTTGGAAAACATCCATATAGAATAAAATGTTCCCAGGAAGGTCAGGCTGTGCTTGTACGATGTGTTGACTTTGTACAAACTTTGGACAGCTTTCACGATCACAGCCTATAAATGAATCTAATAAGAACTCAAATTATCCTTTTTCAGGATAATATTCCTTGGTTTCTATGGCACCAGTCTTTCAGGTAGAACTGCTTTGACACCCTCTCACTCACCTGGCTCCACTCCCATGGCAAAATCACCCCCATTAGCCATACTACAGAATTAAAATATAAGTCTACTTTCACTATAAAAAAGACTTTTTTATGTATGTATCACTGAGGATGTCTCTTTTTTTGATATTTACTAAGTTGCTGAACACGAACTGAGTACCAACTTTGGCTGTGGCTGCAGTAGTAAGACATGAGAAACAACCAGAGTGGGAGACATGATGCTGAGGACCCAACATGCACACTACACTTGTTTTGGGACTTGTACATCAGACTAGCTGTAATCAATTCCCACAGGCTGAATGCGCATTAGTGACAGAAGCACGTGAGGTGAAACCCCATAGTGCACCACCTGGTCTGTTTTATCTGAAAGGAACCCATTTCTGTGAACCTGCTCTTAAATGTGTGAACAAAAACACAGTAAATGGACTTGATCAGATTTGTTTCAAAAGCACACTCCAGATCCAAATTAAAATGGTAGCGTAGATGCAGTCTTTGCAATCCAAAGGTGGTTGTTTTTTGGGAGCTGGGCAGAATTTAAGTGCTGCCCCTCTTGGTTTCTAGCCAGCAGCCAGTCATACATACTCCAGGCATGCTTCACTTATCTCATTTATCTGTCCTCCACTCAACACACTCTGCACACTGAAACCAGTGAAAAGATTATTTAATTGCTGAAGGACTTCACCATTTGACTTAGGGACAAAAGCATATTTGTACCAATCTAATACTTTATCAGGAGGGATGTGATGCATAGAAACTAGTAATGGAAAGCACAAAGTTAGGAACACACAGAGAAAATGAAAATGTAAAATATTTACACAGATTTCCTTGCTGAGAGGAAAATCATAAACTTCACTCCTTCTCTTGATAAAACTGACTAAAAATTTAGGAATCATTTCTTTCAAGCAAAAAAGTCTTACTAAAAACACATTTCAGCAGGAAGCTTTGCATTTTTATCTAACACAGTCCTGAAAAACACCGAAGTAAAAATTTTAGTGACCAAAACCAAACACAAATTCTTGTCTTTAAAATTCCCCCAAGTCTATCTGTGATTAGGTGAACAAAATTAAAATAAAATATTAAAACAAAAAAAAAAGAGCCTCTGTTTTTTTTGCAGCTGTAATCACATAAAAACCTGTGATTAAGAAATTACATATTTGAGGCTGAAAATGCAAATGATTAATATTTGTCTAAAATGCAACTTCAAATGACATTGCAGTCTTCTTGCTATTTTACACAGTACTTATGTTACTGAGTCTGGTTTTGCTGTCTCTTTCCTTTCTCTGTTTTTTAACAGCCTTTTATTTCCTGTTCTTGCCTTGTGAGGTAACATTTTCATTGCTTTCTTCTGAAAAGAAACTGCAAGATGTTCACAGTAATCAAGTGTAATGGGGCATGTTCTTTAACATATAAAGAAGGAGCTAGCACAAAAGGAAACAGAAAACAATTACAGAAAAGGCTGATCAGCTTAAGCCAAACTGAGGATGAATCAGCTGGGGCCTGTGAAATACTCTCCAGCAGCATGAACAGCTATGACCAAATCAGGGTATACCAAGAATCAAAGTAAAGGCAATGCCTGCTTCCTCTCGTGGTCAAATATATTCAGGTCCCTCTTTTCACTGTAAGGAAATTTTAAGTAAAAAGCAGTGTGAAACAGCACAGTCAGAATTTTAACTTTTTTCCTCCTTTATTTGCACCACATTAGCATAAATACGTTCCCCAACTTGACCAGCCACCATGCTCAAAATCCGACCTGTAAGGATATGGTCAATTTTTAAAGTACTTGGTACTTGGCTTAGTAGCCCACAAGCTTCTCAGCATCTGTTTTCTTTGGGAAACTGATCCGTGGTCCCAAAAGTGAAGGTTTGTTTAGGAAACCTAGTGTGGAAACAACCGGTGACAGAGTGGAACAAAAAAATGCAGCAACTGCTAAACATAGTCCTGGTCTCTGCTTAACAATGGAGCCCTTCCCTGGCTCTTTCTGTACTTCCACTTCTTCCACATGCCCTCCAGGTGAAAGTCATGGAGATAAGGTCCTTGGGGTCATCTGCAATTTTGTTGGCCCCTTGTTTCTGTCCTTCTGGGACAATCTAACGACACTTAAGCATCGTCCGTCTCTTAAGTTTTGGATAAAAACACATATTTCTGGGAGGACTGTCTGTGGTGTAAGGTATCTTTTAGGCTCTGAATGTATTGCTATCAAATGTTACACATAGTCTCTGGTTTTGTCAACTGTACATGGCACAAAACAAGCCCAGTAAAATATTGCCTTACCCAGTCATGTTAGAAGACTGTGGTCCTCCCCTGTTCCATTTACCATCACACACATCACATAAATAAGCATTTAAAAGACAGTCCTGAGCAAGCCGGTCTTGCAAGTTCAGATATCATAAAAATAGCTCAGACTTCTTTAAGCACAGCCTTTTTTGCTTAGTAAGCATTTTTACCAATTTATAGATAATATATCTACCGACTATTAAAAAAAACAGACTGATATTAATTTTTATGGTAATACGTATTTATTTATACATATACTCAGTACTCTGCAAGCATAGATAAGGGTACTTACCATTAAATCAATGGGGCTAAGTTTACATTCTTGATCTGCTTTAAACGACCACAGGAAAGTTCTGTGCGTGTGAGCACAATTACAGTCAAAAGTGGTTTGCTTTTCTTTTTAACGCTTATCCACTTACAGGATAAGACACACATCCTTGATGTCTTTATTCTATTAGTCAGGAACATAACCAGAAATTAAACCATGCTTCCTTGTTGTCATGTCAGGTATGAGAACATAGATGATTTTAGTGTCATAGAGCATGTTTGAAATTACTTATCATAAATGTGTAACCTTTGTGAAAGCTGAATCATTAAAATGTAGTTAATAGCTAGGATGAAATGCATTTATTTTTGTTTAAAAAATACATTGAATGACAAATTTTCAAGTTGAAAATTCAGCACAAAGCTTAGAGAAATTGATATAAGCGTCTTTCAGACTATCAATTTCCCGCAACACTCCATTGCTCCCCTTAAACTCTTCAGGTCTTCCAACTTCCACTAAAACCACTCCCAGCGGGGGCTAAATTCCTTCCTGCTACTTAAAAAAACAAAACACATCCTCTTGCCCCCATGCTTCTTATACTGTTTGCTTTATTTCTCTTTCACCATTGTCTTCTGGGATAATTGTCTTGATTCCAGTGATTTTCTGTCACTGGTATCATTCATTAGAGATACTTGCTTTTACACCTCCAGCTAGTCTCCTTCCAGTCTGACTACATTTTGCAGCAGGGCCCAGCACAGGAATGCAGGTCTGGGATCAGGCAGTGCAGTGCAGCACTGGCTGCACTTGCCTGTCAAGGCAAAAGGCAGACCTGTGTTATTTGCATGGTGTTGTGCTTGAAGCAGAGCTCCTTCCTTGGACTCACTCTCTTGTGAACACAGCAAGGCTGTCTGGGAGCAGAGCTGGCTTAAGTCCTGTCACCTGGGGTGGATGACTCCTGCACCTCCCTTGCTCTCCCAATCGTAGCTGAATTCCTTCAGTTCTTGCCAGCATAGGCATCCCTGTATGAACCATCCCACTGATAACTGGAGTTAGAGAGCACATTTTACCCATGTGGATGGTAAGGTGAGCACAATTTGAAGCGCTGAACACAACTGACTTACGCTATGTCCTACGTCTCCAGTCCAAAGAGTGCAGTGAGTGTGAGTTTTTTAAGAGGCTGGGGCTAAAATATAACAATTTCTAGAATATCCAGTTTAAAAGCAGTTTATTGGTTGGTGCTAATAGCTGGAGGCTCCCTCTCAAGCTCTCTCTTCTAGCCTTAAGCTCCTTGTTGTAACACTGAAGAATCATGATTACAGGCTCAGACACAGTCTTAGCCTCTAATGACCACCTAAAATACTATGTGGTTCAAGAGGTGCAGGGTCAGCAGGCATGGTCCTAGCTGAAAGCACAAGATGATATGGAACAGATTACTTTTATTATACCTTTTATTAACTTGACTAAAACACCTCCAGCTACTTTTCCAAGACAAAATGTCCTATAGTTACAGGTTTCTAAAGTAATGTCAAACTGATGGCAAATTGTGTAAATACATGCTGGTGACTGAATCCTGTGAAAATTGGTCCTTAATGTTAAGATTTTATATTGTAGGAAATAAGAAAAAAATCCAGTCAAAGAATTCATATAACCAAAATCTAATTATTCATTTCCTTCACTGAGTTTGTAGCTGATTAAGCGAATATCAGGCATACACTGAGTCTTTGGTCTCAGTGCTAAAGAATTGTGCTGAGTGGGCTTTCTCTCTGTTCAATAATTTCAATCACTTTAATATTTAACACTGTATTTTTGAGGGTCATGTGTGCTGTGCAGTCAGCCTCAATAAGGAATGAAGGTGAAGAAAGTAACTTTCTTGCTAAATATCGAAAAGAACTATACTAAATGATCAAGATGGGAAAAAAAGAGCTCATAACTCTGAACATAGGCGGAATGAACGAGGTTAAAAAAAACTTTTGCTTTTTTAACCTCTGTGTGTGTGTGCGTGCATGCATACCTACCAAGAGACTTGTGAAGAAGGCACTCCCACTTTTGAGACCATGGGACAAGTTCAGTGACAGAGGAGGCAGAAAGATAGACAATGTGAAAAAAATTACATTAAAACTATCATACTCCGCCTACCCAAGAGGACTGGGACAGATGCCAGAAACACACATAAATGACCTGTGGGAGGATGGATAAATATTGAAGAAAAATAAGATAATGCCAAAAAATGTTAGCGTCAAATTAATTTGACAAAGTTTCAGTAGCAGGAGGAAGTTATTCCAGGCTTCTCAAGTCAGTGGAAAAGTGATGGAGGAGCAGAGGGAGGAGAGAAAATAATTTAGGAATCATTCAACCTGATGGGATTTTCTCAGGTAACTTTTCTTACTGTTTTGTTTTGCTGGTCTTGTGGGGTTCTTTTCAGAAAGACTCTGTCCTCTTTTTTTTTCTGTTCCAAGCTCAGGCAAAGTTGTCTGAGAGCAAGGTCTTCCCAGTGGACAACATGCACAAGGTCTGTGTGTACATGAGGATGCAAGTCTTGTATAGGACAGTGCTATATATGGTTCTTCCTCCAAGGAGTGCCTTTTGCACAGAGATGTGCAGGACACATGATCATGTTGCACAGCGTGGCCGCTCTTTCCCAGGGCCCTCATGGCCAGTAAGCGAGTATGAAGGCAACTCACTACCCAAAGAATAAACAAGTTGGGCCAAGAAGGAGAAAGAGCAAATACTAACCTCCCTTTCAAAAGCCCTGCATGTTTATTGTCACCTACAGCTTTATTAATGAGTGCAACTAGCTATATTCAAACAAAATGCTGTAAAATTTAATTGGGCAAGCATAGTGAGCATTAGCTGGAGCTGTTTCCAGTCATGTATAATTACATGAAGCTCATACTTCAATAATTAGCAAGGCAAAATTAAATTATTTTACAATTAGAGAAGCTCTCATTTCACCTTTCCTGTCACAGATCCTCACATAATTTGGACTTTTATTTACTGACAGTCCCACTCCATTAGATATAGAACACATTCCCTTGCCCACCAGGATATTTTAAAATGAGGTAATATATCCAAGAAGACCTAAGAAAGTGAATATGTCCCAAAACGTGTCTGGTTGTCCTGGGAATTTTGGCTCCAGTTTTTCTAACCAGTAGAAGAGCCAGGTAGTAGAAGCACCTGCCACTGGTGGAAAGTAAAATCCTTCTTAGGGCAGCCAAGGCCCCCCAGCACTCCCTGGCATTTGCCAAGCTCCCATCAGAGCCTCCTGCCTCCTTCTCACAACATAACCAGAAGCCCCTTCCTCTTTTTTCCAGAGCCTAGGCTATGGATGCAGACATAGCGTAGTGATTAACACCTCTTCAGATACCAGGAACAGTTACCTGCTATACCATATTAAAAGGCACAGAAAATTTGTTCTTCTCTGCAGCTACACTGAGTCACCCATACATTGGTTATTGGCTCCTTCTGGCTGAGCAGGAGGGCACATTGACTATGACAGATAGGTTAACCAGGTTAACATCACGGGTTCCTCCTCATCCCAGTTCTAGTGAACATCTTCATCCCTAGCATCCCTTCCACTGCCAAAATGCCACACAGCTTAGTGATATGCTCCTGCCCTCCTGGCAGTGCCACTGCTCCTCTGCCAGCATGGGCACCTTCTTCCCCAACTCCCTCTGACCTTTCCAACCAGTGCCTATTTCCCTAACCTACCTCCACAAGTAACACAAGATAAATAACTGTTATCTTTCATGAGAGCTAACATTTGCCATTCTTCTTTCTTTCTCCAAAACATTAAACGTAGAATTAGCAAGTCCAAATAACATTTGAATTATTTCCCAAACAGGAGAGGAAATAAAACATTGAAAGTGGGATAAGATGATGCTCAGATTTTCTGAGAAAATACAGATACTTGAAATCACAGAAAGAGTAAATGGTTTACTGTTCCAAAGCTTAAAATCATTCTGGAAGCACAGAAGGATAGTTGGTTCTTTTTTATTTTATCCCTTCAGGGATAAAGCCTTCAGAGGACAAGCCTCTGTCTTTTTCCCTGTTCCTCCCAGTATACATTGTGCCCTCAATTCTTGTTTCATTTTGTAAGAGTCATTTAGTGCCTCTTCAATTACTCTAAGAAAGTGTCACTATAAAGTTCTATATCTTAACATCCTCCTAATGCATCCTAGATAACATCAGCTGTCTGTAAGTAAAATCTCCCCTTCAAACTTGCACCACTCAAACTGTGGAAGTCAACAACAGAGAATACAACACTCCTTCATTTTCCAGCTCATTCTTAAAACTAAACTAACAACACTCTTGGTAGTGGGTGAGCCAAATTAGAGGCAATTATTATCCTAGTACTCCTCTCAATCTTTGTTGCTAAGAGGAATGATAAAGCATGTGGAGGTTTGGGGTGGTTTTTTGGTTAATAAAACAGTTAATATTATAATTATATACAGAAGCCCCTTAGATCAGACAGACACTAATTTGTTGTTTCATCTCTTCATTTTGACCTGGTGATCTTCGAGAATATGAATTGTTTGAAATAAGAAGGGATTACCCTTTGCAGTGGGGATGCCTGCAACAGCAGATTTAGGGAAACAGTCCCACCAGTTTTGGCAAAGGCATTTAGCTGAAGGAGAGCATCATGCAGCAAAACCTCTCTCATCACCCCTAATGCCTTTATAGTGGACATATTCTCAATGGGTAATATGTGATTAATATGTATTATTACCTTATTTCAGACAGGAATATAATATTTCATGGATAGTGACTCCACATCAGTAGATGCACATAAACCATGATTATAGATAGTCTATCAAGCCAGTAGGCACTAGCAACTGATAAGCCACTAATCGAAAGTTCTATTTATTATTCATTTGTACACCACTTACAAATGAGACCTATGTCATAGGTCTCATACCTACATACGACTATCTTACATCACAGCACATTAATCACCATCAGAGTTAAGATCCAACAGACATCTTCATGGCTGATAGACTTTTGGGATTTGTATCTGCAGAAAACCTTGAGTTTAATTGTAGTCCTGTGTGGCAGGTGCACCAGCCATGATAGAGACCAGGGCTTTCTAACTGTTGAAGCAAAGCAGCCTCTGATACTTTTCATGCCCTTACAATCAAGCCCTTACTTTCGCGCCCTTACTGCCTTCCTGCGGCTGCTGTCACGTACACAGTTGCTGGTAGACGGAGCCCTCCACTAATAGGAAATGGACATGACCATATATGACCACAGGTAAGATTCAACGAGGGTATAAATGGAGTCCTGCCAGGGGGCAAATGGACTTGGTCCTCCTCAGAGCAGCAGGTCTGCAATCAGGGACTCTCCCCTTGGGTCAGGACACCGCCCAAGGTATCTCCTCGAGGTTGAGAGCCCTCACCTTATTGGGTGATCGATTGTGCATCTTAGGTCATCATTCTAAAGCTTAAGAATTCTTAAGGTGGCTGTGTAGTATTAATTCCCATTGGCATCCTGAACCTGTGGTTTACAAATGTTCCTTGGAGTATCAAACCACTCACTTTTGGCTAGAATAAATCTTATTTTGGGTCACATCATCAGCCTAATTTGACTTTGTGCACCTCCACAAAATCCTGTCATGTAAAAGATACTACCAGCCACTGTTGCATGTTCATGGTGAATAAATCATACTATGCCTGACAATAATTCTGTAATTTCTTTGTCATGTAGTTTAATACCGAATATAAACCACAGTTCTGTTGAGCTATCAAGTATGCCTTAATAGAATGGTACTGTCTTTATTGAAAATTATTTCTTCTGCTAATTGCTTTTAATTAAATTTTTATTATTGGCAAGGGGACATTACACTTCTCTAATAAAACAAAAGAAATCTTATTTTCCTGTCTTGCTTTTTACTGCCATTTGAATCAATTCACATAAGTCCCATTTTCCTCTGAGAAAGATGAAGTTGCATCTCCAAAACAAGTTGTGTAATGAACCAGTGAGTAAACTGATGCAAGTCATGAGCAGTTCAATGTGATTCTGGTTCACTATAAATGCCAAAGTAAAATCAGGAGGATATTTTTTAAGAGAAGAAGAAATCTTCCCTGATACGATGCATGAGTTCATTGCAGCACTTCCGAAGTCAGCAAGCAATTCATAGTCAGCAGGCCAAGAGTAGCTTTTAAAAATTGCCATGCTCCAGAAACAATACTTCATTTCCTCCTACTATTCGTCAGGTCTGTGTTGCTGATATTACAAGACAAATTTTTTATTTCAGTACTTCATACAACAAAGCACTTGGTGCATGACTATACCAAAGGGTAATGATTAGACAGCTACCTGGCATCATTAGAGAGTAGGACTAGCATGAAGTGTTTAGACTTAAATTACATTTGCAACGTGTCCAGTGTCCTCTTGAATAATCAGGACTGCATATATTATCATGAGAAAGTGTCAAGCTACAGCCAAACAGCAAGCTTAAAGATGTTTGCCACTACTAACCAAAGTAGCTTAGAAATAGTAAGTAGAGAAATGGGGTAATTCGGAGCAGGAGTTTTACTTAGGTGTTCCACATCACCCTCAGGAGAACTCTGTCCTTCCCCACTGGCTCCTTTTGGGCTCCACTTTACCCAACTAGGTATATAAGTTACACGTCTAAAATTATCAGTCAGTATCCCCATCCTCCCTTCAACATATTGTGGTACAGCAACACCAGACAAGTGAACACGGCTGAAGTTTGTAGCCTCGTACGTTTCAGACACCTTGCCTCCTAAGGGAAAACCTACATTTCCTATAAAGTCAGTGATGTAGACAGACACCTCTGAAGACCTCTGGAAAGAGATTTGGATCTAAGTCCACCAAGAAATTCCCCAGGCAGCCATTCCTCCCTGGTGTCTATGACGGGAACCAACAGACAACACTGGGCACCAGCCTCAGCCTCAGGGAATCCAACTGCTTCATCATCTTCTGAGAACAGACACTCAGTGGAACAGGGCTAGGTCTCTTATTTTTTTTTAATGAAAATAAAAAAGGCAACAGAGGCAGCAATATCCTGCCTGCATTTGTTTCATCATTTGATGATTAGAATACTTATGTGGGAAGTAGGGGTCATGGGTTTTAGTCTTCCTCAGCTACAGAGGTAGGAGGAGAGCTAATACTCTAATACCTCTACATAAGACATGCCATTACCAAGAAGTCATGGCTGGAGGTAAGTCCTGGCCAGAAGTAAGCAAGAGTGTTTCTCATCGTTATAAAGAAGTGAGCAGAACTGGGATATTTTCAGTCTGGCTGCCTGGAGCACATAGGCTTTTTATGTAACACCAGCTGTAGGAAACATGCAGAGACAGCCTGTTCTGTGGGACCAGACCAGGTATCCTTCCTCCTTGAGGCAATAGACAACCTCCTTTAATTTTTTCTTCTCTCATTTTCAGCCTATGCAAAGAAAGCCCATTTCTAGCTGCTAGATGTAGAGGTGGCTTTTGCTCTGACTGCTCTTCAGCTGGGTCTTTGGGGTATTTGCATGCATTTTGGCAGCACTGCATTCCAGTTCACTTGTCCACAGAAGGCAGAAATGTCCACTTACACCATTTCTGCCTGCTGAGCTTCAGTTGCAAAGATGTCCATGTGTCAGGTACACTCTCCCCCCAGCATAGGCATTTCTTAGTGTGCATTGGCGATCCATGATTGACAACCACACAGTCTTCAAGAAGAGAAACTTTCTGTGCCTGTAGACAGGCCAGATTTCTCTGGGAACTTCTGTGTGTTTTAAACGTGAAAATCCCAGTTAGCAGGCTGAAATCTTTCAGCAAGTGTGTGAGTGATCGTATTATTGCCTTTGCTTTTTCTCTGAACCTAAGTGTGCAGTTTGTGACTCACACCAAAGCTGAAGTCTTTAAATTCCTTGGACTTAGGTCCAAGCCAGCCTTCATTAATTAAGCAGCTGATGTAGTTGTGCTAGATGCCAACGGTAGACAAGAGAAGTGTGTTGTAACAATTACACTAGTCTTCTCTTCAGACAGAATTATCTCCAGAGGGGATTTACCACTGAATTTGATTGCTTTCCATGTAAAATCAATAATCACAGTCTAGTAATAGGCTTTCTAAAGTCTCTATTTCTCCCCTTTTTGAGGGTACATGCATGTTATTTTTTCCCTTGTAATTGTATTTTATTAACTTGGTAGCTTTATAATCCAGTTATTTTTTGTAATTTCTAATTCATTTGACTCAAGTTGGAGAAGGAATTGGAGATGAAAATGTCATTAAGGTTTGGTGAAGGTTTCTTAAGAATTAGAGAAACAATTGCAGTCTGCAGAATAATTTCTGAGAAAAGTAAAGAAATTGAGTTCTGAGAAAAAGACTGTTTATTTAATTTCTATTCATATTAACAGTTGAGAGTTTGTAAGTGATTAATGTTCCAGGAGGCTAGTCAAAGCTCAGCAGTGTTCAGCAGCCTGTGGGTAAGCGCATTTTGATTTCTTCCTATGGTGGAAAATGTATATGTGAGAACATTAAGCAGTTCCTTGCCCATTTATACACTTACTATAATTCTCACCAGTTGTGCTCATAACTCTTGTTCTCTTTGTCACTTGGCTTTATGGTTCCTTTTTAACTTTTCTTCTTTTATGATCTTTTAAAAGTGATTGCTCAGGTGCATAAATATCTTAAGAGTAAATAGTAAAAATATGTCCTAATATGTGATATGTAACAATTGTATTGAACTGTCACTGCAATTACATTTTAATGTGCTTTACATTTGTGGCTTTTTAACAACAAACTTAGTTGAATACACTATCAATTAAAAGTCTGCTAACATGTTTTAAACTGTTCTCTTTTATGATTTCTATTATAGCTCAGTGTACTCTAACTAGTCTCACCATTCAGGTGAATGTTGCAAGTCTGAACATGAATTTTCCTAATATATCATAATTATAGAAGCACTAAATAATGTTTTGATCACCCACAGTGAAAGTAATATACAGTATTCCTGATTTCCTGTTTCTTACATGTTAAGTCACAATATATAATTAGCTTGAACAAAATAGAGGCACATCCATTTTTGTTTATTATATTTTAACTGAAAACTTTTGAGAGGACTATGTTTGAACATTGCATGCAATGGCATATATATTCTAGGGTAACTTTTCCTAATGGCAGTGGTAGTAAGATGGTATTAAACTGTAAGCAGTGTTAAGAGCCAGGGAAAGACAGCTGGATCAAATGTTCTTAAACATCCTTTTTATTATTTTAGTACTATCCCAATTTCCAAGATTTTCACTTGCTCAGTACCTTGCTTCAGAACCTTTATCTTCAGTGAGTGACCCCTGAACAAAAATATATTATTTATTAAAAGCACTTTTCCCAATAATATAACCCACAGGGTTAATATTACTAACAGGTAGTAATTCTAGCTAAGTTTCCTATAGGGTTCCATTTCAGAAAACCATTTATGCATGTGATTAATTTTAAGCAAAATGTGCCCTATTGAGGCCTTTTTCCTAAGGTTTGAATCATTCTCCAAGGTGAATGAGTGTAATATTCTTTATCACAAAAGGCCTGATACAATCCCTTTTCTAACTTCTGAAAACTTCTCTAGAGCAGGTTTGAATTGATCTTTTTTTTTAAATACTGTAACTCCAGGCCTCTTGAATTTCACGCACAGCTGCTTCAAGTTGATTCGTTTATCTGATTGGTTCTGTCTCTTTTCCTACATCGACATGGTGGACCATACATATATTTATAAATGGATATAAAACAGTTTCTTTTTAGAAGTAAATGACAGTGTTTACTTGAGTTGATGTCACTTTCACTGACATATCTTTCCTTATCCTCACTTGACAATGTTAAGAAAATGTTTCCATTCAAGTTTCAAGTATCCTAGGCTTGCAGGTAACAAACTCACCCTTTCTCAACACTTTTTAAATGGAGGAAACAACCTTGTTTGATCACTGACTCATTTTCTCCATACTTCATAAAGGCTTTGTTCATTACAAAGAATTTCAAAGTCCTGTGCTGCACAAGATAAAAAAAAACCCCATTTTGTATGTTTCTTGTCTTCCATTTGAAACATTTACTTTCTTATCTAATCAGCCCTTACTCCTCATAGAAAATGTCCTTGTTGGAAAAAAAGCAGTCCACAAACTTGCACAGTCTTTTTCTTTTTAGGGAGAGGTATATGTATACACATGTATACATATATAAGTATTTGTGTGCGTGTATATATATACACATATAAAAGAGTGTGTGTGTGTATATATGTATGCATATATATGTGCATATGCATATATGCATATAAATTACCTCCATTCAATTATTAAACTTTTCCTAATGTAAGGTACTTTGTTCCAGGACTATTCAGACAACTGATAATGTATATGTTTGGGATAGAAGTCTAGATTTAAAAATTAAATCCCTTCACAGTGTTGACACCCTGTGAAGGAATCTGAAGAAGCCTATGACGGAAGAGAAAGGCAGACTTTGCACATATGATGAGTGGTAATGCTGTGTGATGAATTTGCATATTATCCCATTTAGCTGAAATCATGTTGGGCTGGGGAACTAACATCCTTTTGGCATAGGCACAGGCTCTCTGAAAAGATCTCAAAGCCTCAAGTGTTTCGGTTGAGACCCATGTAAATATGTTTCAACTCAAATATCTGAAGTCAAGTTTTAAAGGTAGCTGAGCAGCCAGAGATACAAGTCCGCAGTTTTGAAAGTCTTTTTTGCAGCTCCTGAATACTCTTTAAAAAATAAGTATACCTTTATATATAAATATGTGCGAGTCCCTTACAGAAAAATACCATTTAGGGAAGTCAAAAGCTTTCATCATGAAGACACAAACTCACCTTTTCAAGAAGTGAGTTTGCTTCACCTACACTTGTCATAGGAGAGATTTGACTACCAGACTGTTGAATTGAAAAACAGGCAGAGACCTGTTCAGAGATGATTTAAAATACGTACAATGACATGGAAATCAAGTAGGCTTGAAGAGACATAGAGGTGGGTAGAATCCGACCCTGAGAATTGAGCAAAAGTAGCTAATAAGACAGCACTGGTGCTCAAAAGAAATGAAGTCAGCAAATAATATATGTGGAATGTAACTTTTGGTCTGACCTTTTTGAAGCAGTAAGTGCTAAGAACTTTCCCTTTTTTCTGCACAAAAATAGCTGTCCTCTTTGTTTTCCTTTAGCTGACTTTCTAAGAGTTGTATCTGCAAGTATTCAAACTGAATCAAAGAAAAAATATATGGATATGGATATGGATATAGATATATATGATGATATAGGTATAGATGATGTGATATAGATAGGTGATTATATATAGGTATAGATACATATATAGATATAGGTTTAGGTGTAGGTACAGGTAAAACCATAATAAAAAAGACAATGAATGATCACCTGAAAAAAATCCAGCTGAATACTTCACATGGTTGATTTTCGTCAGTGAAACCAAACCAATGGACAGTTCTTGACCCACAGCTGCAAACTAAACCATAGATATCTTCTATTGTCTCTCATGAAAGAAAGTGAAAGACAGAAATCCTAAGAAATAATTAAGTAACTGGGTCTCAATTCAAGTAGCTGAGTCACTTCCACAGTGCTAGATGGCAAGAACTCACAGGTTTCTAAGTGGGATAGCACCTCTTTCTGATAGATCCTGTTTTAATACTATAATTTAATTCATGTTCTGAAAAAAAAAGCAAATGGAGGTTCTTACCCCCTGTATGGGTTTTACATTCACTGAATTAGTTTTTCCCTAAACTATGTAGTACAGCAGAGTCCAGACTATGACAGAATTTAGTCCCCAGCTGTAATCACAGGAGGGAGTAAAGTATTATATTCTCTGTGATTAATGTACACCTATCATTAGATAAGGTAAAATGAATTGCAGAATTTAGCTCACATATTTTTTAAAAATCATCCTTAAAATCATTCTGAGACACAGATTCACAAGCACTACCTGAATTCCCATGCCCAGCATTTCTATTAGCTGGGCTGTCAACAGGCAGACAATAAGAGAATTGGATTAATTTTAGGCTTATGCTGGTTTTGTAGGTGATTGCAGAGGGGTACACACAGTTCAGGCCCAAGATAGTAGGCAGAGGCAAGTAATTGATTTCTGTTACTGGGTAATAACTATCTTATTTCTCCTCTGGCCTTCCAGTGCTCCAGTGCTCCCTGAAACAGATCCCCCCATCCATTCACTTTTCCATTTCTAAGCACTGCTTTTTAGCTGTCAAGTCTATAATTTTTGACCGTCCATTATTTCATAGAAAAATTCTGGTCATAAATCCCCAGAGGTTCAGAAAGTTAGTGGTGGAACAGCAACTTCTAGTTCCACTTGAGAAAACTGTAAAGAAATAGATAGTATTTGAAAGGAGCAGCAGTCTGTGGCCTCATCCAAGACCTACTGTGAGTCATAAGGAGATCCACACAGTGGAAAAAGTCAAAGAGGTAAAACAAGGAGATTTGAGGGTGAGATAATTAAAACGAGAGAGAGCCAGGCACAGATATTTTATGGACTATGAAAAGAGTAAGCTGTTTTTATATATATATATATGTAAATATACTCTTCATCTCTTCCACTCCCTCAAAACTCCCAACTCAGTACATAGCCATAGAGACCCCGAGGTACATAATGGTAGAAGAAATGTTCTTTAAAGCAGGGACTGTCTTGGACAACTTCCTGTTGTGTGATTGATTTGGTGGGGTTAATTTACTCTGTGTTAATGAATAGCTATATTAATCAGCAAGAAAGAACAGGGCTAGGTCTTTAACATTAATCAATAGGCATCTTTTTAATACATTAGGTGCCTGTTAGGCAGTTTTACGCATATCTAAGTCACCACAGCACCTCACTAGGAGTTGTTTTTATGGTATACATACCTATGCATAGTGTTCTATATATGTATATATATCCATGTATATGCACATGTCTGTGTATAAAAAGTGCATGATGCTGTGATGTAGAACAATTGTGTCGGTGTGAGAGAGCTTATTCACAGATTGTCAACTATATACACCATCCCAGGTGAGTATCCACAAACCCCTTTCCTGTATCTCTTCAGTTACTTCAGTCCACATTCAGAAAAAGGGGACTAAACTAACAGCCAATATTAACAAAAAATAAAATCCACAAGCAGACTTCTGTATTTTAAATTGTCACTGATGGTTGAATAGAAGGTTTCTCATCTTCTTGCACTAGCTGCTGTGCTCAGTCATTCACAATTCTGTTTTCACATACTGCTTCTCTCTAAAAGGTAGGAGAATGGACTTGGTTCTCCCTGCGCTACTGCAGATCAAAGACAAACTAAACCACCGAAATGAGGGCCCTGGGATGGAGGCTGCCCGTTACATGACAGCATTCTTCCTTTCCTGCCATAGACGAGATATGTGGACACCAAGTGCATGGACCAAAACAGTAAAGAAGACAGAAGGACAAAATGCAGAGTTAAGCAACAGCTGCTTTCCACAACATGTTGCATAGGTGAATTCTTGGCTATTCAGACTTCTAATGTGCTGGTGTTGCTGCACAGTCACAAGACAAGTTACCTAATGACTACATTTGTCCCAAGGAGCATTAAGATCAAGAGAGAGAAGCCCAATATGGTGCCACACAGAAGCATAAGACTGAATGATTTTATCCTTCCACCATGGGAAAGGCTAAATGTTACTACCATGATGAAACTGTTCGCAGGTTAACACTATACGTCAAACCATGTCTTCTGTCTTTTACTTGTGGAGAAAAATTGAAAAGGAAAAGTGCTTCATTATTTACTGAATTGCAGTAAATGGTTTTCTTTTTCCCTACTTTGTGAATGATTCTGATTAGAGATGAACCAAGGAGATCCACATATTTTGAACTGTAAATAAAAGGTGGCACTATCATTTCTGCAATGATTGAATGTAAGAAAAAAAAAAGAGCAAAAAGAATTGGAAGAAAGTCAGGTATAGACTGCCCTCTTTTGGACAAAAGAGGGCAAGAATGTGAAAGAAGCCAAAGAAATGTTTTTTAAATATTACAGTCACAATTTCACAGAATCTTGAAGACAAATTCATGCTTTATTCATATTAAAGCTAAAATGCTGACTAAAACACTCGAGTTAGAGATCAGCCACTTACTAAATATTGTCTTGTAGATTCAAACACAGTCATACTACAGTACAGGAGGGGAATTATAAAACCAAAGACCTGAGTAAGGACTGTGAAAATGAGAGAAAGGAAGATCAGCAAAGGCAGCAATAAAGCAACCACCCTCAGCAGAAATCAGAGTAGCACTTACAGTCTCCTAGAGGTATTAAAGGGTTTTGTAATTAAAGGCATGCCATTATACCCTGTGAACGCTTTTCCAAAGGTTTTAGACTTCAAGATTACCTATTAGTTTGAGATTTCCAAGATCATCAAGCCTGAAGACTGGAGTCATATTTCATTGGCTGTGAAGACCGCCAAAGAAGGATTAAGCACTATGAACAAGATATTTGTCAAGGCAGCTGTCACATGTCCAGTCTTTCTGCTTTAAGAATTAATTGAGAAAAGGTGGTTGCTCCTCCCCATGGAGAGTTGAGGACGAGTTGTGGAGACTCACAGCTGTCACAAGCTTATTTCCATGCTCTCTGTTCCTGGTCAGTGGCTTGTGAGATAAGAAAAAGTTTAATTGTCTTGGTACCCACATGGGTCTGTCCCAGCATCCATGTGTTCCAGCAGATTCCTTCAGCACACAGCAGGATGGTCTTTAAACAGTTGCTTCTAATGGCATAGGTTCAGAAAAGGATATATGTTCCTGAAATACAGGTCTAGCACTACCAAAACGTGTAGTCATCAGACATTTGCTGCACTTGAAAGCTGTTCTTGGCTTTGGGCTCTTAACATGAATGATGAGTAAGGAAAGAAAATAGAAGGTTGAATAAATATAATACATAATGAATATGTTAGAGGAAAATATATCATGTTGGATCCAGCACCCTGACAGAGGTGAGGCTGCTGCCACCCCATGTCCCATGGTCCAATTGGTAGTGAGGCTGAAGACGTATTCCCAGCAGGGACATGCACACAGAGCACACACATACACCACATATATACATACATACATACACAACTATATACATATTTACATATATACATATATATACATGGCCAGCCACATGGCCATCTCGGACAGACACTCAGAGCACCTGTATGAACATAGACAGCACCAAAGGCCTCATGCTGCTCCCCTCTCTGCTAAGCAGGTTAGAAGCCCACTAGTGAGAAAACATATATATATATATATATATATATATATATATATATTTGTGTGTGTGTGTGCGTGTGTGCAGTGTGGATCCCTCCAGCAGCTGGTCTTAGTCTGCCAAGTAGCTGTCCCTTGATCCCAGCTTCCCCAGTTACTGGCACCTGGACATACAAAACCCCAAGGCTGTAACCCCACTCCAGTTGCTGATACAGACCATCACGCCTGTGGCCGATCATGCACACACATGTTTGGTTCTTCCCCCAAGTCCTGTGACATGTCCAACTGCCTTTCCCTTGCATCCCATAATGTGTCCCACCCCTAAGCAGCATCCCCCTTAGTCCAAAAGGTGATCCAGAGAGCTGCTCCCAATGACTCATGGTGACGGGTTTCACGCCTGGACACTGGGGCTGAGGTTCTGCTGGGGCAGCCCTGGGAGAGGCCCATGGTGGAGGTTCCTCAAGAGTCCTCAATTTGGGTTCACCCCTACCTGCCATTGTGCCCATGTGCTCCTCTGGGCTTGTGCAGATGGGCTTTAGATAAGCTGATGACTCCTGGGATGGGCCTGGGAGTAGCTGGGCGGGGTATTACTTGGGCTTCCCCCCTTCATTGTCTCTCTAAGCTTTTATCACATACCATAACAGTATACAGATACACTACTCTTCAGAAACTGCAGTTGCTGTTTCAGACAGCACTAGCCTTGAAGTCAATGATGTCTAAGCATTTGAGTGTGGCCAGTTCCTCACCTGAGGCATGGTAGGGACCCAAAATATCCTCTTAGTGCTCCCAGACTCAGCATGGGACTAGTCATAGTAAAAGCCAGCACCCTAAGGAGAAGGCAGAGATGTCTCTAAGTCCTTCCTATATCCTCTGAAATCTCTTTCTATGTCCTTTCCTCTATGGCTCTATGTTCTTCCTCCATTCCTCCATGGAGTTGTCACCCAGTATTGACACAGTCTGCAATGTCACCAGTTTGCCAGGAGGCAGGAGGACACTGGTTTGCCAGCTCCCAATATGGAGCACCAGCACCTCTCCACCAGGTTCAGAGCACCATGCTGAAACAACTGCAGTTTTGCCCCAGTGCAATAAGTGAATGCAAACAGCCACGTAGCCTGACTTAGCTTTCACTTAGCAGGATTCATATCTTGATTTATACACATAAGATATATAGGAGCAAATGAGAAAATGTGTCTGGCAAAAACAGGGGCTGTTTTCTTGCTCCTCTCTGATTGTCAGCCTGAGCACTCCTCATTCAAAAAGGTGGAATTGAAACTTTAAAATGCCACAGTATAACAAATGTATTTGTTCAATCTCCTCTTCTCAGACAAGCAGGCTTGAGCAGACTTCAACGTACACCTAGCCAGCTCCTTCGGCCTCTAAAGTGATTAGGAGTCACTTGGCCTTAAAAGCTCATTCACGGTAATGGCTGTTCTGCATACTGATCTACTGGAGGAAAAAATCACTTAAGGGGCTGTTTGTAGCTTTCTAATGTTATTTACTAACAAAACAGTCATATTTTCTATAACAACTGCCACTTCATTGGGTGCATATGTTCTTGACTCAAAACTATGAAGCAGATTTAATTCAACACCATATGGTAAGATGTGAACTTATGTGCTTTTTTACTGTTTTAAAACAGAAATTATGTTGCAGCAAGTGGGTTTTATTCTCTGATGTATGTTAGATTTAGATTGTATTTCACCCAACACTTTTGAACCCCCTTCTTTCTCTTACATTTATTTCCAAATACCAACTTACTCCTTTACTCCATCAGGCAAATCATGTCAGAGGAATGCTATCTGGAGGAGGAAAGGAGGGTATGGTTACCAAAACAGCTGGCATGTATAGAACTATAACAGTTGGGTTTGCAGTGATTCCTTTCCTGGTTTGTGCCTGCAGCAAATGACAGCTGTACAAAGGTACTAAGCAGTCCCTATTTTCAGGATGTGTTGAACTCATAATTCAATCCTAATGAATATGTCATTGGAATCTAGCAGTCTGTTTAGATTACTGCTTCCGCTATTACAGAGGGATTGAGTGCAGAAACGATAATTCTTTAATTTGAAATGAATAAATAACTTGTTAAGGGCATGGAAATGGCAGTGGATTGGGGGCCATGGAGTGAATGTACAGATTTCCTGTGTTCTCTGAGAGCTCTGAAAACACATATATAAATACCCCTTCTTCATTTGTCATAGGGTTTATACTCAGTGTTGGCAAAAATATTAAAACATATTTTTAACATTTTCAGTTAATGCTATGCTAGATTAGTCTTGAGTAGTGTGCAGTGCGCCTGAAAAAATGCTGCTTTTGAAAGGATGAGGATTCAGCCAAGCAAACTGGAATGTCCAGAATGAAAATTAGTTGGGACTGGGAATCGGTACCTGCAGTGTTCATTCACACTGTCTGCACTAATGACTGAATGCATCGCTCTCCAATCTGGGAATGAGGAGTGGGTCATTGTTGGCTTTCTTCATTTTTTGTAGATAGTCATGTACCCTTTATGCTTCCAATTCTAAATGTTATTGAAAACACAGTTTAATAACCCCAGGAAACAATTTCCACAGCTTTGCAGTCCACTACTAATCCTCAGACCACACTTTGGAAAAATCTTATTTAAACCAGGTATGATTAACTAAATAGTAAAGTGAAGAATAAGACAAATCTCTGAAGCTCTGTGAGTTAGGCACAGGATTACAGCTCCTGAGTGTCAATTTAAAAACATAAATATGGGGCAAAACTACTGAAAAGGTTCCTTTTTGACCAGTGCAAGGACAAAATGTCTCTGTCTTAGACTATCCCAAGGCCCCCAGAAGAACTGATAGTGAGTTGGGAATATTTATTCCACGGACACATTTTCTTGGTCACTTTTTCTGTTACACCCAGTCCAAGAATATATTGGTCATAATTAAAATGTTAGAATACAGTTTATGTTAATTTTAATATGAGTTTGAGAGGCTGAGGTATAAGAGAAAAGCAAGGTCTAATGGCAAAAAAGAAATTAACATCCTGACTCCAGAGAGGATTAAATTACATGTTGAAATGTCCCAAAATTATAGCACTGAAGTTACTCATAAATGGAACACGAAGGTGTCATCAGTCAACACAACAGCATGAGGCATTTAAGGTGCTTTATTTTTACTCCACTGCCCAAGCATCAGATCCAGGACTGGTTCAGTCATTTCTAATAAGAATTCCACAAGATCTTATACCCTAAAACAAGCATTGCCAATAAATAGACTTTTTATGCAAAACTAATTTCGTCAATGTTTTTAATTTTTAAAAGGTCTCCTAATAAATTTTGTTCTAACTTAAATTTCTGTAAAGTCATATATGAAAAATTAGTTTCATGGGCATTTGTGCTGGAGAAGCAAAATATAAGTACAACACAGACATCTGTCATTCAGACAGGGGTTACTTTCAGCTTGCCTCTGATCTAACCTCACATTGTTTTTAATGTTCAACTGTCACATCATAAAGGACTTGTATACAAGAGAGGGATTAGACAGAAAGGGCAAGTAGGACACAGGTAATTGACCAGATGTGAGAAGCTTGTCTGCTGAATTTAAAGAACTGAGCATAAACCATCACCACTCTTCTGTGGAAGTCTGGAAGAGGAAAGCAATACACAGTGGTTTGAACAAAAACATCAGCTTTCCAAAGAAAGACACGGGGCTACTTTTTACTGCTAGTCATTAGGGGGATTTTCTAAGACAATAGGCTGCAGCACTGTGCCCTTCTGTGTTTAAGAAGCAAAAAATACAGGTACTCAATATCAAGTGAGTTAAACCAGGTATATCTCTAGTTAGTTATAAAGCTGTAGTAATAGTAGTAGTGGTGGTGGTGGTAGTAGTACTAGTAGTACTAGTACTAGTACTAGTAGTAGTAGTAGTAGTAGTGTTATCACAAAAATCAACTGAAATTAAAGAATAATTTGGCCCATTAGGGAACAAGTAAATAGCTTTCCCAGGTATTCTGAATTCCTTTGAAACAATTAGTTGCCTAAGATTTTTCTGTTCATTTTTAGTTTTTTTACTGGTTGGTAATTTTTGAGTTTTGGTTGCAATATTTGGCTGGATCAATTCCTGTTCAAGACCTGCTTCTCACATCCAGCTCCACCTGAATTTGATGGAAGCTCTCTATGCAGAACATTGGTATAAACAAGCATGAAAGCCTCCCTTGAGGGCCAGTAAGCCTTATTTCTTGCTGGTTTTAACTCCATCATGTCTCTACACTGACTCCTAACTCAGTCAGAAAATAGGTCTTGAAGTCACTGACTGAATTTTATCTGCTTTTTGCAGGTTCCAAAGTCTTTCAGGTTTTGAGAGACATGGTCCTACTTTACGTCTAAGATTATAGCTCACAGGTAAGGTTTTAATTATCTTGGAGACAGAGAGATGTTTCAGTAACAAGGGACAGATCTGCAGAGATGCTATGCTTTTGTTTCTGAAATGTCATTCTGTGGGTGGTTGACTGAGTGGGGAGGCCTTGATTTAGAAGCAAATTTTAAAATGTCAGTCAAACAGGCCCTGGGTTTTATGAAATGCCATGTCTCAGCTACAGAGATCAAGACCAAGTTCTATTTGCCATACTGTGTGAGTAGAAAAGGAATAAACAAACAAGAGGAAAGTCTCCACTTCTAGAGACAAATGCACTTGTAGTCCTGTACAGTTGAGCTTGTTCTGGCATTGGAATGCCTGTATTGTTGCCAAGACCTATGCCAATGGTTTATCTATAAAAGCAGCTCCCTGCATATAGAGATCTTTAAAGCTGTATGCAAACACAAGACAAGACATTAGTAAGTCAAACAGGAAATTGCAACTATTGTGACAAGAAATGGAAAGTAACCTGTCTCCATTAAGATGCTGTTACAACAAGAGTAATTAGAGAAGCTGATTCCAAATTCTTTTGCCCCAGTACCATACCCGGACAGTTGAAGGAAACCACAGAAGGAAATTAGGGCATGATTCACATCCTAAGCATAGACTGCTAATGCCATTTGAGATGTTCTAGGGTATCCTGGCTGGCCTTGAGCTTCTACACCAACAGTACATCTACCTCCCTTCTTTCTTGTATAATATTTGTCAGCCCCATTCGGATGTCAGGAATGTTCTGTGGTATCTCAAATGAAAGTAAATGCCAATGTTTAGGCAACTCACCTGAGACCTTCAGATTAAAATTTGGCTGCCATGATGTGTTTCAGAAGATCGTTTATTTCCTCAAAGAAAAGAAACAAAAAGCAGCGAACATAAATACTTAACCCCCAAGAGGAACAGCTGGCACTAAAAAAAGTATATCCTAAAGCATTCAGTGCTAATCCAGCTCTCTCATAATGAAATGAAACAGATTTTTAATGGTCCTACCCACTTCTGCAAATCCCATGTTATATATTCAAAACACCTCCCACAGGAAGCTTTACATCTGTAAGCTGAAAAGCCATACCAACCCCAAATAAGTTTGATCCAATCAGCCATGAACAGAAATCATGTGATCATGCCACTTTTTCATTATGAAAGCTCCAATCCTGCTCAGAACAGCAGATATCTTGGAGACAGATTAATTTCAATGTCCAGTAATGCCTACTTTTCACCATAGACTATAAAGGGATTCAGGATGATTATCTCAGTTCTACACATCTAAATCATAGCTGTGTGAAGCTAGGTGAAATGAATGCAGCATTTGATGTGCAAGTTACACCACTACCAAACCAACCAAGAGGTTCCATGTTGCAAAAAGAGTTACAGAAATGCCTATACTCTGACATTTCTATTTTCCATAGTACCTGAACTTGTAGTCTATGAGACATATACTACCATGCACACTCACTTCTCCATTAAAAACTTTAAAAGATCCATGCAAAGTAACAGCAGCATAACCACTAACAATTGCAACAAATCCAGAGGATATATACTTTCTTAGGCTTTCAGGCTCTAAATGCACATGCATAAGCATTCCAGATCCTGAATTCAAACAGAAAGACTGAGACACAGGGCCAAAATTTCTATTTTCAGCTGATGTCAAATGATACATGTATGTCTGAATGCAAACTTCAGAGATGGAGAAGTTCCTAACTCTGCCTTTAGGAGACCTACTTACGACATTTAGGCAGTACCATCATCCAAACAAATGCCTTTAAGGTGAAGAACCTGGGGAAGAAAGGTCTTTCTTAGTCAGTTTTAACTACCAGTGTCTGGAATCATTCTGTTCTCTGAACTGAACTGATTCTGAGTCTGGCATTTATGGAAAGAAATCCAAATAACTTCTTAAGAGTAATATGGCAATGAATGAAGTTGCCCTCCTCTTGTTAACTGGGAAAAAGAAAATATCAAATTGCATTTCACTCCTACAGAGCTGAAATTATATGTTGTTTCTAAGATCAGTTTGGTCAAACTGTTATATCACTGCCTGTCTTTGATGCTTCAATATCTATAAAATAGAGCAAACCATCAGTGAGTTTTAACATTGGTCACCACTAGCTGTTTGGCTTTATGCCAATGCAACTATTGGCTCATGTCATAACTTATGATTATGACGCATAACGATGATTATGAAGCATAGTTGGACCCTGACCTAAGGTACATACTTTGCATATATGAACCAATGATCTTAAGCTTTATTTGAAGAAACAAAATGGCTGCTCCTTTGCTAAGAATATTCATGTTAGTTTGTTCAGTACTATCTTATCTGAAATCACTCAAAAATAGAAACGCAAAGAAAAATATCATCAGCTGAGTTAAAGCTATGCTGCATTTAATAATAATTTTCAGAGATGGGTTTTAACAGTAATAAAAATGGAAACAAGGGATTGGTACCATAAAACCTGTCAAATAAATGTAAAAAGGACATAAACCCCCAAAATAGCTTTCACATAAAATCTCACCACAAGATAAAATACAGCTTTTGGGCAAAAAGAGAGTCATATCTCCAGCAACTTCCATAAATAATTCACTGCTAGCTTGTAAACAATAGAGAAGCACAGTATGAATGCCAAAGAGGGTCTTTATATGTCATAAAGCCACTCAAAAGTGCACTTGCTGCAGCAAGTCTGACTGTGAGCTTTGATGTGCTGGAAAAGAAACTGCTATGCTGAGGTCATCAGTTAGTAGAAAACAATTTCCCTCATACAGAGAAGCAGACTTACTGCTGGGCTTCTGACACAGACAGATTGGATTTAAAAAAACATGACTGCATAATGTAGGCTTGCAGGGGGAAAGAAACCTTCTACAAACCTAAATGACCAAAGCTGAAAGAAAATATATCAACTTCCTTTAATGGCTATCAAAAGTTGACATGATAGCATGGAAGGATTCACACACTGGTGCAGTCACACTTTAAATATGCAACTGGTCTGATTTGGATCCTCTTTCTTAACTAAACTGCTGGAGAACTTAAGCTGTTCTATTTGTTAAGTGTCAGGCAAAATAATTCAAGTCGCACAGATCTGGAGTTCATTGCTTATCACGGGTATGTTTTAAAAGGTAACTTTGTCTGTTATTTGAAAAATCTCAACATAAGAGGAAAGCCAAGGCTGTTGCAATAATGTCCCTTTCATTTCCAGATTGATACAGCAAGTGAATGAAAAAAGCCAATAACCGGATAAAAAGCTATATAAAAACTGGATGTGTGTTCCAACACTTTTAAGACCTCAGCCCTCTGAAGTGATCAGCACAGTTGACACCATAACAATTACAGTAAGAATAACAGAGGAGAGAGGATGGGCAGTAGGTGGAGAGAGAAATGTAAACTTTGAAATTCCAGTGAAGAAGACAACAATGTGAGGATATATAGTGCTGGGCACATGATTCAAGGAGCACAATCAATGTGACAGGAAAGGAACAGGTAGAAGATTATTTCTATGTTACAACTCTTGACTTCTTTCAGAAGTCCTCTACAGTGCTTTGAATTTCATCTGTAATTGCTCTGACCTACTCCACCTCTCAAAAACTGGTGATTTGTGCTTTCTTGATAACGAAAGTTTTTCCAAAGTGGTTTTTTTTTTTCATGTGCAACTTTTAAATGTATTCAGAGGGCCAGTTCAGATTTTCATTTGTCCACAGTGGAGAAACACACTTCCTGCTAAAGGAGTTGCCTTTTCAAAGGGAAGGAAGAAAGAAACATCCTCATTTCAAGTGGTGAAGGCAAAAGTGTGGACATCACAGGAAGAGACACAGAAACAATCATCTGCGTAGTGCTATTTGGACTAACCACCTGGTTGCTGTTTTAACAGAGTGATTGCAGGAAAAGCTCTAAACTTAAGGAGCTTTTAAAATGATGGATTATATTAGTGGAGTTCAGTAATGAGCATCCTTCTGATGGGCCTCAAGAATTTGTTTAAGTCATATATTGTAACCCAGAAAAAATATGAAAGCAGGTTTGTGATGCTGTCACAGGACTGACTGTGATTCAGATCTCAGTCCCAGACAGCACCATTTTCTCAGAAATTCATCATTTTGAATTCAAATCAAACCACACCTGAATCTTTCTAGGACTTTGGAAAAGATACCTCAAATTTTTCTGTTGTCAGCTTGCATATCTTATTTCTGACAGGAGGGGTAATTAAGACATAAAAAAATGCAAAAAGAACAACAAAAAAAAAAAGTTTTGTATTTCTTACCTAAGCCTAGTAAAATGTGAATTTCCACTGTCAAAACATATAGCCAGTACTAATCTGCCTACATGTAATCACCCCACCTTGGGTTTATAGCTTGTAGTTCCCTCACTAAGCTGAATGCATACTCTTGATCACACTCATCCTCCCAAGCTATGGTAGTACCTTCCCTTGTAAAAAAATTTCATGGCCATTTGCAATGGAAAGGCTCTCTTTTGCAGACAAGAAGTACACATAGCAGCTCAGTAAACTGGCTGTCTGCTGTCTTAGTTCCCCTCAGGTCCCTGAGCTAGATGGATCTTCTCTTACCAGCTCAGACCTTGCCATAGTCTCTGCTGCTGCAAGGGAAAAGGAAAGTATATACCTATCGACAGGAGAGTGTTTGCTCAGCTGTGATGTCAGCAGAAGCTCATATCACAAAAAATAAACAAGTAAAAATATAAACTTTGAAAGGTTAAGAGAAGCCACTTTCAGCCAGCTGCTGGGAAGTTTCATCCCCTCTGCATTCTTCTGTGGTTGTACATCTGAGATCAAGCCATTGATGCTGGATGTGAATTGCTGAGAACTGAAAAGGAGCCTCAGGTCGGTTTCCTTCCAGATTCTGTTACTCACCTGTTGGTATGTGTTCAGTCTCACTTTTGCCCTTCCCTAAAGAGAATAAGAAAGCCAAAAAGGTCAGACCTTTTGTCGACACAAGGAAGAGCCTATGACTTTTTTTATGGAATCTCTGCTCCAGGCTGTGATATGTCATCTACAAGAGACTCATCACACATGACTTCCAGAATATCTCCAAACTGCTGCCTCTCACAATCCCTCTCCAACAATCACATGCCTAATTGGTGGTAAATTTCTTTAAAAAAACAGTTTACTGTGTTCATTGCTTGCTGCCTCCAAGCAGTTTGCACTATGAGACATTTGATGGCAAGAAGTCCATCCTGAGTGTCTTCAAATGTGAAAGATATGTTTTAGCTACCCCTGCCAATGTGACATCCATGCTCCACCTCTCTTTTACAGATATCCTCCAGCCTATCTGTATCTACAGATACCCAGCCCTATCTATAGGGAAGACCCCAAAGCCACCCCTGTGAGATTAATGCCTGTAAGGTACTGCAGCCTTTTCTGGGATAAAATGAAGTCACTTGGACTTCTCTGTGCCAGTGTGAATAAACTTCTGGCCCAACAGAGCTTTAAAATCAATCCTGCTAGAAAAAAAGTTTATCATTCACATAGTCTAGTTAAGATTGGCTCCTGGCATTTATTCACTGGGATATTTTTTTCCTCTCAGAGTTTGACTAGGAGAAGGTAGGGGCTCATTAAACCTTGAAGAAGACTCCTAGAATATCCCCTTGCTTGGTGAAATGCAAGGGAAAAATAGGTCACAAGCCACAGTTTTAGCAGCATTCCCCCTAATTTATCGAGTTCAGTCTCAATTTAAAGGGAGACTTGTCGTACTGCATTATCTACTCCTTGCCACATTCCCATGTGCAGAGCCCAAAAACAGCTGGTTCAGCAAAAGCTAGCAGCCTTCAGGAACAGACTAGCTCCACCCCTCAGTGCAAGAGTGGAAGCCAAAACACAAATAAATTATTTCAGATGTGAAGAGTCAGTTAAGGAAAGTGGTTGAGTTTGCATCTCTCAGAGAAAATGTCTCTTCTTGAGCATGCAATGTACATAAAACCACGAATTCTCTCTCTCGCACCTTTTTTGTCTACCCTCCACTCCTCTTTATTTTCTCTGTGTCTTACAGCAAGGCAATATTCAGTCAGTTCAAAGGGCAAAGTTCCAAATTTTGGACTTCCTCACAGAGGTCAGCCAGTTAGTTATAATCAGTGTAAGCTTTGCTACCAAGTGTTGTCTGCAGCTAGCACCATCTGTATCTAGCACCAAGAAGAAAAAAAATATCAGACTGGCCAAATTAACTCCTTATTAAATCTAGCCACTTAAAAATTGATTACTTCCTCAATGTTGCTATTTTACTAGCATTTGCATTTGCTAATTTAATCAGTTATAAAATGACTACTTCTGTAGCAGAGGCAAGAAAAAAGGCAAATGTGATCCTCTGATGAGGTTCACATGAAATATTTCAGTAACAGGGAAGCATTAGGGCTCTGTACAAGACACTGCCTTGGTTTCATCTGCAATGCTTTGAACATCAGTGTTCAAAGAAGATTAACACAGGCTACAAAGGACTAATGTAAGGGCTGCAAAGTTATTTGGGGGAATCAAAGCCTGTTTTATTAGATGAGAATTTAAAAAGTATGGGGTTTAGTCAAGTTTATAAAATTTGGGAGTAAATTTTGTTTCTGCTTTGTAAGTACAACATGATTTGTGATAAACTACAGGAAGAAGTAGACCTCTTTAATTTAAAGGTCTCTGTAGGTACATAAAATAATAAGTATAAACCGAGCATTAACATTTATCTAACAGCTCCATGAAGAGAAGAAAACTATTATTTGCAAAGTGAAACTGTGGAATACTTTCTTGAAGAATACTGCATTCCAGCAAAACTAGAGAGTTTTAACATAGGGAGTGATAAGATGAAAAAAAGATGTTATACACCAGGGCTATCTGCAGTAACAGAGTCCTGAACTCTGTGACACAGGAGGCCATTTCCCACCATAACTCTCTTTTTCTCAGGGTGATCAACCACCACCAACACAGTAACAGGAATTGGGGGTAAATGTACAGGGGTGCCTACAGGGTGGATAGCAATATCAGAGAAGCTGTGTATTACTGATGGCTTCCTATAAACCATGAGTAATTATCACCTTTAACTCAGAGAAAAACAATATGCCATTATTTTGCTTGACAAATATCTCTTTAACACAGCTAATATTCTCATTCAGAGCCAAAGATGCGAGTATGAGCAGGAACATACATATCCTCACCTAAAATGAATGCTTTATGTGACCTAGTTCTAGGAAATATAAATCAAAGGCTTCTACTGATATATGTTGAACACTGTATGCCTTACTTTATATAAATTCAAATGTGTAGTACGAAATGCCACCTTGTGAAAATTTCTGTTTACATTGGGGAATAATGTAGTTTAGAGGCAAGATATAATGGTTTCATATCAGAAACAGACTTATATATGCAAGCTTCATAACAAGGATTTATTTTTGCATTTATTCATCAAACAGATAAATGCATCCTTTTTCCTCTGTCAAGTGTACTCAGTGCAGAAAAGGACAAGGCATTATAGTAGATTACTTTACATTCATTTTAATAATGTATTTTAAATAAAGGTGTAAAACTCTTTATACAACACTGGCAGCATGCAACCATCCTCAAAGGTTACACCATGTACTGTTTTAGTTTCAAGGACATGCTTCTCCAACACCTTGAGAATTTCCACCTTATCATTTCTGAAATTTTCTCCTTGTTGCATGTCTGCTCTGTGCCCTGTCACCAAAGTTGCTTTCCCATGGTGGGTGCTGCCTTCCCTAACAGGGAGGGAAAGGGAATGGGGAATAAGGAGGAAGAAGGGCAGGGGAAAGGAGAAAGGAGAAGGACGAATACAGCCATCCATATCCTAGAGTCATGGAGATTGTCATCTGACAAGGCTCCATCATTTCATTGTCTTTTCTATCCTTCCTTCCTTCATCACTAAAATTCCTCCTCAGTAACACTGTCAGAAAAAAATGTTTCAGGATAAGGACCTGTCATGGGCAAAACAGTTTCAGCTTGGGGAATTGCACTTAATGTAATTTATTGCCAATTAACATCAATTTTTAATTACCAATTCAAGTATTAAGAAAAAAAGGAAGACAAACAATTAAACAAGCACTGAAAGAAACACCTTTTCTCCCCCTTCCCTGTGCTTGGTTTCAGCCCAGTCCCTCTCCTCCCACCTTCCCTTGCTCTCATGGTGCATCGTAATACACAACCCTACCAGAGGAATGCAATACTGGACCTGATGGTCACCAACGCAAGTGAGCTAATCAGTGATGTCAAGATTGGAGGCAGCCTGGGCTGCAGTGATCATGCACTGGTGGAGTTCACAGCCCTGAGGGATATGGGTCAGGCAAAGAGTAAAGTCAGGACCCTGAATTTTAGGAAAGCAAAATTGCAGCTCTTCAAGGAGTTAGTCAATAGGACCTCCTGGGAAACTGCCCTCAGGGACAAGGGAGCAGAACAGAGCTGGCAGATCTTTAAGGACGTTTTCCATAGAGTGCAAAAGCCCTCAATCCCCAGGTGTAAGAAATCAGGAAAGGAAGGGAAGAGACCTGCATGGCTAAGTCAAGACCTGCTGGTCAAACTGAAGGGCAAGAAGGAAATCCACAGGCAGTGGAAGCAGGGACAGGTGTCCTGGGAAGAGTATAGGGACACTGCCTGGTTGTAAAGGGATGGGGTCAGGACGGCCAAGGCACAGAAGGAGCTGAACTTGGCAAGCGATGCAAAGAATAAGAAGGGCTTCTACAGGTATGTCAGCCAGAAGAGGAAAGTCAAAGAAAGTGTACCTTCCTGATGAGCAAGCCTGGCAAACTGGTAACAATGGCTGAGGAAAAGGCTGAAGTACTCAACAACTTCTTTGCCTCAGTCTTCACTGGCAACCTCTCTTCCCACACCTCTTGAGTAGATGGACTGCAAGACAGAGAATGAGGGAGCAAAGTCCCTCCCACAGTAAGAGAAGATCAGGTTCGTGACTACCTGAGGAACCTGAAAACACATAGGTCTATGGGACCTGATGAGATGCATCCCAGAGTCCTAAGGGAATTGGCTGATGCAGGTACCAAGCTACTCTCCATGATATTTGAAAAGTCATGTCAATCAGGTGAAGTCCCTGGTGACTGGAAAAAGGGAAACATTGCACCCATTTTTAAACAGGGTAGAAAGGAGGACCCTGGGAACTACTGACCTGTCAGCCTCACCTCTATGCCTGGGAAGATCATGGAACAGATCCTCCTAGAAACTATGCTAAGGCACATGGAGGACAGAGAGGTGATTCGAGGCAGCCAGAATGGCTTCACCAAGGGCAAGTCTTGCCTGACCAACCCAATAACTTTCTACGATGGAGTGACTACATCAGTGGACAAGGGAAGAGCTATGGTTGTTGTCTATCTGGACTTCCGTAAGGCCTTTGACACAGTTCCCCACAACATCCTTCTCTCTAAATCAGAGAGATATGGATTTGATGGATGGACTATTTGGTGGATAAAGAAGTGGCTGGATGGTTGCATCCAGAGGGTAGAGGTCAACAGCTTAATGTCCAGATGGAGATTGGTGACAGGTGGTGTCCCTCAGGGGTCCATATTGGGACCAGTACTGTTTAATATTTTCATCAGTGATGTAGACAGTGGGATCAAGTGCACTCTCAGCAAGTTTGCAGATGACACCGAGCTGAGTGGTGCGGTTGACATGCCTGAGGGACAGGACAAGCTTGAGAAGTGGGCCTGTAAGAACTTCATGAGTTTCAACAAGAGCAAGTGTCAGGTCCTGCACCTGGGTCAGGGCAACCCCCAGTATCAATACAGGCTGGGGGATGAAGGGATTGAGAGTAGCCCTGCTGAGAAGGACTTGGGGGTACTGGTGGATGAAAAGCTGCACATGAGCCGGCAATGTGCACTTGCAGCCCAGAAAGGCAACCGTATCCTGAGCTGCATCAAAAGGAGTGTGGCCAGCAGGTCAATGGAAGTAATTCTGCCCCTCTGCTCTGCTAAGCACCTGGAGTGCTGCGTCCAGCTCTGGAGCTCTCAGCACAGGAAAGACATGGACCTCTTGGAGCAGGTTGAAAGAAGGGCCACAAAAATGATCAGAGGGCTGGAACACGTCTCCTATGAGGAAAGGCTGAGAGAGTTGGGATTGTTCAGCCTGGAGAAGAGAAGGCTGCAGGGCGACCTTATTGCAGCCTTTCAGTACTTACAGGGGGACTATAGGAAAGATGGGGACAAACATTTTAGTAGGGCCTATTGCAATAGGACAAGGAACAACGGTTTTAAACTAAAAGAGGGCAGATTCAGACTAGATATAAGGAAGAAATTTTTTACAATGACGGTGGTGAAACAGTGGAACAGGTAGCCCAGAGACGTGGTACATGCTCCATCCCTGGAAACATTCAAGGTCAGGTTGGACAGGGCTCTGAGCAACCTGATCTAGTTGAAGATGTCCTTGCTTATTGCAGGGGGGGTGAACTAGATGACCTCTAAAGGTCCCTTCCAACCCAAAACATTCTATGATTTTATGAACTCGCTTAAAAGTGAGGTTCTTTTCTTTATTTCATTTTCCAGAATGGAAAAAACAGCCATGTGGCTTGGAAGTACCTGCTTTGCAGCTAAATAACAGCATTATTTTTGTCCCTGTTGGAAATCTACTTATCAAAAGGCATAGTGTCACCTTTCTGCTGCTTCCTGAAGCAGCTTTGCTATTGGAATAAGTCAACACATACCTATAGCAGGCATTTTAACAATCCAGTCTTGCTATGCAACAAGTTTTAATAAGGAGGTCATACTCAAATTATTCCTGGCCATGTCCCCAGCACTGTCCCCTCCACCCATCTGCCCTATTTCTCCTCCCTCCATGGCTGCTACTCGCCCCCAGCAGCACCTACCAGGACTCTGTTGTCCCTGGCAGGCGCCAGCCACCCCCATGGGTCTTGGAGCCAGCTGGAACCAGCTGTGACCAGCACTGGGCAGCTCACAACCTCTTCCCACCCAGGTACCCACAGTCCCCTGGCCTGCCCTGCTGCCACAGGCAAGACCCAAAAGAGGGAGATCAGGAAAGAAGGACATCAGCAATTCCCTCACCAAAAGATGGATCAAAAGATGAAACCCCCTGATCACCATTTTAGAAAAAGAAAGGCTGCAGGATGGACCCCTGAGAGGCACTGTTCCTTCCCAGTGCCCAACAACAGGCTGACACCCTCAGTAGCTCTCATGGTTTCCTCCACAAGCCATGAAAAAGAACAAGTCTTACCTGCTGCATTTTCTGGAAGTTTCCTTTGCACCCAAAAAATTATGAGCTGTCAAAGATGTCCAGCTATAAAAAATGTTGTTACTCCAATTTTGTTGAAGAGTAATAACACAAGAACCAAAAAATCAGGGGGTGAGAACAGTCCAGGTCGATTAATATTTTTGTTTAACTTTCAAACTATTTTTCTAAAATTAGTTTATTGTTCTTGGTAAGTACTTTTGAGCCCAAACAGCAGAATTTTTGGTTTAGCAAATGCAAAAATAAAACTGAAAACAACATTAAAAACACCTAAAAGTTTGACATGTAGAAACCATGTGGGAACCCCATCAGCAGTGCCAAGTTTTGGTGTTCACTGTTGCTAGCAGGTTCTGGCAAACAACAATTTGTCTAAAAGTTTCCACCCATCTCCACTGTTTCTTAAGTTAGTGCAGCTTTCCAGCAGGCACTGAACCCCCAAATCAGAAGAGCACTTCAGCATTTCCTACAAGACACGTCAGGGTAATTGGCCTATCTGAACTGCCATGTGCTCCTGAGCACCAACACCGGTGTCAGCATCCAGGTTTAGGGATACCCTCTCTTTCAGACGGCTGGCTCCGAGAACAAAGCTCCAACGGTGCTTTGGTCAAATTTTTGGTTTTCCACTCAATAGGTTAAGCATACATTTGAAATAGTTTTGTACAGCCCAGGATCTGCAGGCAAGAAAGCTTCATGTTTTGAAAACCCTGCTTTTCTTTTCATCATTCCTTTTGCTATTTTTGCATCTGGCTTTGAGCAAAGTATAATATGGTTCCTAGCTATTCGTCAGGACTGCTCTTCTGTATTTCAGTTCATAAAATTTGGTAGGTTGAGATCATCTTGTTTTGTCTTGCATTTAGTGTAGGTAGTCTAGATATAATTTTCCAAAGAGGCGTTTCCGCAACATTGCAAAATCTCCACAAAAGGACCAAGAATGCAACAAAAGAAATTGCAACCCTGTTGCATTGCAGTGTGTTACAATGGGTTGAATATTATCACATCAGTTTTGACTAAGTCTTTCAAACGATGAATTCTCAGTTCAGACTTGTGTATACATATTGTTTTTTCCCTGGTATTTCTTCCCTAATTTGTATAGTGGACTCAGAAGGAAAAAAAAAAAAAAAAAAACCTCTAACTGACATATATATGAAGGTAGGATGTTTGTGTGTGCTTTGGGGATAGGGAAGTTGTGGCATCACCTGTTATTTCTTTGTATACATATGGGGAGCAAAACCAGCACACCAGCACAATCAGATTCAGAATCAGAGTGGACTGTCTGCAAACAACTTACAGCATGAAAGTTATTTTGTGAATGCTGGTAAATATATAACTTACATTCACAGAAATTAAGATCAATTCACTAATATTTTTGAGTCAGACGTTAATTTTTTCACAACAAGCAGTTTAACAATTTATCTACTGAAATTAAGTAAGGAAGAGTGAATGTGATTTTCAGAAATGTTTAATAATTTTAACTTTATTGAGCAATTTGAAGAAGAGATGCTAACATTTTTAAATCTAGGTCTTACTCATAGAGGCTACCTTCAAGGATGACATGCTTACCTTTCCTCCACCAGTACCAGCCACTAAAACCTGGTAATCATTTTACTGGATATGTCACAACAAGACAGCATCAGAAAATGTTTAGATTTTATCTTTTCACAGCCTGATTTTTTCACTTTGGGAGGTAATTGTATTTTTCTGGAAAGCTCTCCATGGTCCTTTCATTTCTCCTCTGACTAAATGACCAAGAACTGTGCCTAGATGGTTTTAGGGAAACACAGCTCCAGCAGTTCTATCACTACAACATCTCTAGTATTCATAAAGAGAAAATAATTTACCGCAAGACATTCAAAATTAACTAAGGAAACAGCGTGCATATTCTTTGTGCCTCAATTACTTTTCTGCAGAGACCTTCAAAGGCCATTATTTCACTCACCTCTCTGCAGAGCAGAAAGCTAAATTCTACACTGCATGTCAGTTGTGTTTGCACAAAGTTGCAAAAAGATAAAGAGGGTGTCTTCTTTTTCTGAATAGCTGCTTATATTTTTTACATTTTTACAGATAAATAAGTTTCATGCTGACACTACAGTATAGCAGGAAGTGGTGAGGACAAGCAGCAGAGGGTTTATTTCTAATTTTGTTCATTGTATAGGTATACTAGCTGACCTCCTTAGACTTGAGAAATGATCACACCAATATTTTAAGAATCTGTACAAATAAGAGACAAGAATGGAACAAATTGCATGCAAAAATATGATTTATGCCAGGAAAATGACATCATGTTTATATGCATGCATATTAAAAAAACTATTAAAATCATAGCAGTTTAATAATGTAATTCATGAGATAACATTATATTAAAGCAATCAAAGAAATACAAAATATTTCATTTAGATGCGTATTTCAAATTTATGTAGTTCAGAACTCCTGTATCAAATGTTGACTTCACATTTTTTTAATTATTATTATCGATTCCAAGTGAAGAGGCGTTTATGTGCTTAAAGTTTAACATGGCTGCACTGAAGGCAATGGAAAAGCTCTCATTACCTAGAAGTGGAGCGGCATTTCACCCATCATATCCATTCAGTGTCATAAGCCTGAACCACTATTTAGCTGTACAAGGCACTGTCTGAGCAAGACTGAGGTATGGGAGTACTCCCCTTTCCTGTGCAGTTGTGCCCTTCAGTAGTACTTTCTTAAACAAGCAAAGAGTTGTTTTGCTGAATTGGGTCTGGTGAAAAGTAGAGTATCCCTATTTACAGTTTGACTGACTTGTAATGAAGAGACTCTGACTCCTTTCTGCAATTTCATTTTATTAAAAGGCAAAAGTCTGATCACCTAAAACTTCAGTAGATGTGCTTAGAGCTCTGAAAGTTAACTCTCACTGGGCAGTTTGCAGGCATCAGTCTAAGAACCAAATCTGGGATTAATTACAGAAATGTTCCCAAAGCTTTCTTTGCCTTACCTCCCTCAAACCTGCCACCTTGTCAACCAAGCCTGAGCAAAAAGATTGCCCTTGGAGCTCAGCAAAACCCTCTGATTGTGCTGGTGGGCTGCCAGCAGAGCTGCTCCAAATCATGGCAGAGCCCTTAAGAAACAATGTGAGCTAGGACAGGTCTGCAGGAGGCAAGGTAAAGCTCAGAAGTGTCACTAGCAAAAAAATGGTGGAATAACAAAGGATGTGAGAGAACTGCTTCGGAGAGCACTAGTCACCTCTGGAGCCTGGTAACTGTCACAACCCCTTATGTCCACTGACTGAATATGGTTGGATTACAACCAGTACTCTAGCTCTTTTGTCATCATTTTTTTTTTCAGTTTTTGACAGCTCTCCTATATTTTTTAGCACATTCTAATACAAAATTCTCTCCGTTTTCCATAATCAGTCATGGGTGGGTAAAATGCCATTCTCCAACTACTGTTTTACACCTGTATCATCATATTAGTAGCTGGATGCTGACTTTTCAACTTGATTACTATAACACATCATAGTTACAAATCAAAACTCAACTCTAAGTTATTGCTGATTCACAATGTAGTAGTGCTTTTCTGAACATCAGAATAGATGAGCTTGGCATTCCTGTTGAATCTTGAACCAGGACCAAGCTTAAGTCCATTCTTTATGAGGGTTAGTCAGTACAACAAAGGCATGTCTCACAGTGTGACCTCTTACAACATGAATGTGTCACAGGCAAAGGGAGAGTCACTTCCTGAGATTCAAACCTGGTGTGCAGCCCACAGTCATGAAGTTTTCCTCAATGAAGCCAGAATGACCCTACATCTGGGTAGCTTCACAGAAAACATTATAGCATTACACCCTCAAAGATGTTTCTAAAGACATTAAACCCTCATGCGCACTTCCATAACCTCACCAAGGAGGTAATTGAAAGATAAAGAACCTCATGTTGTTTACTTTAAGAAAAAAACATGCATGGTGATCAAGTACTGGTAGCACAGGAAAAGGACTTTTCTCACCATATGCATGATAAATACAGGCACTGAGCCAAGACTCAGAAGATGTAGCTTCTATTTCCAGCTCTGCTGTTAGTTGACTGCGTAGTTTAGGGAGTAAGTTCATTTTCTCTTTCTTCTGCTTAGTTTTTCTGACCTGGAAGATGGGTGCAATAATACATATCTGAAAGAGTTTTGTTAACAGCATCAAAGAGCTAGATCGCCTTAAGACAGAAAAGCAATCAGAAGCAACCACACTTAGACAAGACATTCTGAATCTTTTCCCTTCAAGCTTGTAGGTATTCTATTTACTTTATTATTCTGCTTCCTTCCATTAGAGTAGCAGATGAGCCTTCTATTGAGGACAGGTCAAAGACAATGTGAGCACTACTGTGTCTCATGAAATCAGTGGCTTTTTTCCCCTCTACTCCTTAGAAGCCTGTTTGCATGCAACATTATGGTTTTCTTTCGTCAGATGATAAGATACTTTGGAAGTTTTGGTTAGGGATTTATATGCAGAGAGAAGCAAGTTTGGTGTGCTGATCTTGCTACAGTAAAATGGTTTTAAAGAGGAAACGTTCACAGGCTTTTCTAATGGTGTCCCAAATTGAGATTTCCTAAGTCTAAGAAAGTTTGTAGGAGTTAGTACCAAATTTCAGTAATCCTTCACTTTTTAAAGGCTGTGTTGTTCTTCCTTTACCTGCTTAATTTACTATATCCTGCATGAGCATCCTGCAAGTCTATTGACTGTATGCAAAATAATATACCTCACACATGCTACTATTACCTTTGATTTTCTATCCTAATACATACAAGTCATGAGGTTTGAGATATAGGCAGGCATTTTCATAACATATATTCTGTATTTTTGCTGCTGATAGTGACTTAGATTTTTAAGAGAGATATTTCAGTAACCGAACGAAGGAAAATATGGTTCAGGATTGGAATGATTATAATTGTGTTTACTACACACCTCTTTCCTCATGATTTTTGGGGGAAGGGAACCATTTGACTTCAACATCTGCCTCAAGAGTTTTTCAAGACTGTTGATCTGCAACATAAATTGCACTGTATGTGCAGTCATATCATAGACATTATTCATTTAATTAAATAGTATACATTGCAATCTGCTCCCTTCAGCCAAGTTCTCCTGACCTGTTTTGGGTCTCTGAGGTTCATGGGGTAAAGGTACTGTGCAGTGATTCCTGCATTGCTCAAAGCTAATAAAGATGAGAGGAGAGAAAAAAAGACACTGGCAGCATGGAAGGCCTGAACACTCTGCTCCCATAGCAGCAGGACAAAGGTAAAAAAAATGATAAGAGACAGCTGGGGTGAGAAAGAACCTCACAGTGGGTGTGCTACAGAAAAAGGAAAAAGGCAGTAAAGGAAGGAAAAAAATATAAGTTAGACTGGTTGTGACAATGGCATATTCAAGGGGCTGAAAAGGAGAAAAAGGAAGGAAAATAAATTTATGTTGTTCCTATTAAATGACACATCTTCAGGAAATTTCAAGACTTTAACACTATCCCAGAAAAACCTTAGGAACAGTAGAAAATAAAATTAAATGTGAAAATTCAAACAATTTGTTTGTTTGTTTAGGAAACTGGGAGATACTAGAAGACCCCAACCATGCTGTGCTAACTTGAGTAGAAAAAAAAAGGAACATAAAAGAGACTGAAGACAATTTTTTAACAGCAGAACCTGCCTGCTGAATGATTTAAAATACTGGTATTCATGAAATAATTTCTCAAAGAGCCAAACTGCCATCAAACACATTACACAGATGAAAAGCCTGGGAAATGGCTAATCCTGCTTTTCAGTTTGGGACTAGATTATGGACAGCAACCTGGAAAGAGTTGCCATGCCTGTCATGTCTATTTTGGACACTCATATGTGCCTGTCCCAACAGCATCAGGACTCTATTCCCAGTAGTGGACACCTGTGAGTTTTCCAACATCCCCACCTTCAGACAGCCTATGAAAAGTCTTAGTTCATTCCTCTTTGCTTTTTCCTCTGTTAAGGTGACAGTGGTTTTCATTTCACTTAATTAATAATCAATGTTTAATTTGATTAAAAGCTGAAGGATTCAATTATGTGTATTAAATAATCCTTATTTTGATCAGTTTTGTTGTCTTTAATGAGGTAATATTCTATAATTAAATCACTGGATGCAGAAAGTTGTTGTATAATTAATAAGACCATGGTCCTAAATGACTTAGAATAATGAATGCAAGCAAGGCCCAGATAATTAAAAACACTCATGACTAAAATCTGTGACATATTTCCTAACCACTTTTGGAGCGCAAGGGTGATCTTACCAACAACACATTGCAACGTGCTCTCTGCGTGACCTTGGACAAGGTATATAATCTTGCTGAGGCAAACTTCCTTATCTGTAAAACAGTAAACCTTGTTTTAACAAGGTCTTCAAGTAAGCACTTCATGGCAAGGAGAGGCACTCACCCTGTGCATGCATAGTGCCTATTAAGAAAGGATTTCCTTGATGTTATCAGATGATAAGTAATAAGAGTTAGGGAACAAAACATGGCTGTAGCAGGTACACCTTTCTCAATATACCCTCAAGGACAGCTGCAAGTGGCAGATGGTTAAGGAAATATTAAAAGGCCAGGCAAGGACTGTGTGGCATCTCCACCTCTGTCTCACTCCAACAACGTGCATCTGATGGAATTCATGAGATGCATTATGGTGTTTAATAGCTCACACTTTCAGCAGGTTTTGAACCCAGCTCTACATCTGACACCAGAACATCCTCCTATAAGGAGTGCTGCAATTCAATTACACACAGTGTAAAAATGTACTTCCTTGTGTTTATTTTCCATCTCTAGCTGCTATTTTTAATTCATGCCCTTTATATCATGCGCTATGAAGACAAAGGAATAAACTTTCTCCGTACGTCTTCTCCATTACATTTATTATTTTATATTTTTAGATATATATATATATATATATCTCCCATCATCCTGAGTGATCTCTTTTCCAACCTGTTTAAGTTTTTCCTGGAAAGAAGCCGCTCCACTTCTGTGATTATGTTCCCTTTACCTTTTTTTGTTTCATCTTCCCCTTTTCAAGAAACATAAACAAGAACTATACACACTGTTCAAGATGTGGTACACCACATGTTTATAAAGTGACATAATGATAGTTTATATTTTGGTCTCATTTCATTTCCTAACCATTCTTATCATACTTTTTGTTCCTCTGACCACTGTTGAGGATTCAACTGATGTTTTAATAGCACCAGCTACAATAATTTCAAGATCTCTCTCCTGAGAGGCAATAGCTAATTTAGGACCCATCATTCTGTATGTACAATTAAGGATGCATTTCCCCATGTGCATCTCTTTGCATATATTGACCTTGAATTTCATCTGCCATTTTACTGTCCAGTCATTCAGTATCATGAAATCCTCCTGTAAGTCTTTGCAGTCAATTTGAGAGTTGAATACTTTGAATAATATCTCATCAGCAGCAAATTTTGTTACCCTGTATCTACTTTCTTTTCTAGGTCATTTATGAATATATTGAATAGCTAGACATCCTGAACAGCAGCTTCCATTGTAATGCCTCTCCTTATCTGTACCTTTTGTTTCCTTTCACGTAATCACATAATCACATTTTCCCATCTTTGCATTTCCTATCATATTTGCTTTTATTAAGCCACAAGAGGAATTTATCTTTTATCTCAAGACAGCCTAGTTTTCTTAAACCTTTTTGATGAGGGATCATGTCAAAACCTGTTTGGAAATCCAAGTAAATCAACTTGGTAATTATATTCATATATCACTGACTCTTTCAAAGAACACTAGGTTATTTGTGAGGTATGGCTTCCCTATATGAAAGCCCTGCTAATTCTTTGCCATGTGTCATATTCTCGTATCTATACAAGAAAGACTGCATTCTTGAATTCTATTTACTTAAGTCTGTTGTTAATTATGTTTTTATATAAGTAGTAGGAAAATCAAAGTCTAGTCTGTAGTCCTCTACATCTCCTTATTCACCTACCATTTTACAGTCCCTTAATCTTGGAAATGATGTAGGCAACTACACTACCATTGTCTACCATTGTAATTGACTCACAATTTAATTTTAAAGTTCTGTTCAAACACTTGAAAGAATATCACCTTGTTCTTTTATTTATTACTATTAATTTTACCTATTTGTCTAAAATCTTTTCAGTTCAAGAAATTTAACTTGACACTTAATTTGCAGATGGTTCCTCATGCTCTTTCTTTGTAAAGACATCCCCATGTCCTCTTCAAGAAATCATTGAGGCAAATAACTCATTTGGCTTTTCTGCTACAGACTGACCGCCTCTGACCATTCCCTTTACATCCTGAAATTTTGTCTGTCCTACAAGCTCTCTGGTAAGCTTCTTCATTTTGATCAATTTGAAGAAAAAAAGGAACTCTTTTATTCACCCTTGGCAGCTTATTCAAAATCTTCATTTCACTTTTGCTTTTAATTTGGCCTAATTCATGCTTTTTTCTAGCCACTATTACTCTGCTGTTCAACTGTGTTTGCTTTTGTTTGGTCTTTTCAAAGCCTTTTTGATAGACAGAATACAGTTGATATCTCTGACAGTGTCTTTTAGCAGTCACCATACCAACTGCAAGTATTTTATCCTTTTGCCTGTAGCTTTTAATCTCCTTTTAACAGGCTTCTTCCATTTTCAGTAACTATCATTATTATATAAATTGTAATTCAGTCATCAGCTGGTGTTCAAAACTGAGAAATTATTGTGAGTACCTTATTTTGACTTGCTGAATCTGGAAGAGGCCTGACTGTCCTCGAGGGGATGGGGAGGAGTATCCCAGCCATATAGTTAGGCCTGTTCTAAACAAAAGAAGTCATTGGCTGCATTATAATGCAACACAACTGGAAGGAGATGGCAGGTATGACCCACTACTTACAGGAGACCAATGCTTTTCTAAATGGGCAGCTGGAGGCCAGGCAAGATATATCAGAGCATCTAAAATGATACCTCTGTTTACGCATCTAAATCACTCAACCTGGAATTCATGTCTTCAGCTTAACAAAATGGAAATTAGTTGACAATTTGAAAGGTATAAGTGCCTAAGAGAAATTTGACAATAGCTAGTTCTTCCATCTAGCTGGCAATGGTACAACATGCAATAGCTGGAAATTAAAACTATCAATATGTTATGACAAAATTTCTGAGCTGTACTCAGAAATGTATAGGTAACTACTCAGTGTTTTCAGTCTCCTGTTGCAGTGAACATGTTGACAATCGACAATTTTAAATCTAGGTGGGATGTATTCTTATACAATATTGTCTTTGGGCTTGCAGCCCTGCTTTTGTTCCCACTTCAAACAGGGACCTGCCACAAGTGTGCGGTACCTGCCTGAGGGGCATCAGTGCCCCAACCATGCTGGACTTTCAGTAAGCTGCTATTTGTGCCACAGAGCCTCTCCCTGAGCAGTGGAGCAAGTCAGAAAAGTTCCTGGCTTTCTGAAATAGTCCATACAGCTTACAGCCCATCCCACATTGTCCACAAATGAGGGTGATGAGTTGGGCATATCACCAGGCTGAGTGCATCCACACTGGGTGCAAGGGAGATTCCTCCATTCAGCGACGTCCTGGGGCAGCATGATGTGCTGCAGATGATCACAGATCAGCTTTTAAGGCCTGATAGTTGCTAAGTCTATGAATTTTATATATCATAGCTGTTACAGTGGACAATTCTTTTTAAATTATCTCTTTAATAGTCTGCAAAACCATCTTCCTAATATTTTGTTGCATAGGTCACTAAAGAAATAGCTACTATCAAACTGATCACAATTAAAGCAATAAAATTACTGATGGGACAAAGAAACAGTGGTAGTTATTTTTATACAGTATATAAAAATATCAGCTGTTACAGAATTTTCTGTAGTGCTGGCAAACTGATTCTTACCTTCTGTGGTCTGTGAGCATCAGCACATTTTATTTCTATTCTTGAGATCATTCTTCCAAAGAACCTACTATTTATTGGCAGCAGTTATTCACAATCTTTTTCTCGCTCCATTAGTGTTGAAGTTTTATTTTCATGTGTCTTTCTAGATGCCTAGGATCTATTATATAATGCCCAAGGAGTGCTATATTCTGACTAGTCACAGGCTACAAGCTTCTTTAAAAATTTCTCGTGACTCTACTTGAATGAGTGGTTAGTTTTCTAAAATAATTTCAGATGTTTGAACAGAACTCACTTAAACTCCTTTGTCCATCCCAATAGATGCAGCTTGAGAGAAGAACTTTTTGAGGCAAAAAACAATCCCAGGGAAGAGGGGGTGGAGAGTTTTTGGAAAATGAGACTTTTGGCCATTGATAGAAAAAAAAAAGTTGATGCACAAGTACCAGGTTGAAGTCAAAAATTCTTTGTTTGAGACTTAGAAGGTGGAATTTCAGATTATGACAATCCATTTTTATAGACTCTCAGTGACAGCCTGAAAGTTTGCTGTTTATGTCATGCTAGATTAGAACATTTTAAAGGAAATCTATATGAAATTGAATTATCAATTATTCTGTCACTGCAGCATAGGTGAATCACCTTGCTGTTTGAAAAAATATAGAGTCAAGCCAATTACAATGACTTATCTGGTGGAGCAATGAGATGTCCACTAAAAGATTTTCAATCCTTTTATACACAAAGTTGGAGACAGCTTTTTTGTCATTCATTAGTAGAAACAGGGTTGGATGACCGATTCTTATGTGCACGTGGTGCATCCTGAATGCACCCTCTTCATCTTTTTGCAAAGGAATACTGTGATTTGAGAAAACCCTGATCAAGCCATTTTCTGTTGTTTTACCTTTGATCAACAATGTCAACAATATAGATATTTGGTTATTTTACCTTATGATGGGATTCTTAGAAGCGGTGCAGTTTGAAGCCCACACGTACAGTCTTTCCTGAGGTGTAATTCCTTTGTTCTAACACTCCCACATCTTTCTTGGACTATGACTGCAAACTGTGACATGGACTGAGTCTGCTTGGGATATATGAGCATTTCAATCTCATTTCTATCAGGTGGATCTGCATGAAAAGATCTAGACATAAAAGATAAATGAGTAAACCACTGCATGAACCTTCAATTTCAGTCAGCATTTTGGAGCTCAGTTGCACTGTCGGACTGAGGTCATGACAGACAGTAGGTTTGTCCTGTGTGTTACAGAGACTGTTAGGACTTTGAGGAGTGGGAGATTATTTTGTCTCTTAACAAAACAAAATTAAAACACATCTCTGAAGACTGTTGCCCTTATAGAGGAGGTATGTGCTTTGAAGTGTCACACTTTTGCATAGTCTTGCTAATCAGTAATGAAGAGAGAGTGCAGAAGATTACAAAACAACATAATCAAGTGATAATAATGAATATTTCAACAGGCAGGCATTTCAAAGTTTTAATTAAAATTAGTAGTGCTATTGATATTGTAATGTCTTCAGGTAACATACAGGCAAGTAATCACAGACCTCCAAAATGGACTGCATTACACATGCAATTAATTATGGAAGATGTTGCTGCTCAAACCGCCCTGGGATCTCTGAGATTTAAAGCAAATGCTCAAGCATTTCACTACAGAAGGCAGCTCTGCTAACACAGCCAGCACATCAACTATTATACTTAACCCAGATGCTGCATTGTTGCGATGAGGCTCAAATCTGTTCCGCTAGCAACAATCTTTACTCATCTTCTTTAATAACACAAATGCTTCTCCTTTTGCCTAAAGTAAAAGCTGACATTTTTAAACACAGACTGTGAGAGCTTGGGGGACAAAAATATCCCACCTACAGAGATGTTCTTTTCACAAGATGCCCTCCATGCTGCAGGGGAAGAAAAGTTTAATCAAAGTACAGTGCTTGTACTTACTTTTCTTTCTCTTTGACACTGCCTCCACCCAGTGCTCCCACTCTGATGTTCTTTCAGGATTCTCAGATTTTTCTGAAGTTAATATTGTCACTAGGGAGCAGGTCTGAAGGCTCCTTACCATAAGACAAGGGATCATAATAGTACCTCCAATTCACAACATAATGGCTTCATTTAGACCATGGAGCAGTTGTTTAGAAACTGTCCTGAATGTACTTTGACCTATTGCTACCTGAGGGCCTGAACACACATTTTAAAAGATCTTCCATGCCCCTCAGTGAAATCAAATCATTATTTTGAGAACTGAATCTCATACTGAGCTATTCTGAATAAACCCCTCCATCAGTTCAATCCACCTAAGTCCCAAAGCTCACTGTCAGGAAAAGTAAGAGTCTAAAAGCATTCTTGTTTATAGATTTGAGGCCTCATGCACAGCAGGATCAAATACATTTAAAATAAATGGTGGTGGGGAGAAGATTGTAGCTTTTATGTGACCTTTCCAAACTCTTTCCCAGCAAGGCAAATGCTCTACTCTTTGCTTGACAGGTGCCTTTCTCCAAATGGACCCCTAAGTACTTTCCAGATTGTTTGCTGGATCAAAAGCTACTAGGCAATTCCTAAGCCCACTACTATTGATAGGAGTTCTGTTACAGAAGGGAAGAGGAGGATTAGATCTAAGGCCTTTCCCCTTCTTTCAGACTCAAAATGTTGCTACTGATACAGGCTGTTTAACAGACCTGATAGTGCTGGAAGGTTTTCATTTCCTCGCCACTATAAGGAAGGGTATGGATACAGGTGTCACTTTGCAAAATAGATCAACATCCTATAAGCCTATCCAGGCTGATTTTCTGCTACGGGATTGTGTCTGGCCACCCCTGATCTCAGCAACTGTTCTGCAGGACAAGGCAACTTCACTAGGAGTGTCATGAAGGGAGCAACAAACTAGTGGTTTGGAACATTTACCAAGGCTGTTAACGTAAGTAAACCACACCTGTTATTAAATTGAAAAATGACATCATTCACCATGTCTTGGTAACTTTTAAGCTTTTTACATAGCTTAGTTCACAGGCTGTTGCAGACTGTACCCCAAACTCCAGGTCTTTCTTCATCCCTTTTGAGGGAACTGAAAAGCCTACCTTCATTGTTGTCAGGCCTTTGAAATAACAATGTGAAGGGATATGAGGACTGACTGCTCAAAAAAGAAGGAAAATACTTGGTTGCAGAATTTCTCTTTCCAAACACTGGGGAGAAAGCTGCTCACAGCCTGTCCCACTACATCGCCATGGAGATTTCACCCAGACCAACCATCTTCATCCTGCGGGAAGGTGTTAAAGATCCATATGGTGTGGGAGAGGTCTCAGTTCTGCAATAAAACGGGTGACAGGATTCGGTTCTTATTAACAATTTCTTTAGACAGACCAAAACACTCAGACTAGGCCTGAGTTTTAACATAAAGTGAGGAAACTCCAGCCATATTTTCTGAGGGGAGAAACCATGGAAAAAATAGATTTGCTTTGGAAGAAGGTAATGGTGATTTTATGTTTTTTTACCAGTCTGTAATTGTATTAGTTACTATTGGTATCTGTAGAAAAATTAAATTATAGAATCATAGAGGTTATGAAGACGATATAGGAAAATGGATTTTCAGCTTATTGGTCAAAATCACACCTGTAATACCGCTTATTCATTTTTCCCTAATTAATACTACTACATCATGTAATAATGACCAAACACATATGGTGCACAATTACCCTTCATCTCACTGAAGAACTTGAAATTTAAAATGGAAAATAGGCTTTCGATGAATGGCAAACAAAGACACGAAGGCAATATCTGGCTTACTTATTCCCTCTTACACACATTGGACTAACAGTTCCATGAAGACAAAGCTGACACTAATGTAAAGAGCAAATTCCATGCAGGAATTTGTTACTGAACAAATTTTGAGATAATTGAGTACAAAGACAAGAGAACAGTCAGGGACAATAAGAAGTTTAAGCAGATAAACTGTATGATTTAATTCTCATGTAAGCTCAGTTATTCAATAAAGACAAATATTTCTACAGGTTTCAGCATGGAGGAAACATCCTTGGAATATTTATGGGGAATAATTCAGAAGGAACATTGTTAATATCTCCTTTACATTGTCTTCCTTAAAATACAACACAGATGTAACAATATTCTTTCAATCATATTAACTTTTGAAACTCCTGGGAGCCATTTTAGTGGAGATTTGAGATAGACTAGGCTAAGATAGTGAGTTACAAGGCTTAATTTAAGTGGGATTGTCTGTGCCATACAAGTGTTTCAGCCAGAGAGTTCAGTGGAAAGAGTTCAGATGAAAGCATGAAAAAGTGAAGGGGTAAATAAGCTGAGCTGCTACAGAGTGCTTACCATAAGCACTTTTCCATAGCCAATGGTCCTTAATGATATTTGCTTTACAATATTTCTGCTCAAGTGAGAGTTTGCCATATTCATTTAACACAGGATATCTCAATGGTGAGTGCACTATTAGTAGAATAAGCACAAGATAAGCTGGGAGATTCACTTAAATAGAAGATGCCATTATTAAAGGTCAAGATTTTCATTTTTGAAAACCTGAAGAACTGCACTCCTAGAAGGTGCAGAGTATTTCCCCTACTGAAATGGAAAATTATCATTTTTCCCATAGTTTTCTTAGGACAGATACTTGACATTTATTGTGAAAAACGAACTAGGTAGCAGTGCATCAGTGAATAAGCATTACCTGTGTCATTCTACATCTTCTCTTCTTCTTATCTCCTTGATACTGTAAGAAAAATCTATTGGGAGTAGAACACAAAAGGAGAGTGATTCACACTGAAAAGAAGAAATTTAACCATGTGTGTTTGTTCATCAGCCAAAACATGTAGATCATCAAAAAACTCAAGACGTTTTCTGTGCATGTGTTTCAGCTGGCAGGCTGCACCAATGAAACCAACAGCAAAAGAGAGTGGAGAGTGCAAGCAATCTACACAGACTTCCCTGTTAGCAGCTGCAGGTATAGTCTTGAAATGTCTCAGGGCAGAGAGGGTGACTGGCTGTGAGCATCTCCTGCTCTGCCTGAGCATCCTACCATTGGGTAGAGGGAAATGTCACTACTGTTTCTGGAATGATGCTTAAGTTATGATGCTCCAAATAGGATTGAAGCATTTTGCATTTCTAAGATAACAGAAAGTCTGCTAGCCGAGGTTTTTCATAGCCATAGATTGACAGATCAATTGACAGTTCATAGCAACACAGCATTCAATAATGCCACTCTAAAAACAACCTTGGAAATTTTCCATTTTCAGGGGCAGACGTAGCATGCAATGCCACTGAAACCTCTTTTTTCCACTGCTTCTGGGTCATTCAGGTGTCAGAAATGTTGAATGTCCCTTATTTTTATGATGCCATAACCCTCACAAAGTAACAAAGTTTGTATGAGGGTCTTGTCCATGTGTTATGTCTATCATTACTGAAAAAAACCTTCTATTAGAACAACATGAAGAAATAATCCTTGCAGTCTGTCATCATCAGTGTTAGTACCATAGAGCTCATAAAAGAGCTCAGAAAAATTGGCTGGCAGAAAAAACAAAAACGCTGTTATATATCAGCTATTTCCATATTTTTAAAAGTCCACAGGCAACCTTAACACATGGATTTTCTGATTGTTTTGAATACCTAATTTCACAGCTCCATTACATTCTTTATTACTTGTACTGAATTCTGGTAACATTCCTTGTTCAGCACTGGAAGAAACCACTTGCCTCCACCTCTCTTTGTCCTTGTCCTATGGCAGTCATTACAGATGATGCTGTGTCTGTAGGTCAAGACATATCAGAAATTGGACACCTTAGTAACTTTCTGGAACAGACTCAGAAAGTAAAAGTGAAAAAATAAAACTGGTATTATGAATAGATAGCATGGCTCTGAAGTCTTTTGTGGATGACAGAGAGAATTAAGTGTTTGACAGGATCCAGCATGTGAATCCACTACAGTCCTGAATTCTCAATTTAAGTGGAAAACATAGGGATATTAACACCAGGGAACTTTTCCACTGAACAGAAGGGGTTTGCCAATCTCTTTTCAGAAGGGGAAAAGTCCTCACATACGCACTTAATTATGTGTCTAAAAGCTTAAGTTAGGCCAGATTTTAGAATTTTAGTTTAAAGTTAGTTATAGAAGTTTATAAAGTTAGTTTCAGGTTACAGCAGATTCACAACTTCAGCTGCTTCAGCTGCTTCAGCTGCTTCATCCTCATGGCATGTGCTAGCCCTTTCTATTAGTATAGTATGTACATGAAGCTATTTTACATGCATTTGGTTGCTAAGCCTTTGCAGTACTTACTGCATTTAATATCTATAATGTGGAAGACACACTAACATCCTTGTGAGGCCAGATTTATGATATTTTTTGTTCTGCAAAATGTTTACTTGCTTCCTCCCCCCCCACCCCCTCCATTTATCTTTTAATGATGAACAATGGTAAAAGCCGGCACCCTAGGGTCATGTTTTCAAAATCGTCCAGAGTTTACAAGTTTTTTCTGTCAAGATCACTGCTTCAGAGCCTAGTCAAAACTGCTAGAAGAGCACCCTGAGGTCATTCATCCTGGAGCAAATATTTCACTGTTACTACACTTTCTTTATCCTGGTAGGGCATCTTTTTCTTTTTCTGCAAACAAACTACTATGCCAAACAGTTCTCCATGTCTAGCTGCTTTTGCTGTAAACTGCTCCCACGAAAATCACAGAGCATTTCAGAAAGATGAATTTCCTAAAGAGAAAAGCTACAGATACAAGGCATTAACTCAACCCACTAAAGCAAAGACTAGCTGACAGTCTAATTCCTTTACTTCCCAGAGAACTGGATTTGTGAAAGCAATTCAGTAACAAAAACAGAAACAAAGAGAAAAAGAAAGCCTAGGAACTACAGAGCACCTTTCTTTTTCTAATCTAGTAGAGACAATTCTAAATGCTGGTAAAGTTGGACAATCACATTCACAAGCTTGAGACATTGTCAAACCCGAGCACTGAAGGGTCTAAAAATGGCAAGGTGAATGCGCAGCAGAAATAGGACACACGGAGCCTGACTCTCTTCATGCTTCACCAGTCTGAATGCAGTGTGATTGGTCCTGCTAACGTGCATTGATTTACTCCTGATTTATGGCAGAGTAAATGGAAGGTGAATCAACCTCAAACTGGGGCTCATCGCAGAAAAAGTTACTAATCTTGGACTCTGCACCATTCACACCAACAAAAGATGTAGGCCTTAGACTGAAGAAAGATGTTGTCGGGTGAAACATATGGGGAGACCACAAGAGTGGGAAGAGGCAGAAATTACTCTTTATTTAATCAGGATGACATTAATGTCCAGATGTCCCAAATGAATTGCTAAGGCATCTGTAACTTCTTGATGAGAGCTAGCACTTTTGGGAAGGAGAGAAGGAAGGGCAACAAGGTTTTCTGTGAATGTTGAACCTTCCAACTCTAAATCTGGAGACACCTGGCTTGCTTCTGAATCAGCCCACCTTCACAATGACTCAATTTAATGCCTCGTATAAGGTTTATGTACTGTAATCAAGCAGCAAACTGACTAAGAGTTGAATCTGTCATACTCAAAAACATACAGATGCTCTCTTTGCCTGCAACTTTTTAGACTATTTTCACTTCCTTCTGTGACCTAGGGTGAAGATCTAACAAGCCAAGTCTTTCTGGTAGAAAACACCAATTGTACCTCGAAGTCTGTAATTCTGTCACAGTTGTCAACAGCTGCATTTGCTAGCAGAAACACCAATGCCTTTAAGGTCCATCTACTGTTGTTCTATCCATGGTCTCCACAGACACTGACTTCCTAAGATGAAAGTCATGAAGTTGTTCATTTTCAGGACCATTCAGTATCAGCTTGTTACCTTATGTTCCCTGCTGTTTCCACCATCTCAGAGCAAATGGTTTGACCCTGCTAAGTGCATCTGTCAGGGATGGATCTCTTCAAAAAGTACTGTGGTCTAAAGGAAATATGGCTCTGCAGTGATGCTGATGTATATGCTGACCATCTGTACCACCAGTACCGACAAATCTGATTCAAAAAATGAATACTTCATAGCATGAAATAACCCAGGGACCTTTTTAAATCTCAGGCTTCTTTACAGCTATTATATGGCTTGACTCACTCTCACTAAACACACACAGAGAATGGCAATGCGACTACTGTGCTAGAAGCAAGGCTAACAGTATCCATGGGGATTTTTTAACAGATGCATTCAAGGGAATAGTGTATGAATTCACGTCTGAGATTTTCGCTGGTTTTTATGTAACTCCTACCCACTCAAACTTGAACTGAAAATAACATGAGAGCGCAAATCTGTCCCAGCTGAAGAGATGTTTTCTCCTTCAGTAGGTCAGAAGATATTGAGGAGGTTTAAAAGTTTTCCCAGCAAAATAAATCCAACCCATGACTTAGTTTGTTTCCTTGAGAAAAACAGTAACCTGTGCAACTGTTATTTAGCAGAGCTATTCTTCCAAAAGGAAGACTTTACTATTACATGAGTAGTTCATCTACAGTTACTATGAATCAGTGGCAGTGCAAGAGTATAGAAGATCTGGCTGTAGGAGAGCAGCTGTGGTTAATGACAGGAAGAAACATTTACAACTCACTGGACAACATGAATATTTTCCATATTTGAATCTGATTTTTTTTAACAGCAAGTCTGATTAACTGGAAAAAAAAAGTGGAAAAAAAATGAAGGGAGGGAGCAAACCTTAAGGAATTACCTGTATCTACAGTGGCATCTCACATTTTATAGGAGTAGTTTAGTGCTCTGCTTTTTTCTCATTTATACCAAATTTAAATGGCCCCTCTGAGTTGGGTGCCTCATTGCATTCACTGCTGTGTATGATAAATTAGAGTCTCCCTAGCTAGGAATTACAGTTCAGAAGTATCATTCACCTTCAAGAGAAAGGCATGAATTTTAAACAAAAAGAGGGTAGATTCAGACTAGACATAAGTTAGAAATTTTCTGTGGTGAAACACTGGCACAGGTTGCCCAGAGAGGCAGTAGATGCCCCATCCCTGGAAACATTCAAGATCAGGTTTGACGGGGCTCTGAGCAATCTGATCTAGTTGAAGATGTCCCTGCTCACTGCAGGGGGGTTGGACTAGGTCCCCTCCAACACAAATTATTCTATGATTCTATGATACTATCAATTTCACCCATGCCTCATGCCAGTGTCCCCAAGGGTTGATACACAAAGAGACATACAGAATCCAATTCTCTTGATCCACACCTAGTGCCCTATCCAATAGACTAATCATGAGGTCTCTCATGACAAATATATGCTCTATGCACTATTCATTATAATCCTCATCAGGGAGTGAAGTGATAGGATGAGGCGTAATGATTTTAAACTAAAACAGGGTAGATTTAGATTAGATATTATGAAGAAATTCTTTACTGTGAGGGTGGTGAAGCACTGGAACATGTTGCCCAGAGAAGCTGTCAATGCCCCATCCCTGGAAGTGTTCCAGGCCAGGTTGGGATAGCACTTTGAGCAATCTGATTTAGTGAAAGATGTCCCTGCCCATGGCAGGGGGGATTTGACTAGATGATCTTTAAAGGTCCCTTCCAACTCAAACCATTCTATGATTCTATGACTCCATGATAATTAAATAATATGTCATAATAAATGACAGATTAAAAAATTAGAGCTGTGCATTTAAATGCTTTAAATTTAAAAGCTTTAAATTTAAAAGCTTTCTAATGACTTGTCAGCCCAAGAGTTTTTGAAGCAGACAGTTCAGATGCCCAAGTGACATAAGGTCAGGGCTTCTCTCTCCTTCCTCAGAAGTTTATTATTTAATATCTAAACACCTAAATATATGGTATCTACACAACTTTCTGGACACTTCAACATAACAGAGAAATGTCAAAAAATAGCTTATAAAACATACTTAAAAATGGAAATTTTTTTTAAAAAAGCATTGGAAGAATGAAAGCGAAAGAAATGGGAAGAAATAACAGATACTGTTTTTAAATCATTTAAGTGACTAAGACATCAAAGTACCATTGTGGAGACTAAAAGAAATTTAAATAATATAGTTTGAAGACTAAATATATTCTGCAGAACAAATACCTAACTGATTTAGGAGCCTGCATCAAAATGTGGGAGCCTTGTAGGCATTTTGACCTTTGCATTTAATAGTAGCATCTACACATACAGAACTAAGTCAAAGGCATAGGTATTACTCAACAGATCCATCTGCAAGAAGAGTGAAACCAGGAGATGAGAGCAAACATTAGCTCTGGTAGCCCAGATGCTTTGTCTCCGTGAGCACACAAATCCTCGATCCATAATTCCCAGTAAGTTAGCTGGCGATACCCATGTAAATAACTGCCCACAAACAGAAATATTCAAGTCAGGCCAGCGAGGTTGCACTATGTGATTACACCATTATTTACAGGTGCCTCCAAACAGTTTATTCAACATTTTATGAGAGATTGTACAAGGGGGGATTCTGTTCTCATCTCAAGAATCTGGTAGTATAAATCAATGGATTTTACACACCATAAATGGAGATTCAGAAGCAACTTCATTCTTCCTTGTTTATTTCCTCTGCCTGTTTGATTCCCACCTCCACTTCTAGCTCTGTGATAGGCAATTGCTGAAGGTAAGTCATGGAACCAAATATTTTAGAAAAAGAAATCACAGCTGCTCTCAGTGTGACTGACATTTTCAAGATTTTGTCTCTTAATAAAAGATATTGCTCTATTTAGATACTTCTTTCCATAGGATATATAGTGAGACAGTTTATCTGGGTAGAAAACACATGTTTTGTGGAAGATTACTAAATATGAAAGAAAGTTGGATGTCTAGCCCCCTCTCATTTCTAAAGGAATGGATGCACCTCAATTCTCTTACATCCTGTAAGAAACACTTGTTTTGTTTTCGCAGCTGCTAGTGCCAGACAATTTGCCTAGGGTCTTGCAAGTACTAAAACATATAAGCCCAGAAGGCTTTGTTCTTTATGTAGAGGAATAAAAAAAAATATCAGATTTTTCAACAAAGTACAGCTGCAAAAATTACTTCTGTCACCTCTGAAAAATACAGCGCACCTCTGCTGTGCACTGTAAACTATAGCTGCAGAAAGACACCAGCAGGACCCGTGTTCACTGCTTTCAGGGCACTCCGCAAGGAGTGCAAATCCTGGCTTCTTGCTCCTACTTGAAAGCTTTGTCACTATATGGTCACAGAATTAGAAAAAAGGAGGAATGGCCTGAGCAGACTGGTTGCGAGCATCCTACCCGCTCTGTGGTTTAGATCTCATCTGGCCTGACTGGATGATGCACTGATGTCACATCTGGACTGCACACTGAAAAATTAAAAAGGAATTAATTGGTGTCAGTAGTCTTAGCTAACATTGAATAATATCTTATTAAAGTTTAATATATTGAAAATTCAAGGGAAAAGAAGGCATGCAGTGCTCCTATGTATTGAAATATGAAACATAACCAGAGCATTGTTGTGCTCATTTCAGTGTAATTGTTGAAGAATTGTCCCATTAGTCTCTAGCAATTTGTGAACAGCAAAAAAAAGCCGTATGAAGTGAACTGAAAATAATATCATCAAATAACCTACAAAGGAAAATAGAAGAAGAAGGATGGTGTGAATACAAGGTCAGCACTGGACAATAAACATCTAAATTGTGTGGTTGCAATATGATTGTTCACATTTAAATATTTATTCATTTTAGGGATAATTCAGTGCAATAAAATTATAACTCTTTCACAGTCATTCTTATTTGAGACATCCTTTATTCATGTGTCTGTGTAAATCCAGGAGGATGAATAAAGTTGATAAACAGCTTCTAAATCAGCTGAAATGCTCTGTGGACACAGATTTTCCTTGGGGCTTCATGGATTTAATGGATCATAAAGCTGAGTCCTGTAAGCACTTTCGGAGGTATGTTGGTGTGACACTACTCCCCTGTACTCCCCTTGTTCACAGGGCAGTGTAAGAGGGCTGTGAAAAATATTGTAAAGGTTATTCCTTTTGCAATGTATTAAAAATACAAACTTAAGCAACTTTTTGAAAGCTAGTTCCTGGTCTACTCTTGTAACAGCCCCTGAAACCTCTGATGGTCCTAAGAGGATATCACACATAGGGTTGCATTTTATTACCTTTTTAGGGCACTTCTTTATAAAGTGTCATATCTCTTGCCGCTCCAGTTCAAGTAAACACTGCAGGTTACTGTTTTACTCCAGTAACATCAACCACTATATCAGGTTTGTAAGATGGGAGAAGGGGAAGAGAAATGATGGAGATGATTTGGGACAGGAAGGGAGTGTTAGGTACTCCTGTGGCTTTGAGACCGTTTAAATTGTTCACTGAGGCCTGAAACAGTAGAATGATATTCATGGCTATTGCATTTCTAGTAATTACTTCCAGGCTGAAAGAGCTCATTGTTCCTAAAATGTTATCCTTCATCAACTGTAAATTTCAGGCCTGTTTTGCAAGGGTCATGGTAACATTCAGCAGCATTTTAAACCCAGTGGCTTTCTGGAAGTCCTGCACAGCGCTGCTTGTAATGATACAGTCACTACTCTGCTGTGCAGAACTTCTGTGGCTCTTTTTGTCTCACTGGGCATGTCATTGCTGAGCAGTGTGACAACCTCAAGCGTCTGGCAGTAAAATGGCCTTTTTTGTTAAGTTTTGTTGTGAACCTTCAACCTTTGGCAGTGGAAAATGCTGATGCTGACGGGAATTGTGTTTCTCTGAAGAGCACTCGGTCCAAGCGCTGTAGTTTTAGCAGCTCTGGCTTAAGAAGCTCTGAATCTCAGTGCCATATGACGTTTTAGATGCTTTCATTCCCTCTACACACTCAATGCACATTTGCATCTGTTATGAAGTGTTTCTTTCTAGCTCTTGTACTGGGGAGAAGTCATTGCTAACTCTCAGTGAAGAGCATTGATCATTTGCATTGATTGTATTTATTATTTGGTTTTTGTCGTGTTTTGAATGTACAATATTTTGCTGTGTTTGTCAATTGCAAAAAAAAAATCTTAAAGCAGCCAAACCCCAGGCCCTTTCTTTCACCCCAGTGTGACATTAGTTACCTAAACAACAACAACAACAATATATTCTATTAAAAAGTCATCATATTCTTGCTGCAAGCACTGCATTTACAGAGGAAAGGAAAGGGAAAAGTAAGTCTCCCTTTGCATTCAACAGAATCACATTTCTAATCAATAAAATGTGGTGGCCTAAAGCAGGCATGTAAGCAGATCACTTAACCAATCCTTCTGGATGATCAATGTTAAATGTACTGTCCCAGTAATCCAAGCCAGTGACTTTAAGGAATGACACTCCAGTATCTCTCGTCTGTGAAAAAAGGTGAATGCTACAAACACTGCTCTCAGTATGGGGGGAAATCAACTCTGGAAAGTGGAATAAGGAAGACTGTATGTAAATGGTGAAATCACGAAGAAAACTGTAACCAAACTATGGAGAATTTTAAAAAAAAACACTGATTTATTGTATGGGCAAAATAAAATAAATTAAAATCACAAAGGAAAAAAAAGAAATTGGGAAAAGAACCCAATCTACTTAGGGAAATAACAGTTTAAGGCAGCAATGAATAGCTAATAAGGATGTCCATACAGCAGTAAGGACATCATCTCAATGTTTTGTATCCAAAGCTTCTGACTCCTGAGAGAAATCTGTAAGGCATTTGTTAGACTTGGACTATGTCTTAGAAGCCTAGAAGAATGGGGTTTTGCATTTTCCTAAGAGTTTGTAACCTAAGTTCCTAAGATCAGTCATGCTGAATTCAGCAGGAGCTGCAGGTTCTCTAAAGCAGGTCACTCATACTGAAGTGCCTGTGTCCATGTTTAGTTACTGTTCTGCTGGCACTCTCATTTGCTTAGCTCTTAAAAGGTCTTAGATCTTAGTGTCCTTTGAACTGATGCCAGGACGTGGATAAATGGTAACAAAGTTAATGAGGTGACCGTCAGTGCCATATGTACACGTACATGTAGGGGCTGGAAGATACAGCGCCTATTAGATAACTGAGTACTGCCTAGGAAGAGAGTCCCCCCCAGTTTGTACTGTGCATATTAGATGTCAGAGCTCCAGAATACATTGTGTATCAACAGTTGGGAATCACAACATTTTTTTTCAAAATAAAACTGTAGGGATCCAGGCTTTCAGGAACTTCTTGGCCCTCCTTACTGTGATCTGAGCAGATCCTTAACAAATAAGGAGCTGAACTTCATTCTTCTGAAGTTAATTAATTTATTCCATTTTTAAACCACTCGAGTCATCAAGTTTATGCCGAGTTTTTACAAGGTATCTGTTCCAATGCCCATTGCTTTCAATATATATTAAGCTGTGTGAACCACCACGTAGAACCAGCATGTACATGTTAGACTTATAAACCCCACCTTCCCCAAGAAAGTAAATGAGGATGCACTTGAAGCATCATTCAGATGTACTGTTGAGAGATACAATTCAATGGCAGTCTTGAAACCTTTTATTCCTCTTGCCCAGTGTTAAGATATCCCGGAGATACCTCCACACAGCACTGGATCAAGGATCCATTTCTCTCTTTTTCTTAGCTGGCTGAAACTGTGTGTTGCCTTTAAAATGCACCCTCAGCTTTTAGAAGGGATAATTAGATAAACTTTCAAGGAAGTCAGGATATAATTTTGGCAATCTGGAACATTCAAAAAGCATGCATCAAAATCAAAAATAGGTAAAATAAAATATTCTTTTTGCTTATAACCATGCAGGAGGAAAAGCAGTAGAAGGATTTTTAAAACTTTTTTCCCCTTTTCATTTTACTTGTTCATTTAGTGTCTGAGGTTTTGTGTTCAGTCACAGAGACCACAAATTCCCTTTTCTTTTTTCTTTTTAAATTATTGTTACTACTCCTGTTGATTTTGTTTTGGTAAAAGCTAGGCTTCTCACAAAATCAAATTAATCCTCTGACTGGAGCTTTAAGAAACCTCCAGGATAATGAGGTCTGTTGGGGGAGCTAGCAACAATGGGAAGCTCATACAGAGAGGTGAAAATGAGATTAAAACCAATTCTGTTTCAAAGTTTTAATTAATGTCCAACATGGAGATCTCTGGGTTTTTTTCTTTGTTTTTTTGAACTCAGAAATAGAAGGAATCCAGACCTTGTAGTAAAAATGTTTAGAGGCACAGAGACACCTAAAGTCACTTGTCACCTGAGTACCTGATTTAGAGAGGGATGGCTGTACTAGAAAGCAACTCCATTGCTTCTGTTTACTACTTCCTGTAGTAGAAAAGCAAGAAGTAGTGAGTCAAAAATGGACAAAAAGATGCATTTCTTATGTAACACATTGTTGCTCTACAGATGACAAGAGCTACAGAGGATTTCTATGTAATATAGGCATATATATATTGGTAATATAGATGTCTATTTCTCATTACTGGTAAAGGCATATCGTTGGACAACTCAACAGGGTTAAAGATGGGGACATGACAGAAAAAGGACCACATGACACAGAGCATCATGTCAGGATAATAATTTGGAAGTATTCCTGTTACTCAGAATAAACAATTCCTGGAACAAGAAATATTATTTACTACAGACATACTGCCCTTTAGACTCAAAGTGTCTTCTGAACTGAGATCACTACCTCATACATATGGAGATTCATCAAATTTCCAAGTAAATATCAACAAACAGTGGGTGACCTATATTTACAAAATGTGTGCTGGCATGATCTAATGTGCAGAGAAAACAGCTTAATATTTTGCCCAAATCTGTGTCCTGCAAGAAGAGGCATTCATCCCAGCCTTTCCAAGATAGCCACTAGACATTAGCCTCCTTCTTTTCTGTTTGTATTTATAAACCCCATAGCACATTAGTGGTGTAATACAGGAGACAGGGAAGCTGTTTAGGTGAACGAGAAACAGGTTTCCAGCTGCCAGTTAATATTTGTCATATGCACAATGGAAAATCAGCATTGATAAGACAGAGCAAAGGCACTAGTTAAATCCTAGCTGAAAACGAGAGGCTGAAGGACACAACTGCATACTGATGACCTTCAGGTGGACCTGGCAAATATTTGTGATGTCACACAGGCATGAAACACTGTTTTTTTTATTGGACAGACAAGAGGATTTATTGAGCCCTTTATCCACTGCAGGTGTAGCCAACCCAGAAAACACAAATATTTATCTTTCTACCAACACAATGCCTCTGTGACACCAGGGGAAAGAAGCTGCTCAGAAGGCATTAATCCTTCTTTTTGCTTCCTTTGCCCCCTCACCTCCCTCCCTGGCTCTGGGAGAGGGGCTGCCACCCAGCCCGCCTGCAACCAGCGGTGGGAAAGGTGCACTGGCACCAGGCAGGGACAAGCAGCTGTGCTCACCAGCAGCCATGCTCACCACTGGTGATGCTTCCCCTCTGCCATGTGCAAAACCAAAGACCCCGATCGTGTTCCATTCACAAAAAAACACACAATTTCAATAGGATTTTTTTTTCTAGTTGCTCCATTGTGATGACATCAAAGGAGGCAGGAAAGGGTCTGTTTGTTTGATCTTGGAGAATACAATTTATTCCCTCTGTTCTAATGGAGGAGAGTGTAGGCAGACTTTCTCCAGCACTGTTCAATATCTCTCACAAGACTGTTAATTTTTCAGGCAAACAGCTGTTTTTCATCAGGACTTCTATGTGTTACCTAGATTACCCATGCTGGCTCAGGCTTGGGGCTTAGGGTGGGGAAGGCACTTGTAAACTAGCTTTCACACGAAACAGGACTCCTCTTTAAACAGGACTGAAATTAAATAAATGTAAGTCAGTTTGCTCATGTGTAGGTAGGGAAATAGGTAGATGACAGTGTAGAGCCATGTATAGTGCATATTCTAAAGACTTTAACAAAGCTTTTTAATAAAAGATGCACTGTGAGACAGGACACAAACAGGAGCCTCCACAACTTGAATCTCTCTTTTTTCACCTCTGGTACGTGACACACACATTTTCAAAGGCACTTGTGCTCTCACTCCCTCTGAAACACACCCAATAGATCTGGAGTCAATGGGACCATACCTCTGAGAGGCCAGGCCAACCACAGCTGTGCCTGCACACACATTTGTAGGGGGAAACTGAGAAACTGCTTCAGAAAGACTGGGTTTGCACAAGACAAAACCATGGCCTAGGCTATAGTTCTCATTACTGTGTAAATTAAGTCCATGCATTAAACAAAAAGTTCTATTCTATGCTTGTTGTGCACAGGAAGCCATGTCCTTGTACCCGAGAGCCTGTCATACCTTGCAATAAAAATATATTTTCATCATTTAAAAATCCCTGCTCAAGCAAGTAATACTCCTACATGGGACTTCTGCATTCTTCTTCCAGCCTCCCTCTCTAAGTGCAATGCTTACAGAGCAGAGGACAAGCAGACACTGAATATGAAGAAAATAAACCAAAAAATACAAAACATCTTTTCTATATATATTTAAGAATTAATTAATCTACAATGTATTTAAGCTATATGCATGCAAATTGACAGAGTTCAGAATGGTAAGCAGTTTTATACTGTGTATTCGTAATTTATCATGTAAATGGGATCTTGGAACCACTTAGATAATAAATGCATTTCTTGCTTCCTACATAAATAGTTACTGTAATTTTACAAGAGTCATGTGCTACCTAAAATAATAATTTACACTCAGAGCACTCCGTTGTCTATGGAGTTTTCTGGTTTCCTATTTGTAATGCCGCCTCGATGGTAAATATTTAATATTTAAGGTAAGTAATCAAGAAACTGTTTTCTTAAGTGGTTGGGCAGGGATCCGGTCCACCTGAGGCTGAAATGTCTGTCTTAGGTGGACAGGATGGCCCTCCAGAGGGACCTCCAGGGACCCCCACCTGCCAGCCCCAGCCCAGGCAGAAGGAGGGGGTCTTGCTGCAGAGGAACAGGCTGCTGCTGAAATGGGCTGTGGTGAGGAGGCTGGATCCCACTGCTGCTTGCTTGCTTGCTACTTAGATCATTTGTTTATATACACGATGCTTTAACCTAAAAACCACCTCAGAAGGAAACATGATGCAGAGGCAGGACATTAAGAACTATGGTCCTTGATGGCTGCTTAATGTATTCACATATAATACAGAACTTCGTGGGTTTGTGTGTGGTTTCTTTAAGACAAATGTGTGATTGGTACTGAACGATGAATATCAGTTTAATAATAAAAAAAAAAGCTTCTTCTTTCACAGAAATTTTGCAGCATATTCTGTTTCAAGCTTACCAATGCACAGCATATAAATGCTATTATGTTAAGATGATGTTGCTTTAGTTATCAAGGATTATTTCCACATGCACATATTCTAAGTAATTGCAAGTGTCTTTTTTAACCATTTTTTCGAAGAGCTGAAATGTGGGTAGTTATTCAAAGCCCATACACTAGTAAAAGGAGACCATGAAGAAGTAAACCTAAAATTAGTTACAACATTTAACTAACAGTCAAAATTTTTGCCTTTGTTCTGGAAAATATTACATGCTTATTTATTTTGGAGGAAAGTTATGAATAACTAGAATTGCAGTGGTCTGAAGGTTTGGGGGAAATAGTTCTTATCTCTAAAGCATACATGTATAATGGATGAGTTAGGTCCTCTTCAAAGGGTCCCTAGTGAGCCCGGAAAGATGTAAACCTATACATGCAGTGTAGCCTTCTTATGTGTCTTCTGCTGATTTCCTACATTTTGAGTAATACTACTGTAGATTTAGATAAGGACATTTAAAACACTTTTCAGAGCGAGAAAGTAAACGAGTTCTGTATTTTGTCTGCTCACGGAAGGAGAAAATATCTGATTTTTGTTCTCATTTGCAGTAAGCTAGATGCCACAGACTATTTACACTGCCAGAGGCTCTCTGACAATGTATTTCTTTGATTCTTCCTCACTCAGACTCACATTAGCTTCCAGCTCTGCATACACATATGTGCACACACATATGTATGGAATTATTTTATCTTAAACTTACCAGATGCCTTTTAGTTCCCATGAAAAAACGTTACACTAACTACAAATAAATGTGAAAAATAGATTTGGGATGCCTGATATATTTCACAATCAAAGCTGAATTTTTTGCCTTTGATCATAACAGCCATAAAAAACCAAGTAGAAGAAACCTGCAAAAGATATTAACCTTGCACTTGGACACCTATTTCTTTTGCTTATTACATAACATACCTGAGTAATGTGCAGTGAATTCTCTGGCTATTACATTATCTGTGACAGTTAATGCTTTCTCTAGAAGTATGAACAGAGCTAGCCTGAATTTTTTTCCACCGAGGTTTTGTCAAAAAATACCAGTTTGTTGATATCCAAGTATTTCAAATTTCAAGCATTCTGGGTTTAAAGCAAATATTACTAAGCCTGAGTGAACCCTGAAACAACTCTGGTTCAATTGCCTTAGAATAAGGAGTCTAATGCTTCCTGGTTCCAGATTTCCGGGCTAGCGCAACAAGTCCCCCACCCTGATAGCTCCAGGTAATTAGAGCTAGCACAGTCCCTTAGGCTGCACCACAGAGGAAAGCCCCCCCTACCCAGGGAGCCCAGCTGGCTGCTCCAGCCTGAAGTCTGGGTAGGAGAACACAAGCAGACTGTGTGGGCAGTTAGGACACTTTATGCCTGCCCAGGGCTTGGTTCGTGGTTTTACAGCAGGAAGATCCGAAACGCTCAGAACCTTCCTCCAGGGGAGCTGCTTAATCCTTCCCACTGGAAGGAGAATCACAAGCCAGAGCAAGACTTCTCAGCTCAGCAATGGGGCTCTCACCTGGATTCAAATCACCAGGCTAGCAAATCTTTGCCAGAATCTGTTGCATATTTTATCCAGTGGTTACAGTATGCATTGTAATGCCAGTGCTACACCAAGCAAGAATCAGCAGGACACAGCCCAGTTTGTTCCCTCTCTTTCTGGCCCAGTCAGATCTTTCCTCTCTCCTTCCAGTGTCCCAGCTTCAGCTACGGCAATGAGATGGCACTGTTGGTCCTGCAGGAACTTGGGATACATGAGAAATAAGACCCAGGTGCCTACAGATGCGGGGATGGGGAGGAGAGCATCCTCCTCAAACGCAAGAACAATTTATTCCTGTGTCTCAAGACACTGTCAGAGGAAAAATTAATGGACCCTCCATTCCCATAGCTGACACTGCTTACACCACTGCATAGGAGACCTGAATCCACCTCATGCCTCCAGCTGAGCACGTTCAAACACTAGGTGCCAGAAAGTACCCTATTCACCACTACTTTAGAGGATTTCCAGAAGGAGAATTCTTATTCCTTTCTGTAAAAAAAAACTTCCACTTTTTACATAGTAAATAAATATTGATTCCTCTAGAGGATGTGGCCAAGTGGCCCTCTAGTCCTGTCATCCTGGCTCTTGCTGAGGAAGGAGGAGAGCTGCATCCTTCTAAGACCAGAAATCACTCACTCCAAAATTTTCTATGGAGCAGGTAGATATCCATCCCAACTCCCATGACAGTGCCAGGTAGTCATCGTATTTTTCATACCCAAGGCCTGACTCGGTGACTATACTGTAAAAAAAAGGGAACAGATTCAACAGGGTGGACTGACCTACCACCCTACCACCAGGAAGAGCCGTCATGCTGCAGAATCAGTGCCTGAGAGATGGGCAACATAAGCACAAACACTGAAAGAGGAGAAGGCATCCGTGCCCTCTGTGGCTTCTCCCTGATCTCAGCTACAGCATGATGCCTTGGGAAAAGCAGGAGCATGGAACAGAAGAGAAAATACTCATGCCTTCCCCATATTTCATGGATAGCTGATGAGGTATGTGCTGCAAACTCATTAAGCCAACAGGCAAGGTGGGTGGAATAACACCTATTCTGTCATCCACAAAAGAAAATGACAGCTGCTGAAAGCAGAGGTGCATATGGGCACAACTAGGAACAAGGAAACTTAAATGTAAGAAAAGTAGGTGCTTTCACGCTGTGGCAGCAATGGAGCATCTTTGATGCTCTGAGTTCTGGGTACAGACAATTAAAATGGCAGCTGAGCTCCCAGGTTTGGCATAAATCCCTTCGTGTGTCTAGCTAGAAAGCACAAACAGAGTAACTTGTCACCAAAAAAAGGATAAAAGCCATAGGTTTAAAAAAGAAACATTGTTTTTAAAAATTCAGTTTCAAGTATAATTTTGGTTTTGTACACGAATAAAAATATGTTTTTAAGACATTTCTTGTCATATGCTTATTCATATGGCATCAAAGGAAGTAGAAGACTAAGTGGATATTAATTTCCCCCATAAATATAACTTGTCAGAGGATGAACTAATGTAGAATTAGTTTTTGATGAAAGGACATGTAGGGTTAATTTACCATGCAAGACTCATGCCTCCTTCAATAAAACAATAAAATCTTTCTCGTGCACTTAACTAAGATATTCTCTGACCTCATGAAAAGCCTCAGAAACTTTCTCTATAAACATGTTATTGGAGGAAAACAGAGGTCCAGTTTTCGTAAGTGCCTGCTAAACTTACCATATAATGGACAGGCCATATTTGCTTCTAAAAGGCAAGTAAGCATAGGTATTTGTAAAATCAGATGCTACTGATAGAACTACCTATTGTTCCTTTCATACAATGCAAACATGCAGGGGAGTAGTATTCTGGGTCTTGAAAGCATTACAAAGTAATATAAGGTTTTCCTTTGTCCTTTTTTAGAATTAAAAATTATTCCTACCTTTTATTGAGTAATTGGTTTTTATTGGGAAAAAAAAAGCAGACAACCAAAAAGCAAACAAAAAAAACCCAAAACCATAAAAACCCCACCCAAAACAAACTTACTGATTCAAAAGCAAAACAATTCATTAAAAACTTTTCATAGTTTGTCTGGTAAGAGTCAAATGGCCAGTGAGGAAAAATAATTCAAATAACCCCTCATATTATTTCCCTATAGCAGCACCCTTCTTTCACAGTCCCCCAATGCTAGTAATGAACCTTAATTAATTTTAATTACTGACACTTTGAAGGATAGTTTAACACTCTGTATCCCCAATTTCCTTATCACGTTATTATTTCTTCCAATCTTCCTTTAATTTCCAGGTGCCCTCAGGACTACTTAATAATTAAAAAGATTTAACAGATACAAACATTAAATGCTCTTTTACAACCAGACAAAACCAATTCAAAAGTTTGAAACTTTCTTTTATATGTAACTTTCCTGCTTCTTCACAACACCTTGGATGGAATATTGCAAGGGAGAAGTCTGTCACTGCTGTCTAGGAACCTAGGAGTCAAGAAACCTGAATTCCCAAAACATGAAAAATTTCAGTCAACTGGTGAAAATACCAAGAGACAGGGGAAGAAAATAATTTCTCCTACCTCAGCCCAAATCCTCATGGTCACGTATTCATGCTGTTTCTCAGAATAACAGGATGAAGGAGGAATGCCAGAGATGCAAGGACAGGCAACTCAGGTGAGCATCAGGGCAGAATTGGGGCAATGGTCTTAACTCTCCAGAAGATGCACCTGCTGTCTTAGTTACAGCTCATTAGAAGTTATTTTCTTTTCCTGTCCTTCTCACCCTCCAAAAAATTAGAAGCAGTGATTTTTCATTATCATCTGTCTATAGTCTTTCTTGCTTCACAAAACTAAGACTGTGGATGTGTAGCCTATCCATCCGAGAAAAAAAAAAAAAAGAGTGGTCAAAGCTGAAATAATACAATTTGAAAATGCAGCTGCAATGCCTCACTGTAACTTTGATTCAAACTTCCCCAATTTTCATTCTCCCCTACATGCCTAAGTTTCCAGCCAGGCTGTCTTGCCTCTGATGCACAATGTCTCCCAGAAGAGCTCCTGGTCTGTAGTTTAAATGGGAGTGTAAATGCATGGGGAAAAAAGGGTACACAATGAAGCAAAATTAAATCCCACAGGATCCCAGTGCACCATATCCAACAGAAATACTTCATCTTTTCATCTAAAATATTTTAGCTTTGGGACACTTTTTTTAAACAATAACAAATTTCTGAGCTATGCAGTTGCTTTTCATTATATGTATCCTTTCATTTAGTATTTTGTTTTCCCTTACAAAACAACAGTTTAATGGAGAATGTTCAGCACCCTTAGTTTGAGCCTCTGTGGGAAAGCCACAGCTGCATTTGTGTGACTGAATGCTGTTCGGTGTTGTGGTTTAGCCCCGGTCAGCAACTAAGCACCACACAGCCGCTCGCTCACTCCCCCACCCTTGTGGGATGGGGGAGAGAATCGGAAGGGCCAAAGTAAGAAAACTCGTGGGTTGAGACAAGAACAGTTTAATAATTAGAATAAAACAGCAATAATACTAATATAATGAAAAGGAAAATAATGAGCGAGAGAGAGATGAAACACTGGAAGAAGAGAGGGGAAAAAAAAAAAAAAACAAAACCAAAACTGAACAACAAGTGCTGCAACCGCTCACCACCCGCCGACCGACGCTGCCGGTCCCCGAGCCGCGATCGCTGCCTCCCCCAGCCAATTTCCCCCAGTTAATATACCGGGCATGACGTCACATGATATGGAATACCCTTTGGCCAATTCGAATCAGCTCTCCTGGTTGCATCCCCTCCCCTCCCGGCTTCTTGTGCACCTGGCAGAGCATGGGAAGCTAGAAAGTCCTTGACTAGTGTAAACACTACCCAGCAACAACTAAAACACCAGGGTGTTATCAACATTATTTACATACCAAGTCTAAAACACAGCACTATGCTAGCTACAGTGAAGAAAATCAACTATCCCAGCTAAAACCATGACATCGGATATAGTGGGGAAATCAGGACCAAAAAGGAATTTTTTTTTTTTTTTTGCTCTGAAGATGTCTGTGCAAACTATATGTCTTATTATAGCCATCTGCTCCTTGTGTATATTCAGTAGTAGTATCTGCTTGCTTTACAGGCTGAAATATACTTTTATTACCTTTGCTACTTCTTGTTAACACTGCAGACTCCATTATGTTACAGGGGAGTGATATGGTTTTTAATCCATCTTGCACACCACAAACAGAATTGCTAAGGCCCAGATAAGTGCGTTATTGTTAGTAAACTGTGAATATGAAAGGATGCATCTTGACTTTCATCTTCTCAAGCTATGTGTGTAAGACTGGCTGATAGAAGAAAAAAAACCCATTGCTTTATTTAGGAATTGAGCAAATGAGGTTTCTTATTACTGAAAATGATCATGAAAACCCCATGAGACCGTTTTTGCAGAGTCATTTTTTTAGAGTTGAACTTTAAAAGGTAAATGGCCCACAGGAATTGAGCAGTATTGTTACTAATGGAAGATCTTTTCAGGAGGAGGTGTTTGTGGGAGATTCTTGTTGCACGTGAGGTCTGTTCAACACGTAAGTCTCCATTATTTTCTCAAGCCATAAATGCTCTTTCTGTCAAAAACTAATTTTTTCTGTTTAAGAAGTACCAGAAGTTTTTAGATAGCCTTGCTTTAAGTTCTGTTCAGGAACAGAAAGACATATATGCAAAGATAGTAGTGTTGACCACCAGGTTGGCCACAAACTTGACTGAACTAAATGGATATTTGTTACTTTCACTAGATGCATGTCTGAACATTTATATCAAAATTAATGCAGAAAATCACATGCTTACTTGGGCAGAATAAAAAGGCAAAACTATCATTCTTCATTACTGCATTTTAAACAAACATAAACTTCTAATGTGTCAGCACATTTATACTTCCATCTTCTATCTGGCAGAGCAAGTTGATCAATAGGCAATAAAGGTGTCCTTGTTGAGAAAAATCTAATGAATCATTTTTCAAACAAACCCCTGTATCATTCATACAAACAAATTCACATATCCATGTAAGGCTTGTGTCCCGTAAGACATATAGCCTCCACACTACTGGTGAATTTTGCTTTGAACAGTTTTCTCTGCCTCAATTTACATCCACATTATTTCCACATTAAAAATATCACTTGGATCACAGTGACTTTACAAATACCTCAGTAAAATTATTTTGGTCAGAACATCCCAACCTCTCAAGCATCTATCAGGTCTCCCTTGTCATCTGAGTATATTTCAGTCCAAAGGATTTTTGGCCATGTTACACAATCAAAATCCAAGTGCTTTCCTGCATCAAAGACAAATCATTTCTATTGACATTTCTTTTATATCTGCTAACAAACTTGTCAATCAGCTGGCCTGTTCAGGAGCCCAAGTTCTTACTAGGTACACCCTTCCAATAACAAAAGCTTTGATATGGTCAAAGGCGTAGAATAGGATCCAAATTTGGTTGCCATATGGGAGACTAATCATGTAAACTGTAATGAGCTGCTTGCTTTCCTTTTTTGTTTTTTTTTCCCTAAAAGGCATTTAGAAACATTTTAAAGCCATTATTGTAGCCCTTTACCTGCATATAGCACTGTTGCTAATGAGGATGGTAACTCCATGTTCAGACCCAGGCTGGAGGTGTTTGTCGACAAGCAGGTGCCTTCAGCTCCCCACCACCTGGCAAGGTCCTGATGGAGGAAATGCTGACATTTTGAGGGAACCATCAACTATGACTATGCAGAATTTCTTGACCTTGTAAGAAAAAGGTATGGAGAGGCTGCAAGCCTAACATACCTATTCCAGCAGTGCCCACATACAAACACAAAGCACAATTTTGATGTGGATATGTTGTAAAGAACCTTGCTTGTTTAAGTTGGTTTTAATCGTGTTTATATTTTACACTGAAGTCGAGGAGAGAGTATTTTATTTCTCAACGAAAACTAGGATAGAGATGCTTCCAGTCCCAGAGGCCTGGGGTGTAGCACAGGGTATTCTGCTGCTGCTCTTATCTTCTGTTCCCCTTATGAATTCCCCCAGCCTATAACACCAGGACTTAGAGCACAAATTCTGCCATTTTGAGGCAGAACTACTTTGCCATGGATAAAGGCAACTAAGAAGCCTCAGAGTTTTGTTAGACCCATCATGACACTCTCAAGGACCACAAATAAATTCAGGCTTTGTTTATAACAGAGCAGATAAAACAACAGTAGTGTTAAAGTTTGACGTAATAGTGACAGAAGACTAATCATGTAATAATTGCTGTGAAATAACATATATTGTTTCATGGCTATTCTGGTAACTAAGTAGCAACTCTACAAGAAACAGTAGTATTAACATGGTAATCTACATTAGTGCTATCCCCTTATTTCTTTAATAAGTGCACAATTAGGTCCTGATATTACTGTAATAACATTTCCCCGTAAAATAAATAACAAATTCTGCTTCATTGGAAGAAAACATTAAAAAATTAGAGCAATAATTATAGCACCCACATTTCCTTTAAGCACATTTTCTGTTCTTGGATCAATGACTCACCAAGGGGTTAACAGCAAAACTGGACTGTTAATGACTAAATTGGTTTTGCTAATATAGAGATTTCCAAGGTCTTCCAACAAAATTTCCAAAGAAAATCTATTTCTTCTTGAAGTCTATACATTAGAGTCATCGCCTGCAGTTCCAGGCCCAGCCATAGGTTTCCCCCCTCTATCCAAGCAAACTGAGTGTTGTTACCATCTGGTCAAGTTCATGAACACGCCATAAACCTCCACCAGCTCATCATGTTTCTAGATCTCTCCATCATGTTATTTTCTTTTCTCACCAACATTAATCACTGGTGGGAAGATAAGGTGAATGGTGGGAAGAGATCATGACTAAAACAATTCAATTCTTCTTCTGACTGCTGCTAATAAATCTGAACCTTTAATAACCCAATTACTGGGGTCTCTGCCTTAAGAGACCAGTAAGTCTCCTGCACTCTGGCTGGCAGAGGGAAAAAATGAATTGTTGTACAAGGTCTCATTTAACATATATAATTCAGTTGTGGTACAACCTAGAAGGAGTCATATCAATAAAATTAGTTACAAAAATATGTAAGTTCATATCAGTGAATTTTCTTCTTTGGGATGCCAGCATTAGTTTTCACTCCAGCTGCAGAAGCTATAATTTCTGGTCTAAAGCAGCTGGCTGGCCAAACACAAAATTACAGAGCTGGTTTGAAGGTCCAGAAGTGAGAGACAGGAGAAGGCTGAAACAGTCTAAAAATGATAACCAAGAATAAGCTTTGATTTTAACCATCAATTTTCAGTAAAAAAACATATTGAATCCTACCAAACTGAATTATAATGCAAAATCTTTTTTGCTATTAATACTTAGTGATCTATAGCTTAGGAATGGAGTTCAGGGTCTTGCAGGAAATGGTATGAAACTCATATTCTTCGCTGAAACCATGGAGAGACACTGTATGTCAGGAGAGCTGGTGCTCTTGGACAAAGTCTTGCCAGAGAATATAATACTACTTCCCTTGCTGTTCCTACAATTTATACCAGTATAATTCCCCCGGTCTCAATGCAATAAAAAAGGCTTTCTCTTCAAAAAAACTAAATTAAACTTCCTATTTGTAAATGTGATGATCTTCATATTTTGCATAATTTTCATTGAAACTTAGCCTTAAAACAATGTTGACCATGCATTAAAGGGCATTCTTCAACATAGTTATTTCAAACCTGTAATTTTTCTGTACCATACATGCTCAGGTATTTTTTTATTGTTTTGTTTAATAGCTGAATTACTCTTATATGAAGCCAATCTTTAGCAAAACAAGTGCCTTCTTGAAACACAAACTTGAAAAGCATTTTCAGTCAAAAGAAAAAATTTTGAGAACTAATTTTTCACAGCCATTTCTGATTAGTTTGAAATCTTTGTACTCTTTTGCCAAGAAATCATCTTTCTTTTCCAGTGGGGTCACTATCAGGAATCAGCCATGAAAGTCTGAACACTTAAATCTGCAGTGCACATTTTCACTTAAATCTGCTAGTGCAGTACCTGAATGCAGGACAATAAAACCTATATGTCTTCCTTGTACTACCTGTCAGAGAGTCATGTGCAGAATAGTAACACTGGAGGTTTATTTCAGATGAGTAAGCAGCAAGTGTCATAAATTCCCCCTCCCCTCAATGTGGTCACAGAACTCATCTCTCAGGCCCTCCACTACGATGCAGGCTGTGCTCAGAGAGGTGTAGTGGCTGTATGTATGCACAACGATAGGTTTAAAATGGATGAGATTCTCAGGAACATAAAGTTCTTGGAAAAATAGGGCATGATCTTTGCAATCATGGGGAAACATAGGCAGAACCTTGTAATAGCTTGCTAATTGCCCTGAGTAAAGTAATTTGTTTTATCTGTCTGCCACTTGGTTTCCTGCAAAATGCAAAAAAAACTATTATGGGATTTTACTGAAACTAATTACTACTATTTTATTACGAAGGCTGCTGAAGCATAATCCTCTCCCTTTCTTTCTGTGCTTCTCTCATGCGCTATGCCTCCCCCTCCTTCATCCTGAATTTAAAATCTTGTGGAAAGTCAAGAAGTACTTTAATCATCCAGTATTGTAATAGATCCTGCTGATATTCAGTCTCCCACTATAATAATATGGAGCAATAGAACAGTACAGCAATGTAAACTCTAGTAAGCTGCACATACCACTGCTTATTTGTTCATAAGGGACCTGCACCCCACAAAGTATGCAATGTGCTGTAAGGATATCGCCTGCCTACCCTCAGTAACTGAGTGGTACAAGCTCCTGAATGACAAGCTGAGCAGAGGATAATTTGTTTCTCTCTTTTCCCAACCAGCTTACGCATGCAGGAGCTCATAAGAATTTGTTTTAAACACTGATGGCTTGGTGAATAAATAGTGACAGTGTACCCTGGTATTAATGCAATATCTGGTTTAAAATCATAATTTGTTAGAAACCCTGAAATATGTCATTTTGATCATCAGCATGAAATCCTGCTAATGTTGAGATACCTCATTAGAATGGTTGGCAATTTGTCTTTGATTGAAATTATTATTCTTTTGAAATGAATGACACTGCCTGAATGTGTTCTGTCAAATCTTGATAGATAATTAAATTGATTTTATCAGAATAGTCAACCACACAAAATGTGGCCCATTAAAGAATGTATTTGACAAGAAAATAAATTTATCATCAGGCTCTAACTGATATGAAGATGAAGTACAGACACTACCAGCATTTTTCACCCAATATAACCAGTGATGGTTCAACAAGTGTCAATGGTACTAAGCAATTATTCTGCACTTTAAAAAAGTGCCCTCCTAGAAGTTTAATTCTTCTGTACAGCAAAGTAAATGAAGATTGATAGTTACAAGGCAGAGAGCAAGACCATCTTGAAGTAGGAGATGAGGTGAAGGTTTTCTTTTTCCCAAAAAGAAATAAGAAGAAAATAATAATTTTTGCCATCGAATTGCTGAATATGTAAGCTCAGAGCTGCTCCTGAAGGAAAGACCCTCACTCATACAAATGCTTTATCTACCCAAATGCATGTGCCTTCAGATATCCTATGGAAATGACACAAAACCAATGATATTCACTTCTTAAATCATAGATGTGTTATGTATTACATTTTCTTTTTCACATTTCTTGTGGTTTTGATACCCAGTATGCTGGGTTTTTTTAGTTCTTGTGTTCCACGTTGGCATCAAGTCTAACCCTATGATGTTCTTGCTGGCTGACTTTGAAGGTAATGTTATTAAAGAATATCTGAATAAAGCCTTCAGCAAGTTAAGTACTCGAGCCCTGATTTTTATGACATTTCTAAGTCTGCTTACTGTAGGTGGGTGGATACTCAACAGAGCTGGCCAACAAAGCAAAAATATTCTGTGAATGATCATTCGCACGTAAGAACAAATGCACTTTCAGCGTGTCACCAGTTATCCAGTTCCCGCCCCAACAGCATGCACACCTTAGGAAGAGAAAAACAGACAAACTGAATCAGATCCCTGCTACATCTGTGACAACGGCCACACCCAGTACCTTCACAGAAGGAGCCTAAAGTCCATATTTTATTTAAAGTCTCAAGCTACAGCCCATTGGTATTCACTTGGGGGAACATTTTCAAAGGCAGATTTTTAAAAGTAAATTTTCCGATGCACTTATCAAGGAGAATTAGGTCTTGCAGAAGAATTTTCATAGTGCTTGTTGCAAAAGGCAACAGGATACTATCTGCATATTTAGGCATCTAAATGCCTTCTCAAAATCTGCCTTGAGTAGCTTAACTGCAGCTCCTCCCATACAAGTCACTGGGGTTCAAATCCTAACTACCTCTGACTGTCCTGACTCTATATCCTATAGGCTTAATGAGAGAGAAGATCCTAAATTAATTGGGGGGGAGGGGTGTTTAATTATTTTAAGGGTGGTCTGTAAAATTAAACTAACCAAAGGACATTATCACTTTTCTTTAGCCACAAGAAAAAAAAGTTACCATAATGATGAAGAAACCTTGTGCTGTAGTCCCTAATCGCCATTACTGCTTTGATCACTTTATGTAAGTATTGACTGCTGCTAGTTCTCAATCAGGAGCTGAATGTGCAGTGACAGACCAGAGCCAGCTTCATGCCAGATGCATACATACAGCTCCAAATGATGAGTAGCCTGTACCTTGCCACCCCACTGCATCCTGAAAGAGGGGTACTACACTGAGCATGCAGGGCCTGTGAGACTCAGGCAATGAGATATAAAGTTGTGGAGATATTGAGTGGATGCGAGATACTTAGTTCATTAAGTGAGCAGTGCCCTTCCCAATCCTGTTGAGCCTTTGGCCTTGGCTAAGCAATTACCTGCTCTGCCTGGGTAGGAGTGACTCCAAATACACATTTCTGCCAAAAATCTTAATTTTTCAAGAATGCTCCAGCACGTGTTCAACCCCCACCTGTGTCCCACACTGGGCATGAAACAGAGCAGCAAAAGAGCCTCCCACAAAAAAAGAAAAAAAAAAAAAAAAACAGAACCATACATGGGAAAACAGGTCTAATTCACACCACAGGCAAAGAGCAATTAGAAAAAATGGCTAAAGAAGGACAATAGCTTCTTCCTTTCCCTAAACAGGCCCTTTTAATCAGCTCCAATAATGAAGAGAGAGGAATGAACCTAAATAACTGAATAAACAGTGACCACAAAGCAAGGCAAAGGTTTTAACAACACCGAAACCAAGGAACATTTCATAAAGTACAGTACATAGTACGGATCAATTATATAGTGTTTGAATGAATGAGACAGTCATTCAGTTGAAAAAGCCTTCTTCCTTCTCAAAGCTTATGAAGAGCAGCAAAGCCCTGAAGATGAGTTATAACTTCAGTGTTCACTTTGGGACCATAGCCTGATACCATTAATATGGATTAAATTATTCCTGCAGGTTTTTAAACAAGTAAGAAATAGATGCCTACATCACACAGGACTCACCAAGTGGGGCCTCACATTCATGAACCAGCCAGGGAACCATATTTCAAGCAATTGGAGATTGTGTCAGACAGCTCCATCACTATGCTTCCTAAGTAGGAGGCAGGCATGTAAACAGCAGGGAGACCCCTGAGACAGAAACACAGGTTTGGTCATTAATCTTATCATCATTCTTATGGTATAGATTGAATGCAGATAATCATGGGTTTTAATTTTCCCTTGAAACAGAATGCCAAGAAAACAGCTGGCATTGACAGATACCCTACCTACTGCTCTGTTAGAATTGTTTTCTCAAGATTTTTGAAGTCTCTGACTGCTATATTTCATGATTCCTTCCTTCCTGATCACATTTTACACCCTAAATCTGGATCTCTTGCACAGATCTTGTGGACTACTACATCTACCAATGTGTAAGCACAGGAGGAACACACTCCTTAACGTCTCTAAAGGAACCCCTGTCCCATTCCAGGGTGACATTGTGGAGATTCAGTCTTCACTGAAGTGAGAACTATCGTGTTAGCAATAAAATAGGAGTAAAGTGTCCTTGTTTCTGATTTGGAAACAAAAGAATTATTCTTTGATGATGTTAAATAAGGATTACAACTGACATGAAGCAGAAAACCTGTTGAGTTACTAACATCATTGCTAAAGCGTCGGTCTTCTTTGGCAGCTCCCCTGCTGAGCCTGCAGGGTACAGCCCAAATGAGTGGCAGGGTAGGGAACACTGATGGGTTGGTAGGAAGAGCAAAGGAAAAGCTGCTTCTGCAATATGTCTCAACTATTTGTCTTCAGACTCTTAAGATGGTATCTTATTTCTGAGCTTCAAAATGCCATCTGACAAGCCAACAAATATACATTTCTTGTCTGGAATTAGCAAAAAGTTCACAGCTAGACCAGAGTTAGATCTGATTTGCTGCATTTAACTGTACCTACCATGGAGGCCCTACAACCTGCTCCATTTGGTGTAAAATGCAGTAGTCTGCTTATAAAGGTCACAGACAGGCTTAGCCACGCTGTCATTGCTCTAGGTGAACACTGCTGTACCTGACACTGTAAAATAACAACTGGTATTGCTGTTGGATGACTTTGTTGATTAATCACTTACAGAAAAATCAGGGAGGGGAAGGGAGACCAGATCTGAAACCATGTTGAAATCATTTGGAGGTTGAAGGCATCCTTCAAAAGAAAAAAGAATATTTCCTTCCTCCTTTGTCAACTGTGCACACAGTATAGCTATTGCTGAAAAACTGTTGTTTTTAAATTAGAACTGTGTTCGTCTGTCTCTGTCACTATACACATTGTGCTAACAACAAAATGAGTTGTTGCAAGGTGCTCTGGAATTGACGGAAATAAAAGTCTCCCATAATTTCACAACAGCTCTCCCAGTTACTCCTAGATTTAAAATCATGCTTCAAAGGAGGGGGAAAAAAAACCTGTATATTATAAAATGAGGTTGCCAAATATCAGTGTGCAGGCAGGTGGAATGAGACAGCTTACAGACAGCTGTGAGTAATATGCATTTTTCTCACTGCAGAATTAATGCTGAAACATAGTGAAGGCAATGTATGTATAAGAAAACCAAAGCACTGGTGACTGCAGCATGTGCTCCAAGTGAGTCATGTCATGCACTGCTGGTGGGCACAAAGAGGATTGCTTTGAAATCTGGAAAATCTGACACGATACCTTACAAAAGATGCTGGTAAAGGCTTCTGAGCAGTAGCTAGATGTTCTCCACTCTCCTCCCCCTGCTGACCTTCCCATCTGCAGTTCCTTAACAGCAAGATCTCAAGAGTGATACTCAGAGTATGTCCAGGGAGAGGGGGAATACAGTCATATTGGTACTACAACGTAATGTGTGCAACAGAGAGCACCCGTCTAGAGGCAAAAGCACTTGTTCCTGTCCCAGAAGAAGCCTACCTGATGCATGGCCAATGTACATCATAACCACCCATTTCTCAGTGCTGCCCCGCATGGCAATGTGGGCAACATGCATGAAGGTAAAGGGATCCAACTTGTTTGCCTAGATTGTCATCATATCCTCTATTCAGTTGGACACATACAGTGCTATGTTCATTGGTAGTATGGATGTACCAACACATGAAAGCACCATCATTTTTAAGGTCCTTTTCTTAGGAAAATTCTCGTTACCTTACCTGGAAAAAAAAAGCTTTGTACTACCATTGTTTCCAGCTGTCGTTAATATGTCTCAGCAAGCTCCTGATGAGCCATGAAATATTATCACATGATGGAAATCATATTAATGGAACTGCTTAGGTTTACAGTGAAAAATTAGATAACCTAATTTGTACCTCAATTTCCAAAACAACTATTTGTTAACTAAGTAATTTACCACCATCTTTCATCGTTTAAGTCCTTTTCCTCTCTGAAGATTTAATTAGTTTCCTTCTCTGTCTCACAAGTGATTTTCTTGAATCATTTCAGGCAGTCCCAACAACCTCCCAACAAATGTTCATGCAAGCGCAGAGGAGAAATCAATAACTTCCATGCCTGTTTAGTAAAAGAACACAGCTTTTTCTGATAGCTGCAAACAAGATGGGATTTAAGTCACAAATGTTTCCCAGTCAAGCATGAAAACAGCACTGGTACCCTACTGGTAAGCAGCCCTGCAGCCCAAGACTGACCAGTGGCAAAACACATCCAGGTTCAGGCCTTTTGAAAATGATTTGCCCTGAAGAAAGTCCATAAATAACCTAATGTAGAATGAAACCATGCATTTCACCTCTTATAATAAGCACACAGCATGATGTGAGAGAATACCTCATATCAAACTGCTTCCAAGATGAGCTCTGTTCAATAAGTTCCCATTTATTTATTTGTCTGTGGTTTCTTTTTCTATTATACATTATCAATTTTCACTAAACTGCCTTATGAATATGCCTCTAAATTAACCTCAAGTCTACTCCTACTCGGTTTCACAGAGGTCAGCGTAAACCTGTCATTAAATTCAGCAGGGATAGGTTTGAGTCCAGAATGAGTAACCTTTCCTTACTTTCCTTGTTTGCTATCTTTATTTCACCTTGGTCTAACCTTAATTACACCGTAACTTAATATTATCCTTCCTATTCACACAACCAAGTAATTGCCCTCTTTCTGTCATCTCTGCTATTTTTAACACACCCTTTGTTGTTTTTTGAATACTAATACAAACATTGATACCAATCACACAGTATGCAAACAGGCTACTGGGCTTGCACTTAACCACTACTAGAGGAGGACAGTAACTGGGGACTTGGGGGACAAAGTGTTATTTCCTACATCTTTACAGCACACTGGGTCCCCAGTGTGATGAATAACACCATCTCTGCCTAAGGGGGGTTTTCAAGATTCCCATTATTTTAGTCTGTGAGCATCTCAAGATCCTTTATGTATCATTTCCTATCTGTGTGAGCTAAGGAAGTTACTGTTATTTCCACTTTATATTTAAGACATTACATGTAAACCATGAAATCTGGGGCTGTTTCTTTTGATTTCAGAGCAAGAACCATTTCTGTCCCATTTATATATTTTCTTTCCACTGGAAGAAAATGTTGGTAAACAAATTGAACAAAGAGTCGAAGTGAGTTTGACTCTGTACACCCAGCTATGGGGTAGGTATGGGTCTGGCCCCTTCCACTAGGGTCTGGCCCCTTCCACTAGGACTGCTTTACATTTATCCATTGTACCCACCAAACAACAGTTGTGCATGTTGCCTCTTTTGGTTCTTACCCTCAGGTGCTTAACTCTCCTTTAGCAGATAGAGAAAGCTTAGGCACATATATTAGCTGCATATATTACACTAGGACAGATAGACCAGGTCTGTTCAATGACCCCTCAAGCTCACTCTCTGAGGTTTGCTGGAGTCTCATGCTTAATGAGAACAAGGCATGCATGGAGTGTTTCTTACATCATGATCTTACTCAACATTCAGAGGATTTTGGACTGTTTCCCAGAGCTGGGCATGTAAAAGACAGTTGTTTTGGTGTAGAGTATTAATGTGCTTAACCTTTTCATCTTGGGTAGTCTTGGTTCAGCTGGTAGGAAAAACTTAGAGCCTGCAGGGGCTTGCCCAGACTCCATAAGAAGTTGGTGAGCGTTGTTCTACTGAGATTCACACTGTCCTCCTAACGGTTAACCTCTGAGCCCTGCTACAAATTAAATATAAGTGAATGGCAACTAACAATAAATTGCAACTTGAATCAAGCAATGGTCATTATGGCAGGTCTCATGCCTGATGTAGAGCAAAGGATTTTGGTAGGGGTTGTAAAACCTTCTCCCCTGGGCATGCTCAAGCACTGTACTGCCATCAACACAATTTATGGGGTATATTACCACTCTGCTCATGAGCCTTACCATTCCCAGAAACTTTTGGAATTGGGAAGGTGGAGGGGAGGGTGAGATGCTCATAAAATAACAATATATTTCACATGCTGTTCAGTAGCATCAGAAAGCAATCTGCAGAGGTCTGACGGCTGACAAGGAATGCTGTTTAAAAAATCACAGTAACTGTCAAACTTATTCCTTCTACCAGCCAGGATACAAGGCCAATTTACAAAAAGACCTTGAACAGTCATCAATCACCCAACACATCTGACAGTCACATCAACTGTACAGCCTGGGCAAGCATTTCATGTCCTCGGAGGCAGCTTGACGGTTCAAGCTTCAGTAACACAGGGGCAGTTAGAAAGGCTACCAATCTGTGCAAGACAGTTAGAGGTTTCCCTATATGTCAGGTAACATCTCTACCTCCTGCTTTTTCCTTTTGCTCCCTTCAAGTCTTCTAATACATCAGGACTCAGTTGCAACTTTGCCACAAGTCCCAAGGAATGTATTTGTCATATCTCCATGTAAAAGACAATGTCTCTAGAAAGGCTGTTCTCCCCAGCATACTGCATGTGATATTAGAAAGCCCATGGGGAGTCTTCAGCCATTTCTGTTGCTCCCTGCAGAGATGTGCCACAAACATCTCATTCTTCCTTTGGTCAGCACAGAGGCTAGTGTGCTTTTGAGCTAGTCAAAAATGAAATGCTTCCATGGTATTTACCTCAGGTTGGAGATTCAGTGTCACATCCCACATTTGTTAACCTTGACAATGGCTTGCTGCTTTTCATTTTCTTTCCCAGTTAGAACCATTCTTTTCCATTCAAATTCTGAAAACAAATTTTGCCTAAGAAAATCCACTTTCATTATATAAGACATCATACAGAAAAGGGTTATGTCCAGGGAATAAAGCCATTTCTGCATCTGAGATCATTTCACTAAAGCTAGGGAACTCACATGAATGCCTCTCCAACCCTTCTCCTTTTTTTTTATTTTTTTTTTACTGCTTTCCTCTGAAATATTACTGCCATCACTCACGCAGCCTCACAATACTTTTTTTGGTGTACCTGCTCTTAATCCATTTTCCTCTCTCTGGGACTCCTTCTCCCATATATCCAGCACAGGACAAAAGCTCCATGTAGTACACAAGCAGGGCATGCCCCAGATCTCCTACAGTATTCCTGAATGTGGCTTGCAAACTCACATGCATAAAGCCTGTTAATAAGTTCTCTTTAAACATCTTTTGAAAATGTCCTTATATGCAAGATAGAAGCAAATGTATCATCATACACTAGGCCCATAAAAATTGATGCCAGTGACTTGCAGATTTTGGAAAAAGTCCATTTCTCCTTCCCTTTTCATTATTATGTACCCCCTGAGACACCTGTACAAAGCTTATTCTCTTTAACTGTCTCCTTGCAGTCTTGGAAACACTTTTTCTTAGTCACCTCACAGTTCCTGATGTATGAGCATCTGACAGGGTTCTCAACACACCGGCTCCAGCAACGAAAAACGATTTCTTCACAGAGGGACATTTGTTCCTAGCTATTTCAGGTTACAGCCTCAGCTACGTTCTTGGAAATAAAACAATTTTTTTAAAAGGTAGGGGGGAAAAGAAAGCTGTACCTGCACCCTTTAGGATATACCTTCATTTCATTCTAAGTCAGTATTCTGACCTGGACATACCTCCCCACCTTTCACTTCCTCCTTGCCTTAGCAATGTGGCCAATATATTACAGCATTACTTTTCATCCTTCCTTTAGCTACAAAAAGTTGTCCTTTCTCTGAAAGGTCACCAGCATTTACTAGCAGTTTTCTCAGAGCAATAGAAAAGCCAGAGCAGTATTTTTCTTATACCTACGGTGCAAAATACTCATTCCAAGATGCAATGCCTAAAACCCATGTGACTTCAATATACTGTGCCCTCATGATATTTTCTGACATTATTGTGTGGCAGGAAAGTCTACCCTCCCCTGGATAGAGTGAGATATGCCCACATACTTGTGCACATATGCTTGCTTTTAAATAAACTCATTATATTTTACTTTCCTTCTAAAATATGTCTTCAGGTCCACTCTGCTCTTGCTGGGCTAATGATCATTGCCAGAAACTTGAAGTAAGCACAATTCAATCCATTTTCACAAACGCAAAGGTCAAGATCTGCTTTCTGGCACACAGCTGCCTCTGCACCTACCACAGACATTGCTGCTGAAAAGGGATAGAGTTTTGCCTATGACACAGGCTCTTGGAAAGGGCAAGAATAACAGCTTTCCAACAACACATCATTTCTCCACAGCTGAAAGGCCACTTGTTCTTATTAAGACAATTAAATCTCCCAAGGAAAGGGATTTGAAAAAGTGTATACCTGCCTGGTTTCTAAAGAGGCTGGCCACTTTTATTCCAGTATGCTAGTTTTACTCCAGCACAAGCCAGGACTTTATTCTTGCAACATAACCAATACTGACATATTGAGGGATGTGGAGGGCAGGTGTCAATCTCATGTGAAGATGCTTAGCCATTATTTGCTTGTCTCTAATATTTAATTATATTATCATGAGAAATCTCACAGTATCTGGAGAAAACAATTCCAAAACTGACATTTCATCGGCTCACTTGACAGGAACAGAGACAAGGAAGGCACTAGGTGCATCACCGAGTTGTGGCTTCTACAATGATATGCAAAGCATGCTTGATTCAGAGCGGTCTATACAGCCTTTTGTCCTGGAATACCTATAGGGCCTTGTTCATACTTTTCCTATAGCTCCTCCAATTTGCAGAAAAATTTAAATTGTTCCTGTTCCTTTATATGTAAACATTCCTATATGTTTACATATAAACTGTATCCAGAAAACGTTATTTGTAACAGCCACAGGTACTTAGCTGTTGAGCAAAGTAAAACCACTCTCTTGGTTTTGTCTGTACTCTGCTTATTTCCCAGCTCCACCTTATTGGGCTCACATGAGACTTCCCATTTAGGGTGTTTGGGCACGACATTCTCATCCCACAGAAATCCATCAACAGTAAATTTATCATTAGCTTGGTATCAGTTTTCAGCTGATAAGAAAACAGATACGAACATTGCTACCATTTCTCAAGAAATGTCATAAAACCAACGGTACTTTTTACATGTGTAAGGCCATGCACTCTAAAAACACAGCACTTACTGAATACTGAAAGCCACCAGCCTCTATTTTACCAGGAGTATGTGTATGTTTAGAAGACTGCAGAACTTTCAAGGTAGCTTTATTGGTTAGTATTTTGCAAACTTAACTTCTAAAGCTTCTGCACAATTCTGTGTTTTATGAACACCAGAAAACTAGAAGCCAAAAGAAAATTATCTCTGAACAAGAATTTCCAGGTGTAAGAACTGTCAGAAAGAATGAATTACATGGTACCTTCGGAAATCAGAATGAAATTTCCATTGCTTATCTAGATACCAGCCCAATTTCTACAGCTGTATAGTAGTGACTACTAAGAAGTATCTCAGGCAGCTTAACAGTGAATTTCCAGCCTCTCTTAAGTTCAAAGAGATAATTATTCATAACATTAGAGTTGCTTTTTGAAAGGCTCTCTTTTCAATCTTCATGAATTATGCCCAAGAATATTAACAGGCTTGAGTTTCACGACAGGTTCTTTTCCCAACCTCTGCATTTCAGAAGACAATTTTCTGTAAGGTAAGGTCAAATTCCTCAGCCTACACATGAAAGTTTCCAATAAGAAAAGATAGCTCTACAGCAACATTAGTGGAAACAGATAAAACTACACGGCCCTTTAGAAAAGAAATAACTTTCTGAGACGAAAGCAAACAGAAAGGTCTGAAGATCTGGTAAAATTTGCAAATGCAAATCAGGTTGGCAACTTTTTTTGTAGTTATATCCTTCTCCTTTATGAATAAACATCTCTTGTTGTACTGCTTCATCTTCAGTACTCAATAGGCCAAAGCATCTTTCAAGTAATGTGAGTTCTTCTATGTTTTTTCATTAAAAATATCCAAAGTTTCAGAAATAGAATGAAAAATAAATATTAAAATATCTTTTTTTTCATGATGGAAATCCCATTCTATGTCTACCATAAAAATATCAAATGTCTTTCATGAAAAACAGCTTTCTTCAGAAGAAAGATCTGCATTGCCCCTCCATTTTTTTCCTTTCCCAGTACTTTGCAAGGGGAGCATAAAGCTTTATCATGTTGCTAGGTAAATAGGTGCTTGCCCAGGTAGTGGGCAAGAATTAATGGCATTGTGGAAGCACTTGTAAAATCTTAAAAGCTTACACAACTTTTTGCTCATTTAGATTGATTAGAAATAGCAATAACAGATACTAGTGATGTGGTTTCAGAAGAACATGGCACAGAAGTTTCCCCTCTGTAGTTTTGACCACAGCAATGTGTCCTGGTTTCAGCTGGGATAGAGTTCATTTTCTTCATAGCAGCTAGTATGTTTTGGATTTGTGCTGAAAACAGTGCTGATAACACGGGGATGTTCTAGTTGTTGCTAAGTAGTGCTTACACTAGTCAAGGACTTTCTCAGCTTCCCATGCTCTGCCAGATGCACAAGAAGCTGGGAGGGGACACAGCCGGGACAGCTGACCCCAACTGACCAAAGGGATATCCCACAGCATATGACATCACGCTCAGTATATAAAGCTGGGGGAAGAAGAAGGAAGGGGGGGACATTCGGAGTGATAGCGTTTGTCTTCCCAAGTAACCGTTATGCATAATGGAGCCCTGCTTTCCTGGAGATGGCTGAACACCTGCCTGCCGATGGGAAGGAGTGAATAAATTCCTTGTTTTGTTTTGCCTGCACATGCAGCTTTTGCTTTACTTATTAAACTGTCTTTATCTCAACCCACGAGTTTTCTCACTTTTACTCTTCTGATTCTCTCCCCCATCCCACCAGGGGGGAGTGAGTGAGAAGCTGTGTGGTGCTTAGTTGCCAGCTGGGATTAAACCATGACACACTGCAAGCAGTGTTATACTGGCTCCAGTCCACCTCATTTTATTTGGGCTGCAAATGCATCAGAATGTAACCACCTAGTCTGAGAGAAAAGAGGGAGAATAAGATAATTCAGCCTTCCTGAAATAAGCAGCTAATTTTCTTATTCCATGGAGTAAATTCCTATAAGACCTCCAGAGCAAGTCTGTCAGATGTCAGTGTCAGATGCCCGCCTCGCTCCTCCAGCACAGGGAACCAGGGAGAAGTACTGGATACCTGCTTGGAATCCAGCTCTCCTCTGAGGAAAAGCAACTGGTGGAGCAGCACTGGACAACAGAGGCAGATGGCTCCCCCACATCTACTCAACACACCTTCGCACAACTCAGGCAAGAAGAGTGCTGCCTGTTTCTTAGGCCTTTCCTCGGGTTGCAAAGGTTTGATGCTGCATCTACCCTTTCAGAAAGGCATCCAAACTAGTCATCTATGCTCAGCCTCTATGAGAGCTGGACACAGGAATGCAAGAGCTATGGGTCAGAAGGTGAGCAGATCAAATGGAGTTTGAGTCTCATTTGTGATGGGCAGAAGGGGATACAGAATCCATTCCCTGAAACATGCAGGCATTTAATAATAGAGCAGCATCAATTTGGTTTTTTAAGTAACTGAAGGAGCTCTAGGAGAGACCAGAACTAAAGACTTTCCTTCTGCCCAGCTGAGTGTCCTAACCCACAAATTAAAGACACGCTGGCTATTCTCCTTTAGGTCCCATGATGTTTGCTCCTTTAAGTGCACAGCAGCACAACAGAAGGCATAAAGAATGCTCTTCGCAAGGTAGTGAGGAGCTCACTGGCTAGGGCATCTCCCTGAAACATGTGCTGAGACAGTAGCCAGCTCCCAGTAGAGCTCTTACCAGGTGTTATTATACAAAAAGTGAGTACCCTTATTGCCAGTAGTAGTCATAGCTATTAGTAACTTCTCCAAAGGACTATATACCCACATCCAACTGAGAAGGGACCTTGTAGTCCATAACTGGGCACTTCAAAGCATGCATAGGTGCCTCACCAGAAACACCAAGGAAACTTTCAGAACAAGAGGAAAAGCATCTTGTGAATTTATGAATCTAGAGTTTTTCTCAAGATATCCAAAGGGAAGTCTGTCTGCCTCTGTCCACTGAGGAATGGATTAAAAATATCACTGCAGAAAAGTTGATGAGCTTTACTGCTGCAGTAAAGGAAGTGAAGGAAGGAGGGAAGTAATGCTTTAGGAAATATTTTTTCTGTCTCAGTCTCAATTCAGCACAATTTATGCAGGCTGCCTCCTACTACTGAGTCCTGGGCCCTCCGTGAGGGTCAATAATAATGTTTTTTGAAGTCTGCTGCAAATGCACTGTAATGTCTCTGCTGCTCCATCACATTCCGCAATGATGTGAACATTGTTGTAAAACCATTTATAAATCACACTGAGGAGAACATTTTAAGAATAGAATATGAAATATATAAAACCACATATACACACATGCATACATGTTTACACACCTAAACACCCAGAGCTCTGGCATTTCAAATGGCAGAGTAAGCTCAGCCTGTCTCTAGACTGACATCTCCTGAAGGAATTACCCCAACTCTGGGGTGCCCAGGAGAATAGGCTAGCAAAATAAAGACAGATGCCAGTGGATTAAATAACACCCAGTTCTAACACTGTCTTACAGCACAGATGTTACCAACTTCTTGTCTACATTTGCTTTTGTTTTTTCTAGAGCTTGATACTATATTCAGTGCCATCTGCCACACACAAGCTGTTCAAGGCAAAGCAAGTGACCACCTATGGAAGTCAGAAAGAGGGCAAAACCTTTCCCCTAAGAAAAACCTCACTTAGACAAAGTAGAAGATAGTCTCAAGGAGGAGTAGGCACAGCCAACATAGTTTCTCCAATGAATGATGTATAGCCAGCTTTGGAGAGAGAAGTAGTTTCCATCATTCTGAAGCACAAAAGATCAGTCATTGCTCCCAACATTATGCAGTGGGTGCATTGGTGCATTCATGCCTTGGTGGCATGGAGTCTGGTGGCACTGATGTCTTGGATTTGTGTGCCCTGTCCATGTGCTTACAGCTAATTCAGTCAGAGACAGGGAATTTTTCCCCTGGCATGATGAGAGCACTAGAAGATTTTTGCCCTGATCTGCAAGGTGGGGAAACTCCACCTTCCAGTTTCACCTAATATTTCATCAAGGGAGTTCCTGTCATTGCAAGAACCTGGGACTTTGACCTTTTCCTGAAGCACAACTTAGTTGTGGTCTTTTGTATTTTAGTCCAGGTCATAAGCTTGTAAAGAATTTGGGAAAATGTTTTGTGGCCTGTTGTAGGTTGAGCAGACATTTCTTGATTAGATATTTGTTCATGATTCTCTACTATTTCTTGGGACTGGATTCCAGAATTAGGAAGCCCCATAAGTTTTGTTTGTGCTTCCTACTCCTTGGTGCCCAATTAGTAGATCTCTCATAGAGCAATCCCACAGCCTGCAGAGCAATTGTTACACTATCCTCAGGCTTAAAGCGACTCCTTAAAGATTTTTCCAGGAGGAAAATGGCTGCAGGCTATGTCTGGTCTCATTTACTTCCCAAAAAAAAAAATCTTTGTGCAGGCCATGGAGTACTGAGGCCTTGGATAGCAAGCTTTCTGAAATAATTCCGTAATTCTTGTCCTTCTCCACCTTGATGTCCATACCTCATGGGTGCTGCTGCAGACCATCTTCTCGCTACAGACTGGAAGAACCAGGTCAGTGTAAGGATCATTCCTGTGTCATTCAGACCCCTGGAAGGGTCACAGACAACACCCTTTGAGGTCTTTGAGTCATGAATACAATAGTTTGAAGGCTTCTGAGTAGGAGGACAAAAGAATATTTCAGCCACAACTGTATAATATTCGGCAAATAGCAGGTTTCAATCCTGGAACATCTAAGGGAAGAAAGAAAAAAATAAAGCAAGCAAGCAAGCAACAGATGTAGTATTGGATAGTAATGATTCAGAATTATTTAATGCATTGTTTTGACAGACTTCACATGACAAAAGTAAAAGCAGACCTTCTTAATAATAAAATATAGACAGAGACAGAAACACAGCAGAGCAACAAAGAACATAATGGAAGATATTTGAAGATATTTTGACATTTTTTTTCTCTTTAAACAATAGAATTTATGTAAATTTGTACACTAGCCCAAATATATTCATAAGATGTGGAAAAACAACAAAAAATACTCTTAAACTAAAGGCTAAACTAACTCTTTCAACAACTTAACACCAGCACTAACAGAACAAGGACATGAAAATTACTGTATAGCAAATATCGACTAATGGCTATCATGAGATCATCAGTGTCAGTGAACAGCACCCCTTTGACTTCTGTAGGATGAAGATCTATTTGACCAGCTGTGTACTGCTTTTTCTAGAAAAGAAATTTATTTATATTTAAAGATGATTGTTGTGAAAAGCCTTGGAACTTGAAATACAGCTTTCTCAACAGAAGACTGAAAGTAAAAATACCCACAAATTCAAAGTGACTTTAGTCAGCTAACATTTACATCTCAAACTGTGAGGCATCATAAGTACCTCCCATTTAACATCCAAATTCAGAAGACACCCCAACATATGAATCTAAAAGTCCGTATCTACATAAACTGCCCATCTTGCAGGTGTGCAGGACTTACCATGCTCTCCATGGAATCCTCAGATGACCCCTTCTCCACTTCTCATGCCAGCAAGCCAGTTGCTGCCCCACTGCATAGGGAGCCCTTAATGTTACCCACCTTACAGAGCAACTGGGATCCCCTACCAATACAAAAGTACATATTTATCCTACCCTAAAGCTTATCCAAGTATAGGAAAGGACAGGCAGGAGTTGCAGTCTGTTTGCCAGGAGCAAGTAACATTAAAGTGGAAGTTAGGAAAGATAGGAATAAGAAAAAAATAGTATGGTTAATAGGAATATTAGTGGGCAACAGTAGGAATTCGGCTAGGGAAAAGTTGAGCAGATATGAATGAGGAAGTGGTAATAAAAGAATGACCTGAGCTACAGAACTGGGAGGGGCAACAGACAGACAGGGAACAGGCAGGCAGAAATGCATATGGGTGAGGACAAAGGCAGATCTGGATAGAAAGCTGCCATATTCTTATCAAATTCATACAAAAGCAAGGGTGACTTCAAAGGAGCTGTGGGTGCATGTCTGAGAAGACGGTAAAAGGTACAACATCCACAGGTCTGTGCTCCAGCTCCCACAATTGTGTATGCTCGGCCCACATCAAGCAGCATTGCCTCAAACTGGTGCCACATACTTTTTATTCTTGGAGTCATGCTGGGCCCGGAAATGGCATTGATATTAACACCATGCTTGTCATTTGCACATTAATAGCTATTTTCCACATTAGATCTGTCCTCTAACTTAAGTCATTTTACTGCTTCCAGGATCAAGATAGAGGTGTGGGTATTTTTGGAGAGCATATGAAATAGTTTAGTAAGTTCTCAATCATTTCATGGATCCAAAGCAACAATAGTGGCTGTGCTACATGGCTTGAAGAGATGAAGCTGGAGATCTGGAAGGGCCAATGAGAGCAAAATATGGATATCGATGGAGGTGGCTGACCTAGCAGTAAAGGTAGAAGTGAGCAGGAAGCTAAGTCAATCTGAGTTAAAAATGCAAAGTACAACTGTCTCTGATATGAAATAAAGGACAGGAAAAGCTAACAAATGGAAGGAAAGCAAAATATAGGTTCCATAGGGATGTCTTTTAAAGGAGTTTCTGTGTCTGCACTTCTGGGTTCAAAGCAGCCCAGCCTAAGCAGCAAGAGAGAGAGCACTGAGAAATGCTGGACTAAAAAAGCTTTGACAGCTTGTGTCTCTTCCCATCATTTTCAAACTTTCCTATATCTCAGAAGAGGGCACTGTGGGATGGAGAGCCACTAAACATGAGAAAATTCAGCCGAGTTCTCAACAGGAATTGCTATCACCATGTAATTTGCAATTAATTACTTCTTTTGTTTTTATCCAGAGAACCGTGTGTGATCTATTTGCTCAAGTGCATCAGCATTCAAATTCAGAGCTTGCTCATTCTCTGATGTTAGAGGAAATTCTCTAGCCTTTTGACGTATCACCATCCCCAGCCACAGAGAGGTTTGCAACTGCTGAGGGGTTTTATTCCCAAGGGGAACACATTTTCTTCTTTTTTTTTTTTTTTTTTGCACTTTATTTCTTATTAACAACATACAAAGGAAATCGTCTTTAATCGTCTTTATCCTTGCTGAGACATAATGTCTTTTTAGCAATTAAGGTGAAAGTAGGTGAATTCTCAAAACAGATGAATACCAGATATAGTGCATGGACAATTAAACCCAAATTATAGGAATTCTACATTTTCATGGATAATACAAATATTGTATCTGCTTCCCTATTGCCTTGCTCTTTATGTAGCTATTTACTCCTGTACTGCATGGATCTAAACTGTAGTCATTCTGAATTGTACATGCCTGTTTTTGCATATGTGTGTGTACTTTATACTTTCTGTCCATAAATGTAAATGAATGCACACTGGCAAAAAGCAGTAGTAAATCAGTCTCTGGGTTTTTCCTCTGTGCTCTTTCCTTGATTGAATCAATAACAAAGTTGGTCAGCTCCTGATGAAGCAAATTTCCACTGCTGATAAGCTGAAACTAAATATTTTGTAGAAACATGGTAATTTCTTTAAGCATTTGTTCGGGTAGGGAGAAGAGAGCATTTTTAAAGGAAACGTTTTGGTTTTTGTTTTAAAGTTGGTTTTTCATGTCATTTTATTTGTAGAATTGTAGAATGCTTTGTTACATCCTGTGGCACTGTAAAAATTAATAATGTAAACATTCACCTGAAGCATATCAATCAAGAGGAAACAAATGTTGAAGACTGTTGTGTTCCACAGAAACTTAAAATTTGGGATGTTTATTCCATTTCAGAATGGAAGATGAATATCAATAACAAAATTGGGAGCAAGACATGCTGATTTAGAACTAGCCAAGTCTAATTATTAATCCACAAGAAACCACTAGGACCCCTCCAAAACAGGAATTATTTGGTCCCTCTGATGTTTTGGGGTCTTCAGCAGGTCTTCCACTATCCCTGTTCTGTTTCTAAAACATTAAAGTTTTTTTGGCTTTCTGATCTCTGGAATTCATGTTCCACTCTATTTCTAGCTTGCCAGCTTCTTATTCTATTATTTTTTACTTTCTCCCTCCCGTTTAATTTTTAGTTTCTGATAAATCCGGCTGGATTTCTTTCATTTATTTTCTATCCATTTTGACCTGTTTGTCATCTTACTTCCATCTTAGCCCATCAAAAGTGATTTTGTTTGTTTGAACACTTAAGCCGCAGTTATATCCTATCCACATATCCTGTAGCGGTACAATCATATAGAAGCATATAATTATAGCAGTGCTGTGAGACCACTGCTCTCCCCTCCAAGGTCCTCCTCCTTAGTCCACCCCTGTCACTCCCCTCTCTGGCCTTAGCCAGGTTTGCTTCCCAGTAAAGCAATGAAGGCACGATGGAGGTGCTGAGCACTGGGTGCATCTCCATCATGCAACCAGGAAGACTGCAAAGATTTATAAGTGCTTGTTGCATCCAGATAGTTAGACAAAGCCATAATGCCAATTCCTGACATTTCGATTCTTAGACCGGAGGCCAGATCCAGGTGATGGGCATGTGTGGCAGACAGAGGAGCTGTAGGCACCATAAAAATGCATCCACCAACCCCAGTAAGCTGAGGTTTTTGGTGGTGCACTCATGCTCTGCTCTCCTTCCTCACCCTCAGGCTTGTGAAGGATCACCAGGGTCTGATCCATGGGGCATGATGCCAGATTCAGCCTCCCCGAGCTGACAGACAAAGGATCGCCCAGTTTCTGGATTCCCAACAAAGGAAGTGTCTGGCTGTTTGACACTGGCACAAGAGGTGGCTTCAAAGCCTGGAGAAGTGCAGTGGTATCTGTGAGGTGGCCTCTCAGAGCAAGCATTTTGGTACTCCAGGGCGAGGCCAGTAGATAAGCAAGGCACGAACTGGGAGGAGGAGGGCTCCGTTAGTTGTTTTTTAATGCGCAGCAACAGCCATAGTTCATTTCAGAGCCTGCTACTTCTCCACAGAAGCTTCCCTGAGGATGCACGTTAAAACTGCAAAAAAAAAATTCCTGAGTTTTACTAAAAGCAGGAAGTTTGCATGATAGCATAACTGTGTAATGAATGCTGTAATTAGGGCTGAGGACTGCTGCTGCTTTGGATAATTTATGGTAATTTCCTGCATGGAGCTGTGTTTTGGAGCAAAATGGACAAAGCTGAATCACACTTCGTATTCGGGTGGCATTTATAAATGGTTAAGAAAGAATTGATAAATTATTAATATATGTTTTAGCAAATGTTTAAATAATGTTTAAACCAGTAGGTCAATAGGGGTTAGATTTACATGATGTATAAGTCCAAAACCTCAGGCTAGCTTCTATCTAAATTAGCTTTTATTTAAATTCCTCCAGATGCTTGCATTCCTACCCATAAAATTCCCCGGGTATGTAATTTCTGCCAGTAGATATGCCGACTGTCACGTACGCCTTGACAGAACTGATCATCTCAGCATAGCTCAGGTCTGTGCACAAGAAAGAGTGACAGTCTGCCAGATTTCAGCTGCAGCAGCAGCTCACCTGGAAAACATCCTCAAGCTCCTTCTAAGTCTCAGTCAAAGGGCAGAGCCTGCTCTTACCTCGTAACACAGTCAGCAGAGTACTTACTTGGGATGTAAGCAGACAGGTTGACCTCCCACCCCTGTGAGAAGAAAAACTAACCTGCAAACCCATCCCCAAGAGACACTGGTCTCTCTCTCTACTGCCTCACGAGGAGAGGTCTAAGAGATGCAGAAGTGACTGGCCCTCTCCAGAGGAGTGGGCCACCTGGAAAAGGGGATTCAACTCTGAGGCTCAGGGGAGGGCATGGCAGTACAAAAGGAAAAGCAAGCACAGGACTTTGATGTGAAGGCAGCAGCCAAAGGAATAAGTGACAGGATCGCAGCCGCAGCTTTTGTGCTGACTCGGTCCCAGCTAAATCCTTTGTCAGCTGCAGTAGTCATCACACTTAGCTCTAGCCACACAAACTGAGGCACCTCTTCCTTCAATGAAGAGCACCAGGCATCTCCGAAAGAACATCCACCCCTTCTTAACCTGCATCTTTACTATTCTCCAGATCAAACAGTCTGTATTTACTGGGAAGTAGAATACAAGGCTTGTTCCTGGCCTGATCTGTACTTGGTATTTAATCGTTAGGCTGTTACACCTAGGAACATGAACCACAGAATTTGTAGGCAGTGTCACTTTTTAGACAGTGGTGCGACGTTATACTTTGCAGAAGTAAATCATTAGTAGCCTTCATCTAATTATCCGCATCTTGCTAAGCAATCTCCACATTAAATGCCTTTGATCAGATCTTCAGATGGTTTAATTAGCAGAATTCAGGAGTCCATGTCAGTTGTAAGATCTAAAATTCTGCCCTTTACTAATCATTAATAAGTACATCTTTCTGCCTTCCTCCATCACACCAGTGTTACCCTTCACTGCACAGAAGGAAATGCAGCTGAGCCATTCTGACCTACAAGCACTTAGTAATCATCATCTTTTCTGTTGCATGTTTTTTGTCTATGTTAGTTGGCATTAAAAATAAATATTTAACCTATGTCAGGAAAGGCACCAGTTACATAATAAATATGATCTTCTACAATCATAAGTCTACACTCATAAGCCTGCCTTCTCCATCTCTATACTCTCCCATAGTGTGTTTTCTCAGCTGGAAATGTGCTAGGCCGATATTTTGGGTCTTGTTCTCTGGAAGTTCTGGGTGACACCAAACAGAATGCCACTATATCAGATGCTCGTGTTTCAACCCAAAGTTGCCCAAAAGTAGGATTTGGAGGAAGATAGATCTGTTATACTGCTGTGGAAATGGTCACTCCATTTAATGCGAGTATCTAATCTGTGTTTGACAGTTAAACCCACAGAGGTTTAGTCTCCTTCTTTCCATAGGCTATTGAGAGAATTTAAGCTTCTGAACTTGACCCTCTCAGGCTACATCCAAAGCGTGGGACCCTGGAGTGCCTGCCAGGGTGTGCTCACAGCCAAGATGAGCTGCATTGTGGCCACACAGCAATGCAGGGGACGCCGGAGCAAATCAAACCCCCCTCATCATCCATCCCCTGGTTTCACAGTAAAAAAGCACAGGCAGGCAGCAGAGGAGCTGCCATCCTCTCCTGCAGATCCCATGACCTTGACAACAGGGCATTGGACCTCTAGAGAGAGCCTACCCCACAGGTTAAGCTGAGTGACCCCTAAATTAAATCCCTGGCAGTGTGCAACACAGATATTTGAGAACCCCATCCTGCTTCCTGCCTATAGTTTCTTTTTATCCTAGCTTTCCCCCTGGAATTGCACACTGTCACCAATATTTTTTATTTTGTTAAATAAGATTTAAATCAATAGGCCTATTATTCCCTTTGTGCTTGTTCATTAGGCAGTGTGGGAAGTTATGGCACACTTGTGAAATCAGAGTCAGAAGCAGATTTGTGTCTGCAGGTTTTATCAACATATATAAAACTGACATTCAAAAGTGTGTCTAACTCTTCTATTATGAAAATTTACTTATCTTCTCCCTTCCTCCCACATCCAACAACAACAACAGGGAAGAAGTTTTCCTAGTCAAACCACATTTGACACTCCAGAGTGCAAAATGATCTTGTGAATGATACTAATTTACCCAGCAATCACTGCTCAGGCAGTTTTACTTGCCAAGGAAGTGTGACAAAGAAAATGCAATTGTTCTGGGAATTGTGCAAGCAATAAAATGTTATTTTACTGTACTTAAAGAAAATTAACAAAAGCAGGCATAGAATAGTTACACTGATATTTATAAAATTACCTAAGTGCAATAAGTGAACAAGGATTGAGGTCGAGAAAAGAAGGACACTTTAAAGTTGATTACTCTGATGAGCAATTTTGTTCTTCAGCCCATTTGTTTTGGATAAAATGTCTGTATCTGAATCTCTCTGTGTTTTGCTTTCCTATATTGCAGAGGTACACTAGCAATTCTCTAAACCCATTTGCCAGGATGATATGTTCTGGCAGATGGAAGATATACAAGGGTCCTGCTTTTTAAAATGCATTGTTCATCTCGACAGTGCAGTGCCCAGACTTCAAACATCTGGGACCCACTGCCTCACCAGAGTTTTCAGCCCCAAGATAGGCTTTTTGTTTCCCACTAAAGTGCATGCAAGGGAAGGAAAATCTAGATGCTCAAGCGGAGCCAGAGAGTGTGCCAACCATGTATCAGTGAGGATGATTGCCTGCCAGGGGTTGAGCCCATGCCTGCTCCTGTTTAGTTCAACAGGTGAAGCCTCCAACACCACCTGGGCATACAGCTGAGCAACCCTTTTCTGTACTTCCATGCCTGTCAATGCTGTTCTGACACTGCCTATTTGTCACCCACCTCTCTTAATATCACCTAACAACTAAATGTCCCAGATGCCCATGTGCTGGCACATGAAACCTGTGATCTACTGGACCAATGGCTGAGCTGCATGAATATAAGCGCTTAGACTGGAAGAAATTAATTTTTAATTTAGGTGAAGGAATTTGAGACTGCACCAGGACTTGCTTTTAATGTATAATTTTAATGTATTTTCTCCCTTCCTTCTCCCCTCTGACAATGATATAAATAACAAATATCTTCAAAAGTTAAACTGGTTGAAGGATAAGATTTGAAAGGTAAATCTACTTGCCCACCTCATCTTTTTTTTCCTTCACTAGGCATATCCTTAAATCACTTCAGGTGGTCCAGATCAGTAGGTTTATGCCAAGTATTACTGGATTTTCTATTTGCAAAGCCAAAGCAATTCTTCAGCATGTAATAACCAGACTTTTGTGCAGAAAGCAGCCAGGAGCCATTTTGGTGGGTGAAAGAAATGAAGTGCTTTTGTAACTAAGAAGGGCAGAAAAAAAGGTATGACCTCTGTGTTCTGATTTTCCTAAAGCTGAAAGGCTGCCTGCTGATTCCAGGTAGCAGCCAGATCTAACAGCTTGGACAAATATATTAACTTTCAAGTGATTGTCTCTGAGAAAGGACAAAATGCTACAACTTTTTAACAACATATATATATTTTTTATATATATATATAAAAATATATATTAATAGCCCTCTGATAGAGGAAAACTGTCAGCTATTATGTTCCAAGTACCAGCACTTCATATATGGCAGAATGTTGGGCACCTCCTCTCTTTCAGACCAGACAGAGCAGTTAACCTAGTATTTGCAGAAGTGTCTTTACTTCTGTACTCTCTTTGTAGGCCCTCTGATATTGTAGATCTTGGTACAGTCACCTAAAACACACAAAGCTACAACCACACTCTATATCTCTGACATGTTTCCTGGCTGCTGAATTCTGTTTTGCTTCATGAATTGCAATCAGCATTCAAGGATTTGCTACTGAGAATACAGAGTTCCTTGATCTTTGTACTGATGGCACAAGTGTTTCCCTTTCAGAGGGACTTTCCCATCTTTCAAAGCCTCCAATTTCGTCCCAAGAAAGAGATGTACATAAAGGTACAATTCAGATCCTCAGTTCCATTCCCATTACTGTTCATATTGAGACCCTTTCCTCACCTGGAGCGACACTGGAAAACGTAGCTCCACTACTACTGGCAACCAGTTAGTGCACCTTTTTTCTCTACCCACCAGCCCCAGTAACAGCTCAGCTTCTTTGGAGATGCATCAGAATAGATCCTCTCCTCCTCATTGTAGTGTCTCTTCTCAACCTTTCCTTTGGGAGCTGCGCTAGGCCAGGCTGTCAGATCCACACAATCCAGGTGCCGGTGAGCATCAGTGACAGGGCACCCTAATGCCATATGGGTATGGGGGGTACAGTGCTGTACTGGACATACTAGAGCTCCAACACGAACTAGAGTCAGAAGTGGCCAAGTGGTATGCCGCAACTGACATTTCCAATGTGTTTTTCTCAATCCCTCTGGCAGCAGAGTGCAGGCTACAGTTTGCTCTTATATGGAGGGGTATCCAACATGCCTGGAATCAACTGCCCCGGGGTGGAAGCACAGCCCTGCCATTTGTCATGGACTGATACAGACTGCACTGAAGCAGGGTGACACCCCTGAACATCTGCAGTACATAAATTACGTCACTATGTGGAGCAACACAGTGGAGGAAGTGTTTGAGAAAACAAAAAGAATAATCCAGAACTTTCTGAAAGCTGGTTTTGCTATAAAATAAAGGAAGGTCAAAAGACCTGCACAAGACATCTGGTTGTTGGAAATAAAATGGCAAGGTGGACATCACCATGCCCATATGGATGTGATCCATAAGATATCAACTATGTGCCCACCAGCTTACATCAAAGACACACAACCTTCTCTAGATATTGTAGGTTTCTGGAGAATGCATCTTCTGGGTTACAGTCAGCTTGTGAGCCCTCTCTGTCAAGCAACCCAAAGAAGAACTATTTTGAACAGCATTAAGCCTTTGAACACATAAAACAGGAAACAGCTCACGCAGCAGTTCTTGGGCCTGGACCAGCTTTGAGGCAAGTGCTCTATCTACACTGCAGCCATGGCACATGGTCTCACCTGGAGCTTCTGACAGAAAATACCATGAGAAACACAAAGTCAACCTCTAGGGATTTGAAGACAGGAGTATTCAGGATCTGAGGCCCACTACACCACAAATGAAAGAAAAAAAATACTAGCAGCATATGATGGGGTCCAAGCTGCTTCAGAAGTTGTTGAAGCACAGCTCTTCTTGGCATCTTGACTATGTTATATGTGCTATGCCATGCCATACCGGATGTTCAAAGGGAGGGTTCCCTCTACACATCATGTGACCAATGCTACATGGAATATGTGGGTAGCATTGCTCACACAAGTGGCTCAAATAGGGAATCCCAACCACCCAGGAATCCTGGAGGAGATCACAGACTGGACAGAAAGCAGAGATTTTGGAGCATCGCTGAAGAAGGTGACTTGTGCTAAAGAGGCACCACCATACAGTGGGTTATCTGAAGGTGAAAGGCATTGTGCTCGTTTACCAACAGATCCTGTCATGTTATAGGTAACCATTGGAAGTGGAAAGCTGCTGTGTGGAGTCGCACATGACAAGTCATCAAAGCTGTCAAAGGAGAAGGTGAGTCAAGTCAGTTTGCAGAAGTGAAAGCCATGCAGCTAGGCTTAGAGAAAAGTGGCCAGTACTCTACCCCTATACTGATCCAACGGGCAAACACCCTGTGGGGGTGGCAATGGAAACAGACCAACTGGCAGCACAGAGGTAAATCCATCTGGGCTGGTGGCAAGACATCAGTGCCTGGTTAGAAAACATTGCTGTGGAGGCACTTCATGTGGATGCTTACAAGCCCAAAAACTGCATCACCGAAGAATATCAAAACAAAGAGTAGGTAGACCAGGCTGCCGGAATTCAAGTGGCTCCAGTGGAACGTAAGGGTGAGCTATTCATAGCTCAGTGGGCCCATGAAATATTGGGACATCTAGGGAGAGATGCAACATATAGATGGACTCATAATCAAGGTGTGGATCTGACCTTCGAGGCCATCACACAGGTCACCCATAAATGCAAAACACATGCCACAATCAAGTGAACAATTTTAGTAAAGTCTCTCTGGAACAGAGGGTTGTGGCTAGGTTATCAGTACGGCAAGGCATGGCACACTGACTACACTGTATCACTGCCACAAACCCACCAAGGTAAGCACTATGTGCTCACCGTGGTGGACCCAGATACTGGTTGGCTGGAAACATACCCTGTAAACCAAGCCACTGCCTAAAACACCATCTTGGGCCTTAAAAAGCAGGTTCTGTGGCAACACAGTATCCCAGAAAGAATCGAGTCAAACATCAGGACTCCTTTCCAAAATAACCTCATAGACTCCTGGGCAAAAAAATACAGCATTGATTGGGTGTATCACATCCCCTATCACCCACAAGCCTCCAGGAAGATTGAATGACATAATGGGCTGCTAAAGACTATGCTGAGTATTGAGCACCAGGAAATGAAAGCACTGGGCTATAAGTTAGCAGAAGCCACTTTGCCAGTTAAAAACAGAGGATCTTTATTCACCTCGGTCTTCAACACCAGTGATGGGTGCTGGGACCCCCAGAGCCCTGGGCTAGAGAACCATTACTGTGGGAATGATAAACTCCCAATCAACCCCAAGCTTGTGCAGGACTTGCTGCTCCAGCTGGATCCCTATAAGTTGATGGGGCCTGATGAGATTCATCTGAGGATACATAAAGAGCTGGCTGATGTCATAGAAAGACCTCTCTCAATGATTTTTCAATGCTCTTGGGAATCTGGAGAGGTCCCAGCTGACTGGAAGATAGCAAACGTTGTCCCAACCTTCACAAAGGGCAACAGGGATGACCCTGGTAACTACAGGCCTGTCAGTCTCACTTCTGTGCCTGGCAAAATGATGGAGAAGATTATTCTGGAAGTTATTGAAAAACACCTGAAAGACAATGCAGTCATTGGTCCCAGCCAGCACGGGTTCACGAGGAGAAAGTCCTGCTTAGCAAACTTAATTTCTTTCTATGACAAGGTTACCCACCTAGTTGACCAAGGGAAGTCAGTTGATGTAATCTTTTTGGATTTCACTAAAGCTTTTCATACTGTCTCTGACTGTATCCTCCCGGACAAACTGTCCAGCATACAGCTGGAGAAACACATAATGCAGTGGGTAAGCAATTGGCTGATGGGTCGGGCTCAAAGGGTTATAGTAAACGGGGTTACATCGGGCTGGTGGCCAGTCACTAGTGGGGTTCCACAGGGATCAATCTTAGGGCCAGTACTCTTTAATGGCTTCATAAAAGACTTGGATGCAGGACTAGAAGGAATACTAATTAAGTTTGCTGATGACACAAAACCGGGAGGAGCTGTTGACACTCTTGAGGGCAGAGAGGCCCTGCAGAGAGATCTAAACAAATTAGAGAGCTGGGCAATCACCAACAATATGAAGTTTAATAAGGGCAAGTGCTGGATTTTTCACCTGGGGCTCAGCAGCCCTGGAAGTATGCACAGACTGGGGAACAAGAGGCTGGAGAGCAGCCCTGCAGAGAGGGATCTGGGGGTTCTGGTCGACGACAAGTTGAACATGAGCCAACAGTGTGCTCTGGCAGCCAAGAGGGCCAGCCGTGTCCTGGGGTGCATCAAGCACTGCATTGTTAGCCGGTCAAGGGAGGTGATTGTCCCACTCTACTCTGCACTGGTGCGGCCTCACATCGAGTACTGTGTGCAGTTTTGGGCGCCACAGTATATTAAGGATACAAAGCTACTAGAGAGTATCCAGAGGAGGGCCATGGAGTTGGTGAAGGGTTTGGAGGGGAAGCCATAGGAGGAGTGGCTAAAGACACTTGGTTTATTCAGCCTGGAGTAGAGGAGACTGAGGCGAGACCTCATCACAGTCTACTGCTTCCTCACAAAGGGAAGAGGAGGGGCAGGCGCTGATCTCTTCTCTCTGGTGACCAGTGATAGATAGGATGTGAGAGAATGGCAAGAAGATGTGCCAGGAGAGGTTTAGGTTGGATATTAGGAAAAGGTTCTTCACTCAGAGGGTGGTGAAGCACTGGAACATGCTTCCTAGGGAGGTAGTTACAGCACCAAGCCTGACCATATTCAGGAAGTATTTGGACAACATCCTCAGACACATGGTGTGAATTTTGGGGTTGTCCTATGCAGGGGCAGGTGTTGTACTCAGTGATCTTTGTGGGTCTCTTCCAACTCAGGACATTCTATGATTCTATCTGCTAACCATCCTGGTCCTGCCCAAATAAAGCCCCTACATGCTGTAGGAGGAGATAAGGTCCCCATAATGCACATAGGGAAATGGCTGGGAAAGGTAGTGTGGGTTCCTCCCTTGGGAAAAGGCAAACCCATTCAAGGGACTGTCCTTGTTCAGGGACATGAGTGCATTTGATAGTAAGGAAGGGTGGGAAAACCCAGTGTGCACCTCAAGGAGATTTAACCATGGGGGAAAATAATGCATGATTTCAACTGTATAGGAAGCACTACAGCAGGAACCACTGGAATTAACAGGAGAATGAACCTCACAAGGAAACAGTCGAGTGCAGCAGTGACCCAACTCAAGCTGGTCTTATCACCTAACAATCCAACACACTGCTTCTCCTGTCCTGAGCAACCACCTTGACAGATGGGGCCCAAGTCATCAACTGTTCTTACAGACATTTGAGGTGGTGGGCACATGGCTTGGGGGAATAATATCTGTGTGTATGTCAAGGGACAGGTGATACTGGTTAATGTGGATGTATAAACCTGACTGTTGGATGTAAAGATGGTTTATCTATATGGTATAAGTTGATAGCGTTGGTAAGAGGGAACTTTGGGAATGAGAAAGAGAGAGAATGGAAAGGAAAAAAAGGTACAGGATAGAAGGATGAAATATTGTAATGGGATGTGTGTTAAGTAGGTAAGTGGAAAGGTTTGAGTAGGATGTAGAAATGAAGCAATATATGGATGGGGTGGTCAGAGGATAGTTGGACGTATCAGATAAGGTGGGACCCAAATATGATGCAAATGGTATGGAATAAGGGGAGGAGATTGTACTGTGTCTGACTGGGATGGACTTAACTTTCTTCATAGCAGCCGGTATGATGCTGTGTTTTGGATTTGTGGTTAAACCAGTGCTGATAACACACCGATGTTTTGGCTATTGCTGAAACACTGCTCACACAGTGTCAAGGCTTCCTCTCTTCTCCCCCTCCCCCAAAGTGAGTCAGCTGGGAGTGGGCAAGAGGCTGGGAGGAGACAGGGACAGCCTGGGACAGCCAGGACAGCTGACATGAATTGACCAAAGGGATATTCCATACCGTATGGCATCATTCTTGGCAATAAAACCTCAAGGAAAGGAGGAGGAAAGGAAGGCATTTGTGGTTATGGTATTTGTCTTCCCAAGCAAATTATTGCATGTTCTGAGGCCCTGCTTTGTTGGAAGTGGCTGGACATCTGTCTGCTGATGAGAAGTAGTGAATTAATTCCCCTTTTTGCTTTGCTTGTGCACAGGGCTTTTCCTTTCCCTGTTAAACTGTCATTACCTCAATCCACAAGTCTTCTCACCTTCCTTCTGCTTTCCCCCCATCCCATGGGACAGGGGATTAAAAGAGATGTTGGGTGGGTGTTGGCTGCTGGCCAGGGTCAACCCACTATAGGAACAGTACTACAAATAGTCTAGTCTGGCCCCTTATGACCTAAGCAAATTCATGCTTAGGAGAGACGCTACAGCCAGATTATTAAGCAAAAGAATTCTTACTTCTTGAACCAACTGGTCAGATAAGCCAGTTCTCTCCTCTCAAGATTCTAACCCAAGCAAGGCACAGCAGCTGTCCCATATCAATATCAAACAGCCACCCCAAGTTAGTAACCGTAACGTACATAAAAGGTACTCAAAATACAGAAGCCTCATGGGAGTATTTAGTTTCAAAGAGAGGAGAAAGAGAAGGCTACACAGAAAGGAGTTCAATGGACTGGCAGAGGCACAAAATGCACGTAGGAGGCCAAATTTATGGAATTCTTTACAGATTGCACATTAGAGGCTCAGAATGTATTGCCCATGAGAAAAAAATATCATCTGACCACAGTAAAAGCCAACAGTGTTAAATGGCAGAGTAAATACTGCCATTAGTGATAAAACGGGATCTTTTTCTAAAAAAAAAAAAAAAAAAAAGAAGTCTAAATGAAAAAAATAAAAACTAGCTTAAATTCTAAGAAGTTGCCTGTAAAACTTTGTAAAACTTTATCAGATGGGTCAAAAAGACTTGTTAAAGAACTAAAAAAAAAAAAATAACCAACCAAAAATACTAACTTTTCCATACAACAATATCTGGAAGGAAGTCTAAAGGGCAAAAGCTAAATTAACTTCTTCCCCATGGTATCCCTTCTGTAGGAGCTATGGGACTCTCTGACACCAGAGCCCTTCTTCATGGGGATGAGCACATAGATACATTGGAGAAAAGTAAGATCCAACATGGCTTTTTAAGGGAAAGAGATGTTTCAAAAGGCTATTGATGCTCTGTTAAGAGATCAGTGATCATGTGGAGAGCAGTGACATGGTTATATCATGTACCTGAATTTCCCAAAAGCTTTTGTAAAACTTGGTCACTGAAAGCTCTTAAAGATATTAAGCTGTCATGGAAGAAGAGACGGGGAGCCCACTAATTAACACTTGTTACTTTAAAAACTGAGCAGTCAAAAATTGTGGCTGGTCAGTTTTTACAGTGGAGGGAGATTATCCCACAGGGAGTAAGTTTCAGGGCTAGAGCCAGCTCTGTTCACTATGTATTCATAAATGAACTGTAAAAGTCTGTTCATTACTATTAATGTAATGAATCTCTTTTAGTGAGGTGGCAAGTTTTCAGCTGGTAGAAAAGTGTTAAGGAAATTAAACCCAAAACTGACCTCAAAGACTTGCAGAAAGCTCTCATGATACTGAGTGATGGGGTAATAAATGGCAGAAGAGATTCAATGTCAATAAATGCAAAGTAATGCACATGGCAAAATAACAATCCTAACTATACATATGCAATGATGGGCTCTACATTAACAATTCATGAAAGAGGTCTCAGAATAACTCTGGATAATTTCCTGAAATGTCAGCTCAATGTTCAGTAGCTGGGAAGGCAAAGAGATGGTTAGGAATATGAGGAAGAGAATGAAAACCAGCACAAAATATCACTACAGCATAGTGCAAAACCACACTTCACCCACAGCTTTCCCAACCACTCCTTCCCAAAACGAATGGGGCAGATGCAGGAGAAGCACAGAGCTGTTGGGAGACACAGGCATTGGAGACCTTCAGCCACATCTTGAAGGAGAATAGGTCTTTGCTTGATGCCTGGGCCATCCCAGCTGAGTTTCTCCTTTCTGCTTCCCATGACAAACTCATCTGCTGTGTTCAAAGCAAGGGCAAAATAGTTAAAACGTTAAACTGCAAAGCCATTGCTCATGTTTTTAGTGCCCTCAGGAGCTGCCTTGTAAAAGATAAATCATCTACCAGAAATTTAAGTAATCAAGAGTCACTTTTACTTCATGAACTTGTTATTCTTGTTTTGTCCTTTATAATCTTTCATGTTGAGACTGAAGAAAAAAGAGACAAAAATAAGAGAAGTCCTAATATGAATTGCAAGTTAATGGGAGAGGGGGACAAGATAGGAATAACATTTGTACGCTGTATATTTTAGAAACTGTAAGGCCTTTTCTAGTTTTAACTTATGTAATATTTAAATTGTATCCTGTCACCATTGAAGTAGTTCTGAAGATATCTGCAAGCTATGAGTTAAACTTGTACCTTTATTCTGAACTTTCTACTGCAGATAGTTGCAAAATATTAGTGACTGAGTGACAGAAAAGACTTATAACAACATAATCATAATCTGAAGTTGGTCTTTGCTGAATAAATATGACAATAAAATGCAAACCAGAAAGCTGATCTTGAAAAAGATCTTGGCCGAAGAATAAGTACCTGGACAGTCCATAAAAATTACAAGACATACAACTACATGAGATGGACTAATAAGGAAAATATCTGTTGCTGATGTCTGTAAGTCCTGTTATTGGAGATAGCAGTGTTGGTTAGGAATGGCCAATGTACATACAGAGGAGGATCATGGAACTGCCTCCATTAGCATTTCAGGAAAGTAAGGTCAGAGGCAGAGAGGAAAAGGACTAATATTGTCTCTTCATTAAATAACAACAATTGATCTATCCTGTTCACAAAAGCATTTATTTTCCACCTCCCTTCTCCCTTCTGGTCACACCTGAATACCAGCTATTTTGATACTGAAAATAAGAGGATTGTGTGGCCAGCAGGAGTAGGGAAGTGATCATGCCCCTGTACTCAGCACTGGTGAGGCCGCACCTTGAATATTGTGTACAGTTTTGGGCCCCTCACTACAAGAAAGACATTGAGGTGCTGGAGCATGTCCAAATAGGAGCAATGAAGCTGGTGAAGGGTCTAGAAAACAAGTCTTATGAGGACTGGCTGAGGGAACTGGCATTGTTTAATCTGGAGAAAAGGAGGCTCAGAGGAGACCTTATCACTCTCTACAGCTACCTGAAAGTAGTGAGGTGGGTGTTGGTCTCTTTTTCCAAGTAACAACTGATAGGACAAGAGGAAATGGCCTCAATTTGCACCAGGGGAGGTTTAGATTAGATATTGGGAAAAAATTCTCCACTAAAAGGGTTGTGAAGCACTGGAACAAACTGCCCAGGGAAGTGGTGGAGTCACCATCCCTGGAGGTACTTAAAAGACATGTAGATGCGGTGCTTAGGGCCATGGTTCAGTGGTGGACTTGGCAGTGCTAGGTTTATGGTTGGACTCAACGATCTTAAAGGTCTCTTCCAACTTAAATAATTCTGTGATTCTATGATTCTATGACTGAAAACATTTTTAATTTCTGCATAACTGTCAGCTTCATTTCTACAAATTAATCTTTTTGCATCTGAACAGTCTTTGTGTGCTTACAATTCAGGAAGCCTGGTACTGCTGCACAATTTCTGTGTTTACCTAGTCCACAGGTTTGCCTAACCCTTCCAGAAAAAAATAAAAACTTACCTTCTGGAGACTGAGCAAATAACCTACCCTTAAATATGAGAACATTAGCACCGTATTCATTTCCACATGACATTTAAGACTGTAATCCATGCTGTGCAGTGTCTGGGGGATCCTTCTTTCCCGGTGACTCATTTTACTTCCTGCTTGGCCTCTGAATCTAATTGACTCTTCTAGTTAATTTCATTTGGATTGTCATTATGATTATGACATTTAGCAAGATTCCTTTTATGTTTAATACATTTAAATAGTAAATTAAAATAAGAGCTAGCCACTACTGACATTTGCAGGATGTCAGCATTTACAGTAATATTTTTTCCATGCACTATAAATGCAAACGGTTGGAGAAGAGTTTTTGGCAGGGGGTAAGTAGTTTTATTTTTTTAGTTCATTTCTTATTTACTGCCTCATTGTAAAGAACTTACAGGCAGGGCATGAGTCTAAAGCTGAGATGACCCACATACAATTTGTTGATCTCATTAATCACTGAATTAAGTGATTGAATCTATTTGATTGCAATTACAGACTCTCCCTCTCCCTCATTAACATGGCAATAAGACCCTGATTTTCAAAGGTATGTGGGTGACTAACTTTTTCTGAAATTATTGGCAAGACTCTTCTCCTATGTAATTTATTTGAACAACTTTAAGTCATTGTCTTGTTTTCACACCATTCAAATATAAACGAACAGACACAGGGTTTTAGCTATGGCTTACTGACTCTGTACAGTTAAAGAAATCCGAGGATTTGTGTGTGTTTGTATAGAGGAGAGGCTGAAACAGAGAGAGAGAATAACTACCCAAAACAGATGTCCTAAAAATGCTTCCTCTCGGGAGTAACATTTTGACTGCTAGATAAATTACACTCTGTTTGCACTTTTGTGGAGCAATCATGACATCCAGCGGGCATCCTCCTTACTGCAGGGCACCAGTATCTTGTCTTCATGACAGCAGGACAGGTGATGGGTCACGAGTGGAAAATACCAAGAAAATCTCCAAGAACATTTTCAATACTTTTTTTTTTTTGAATGCTTCCCAAGTATTCCTCAGATACATTTCTAATTATTAGTCTTGCTGATTGCATTAAGTGGTAAACACTCTTTCAAGATCCTAGGCTCACAGCCCAGAAAGCAGCCTGGCATGCTGAGCCCTACAGACCAGTAGTTTTGCCACAAGCTTAGAGTAGAGGGCAGTCAGTGCTGCCCAGAAGCAAATGTAGCACTCACAGAGCTATCACAGGTGGTATGTGATATTCTAGTCTGCTGTGAGTTGGCTGTAATAGCTGCTGACTCTGTACTGGGTATTTCTCATCTTTCACTGAACCACTTCAGTGAGGTCACCAGCATTGGTGCAAGAGCAAGAAGAAGAAAAGGATTTTGCCTCCTGCTTGGGACAGAGGGTTAGTGTCTCTATGGAAGCAAAGATTTTGAACATCATGCACTGTAATGAGGAATCCATCATTTCTTGTGGCTGGCATTGATATAGCAGAGGGATAAATTAAACTGGATGTGGGTGAGATGATGAATTTAAAGTCCTTTAAGCATTAGCTTTTCTTCTTCTGTAATTTGCAGCACCATTTAACATGTGAACACATTTGCCCATCTGTAGCTGCTGCTACATCCATCACTTCCTATTCTTCTCCTCTCCAAAAGTTCACAGTTGCTATGCCTATGTTATGGCCACCTATTCAGCAGCACACAGGTGTCTGCAGTGTGCTGGCCATTCTGCAACAGATAGTCATCACCTGGCTTCAGCTTTCATGCTGAAGGCAAAGGAATTGGGCACACCTCTCAGATACAGCTCAAAAGAAATTCCCAGGCTCAATCCAGCTGACTACTCAGGGTTGGATTTGACTCATTTTTTCTGCTATCTAGCAGGCATCCAGTTTGACTGCAGAGTAGTAGTTCCCATTCAGAAGGTTATCTTCCGAACCAGTCTTAGGCACTTCATTAAAAATCTTATAGCTTAAATCCTGAAGAAACTGCTGGGTCCACCAAGGAGATGTTGGTAGGAATCACTGAGCATTGACTCCAGCTAATCCCCGCAGACAAACCTGCACACTGGATGCTGCTTAACTGGGAGGACAGGCAAGTCTTAAAGGGGAGAGGAACAGTGACAGGCAGAATGTGTGAAGCCCATTCATTTCCCCTGACCTGCTCCATTTCACCGTTTCACATGGCCACGCGAGCAGCCACCAATATGCCCTGCACCATACGCTGCCACCGCGTCACCAGCCCAGAGTCACATGCACTTGCTCACACACATGCTGTGTGCGTAAGGAGAATGATAGTGCTAACGAAAACATAAATTCAGGGTTGTCATTTCATTAGTAACTAAGCAGCAATGGCAAGAGACACCATCCCTCCTCTCCGTTCACGCCGGATTAAATGACTGTGCACCTTTCCAGTACACAGCATTACTCTAAAGCCTTTAGAAGAAAATGAGAGTAACCTTTTCTTCAGCCTGCCAAGGGACTATGTAACCTTGTAATTATCCAGCTTTAGATAGAGGAGATACATTGTAATTGTGTACAAAAGAGGTCACAGGTTTATGCATCCTCTGACAGACTGCAGGAAGAGAACTACGGCAAAACCTCTCCAGCAGACCTTTTTAATTTATTTTCCCCAAGTGCATTAAATTTTAATGTCATCTTTCTGACCCGTATGTTAGCATATTTATGAACATGTGATTAACTGGTACCACGGCAGAAAGCCCAAAGTGTCAAAAATTGTTTTGTTTTAATTGATTTTGGCTCTCTTTTCTAAAAAAAAAAACAATATTGCACAAAGAAAAACAGATTACAGAGTTGAGAAGGAAGTCAAACTTAGATAAGTTCAAATGAGTGACTGGCATTCAATAAAACCAGAGTGTGGTTAAAAACCTATCAGCTGCCCTGGCAGTAAAGCAAAGCTGTTATTTTTGTTTTACAGACCCAGTTATGGAGCTGGATGTACAGCACAAACACAAAACAAAAAAGATGTCTTCCCTGCCCCTTGGAGCAGACATCAGAATAACACAACAGAGAGACCACACTTGTCATGCAGTGAGTGGGATCATCCCAGACAAAATATCTTCTGTGTTAGCCCTCACCAAGTTTTGGTAGCCACCCGGCATGTGGGAGTGTTAGAGGGGAGCTGGAGACACATACTGTGGTGGCCTGAGATGACTCATGAGAAGTCAATGTCTCTCACAGGCTCACCACCTTCATAGTAAGTTTCTGTTGGCGTACCAAGGAGCAATGCAATGTAAGCTCACAATTTAACCTCTGGCTGCACCACAGGTGAAACAGGCTTTGGTGATTCTGTCCAGTCCACAGTGAAGATTTGTCTTACCTCTTAAGATACAGTATTTCTTATCCCCCAGGAAAGAAGCAAGTCCTTCCTTTGCTAAGTGTGCCACTTGTAACTGCACAGTGAAAACACTTCTTCAGGATGCCTGCTGTAATGGCCCTGCCCGAGACTATATCCCAAGAGCATCCTTGTCTCAACCTATAGGGGACCTGGGGAGAGGAAAGAAGACTCCCAGTCTTCCTGCTGAAGAAGTTTGGAACTCATAACTACAGACAGATTTACAGGGCCACACAAAGGAGAGCAAAGGGAAGCCAGTGGTTAAAGCTCTTATTAATCGTGAGTTTGTATGAAGCAACCACTGCTTAAAATAACCAAGCAGGCATCCGAAAAGGTTCTCCCAGTGCTTAACTATACTTGTATGAAAGGACTTTACTGAGAGAACCACCTTATCCATCTACTGGACAATTTTTAACAAAAAAACATAATTTCAGGACAGAGATGTGACCACTGAAAAAGTAAAGTGATCCAGAGGCATCATAGTGACTCCAAGTTTTAAGGAGGTGTCTAACTGAGAATAGGAGCCACCCTTAAATTAAGTCTAAATTCTTCTCCCACACAAGAAGGTGCATCAAAGGTCTGGTCGCTCCATATGAGACCAACAAGTGCTTGCAGCAATGTAAGGCTAAGGACCAATTCCAAACCATTTGAAGGGTAAAGTAGACTTCACTTGTACACTTGTAAGAGCTGTGTAGGAAATAGGCCTCCTCTGTGTTCATGTAAGCTTTTTAGGCATTATTCTTAGTGGATACTGACAGCAAGGGAGAAATAGCTGAAGAACAGTTAGAAAGTGGTTAAATGTGTGCCTGGAGCACCAAGCAACCTCAGCCAGAAAAGACATGCCCCAGGCAGGCACAGAGTAGAATCCAGACCACAAATGCTTGTGTAGGGACAGAGTTTCAAAACAAATCCCTCCCTGCTCTCGGTGCAAGTCCCACACGTTGGACGACTAACGTGTTGCCATCCTTCTCCAGTCCTATTTTAAACCTTCTCATACCACCTATTCAACTGATGTATGTCCTGAAAAAACAGTTCTAGAAAAGACTGTTCATTCACTTGTACTGGCTAACTAAGGACTAAGGAGATATTTCAGGTTAACAGACTGTTAGTAAGAGCTACAAAAACTTTTGAGCATCGATTCTTTAGCTTTTTCTAGAACACGGACACTGAGATGCTGACACTTCAGTATTTGTTATCAGCTTAAATTAGGATGAAAATCTGGAGTTCTAGTTTTGCCTCTAATGGAAATGTATTCCCTGTGTTAACTGTGGGGCACCATCCCTCCCCATCCACCTCCTCCCTCCACCCACATCCTGCCCAGCCCTGACCCATTCATCTCTTCCCAGGCAGGAAACACCAAGGGCCAGGCTCTGCCCACTGCTCTCATTTGCTGCCCTGCAACTCCCATAAGCACAGAAAGAATGCATTCTTAAAATATTTTCCTTTAATTTACCTTTGTAGGTATGTTTAAGTTACCTTTAAACAGATCAAAGTGGCCACGGAGCTTAGTAAATATGGTAGAAGCCAAAGCCTTCACAAGCAGCCTCTGGATGCTCGCAGCGCAGGACCGCTTTACCCCTCCCACTTCTGAAGTCGGAGAGCAGTGTCAGCTCCTGTGGGGGAACTGGGCAAGTTGGGTGAGATGATAAACTCTGGGCACCATGGGAGGAGAGGGAGGGCTGGACTAAAAGAAAAGCAAGGCAAGGGCAGAAAAATCCCCTGTGGAGAAAAAAATTCTAATTGCATGACATGGTCCAGTCTCACAATGTGTCTCTCTTTTCTTCTCACCCCAGCATGATTTCTCTAAGAGCTGGGTTTTCAAACACCTTTTTTTATGTGCCTACAGCATTTTCCTGCTGGGGAAGGTGAGAAAGTAAGATGTGCTAAACAGTATATACACAACTGCCTCCCAGGTAAATGCCTCCTATAAAAATCATAAGTCAAAAAACAGCAGCTTCTTTCCTATTCTTTTCTAGTCTCTCAAAAAAATCCCCAAAACCCCACCATTAAATTCAGTGGGTGCTACAGTAGGTGCACTTCTTCCTTCTCATAAAGGCTACAAAGGCCTTTCTGCCATGTTTGCTTTGTGTGCGGTGGGGTGACTGGACAGCTACAGGGAGGTGAATCTGTCCTGCCATTTGCCTCCTGGGAGGAGAGGCTAGGGAGTTTTAAACAACATGTAAAAGGCATCTTTGCTTGCTTTTGAAACCTCATGTATAACCTCCTACTCTTGACTGTCCAGTTGTCTCTCCTGAGCTCCAGAGGTCAACTGGGATTTAAATACACTGGAAGAAGCCAGTCTGGTACACCGCTGTGCTCTGACTCTTGTGTTCGGACTTTGTGGGCAGAAGTGCCTTGCTCCTTTGCAAAGTCTGTGCAGTGGGTGTTATCAGATGTTCCTCAGCCAGCATCAGCCATTTCTTGGAGATTTAGAAAAGCAAAACAGTCCTCACATTTCCAGCTCCAAAGCACCCTTGGTCAAGGGGCTCTGATCTCCATGTTATCTGGGGAGTGTGAATGCAGCACACAAGAGTGAGCCTTCCCAGGAAAGTCTGGTGAGAAAGGGTAAGTGCTGGTATGAGCCTAGCACAAAGGAAAAGGAATGAGTGGGGCAGATGGTCCAAATTTCCCTTTGGCCTAATCACTAATCAGAAGAAAATTTCTCCGGCACAATTTTCTCAGAGGTTAGAATAAACAAGACAGAGAAGGGTAAGTGATCATGATAGAGAGAGGCACAAAATGTATTATAGCTCAGATTGGTCTGGTTTTCAGTGAGAGAATTGGCCCTTTCCCTTCACTTCTGCCCCCAAAACAATTTGGTTGTTTCAGGGGAGACAATTTTGCATTCCATTATCCTCCTGAGCAGGGGAAAAAAAATGTAAAATTAATGCCTGAAATGGAAGGTCTCACGCAGGGCATTTGAGGGAGTGGGAAGATGAAGGGCAGGAGAAACAGGGCAACATTGTACTGCAGCTGGGTCTCAGCCAAACTTCTCTGCTTGTTACTTTTTTCGGAGCCTCAGGGAGTTTGCTTTTCTGGCTTTATTGTCTCAACTGAATCACAAAAAATAGATTCTTTAAAGTTTTATCTCCTCCTTTAATACTACTCACTCTGAAGTCTCTTTCCCACATATAAATTCTTAATTCTTAATTTTTTTCATGAGATCTTCTGTTTAAAAATAAACAAACTGTATGTGAAAGGTGGTTTTGCTTTTGACTTTAAGCATTTAAAACACAAACCAAGTCTGCTAAGGTCTTCTCTGGTAAAATACAGAAAGCATTTCTACTTTTTTCCAACAATTTAATAAAAGTTCCTCTACCCTGCTGGGTGCATTTGGAAGTAAAAAGAAATTATATAGAATATATTATTGATCATTCCTGGTGGAACACCAGCAACAATAAATCATATGGAACTGCACGGTTCATTAGACATTGACAGGGTGAAGTACTGCCCTTCTGGAGCATGTGCTGCAGACAGCAAGCAGATGCAATATAAGATACCCTCTTTTTTATTTAACTCTTCAGAAGCCCCTAACCTAAAACTTGTAAGAATTACTTTCAGAAAAGTTTCACTTTCTTTTAGCTTCATCAGGCAGTTGTGGTACGTACACTGAAGATGAGGGAAACACTTGCTTATGCAGGGAATCCACTAGAAAGCAAAGAGCTCACTTTTCTGGAAAAAAATGAATCACCCTCTACCTGCCAGGATTATTCCCTTCCCATTTAAAGCCCATCTATACCAAAGCATTCAAAGAAACAACAGTGCAGTTTAGAAATTCAAAATCCTGATGCTAGAATTAAAAATGGAAAGTCACTGTTGGCTGGGATTATTTATACATCTAATGATGCCGTTGTCAGCATTACTGATATCGTTCACCAGTAATTGTTACTTGCTTTTCCTGCCACTACACAAATAGTAGAAGCAGGCACAGGCTCACATACATCACTGCAGCATGTGACACCCACAAATGGATTAATCAGCTCTCATTAGTTGCTAGGTAACAGTGCCTTGACCTCAGTGTCTCTTCAGCCAAGGAGGGACTGGGATGCAGAGATGCTTCGCATATGTGCTGCATGGCCAGACGTCCATTGTCACCACATCTGCCACTGGGCAAGCTGCACAGCTCGTCCCCCTGAGAGTCGCATTACACTGCTAAATAAATTAGAAAATGAAATGACTGTTCACATCGTGGCATTTCTTACAATTTCTTTCAATACATCTTGCACTCTTCTCCATCGGAGTCAGTGCAATGCAAGCATGATCCAGTAGGGCAAAGCTCCAGGAGCAGTAGGGTCACTCTTGGTTTTCCAATTTATGAGTTATTCTGGTTCCACCATATCTGGTATTACCTGTTTTTAACAACACAGTTGCGGTTACTGATTTCTTCCACACAGCCATTCAAGATCCCAACCAGTATAGTAGAGATCATAAATATAAGTGAAAAAGGTCTCTGCTCCGACACATTTACATCACAAACAGATGAAACATGTAAAAGGTGAAAGGAATGAAGTGAGATCCCCATTTCACTTGGGTCAAGAGCAGGCAGTGAGGCACAAGGAAATGAAGAGATTTTGCGGAGTCTTAGGATGAGCTGTAGCAAAGCCAAGAACTCAGTTTCCACTTTGTTACTTTGCTGTGGTCCAGAGTGAATATTCATGGTAATGGTCTCCTGACCCAGAATCTGCTTTTTCACACGGAAGCCTTTACATGCACTGCATGTACTCTTTGGAGTAGGACCTCCAGATAGAGTAATGGGTTAAGAACAATGTAATAGACTCTGTTTATTTTAGTAAAAACCACAAAAATTCTTGGCTAAATCAGTTGTTTGACTCAGCATTAAAGCCCAATCTGCTATATTAAAAAGATACAGCTCTCTATACTTCCATGAGTTTTATTAGAATGAATAAAGACATTAAAAGTCAGCTAATAGATAATGACATCTAAAACTACTGCTCTCCTTTTTTTTTAAACTAAACAGACTTTAATTCAACAGTGACATCAAGATGTCATTAAAATTGCATCAGGAAATTAATGGAGGAACATTAATAATAGGTTAAACCACCAATTAGTCAAATCACCAAATTAATGCAGCAGGAGATTGAATCATGAGATTAAAATAACAAAGAATCTTTACTTACCAATTCCTCAGACTGAAGGGAAGTAGCATGTTTGCTTTAGCTTAAACCTGCAACTAAAAGATTTTGCCCAAGGCAATAAAAGTAATGAATTTGGTCTTAAGGAGTTACAGAAATAAAATTGTTGTTTATTTTGAGTGATGACTTAGTGCTAACTCAAGAGTTTTCCTTACAGCTCACCACTGTCATGATGAAAAATATTTCCTTTTCCTACCCACATTCTCAAGATGTAGATTTACCAGCTTATTCAAAAGGAGAAAGTTTGATGAAAGTAAATAATTCATTTAAATCTTGTGTCCCTTTTGCTAAACCAGGCAAATACCTCAGTGAAGTATACCATGCTAAATCCAAGATTTGTTTTTGACCACCTTCCTTACATGCACTTTATAGAGAGGTACAAAAGGACAGTGAATCCATGCCCTAACATGCAAAAGACACATTTCTTTTGAAAACCAGGATAGAAAAGGAAGAAAAAAAAAAAGAAAGCATGATGGGTTGAAACTATCCTGTTTTCTGATAGGCACCAAGCTCACAGATGTGACTTGCTGCTGAAATGACCTAAAGAAGAAACCTTTGGGCCTGAAGCACTTCATCAGAGAGGATCATTTCCAAAAGCAGGAGTCCAGTCAAACTGCTGGCTGCTCAGGGTCTCCCTGCTGCTCTACCTCCACAAGTGTCATGGATACCCCTGCACATGCCTTTGCCAGCCCAAAAGACTGTGCAGGCCTTGTACTTTGTTGCCCTCTTTCTCGCTGTGCAGCCTTTCATGTGCTGGGGACAGCCCGCTGGCTGCAAACAATGCGGCTCAACCTGGCTGAAAGTGAAGGGGCTTCAGTGTATGGTCCACCACAAAACACCTGTCCAAGGTGCCTGCTGTCTGGAAATATCTGCCCTTGCAGTTCCAGGCAATAAATCAGTTTCCCAGATCACAAACTCAGAGGGACAGTCCACTGACCCTTCTCTCAGGTAAGTGGCAAGGTGATGCCGTATGGCACCAGTGTCTGGTAACTAGCCTACATGTGTCACACGAGTGGCTGAGGCCCCAGCAGCATTCCTGAAATGGCATAACTTGTGTGAGAGAGTTCATCACATCATTCCTCAGCCCATAAAATAAGGGAACTGGGAAATGTGACCATATCTGTGCAAATGGTTAGATCTGGCTTCTAGGGACTTCCACAAAAAAATGAAAAACATCTTTTAAATACCAGCTGAAGGTTTCTGAAGAGCAAGATTCACCAAGCCACACCAAGAGACCACTAAGTAAACTGAAGTATTTGTTAAACTGTTTTCTCAGAACAGCCATTTCTGCAGTGTACCCACTATCGGTAGCAGTCATACTGAGTTTCAAAAGGTATTACAAGGATAATTTCTGATTCACCATTTTCATATAACTCATTTTGATTTTTCTTTTTTCTACAGGCAGGATCAGTTGATGGTTCTTCCTGTGACTATTTTGCAAAATGCCAGCAGTTTTTAATCACTATCAGAACAAACTACAAGAAGCACAATTGCTCTAGAAGGAAGGAAGCTTTCAGGGTGGGTTTGTTTGTTTTCTTTCTATAAGTCAGATATACCTTTGATCTCAGTAATATGTGGGCAAGTGATCACATGAATTAATAGAGAACAAACACTCCATTTCTGTACAGAACTATTTACTAACGGTATTTTTATGATCCTGGAAGACTTTACCTCAATGAACAAAGATAAGACTAAACAGATTTGATTTAGAGAAGGGAGTTAGAGAAAAACAGAAGGAGAAAGGTTTAAAACTTTTTAGTGTGCTTAAAAATAAGGATAGAAGTCTAGTTCATTATCTCCTTAATATAAAAGTCTGGGAAAACAAAAAGCTAGATTGGGGAAACTAAATCCAGCTAGCTCTCTTTTTTTATTTTTTAAGATGCCCTAACAATAATGCAGCAGGGTGAAAAGATCAGGACCACTTTATACACATTGTGCTAATTACTGCAAGTACTTACAGTTGTAATTAGCTTATTATACTGCAGAGAACCTAACATGGCATGTCTTTCAAAAAAAAATTCTCTCCAGATCATTAGTGGGAAAGCTAACAACATCTGCTTCAAATAAAATCAACCAATTAGCGCAGGCAACTTCGCATAGTTTGCAATCAGAGAATTATATTGTGCCAAGTGCTAATTTCAATGTGAATTCTATCTCCTTCTTATATCCCACGCTTATCTGCCAGCACAGCTGGTGTTTAACACTGCTGACTTCAGTGAAGTCTCCAAAAACTTATGTTAATTTGAAGTAACCTAATCAGAAGTGTGCAATACAGACTGGGCTTGATCTCAGCTTAATTAAAACTGACCTTGTCATTTCACTGCATATAAAACACCAGTATCTCACTATTTATCATTCAGCTATGATAAATATACTGCTTATGTGAGAATCAAGGAAGACAAGCTCCATACCAAAGGAGCTATTTTCAGATATCAAAGCTTGATTTTAACATACTGTAAAATGCCACTCGCCTGTGGCTGCCAGCAAATAATTCAAATAGTTCAGAAAACCCAAAATAATCTCCAAAACCTCCTTCCAAAATTCCCAAACAGGGCACCACTGCCAGACTTTTTCTTTTGGTTCACTATCAGAATCACACAACAAAAGCTGGCTATTGTCACTGACAGTAGACATGAAGGACAGCTGGCTTTTTAAAATGAAGCTTGCCCTTGTTCAGTTTTGATGTTACAGTTTCCCAAGCAGATGAGGTGAAAAAGATGAACCTGAAAATGAAACCAAAGTTTTTTGCAGAGAACTCAACATAGCAATCAGAAACCAACTTGTAAAGTAATGAATTTCTTTATTGCATTTTATGTTTTAAATCAAATAATGACAACTTAGTGTGCTTTAGTGTGTTAATCAGTCACATTTGCTGTCAGGTGGACATGGTTGCCAGGGTTGAGCTTTAGACACCCAACATTAAGCTTCCTGTGGAGTTAACACTGGGGAGTAAGTTTGCAATGCGTGTTTTGATTCACTCTCTGAAGGACTCTTCCCCTCATCCCCCACCCATCAGATGCCTGATGTTACTGTACTCCCCTGGGATCCCCCAGCAGATCCCTGTAGCAATATCTCCATGGGCCCCACATCAGAGCCTGCATGCGAGCATAACTACAGGGGCAACTCCTAGCATAGACTTAGCTTATACCAGCAAAAAAGCTTTTCCACTCCAGCTGATATTGGCTCACGTAGCAGAAAAAGTACTAATGGAAGCACTTTTCCTGTCAGGATAACTGCATCAGTGCTGGGGAGACACATGACAGCTTGCCTCAGTGGAACAGTAGTGACCAGCCATGTGTGCAGGCATAGCCTACTGCAAATGCAAGGTAAATTATACTAATTCCAATCTTTTACCAAGACCACAGGCAATATAGCTGACCTCATGCTGACTGAGGGCAAAATTTAGCACAGCCAACTCCCAAAGCCCAGCTGAGAGTAATTTCATCCAGTGGAGATGTCTTCAGTGTGTGCTGGAGACATCTGCAGGAGCAAGGTGCTCGCTGCAGGGAGTAGAGAGCAGGGGGCACAACAAGAGCACCATTCACCTTAAAGCAGAGACCTAAACTGAGCAGATCAACTGAGCTTCAAAAATGCCATCAATATGTAGGTGGAGCTCAGTGTGCCTGATCCAAATATGTCCGTCCATGCTGCAGATTGCAAGGTGAGGTGAGATGCACCTGGGCCTTATGCTTGAGCAACTTATCCTGCCTGCCCTCAGCAACATAAAGCAGCTGCCAGAAACAAACAGACAAAAAAACCACACCCTTACCTCTAACTTCTATGGCACTAGCATGAAGGTTTCCAGTTAGATCTGGTCTAGTTTTCCAATTACTGTGGTTCAGTTTCACCTGTTTATAACCTTCTCCCCCCGTACCAGGATCTTGGAGTTGGGTTATTTCCTGCTTAGCAGTTCGTGTATTTGCAGGAGGTTAAAGATAGTCTTCTGCTGGTAGGTATTCAGCTTGTCATTTCAGGTGGACTTTTTTTGACTTTTTAGCATGTCCAGAATCAGCCTTTCCTCCTCCTCTCTCATATCATGTTGCTTTTGAAGTTGCTGGTTTAGCATTGGAAAAGAGAAACAGCCTAAGCGACTATGAGAGAAGAATAGGGACTGTGTGAACAACCTTGTCATATGCAGCGACAGGAATAATGAGTAATAGTCATGACCAAAGATACTGTGCTTCCTTTCGGTAACATCACAACATTTCTTTCTCATCCTTCTGTCTCCAAGCCCCTGTGAGTCTGTATGCATACTGATGCAAATCTATATTTGTGTGTAGATATATGCACATATAGGAAACAGGTATAATTCTATTACAGCATGTATCTGTTCTTATACATGTAAATTTATCATCCCAGGTATTCAATCTATAATAAAAGCTCCCTCTAGAACAATGACTCACACAATGCAATTGAAAACATACCCAACAGCTCTTTTGAGTGAGGCTGCATATTACACAGACAAGTCAAGTAGGTAACAGTTTATGACAAAACATAAATTAATTTGATCATTATGGACTCATTGTTAGGACTGGATCACTTAAAGAATAAAGCCAAGAACAATTCCTTCCCAAGTCAGACTTCACTGAATATACTGTAGGTGGCAAGATAAATGCAGAGAAACCTGGAAACCTACCTCTAATAAAGACTCTGCAAATACTCTCACAAGTTAAAGAAGCAATAAAAGAAGCTCTAAAAGTTACTTAATATGGCACTTTGCAATATCATTGACTTGACTACATCCTAGTCAAGCCCTTTTATGAGGTCTGCCTGGTACAAACCCTGCATGAAAGGGCTGTGAAGCCCAACGCTCCCATAGGTTCAGCCATATTTTAAGAAAGCCTTATTGATTAGAAAATATTCTGAGAGGTTTGTTTGGTCTTAATTATTATTTAGTAGATGCCTCTTTCTTCCTGTACACTACACAGTAATGAGTTTGAGCTAGAGAAGCCCAAAGGTGTTTGCTACCCTTTACCTCCATGCAAACATACTCCCATTCCTACCCCAGAGGCATTTGTTCAAAACTGAAGAAAAATGGCTGTGATTGGGTAAGACAATAGTTTTAGGGTTAAATAAAATACATTTTGGGTCAAACCAACACCTCAGCCCATAACTAGGAGCAAGAAATTATTGTTTCTTTTTATTGTTTCTAAGCTTTTTATAGACTGCTAATTATTATTGAGTGCATATCTAGGAGAGGTTGTACTGTAGGCCACGTAACCACACTAAGGGTGAAAGAAGCTTAAGAACTGGCATGGATAAAAGCATGAAGAGATGAATGGGAGAAAGAAAAAAGAAGTGTTTATGAAGGAAGTTAGAGTGGAGCAATGAGGGAAAGAGAAGCAGGAAGGGAGTGGTATGAATAAGAAGTGGAGATGGAAAAACAGCAGTGAGGTGGAAGGAGGTGAGGAGGACAATGATTTACTACTCAGGCAAAAAATGTTAAGATAATTCTCATGGTTCAAAGAGCAGAGAATTAGCAAACTTTACAGTTTTAAAAAATTTAAAAAAAAAAACACAACAACCTTACAGCTTTGGCACTAACTTTCCCATGTCATCCACAACACTGAGCTCTACCTCATTGTGACTCTTGTACCCAGCAGAAAATCTGTTAACAGAGAGTCAAGTAAATTTTGCACTTTTCTTTTCAAATGTAATTCCCTCAAAGAAAGACTCAGCCATCATGCAGTTGCTGGAGCGAATCTGGACACTTGACCAAAGCAGTGGAAAATAATTTAAGGAACATATGAGAATTTACCCTGGAAGTGGATAAAAGTTATGGACACAGAGGCCTCTTGCTGACAAGAATAGGAAGAGACGTATGCCTGACGGAGTAAAATTCAGGCCAACCCTCCAAAACTGACAACACCACACTCATCTACCTCTTATGCACCCTATTCTTCCTCTCCTCATATTTGCAAAGTTCAGCAAGCCAAGATATTTGTCTGGATTCAGATAAAAAGAAAAATAAGCAGACTTTTGGCACTGGTGGAGCTGCCTCACCTCATGCCTCCTTGGCTTCTTTCTTCATATGGTGGATTGCAGGGGAGAGAAACTTTGTCTTGCTAAATGAATTGTTTTCTACTTCTTTAAATGTGTAATCAAAGAAAGAAATTGCTGTTAATCATATCTGTAATTATTACAAACATATTAATCCACACATTTTAAAGGATTAAAAAGGATACATCCCATTTCCAAAGGAAAAAACACAGCCCAGATCCAAAGAAATCTACTTTTATATTTTTATATAAATGTATATGAAGATTAAATACAGTATACTCTCTGTGTCTTTCTGGCAGGCATTGAAATCTTTCTCCTGCCTTTTAAGCAAGTAATAAAACCTCTATATTATGCATCTTGCTTCTGTCTTCCTCTTCACTTCCCCTCCATATCTAACTTGAAGTGAAAGAAATGGCATGGCCTTCCTGTGCCCTCCCACTGAGTTTTTTGGGAAGCCTGATCCTAGGTCATGCATTCAGATAACACCTACCAGTCTGGAGCCACGTGGAAGATAGGGATCAAGAGCCCTATTTTGTAGATCCTGTCAAAGCCCACAGCTGAACTAGGTAACAATACAGTATTTGTCGATTTTACCGCTGAATACTTAGAAGCTTATTTCTAAATAGGTAAGTAACATTTCACTGTTTGTTTTAAATGCATGACCTTCAAGTTTGTACAGCTGTTACTTTAGCCCAGACAAGGAAAGGATTTAGTTTTTCATTTGAATATCTGCAACAGACAGTTGCAGACTCAAAGCACTGTGCCTTTATGAAAGAATGGTTTTCATTTCTTGCAAACTGGTATCGTAGTCAACTGTGCCACATAACAGAGCATTACCAGAATGCTTCATTCTAAAATCAAGTGCTACATTTACTTGAGCTATCTAACCGGAAAATTAAGCCTTATTACACAGTTTTCAGAACAATGAAATTAAATTCTCTGTGAAATGTATATTGGCAAAACTGGCTAGTTGCCACTCAACTACATGGTTAATTAATTGATGAGTAGTATTATTGTAGGATATTAGTGAGTTTGGGCAGGAAACTATGTGAAGTTAGTCACAGACATAGCTCGTATCCCTACATCAAGGGACTGCCCTAGGTCTACTATCCTACCACAGGGTTAATCCCGAAGTATGACAGATATCACAAACCAGCACTAACCCTGGCAATGTGTCCCACTGGTAGGGGACAAAAATGGGTTCAGAAGCAAAGGACATGGGTCCTTCTGTAACAGATACTGAAGTTGCAGAGGGACAATGACACTGAACCTGGCCCACGTGCTGGACTTAAGCATGAATTCTCACTCCTGCCATCATGCAGTTTGTCTAGGTGAACTCTTTTATCCTCAGCAAGGTTGCAAACAGGTGCACCAGCAAGTTTGGTCATCCGAGATGGCTGCCACATCCCTTTAAGTTGTACACTTTAAAAGGAAAGGACCCTATCACAAGTTTTGAGAAGCACTGCTCAAGGATAGTAACCACTCTGAGAAACCAGGCTCCTCTGCCAGCTGCAGGACCTTCTGAAGGCTCTTTGTAAGACCTTAACATTAAAAGTGGTCTGGGTAGCCCTGGATCCCACTGATGCCTGGGAAAACTGAGGGTTTACATTAAGCAAAGTAGCAGAACTATTTTTATTGCTATTTTGATTGATTTCTTAATTCATTAACCACAGCTGTAATAAATGCACTTTAATAACAGCCGCCAGAAGAAATAAAATGAACCATGCCTTGACAAGACCAAACTGAATGGGGTCACACTTTAATTACTCCAGCTTTAAAATATATATTCTTACTAGAGGGGAGGGAAATCATCAAGACTCTAATTCCAGTTCTTTCCATGCCTTTTTCTGCTACACTTGCCAGTGGAAATCATTCATGTGAAAGCTAGTGGACACTAGAGCAGTCCTAATCTTTAGGGGATCAGTTTACCCAGTGTGCTCAAACATCAGGTCTTAGAGGGAGATCATAGTCATTCCACAGCAATGGCTTTTCCTGATGCGCCTTCTTTCAACACCTCTTCTCACCCTGATGAAAATCCACTTGCCTTCACTTTCTAGAGCTAGTCTTCAAGTATTTAAAATCTTTTAAAACCATAAAAGGAAAAAATCTTGAGCAATATGAATGTAAATGTGGGGGGTGGGGGGTTGGGTAGCACCTCCATGTCTTTGCCTCTGATTTCACATCCCAAATATGCTTTTGATTAAAAAATTCAAGTTGGCCTTGGCAAGGACTGAAGCATTCTTAAGTCTACTACAGAAATGCAAGAATGTCATAAGCAAAGAGCTAGCTTAAATTGTGAACACTAACAGGACACAGATTGGGTGCATGTGTTGCAGGGGGAGATGAATGTCTGAAATTGAACTTTTGAATTGTCAGGCAGAAGCCTGCTAAGTGCTTGCTGCAACCAGTAGTGACTGATGTAAACCTTGATAACACCTGGACAAAATGGAAGTGGCATGTCCTAAAACCTCCCATTAAGAAAAGAGAGGCAGGTCTACCAGAAAAAAGGGTGATCACACACTGTGCTTCTGCACATAGACTTTAGGTTGGGGAAAAACAGGGACTTGGTTTTCCAAGAAAAAAAAGGTGCCAAAAAAAGCAGGGTTAATGAAAAGAAAACATGGCTTCAGAGAGAGGAAGGAGGTCCAGAAAGACAGTGAAGAGGATCCTGAGTGGGGGAAAGACTCAGGAGTGATCCTGGAGATCAGAGAGGTGCAAGAAAATGAATGCTGGGGCTGCCCAGGAACCTTTGGCAGAGACACCTGAGACCGGTAACTGTGAACAGCATCCCAGCACAAAACAACTGAACTTTCTGCCCAACCTTCCTTGATCAGCAGTGATGTGCCTGCCAGGTGAACATAGTGCTGTGGGGAGAAGCAAGTAAGTGAGTGTGTGAGAAAATCAGGTGAGGTAAAAGCTCTGATCTTGTTTATTCTTAAGTAAACCCGAGGATCCAGATCATTTACTCCATCTCACACATGGCAAAAATCTTACCCAAAGTTTGTACCAAATGCACATGATTCCATGCAAATATAATGATGTTGTCTCTGCAGGTCTCCATATCACATCCTTGTAGAGTGCTGAATGTAACAAGGGTTTGATTCCCAAGCAGCACCGTCATACTATAAAAAAAGCCAATGCACAACCATGTCTCCTCAGTAGCAAGAAGACCATAAGGCTCATAGTTAAGGAGTTACTTAGTGTGCTGAGTGCCTTGAGTTCATCAGACTTATTTTATATTAACTTCTTTTATATGTGTTAGGCTTCAGCTTAATCTTGTCATATGCCTATGAGCCATATGGTTTAGTTTATACAGCTTATCTTATATATAATAGTTTATATTTTTATATGCTTTTAGTTTCTATGTCCAAACTTCATTTTTCAGCTGTGTGCAATCTAGGATGTCTTGGTTCCCCAAGAAAGTTTTTCACTGTCTCCCTGTTTTAGAGAGTTTCTTACTCTTTTACTCCATGACTGAGTTCAAGTGGCTCTAGTGTCTTGCAATAACATGAAATTAGACTGGCAACGCTCACAGCTTTATAGAAATGCATCATTAACATTCAAGTATCATGACATATTGAAAAGCTTGATGGAAATTATCAGACCTATCAACTCTCAGTTCAATATCACAGCATGAAACTGTTCTCCAATGTGATATTGGAGTCTATGTACAAAACTGATGGGAGAAGTCTAAACCCACAGAGTCTATTCATATAAACACAGCTCAGTACAAGTTGAGCTCTAGTACATAACTGTTAAAATTGAGCTTCAGTCAGTTGCTGGCACATGCTCCAGGATTTTAAAAAGCACAAAGACAATTCTCCAAATTATATACCTACTGACAGCTGACTTTCTTGAATTATTCAAAAGCAAAAGCTTTTGGGAATCAATGCATCAAGCTGAACAGAGTTTAAATGTAGAGTGCTGAAACTGTGAGATTTAAAATGTATGTAACCTTAAAGTGTATTGCCCCTATGTTACACCAACAATGCTTGATACAAAAAAGTGTAAAAGTCAAGCAGTGTCAGAGTTGAGAGCATCTGGGCAACTTCTAGTGTGCAGAGTGCCAGCCTGAGGGTGGGCAGGGTGGTGAAGGGGAGCTGTATACAGTTCTTCCTCAACTTTAGCCTGACTTTTCCGCTGGCTACCTTTATTTTTGTTTTTCAGAAATCCTTTTCAATATTATTATTTCTCTTCCTACATTCACAGATGCTCAGTTTTATCCTTCAAGTTCTGTCTTATCAGAAGCCATAACCTTCTAAGACAAAATAATATATGTCCAGTTAAGAGACATTCATACAGCTGAAGCCCCTGCAAAGGAACGTAGCATCTTGGCTTCCAGTCATACCATGTGAGGGCAGCTACAAGATTGTACCTTAGCAGCACAGAATGTTTATTGTTACAATTTCTTATCAAAAAAACATTTATCATTGCCCTATAATTATAGTAACACAGTTCTAAGTATGAATATACGTAGCATTTGGGAGGAGTTTTATTTGCTTTTAGTTACTACTTTGCCCCCAGGTTCAAAGCTTCTCTAGTGTTTCGTGTGTAATTAATTCATTATATTTTAAGCAGTCTGTGCTGTTACTAAAACATAATCTCATTCACAGCATACATTTACAAATGACATGAGAAGTGTGACCCTGCAGTGATTCAATCTGAAGTTTTACCCCTCTGGGGCACAAAACAATATGCAAAGAAGCAGCAGTGGCATCAACATATGAACACCATACTGTGGGGATTTACTTGAAGATTTCTTCCTTTTTCTTAACGCATTGTTACTGCCATAGTCATCAGGTAAAGACATTAATTAATGGAAATACTGTCATTGATCTTAAAATTCTTAAAATATTTGGCATTATAGATGACTACTAATAAAAGCAGAAGATAACTTTTAGGTTTGAAAAGCATTCACCCTAACCCTTTACTTTTTATCACAGAAATGGATTGGAGATCCATAATCCTACATCTCTGTTTTTTGTGTTCTCACAGTCCTATAAATCACCTTCTGCCTGTAACAGCAACAGGTAAAACCAGAGCTGTTCTAGGAGGATGAGGCAGTGCTCTAAAAGCCAGGCCTCTCAGACCAGTCAAGGCTTTTACAAGCAGGCAGCAGCCCTTAAAATGCCAGCTCTCTCTCAGGGGACATCCTGTCTGGAGTGACAACTACTGCTGCAATTCCAATTCAGCAGCAGCTGTGAAGCTGCCAACAGGTGTCCTAAGCCAAGGTTTCCTTGCATCTATTGTTGCTTAATGGGAACAAAAATGATCACAAAAGGTGTGCCAACATGATAAAATGCTACCATTATCCTAACAGAGTAATACCTATAGGCGCTTTAGCAAGGGACGCAAGGGAATCATTCTCCAAAAAAGCTAACCTCAGTACATCACTTACATTTTTCATTTCTGTTGTTGTTTTACTTATTAAAAAGAAATAGAAATATAAGAAGACTAGATTTCTCTAGAAAATAAGAATAGATTTACCACAGGGAAGACCAGCCCAAATAAAATATTTCCTATTTCTCTTCTGTTTTAGGACCTTTACCTCCCACAGGTTATTCTCCTCATTCTCAAGAGACAAGATCATGTTTGGGAAAAAATCCAAAGTCTCCCAAAGTTTGGGAATACCCAAATACAGAATTTGCCAGGATTCTTTCTGTGTTCATGATGATTATATATACTAAGTATTACTTTAATAAAACCTGTTAGGGGCTGCTGAACCCAGTTGTCCAACAGAGGCAAGGCTGCTGCAGCTCCATGCCCCCAGATCCAGCCAGCAAGTAGCACGACCGTGTATTCCCAGTAAGCACATGCACACACACATGTATACAGCACATATATATGTATAGCCACATAGAACAATATAAATAGAAATACTCAGCACTCACGCAGACTCAAACAGCACCGACATCCTTTCTGGCTGATCAGGATGAAGGTCCACTAACGGGAAAGACATCCATATGTATACAATATGGATTCCCTCTAATAGCTGGTCTTACACACTCAGTCTATCCAGTACCTGGATGTTGGATCACAGGTCTCTCCGGCTGCTGGCACATGGTGTGCAAACCCCACTCTGGCTGCTGGTACAGAACCCTCACTTCACAGACAGGAACATACGCACATTCACATGCAGACACAGCATCCACCCCACAGTAGCTGGCCACACACACCCCCAAATGGCTCTCAGGCCATGCTCAGACTGCACTGTTCCTAGTATTTGTCTTGGACACTCTGGTGCCTCCAGTAGTCAACTCTCAGCCACTCTGGTCTCTCTAGTATCTGGCCCAGACTTACAGCTTCTTCAATACCTGGCTCCCAAGCCACTTATCCATCCCACCAGCTACAGTGGCTTGATATTCACAAGTGATCACACACTGACAGGTGCATCCTCACATGCCCCATGTGCTGGCAACTTATGGCCTGTGGTCCTGCTCCAGTTACTGGAGCAGACCTACACACACAATCATGCACACAGAATAAAGAGTCTCTCATCCAGGAAAATAGTTAGAAATGGAGTTTGGTGAGAAGACAGGACAGACTGCCCTGACCAGGAGCCAGGCATGGCCAGACAGCATACTGACCAGCAACCTTTTTACATGGAACCAGCCCCTTACCCCTCTAATTTCTCAAATTTTTTCTCCCCAAATCATCTAGATCCATCCTTTTCTCCACCTTTGGTTCCTCACTGAAACATCCCATAAAAATCTTGTGCAGTCCCAAAATACTCTTCCTGTCTTCCCATAGTAAGTTTCTTATCCCTATAGGCTATCCCTGATGTCCAAAAGGTGCTTCAGAGACCCTTTCCACTGAGTCACTGTGATGGGTGTCACCCTCAGACTATGGGGCTGGTCACCCTCTCGTGACAACCTGGGGAGGGGTTAGAGAAAGGTATTATTCAGGTTCCCCATTGCCATTGCTCTTCTGTACTTCTATGTGTGTGTGGAGACAAGCTTTTTTTAACATTGCCCAACAAAACCTATTAATGCCATGTCATCGGAACACATAACATGGGATAAGCAACAAGAGAGAGAATAAATGCTGTAGGCTGAGACAGAAAAGATGTTCAACACTGCCAGCTGTGTGACGAGTCTGTATTGTTCCTACAGACAGTACATCCATTATACAAGATACAGTTGGCTCCATGTTGATAAGTCATTGAGGAGAACACAACTATATACAAGAACCAGTGCATGCCCCTTCTCTTTTTCCTACATGATAGCACAACGGTATCATACCCTCCCACACCTACTCAGCTCTCCTTCAGCCACCTACCTTCACTTCCTAGAAATTATATTCTCTTTTTCCTCACACACAATCCTCATCTTTTTTCTTTTTACTTTTTCCACATCCTTCTAAGACACATGCTTCACTTTGGACTGCTCTGAGAGTTAAGAACTATACATTACTGTACCCTCCCTCAGTGCCAGCTGCCCAGCTGTTCCTGTCTAATCAATAGTAGGCTTTTTTTTTTTTTCATTTGTACTGCAGAATAATGTACCAACCCGGACAAGCTTCCAGTATGTTTGGCTCCATACCTAACAACTATCAACTTGCACCTATCAGCCTGTACCTCCAGAAAAGACCACAATATAAACATTTATGGCAAAGGTGATTGCTTGTAGGTTTGCAGAACTGGTAGGTATGAAGCAGTCTTGACTTAGCAACTCAAACTTAAGAGAACAGATAAGAATTTTAAGGAGTCTGGGGAAGGAATAATGACTAGGATAGAAGATGACATCAGAATCTAGATTTTTGTTCCAACTGAGTGATATGACTTCCTGAATAGGTCATTATGCACTGGTCACCATGACCCTTTCCTACCGATGAGACCATACAGACATCATCCACATTCACCAAGATTCAGATATTATGGCACATAGTGAAAGAATCAGAGATTTGCTGATTCAAATAAGTAGAGAATGTATTGCATCTGCTACATATGATCCTCCCGACTCATGTTATAGGTGTTCACTTGGCAGGCATGAAGCAAACTCTGGTCTTATACCTACCAACAGTTCTGTATAAATCCAACAGATAAGTAGATATAAAGTCACATCCAGACAGTGGACAGAAGTATTTTGGTTGTGAGATGGACACACACTTGATCATGTCATGAAGACTGTGATGACAGTGTCCAAGAGACAGACTAGATGATATCCTAACTAGGTGTTATTCTTTTGTGAAAAGGGACCATCAGTTCTCCTTGGGATGCTGTATTTTTAAAGCTCTTTCTCCATTTGCCCCCTTTCTGAAATCAAAATTTACTTTCTAACCATGTTAAATCAAACAAACATTGATCAAGGCACAAGTTTATGATTTCCTAAACCAGATCTTTCTTCCACTGTCAGCCTCAATTCCATTTTAAACTAGTCAGTGTTTCGCTCTCTTAAAAGAACTTGACTTCTTGTAAACAATATGTTTGGAGAGGCACAGAGCTGACATTCTGTTCCCAGAACAGGCAGGCCCATAGACAGGCATATCACTTTGGGGGCTGAGAAAATTATTCCCCCTCCACATTCATTCTTTCATTAGTTTTCCTTCTGTGACTGCCAACAACATTGCCAATTAGTGCTAATCAGGGTATGGACACCTGTCCACAAGAAAGAAGGCTGACAACAATTACACAGTCATTTTACAAAGCTCATGGAGCAGCTGTCAAACAGTAATGACTTTCAGTCACTGCTGGTTTTGGCTGTATTGCAACAGGTGGCGAAAAGGTGAAATACCATTTATGCCATTTTCTGCTTTCTTAGTTATTCTAGCCTGGGTTTTCATTCTTGCCTCTACATTCCACAGCACTTAAGCTTGCAATGAGGATTGACAGCTATAATGTCAATGAATGTATATTGCATGCTCTTCTACTGAGTGTAAGAACTTTGCAAATATGGAGAAATTTATATTTCCCAACACTTCAAGAAGATGAAATGGTAGAGATTTAAGCACAGGGAGTTTTGAAATAGAAATTGGAAGTTGTAAAGTGGAAGTCTATTTGAGTTTCACAGGAGCTGATTTTTCATAATCCCTACAGTTATGTAGCACCCGACATGTTCCTAGAATCTTCTTTTATTGGACAGGTTCCAGTGAGCTCAGGTGGTGCTGCTTGTGCCCAAACCTCTGGAAATCAGGAATCATAATCACTTCAAATGTGGGATGAGAAAATGCAGACTGTCCAAGTAGTGGCCAAATGTGGAAATCCTGGTTTAAGCAATTTTCCCATCACTGTAGATGAACTCTTTGGCAGATACTGAAAACCTAGTTCTTCATGACAGCACATCGCCTGTTTCACATCAGGAGTACCCTGTCCCTTCTTGCAGTCCCCTGCCTCAATTACTATACCTTTTTTGACTTTGACAAGTCGTACAGACAACCACTTCCTTAACATACCTGACTCAAAGCTAGGACAGCTCGATGCTATATATTGTATGAGCAGAGATCCTGAGGAAAGATAATGTGCAGGAACAGTAGAAGAAATTAAGCTTGTGAAGAAAGATTTATTTTGGCCTATGGAAACTACGGACTATTAATCTTTGTTAAGTTAATGTTCCTTCCACAGAGTCTATGTGTGTGATTTCCCATACTCTTTTAAAAAGTGAAATGCGAACCCCTCTCTGCAGAAATCTGCAGGCAGCTACTCAGCGGTCACCAGCAGGGTAAAAGTTTTTAGCTGCACTGCACAGATCACTGGAAATTTCAGTAATAGGGTACTTCCACTATGAATTATCCTCATAGAGTGGGATCTGCACCAGAGAGGGGTGAAGAAGACCCTTTGTCAGGTAGTACTGGTTTCATTGTGGATTTTGAGGTTAGGTACCCCAAGCCTTGCCACTGCACTCCCCTAGGCTGGATCCCTTTCAGCTCCACCTCCTCCGGTCTGGCCAGATCCCAGGCCTATCTCTTTCCCACGGCACAGGCTCCATCAGGCAGTGCCTGCTCTCCAGCATGCTCTGCCCATTCTGTGCTTTCTCCAAGCCTCATCTTAGCCACCTCCTCCCAGGCACAAAAAGACTTTTCCTTACAGTCAAGTCAGCACCTGCAGTTTACCGGTCTCAGCAGTCACATTTTCGGCGGACAAACGATTAACAGTTGTCGCCACGTCGTGCCCTGTCACGTCACGTCACGCCACGCCACGCCGCGTCCTGCGGTCACGCCGCTGGCGCTGGCCCTGGTGCTGAAGCCTGGCCTACGGGGTGGGGGGCGCTGGCCGTGGTACTGATGCCACCGCCCTTCGTGCCGCCCTGCTTGGCACTCTGGATGCCGGCACCCTCTGGTCTAAAGGTTGTAGTTGAGACAGCATGAAGCCATACCCCTGCAGGAAAACCATTTCTGAAGCAGTTTCCTGCCGATATCTCTTTCCAAACCTATCAGCCAAGAAGCTGCATGATACCTTTTTGCTCCAGTGGGAGAATGAGAACATTTAAGATAAAATTTATTTCAGAAATGCCTCATCGATGTCCTTTCTCTCTAAGAACTGATGGACTTCCAAAAGCTTGGAAGTTGTCACTTCATAATTTTCAAGTAACCCATCTGTCAGTCAGATTTGGCTTGGGTTTTTGGCCATCTTTATCTCAGTGAATCTCGTTATTTCAGTCCTATTTGTCAGAGCTCAGCTGTTTGACTTCTTGATAACAGAGGTCAAACTACGTTACACCATCTTACTCAGGGGCAGGATGATAATCAATATAAAAGTATTTCATGGCAGAAAAGGAGGTGGGAAAGGTGGGAGGAGGAAAGACTAAACTTTTCATGAGGCAGATCTGATGCATAGCTAATCCACAGGCAGCTCAGAGTTTGTGAACCACTGAGTAAGTCTATACAAAGCAAACATGGTGAAAACATAGATATTTAAACATCAGCATTAATGTTATCATTTCGCATAAGTAAAGGACAGAGGATTCCAACCAATGTTATTTATTTAGTTTGGAGTTTGGTAATTGTGCATCATAGCCTGCTGGTTATTAAGAAAACACTGGCACTATCAGTACTTCAAAATGATTCTTAGAAATTTGGTTTCACTTCACCATAGATGTACATCCTGGTTGCCTATTTCAAAAACCGTGGGTGGAGTTAGCATCATTATTCCCTCTGGAAAAGAATAGCAGAGAAACTGACTGATTCTGACAGTTAAAAATAGGAAGCAGATTCTTACAGCTCCAATTCCTTATTGGATTGCTGACCTTCAGAAACCACTGGACAAATGTACATATCAGAAAGCTATTTGCATAGATTACTACAAAAATTCATTGATGCCTTTAGACTGCACCTTGGCCAAAGTACTTAGACATTGAGCAGGCTTGTTAAACTCAGCGATACTGCTCAGAAACTGGATACTACACCCAGGCCAAAGTACCTTGCTCAATCAGGACCTTAGACAGGTCTAACTGACAGAAATATGAATTCCATGATAGCCAATGTCCCTTTTGTACTTTCAGCAAAGAGACATCAAAATCCAGATGATATCTGAACTATCCTAGAGGCAGCTATGCAGGCATTGTTAGGGTAGAAAAGTTTTTCTTCCTCTACCAAGTTAGTAAAAAATTGAGGTTTTCAGTTTCCAGAGCTGCTAGTCTAACTCTGTAATCAAAACCTAATCTCTCTTTTAAAAATGTGTTGGAAACAACTGTTACTTTTACCATATAAAAGACTTCAATATGCAAGCATGTTTTTAAAGGAGTATATCCCAATTTAGCAAAACAATAGTGAGTGTATTCCTTTAAAATTCCATCAGTTCAACCAAATCATCTAATGAATTGGGGAAAAAATTAAAATTGTGTGATAGTTGAGATGATATCAAGTCTAAAGCTTTCCAAAATGTGACTGTTGGCTGAAGACCAAAGGAAAAAGTTCTGACAAGCAGTCTTATTCAGTTATTGCCTTTTCTTTAACTCCTGCTTTGAAACAAAACATTATCAAGCAGAAATAGTAATTTCACAGTTGGCAAGACTTGGCATTCAGCAGCAGTTCTTATAGCACCGCAGCAGTACAAAATCTGACTCATCACTCGTCCTTAGGCAGCACAGACTCGTACTCTTACATCCAGCAGCTTCCCCTTTCTCTTGGTTGGGTAGGAACATTAAGGATCTCAATTTTCCAATGTACTTCAGAGTGGCTTATCAGTAGCCTGAACTTAGCAAAGGAAAGTTTTGACACTGAGACTGGGTGCACTCAATCATTCAACAATGAGTGGAAAACTGACCAGAGACAAGAGACAGTGATTCTTATAGTTGGTTGCTCAAACACTTCATCTGTTTCTCTTACAGTGATGTTTAGGAAGCAGGCCACTTGTTTGCAGGATAAAAAATAGATCACTGGCATCTGTTCAGGTAACAGATTTATTTGCAGTGCACAGTTATACTCCAGAAGGAATCAGCCAGGGAGTCAGCCAACAGAGCTTTGAACTACAGCCATACGTCTACCAAAAAAAAAAAAAAAAAAAAAAAAAAAACAAAAAAAAACACAAAAGCTTTCTGAGATCTTTCATCATCACATTGGTTCATGCCAAATTATTTTGTTTGTCCTTTTGAGAGAGGTTTTTTGAGAGAGATTTTCTTGGATACTGGGTATTTTCAAATATGGCTACCTCTGGAATTGCAATGGGAATATCCCTCTTCTGGGAATAATGAGTTCATTTGATCTCTTTCAGGTCAGCTTTTAGAACTAAGGCATAAAAGTGTGCATTTCTTACAAATTACAATGAAAGGTAGTTGAGGGAAAGCTCAGATGAAGGCCTCAATGTAACAAGGTGAGGTAAAGCCAGATAGACAAATTCCATCCTGGGATCCTTCAGACTGGAGACACATGGTTTCTAACCAGATCTAAATCTGCAAAATGTAAAACACACTACAAAAAAATAAAACCATTTTAGATCACAAGGACACTACTGAAACTTCACTTTTTAGTAGCAACTCCACTCTCTGTACAACCAGAGCACAAATATGACTATGCAAGGAAAGGCAGAAGCAATAGGGCAGCTTCTGTGCTGCTTTCCTGCACAGCATTGAGTGCTTGACACAAATCAGCTCCTCCAAGTTGAAGGTATTCAACAAGGCCCATCATTCACATTAATTTAAGGGCAAAATTCCCCATGTCAATAAAGGTCACAAGATCTGATCATTCTGAATCTGCACAGTTGTTTGGAAAAAATTATCTTCCTCAGTGCATAACTAAGGAATATTTGAATCATTAGCAGCATTACCCTGGTAATAGAAATGTGATTCTTCCCTTTCATGGCTTCCAATACGGAGACAGCTTGCCCCCCCCCCACTGAGAAATTCTTTCTAGTTCCTCCTGTGATGTGCTAAGCTCTTTAGTGTTAAAAACCTATGAATCTAAAATTGATGATATAAGCCAGAAGGACTGCTGTGAGCTTCCAGTTCGTACTAAAACTCAGCAGCTGAGCAGAGATCATTGGGACCATCAGCATGACTTTAACAAAGTAAAACAGACCAAAATGTAGGGGAAAAAACTATGCAGATCTGCAGGTTTGCCTGCGGAGAGCCCTGAAATGTTAGCACATTGAAGCAAAGGATGTCTTTCTTCTTGAAATTGCTGCAAGCTGGCCTTATTCAGAATATGAGAAACACTGCAGAAAAAATAAAAATATGTCACTCCACAAAATAATAACACACAGTACAGAAAATTAGGGAAAAAAAACCAGTTACAATTACATTCTAACCACATTTTCCTCTTTGATACAACAAATAACTTCCATTTTCAACAATGGGCGTTACCCACATACAAAAAATGGAAAATAGGCCCCAGTCTTCTCAGAAATTAGTGTGAATGGAAAACACAGATTACAGGCAACAGTAAAATATATTTTTACTGATAGCTCACTTTTCTTCTGCTGTTCTGTTTCAGAGTCAGGACATATGTCTCTATCTCTTCTTCCATTTTTCTTTTGGGGAAAAGCATATTTTCTGTTTTTTCTATATTGAAATTCAAATTCAAAATACACATATTTGGCACCTTACAAATTCTCACTTTTCAAAGTCTTTGGACAGAAAAGTGGAAAACTCTCAGTTTTTTCACAATGGTGCACTGAAAAAGCATATAGGAAATAATGGAAGTCATTATCGGAATGCTTCAACTTACTGTTTATACTTCCAGAATGCAAACATATAAAATGAAAGCTAAATATGCCTTGATAATATGTAGTACCTATTTCAACAAAACTGATAGTTTGCATCAAATATTTTAATTCCATTTAAAAATTCTAGCTCTAGATTCACAGTGTTACTATGCATACTGTTCATAATGAATATTGCGATCTAAAGGGGCACAACTGAATTTAAAATCCTAGGATCAAAAATCTGCAGATTGTGCTTGGATATTCCCTGTCCCAGAGAGAGCCTTGCAGTCAGAAACATGTTAGCTTTTTCCCTAGGGAGTTGTCAAAGTCTAGACAGAGCTATTCAGGAACAAAGACAGCTCTCCATGGAAGACAAGTGTGTAGGTCAAGCTCTCCCCTGTACTTGCTAAGGCTCTTATGTTGTTTTTTTTCAACCCTGAGCACGGCCACCCCCAGAAGTTGCTTCACAGTATAGCCAAGGAGACACCTACTCCCTGTCTTGGAAATGCCCAGTTCATCTGCTTTGATAAGGATGCAGCTTTGTCACTGCACAGTAAATACCAGGTTGAGAGTAGTAGATAAGACATGCCACAGCCCAGCTATCAGAGCTGAGATTTCTTTCTGACCTAAAAGGACAGAGTTTTTCCATTGTGAATACACTTTGCTTTTTAATTTTAACTTTTTCCTTAGTCCCATACCTGTGTCATCTTTGTATGTAGCCAGTTATACTTCTTGAGTCTAAAGAAGACATGTTGCAAAGTCTGTGGTGTAACACAGCACAAGATATCCACACTTAACTAAAGAATAAAATCTCTTTCCACTTAAATTTAAAAAAAAAAAAAAAAAAAAAAACACTTAGGAAATATTCCAATTAGCTTTAGGCTTTAGAAATTTTCTCAGAAGCAACCTGAATTGTTGAGCCCCAACTCAATATTACAGTGCCTTTGAGTGTGTCATTTTTAATGATTTATAATTTAAAGGTCCCCACAATCTCACAAGATTTAACCTTATTTTGTTTTTCATTAAGTCATTCAGACATTTCCTGCCTTGCAGTGTTAGACAAGACTGAACTGTCAAATCTGTTCTGGTCACAATTTCCACTCTGCTTTATTCCAAGAAATGCTTAATCATGTTATGACATGCCTGCGACCACTAATGTGATGAGGAAAAAAGGATAAAGAATTCATCTGCTAACAAGAGAGACTAGCACAGAAGAATAACTGAAAACTAAGTCAAGAAATCTGTAACAGAACAAATATAATTGAAGAGAAAGCTTTTTGGAAAGTTAAACGTGAAGAACAATTTCTTATTCTGAAATTTTCCTGTTTCAGCATTACATTACTAATCCCTTGTGGCTGTCCATAAAATTGCTTAGAGACCATACTTTGTTATGGATAACTAGGCTCTTGGTTCAATAAATCATAATAATTTGATTCCAGTCATAAGCATTTAATATAACAGATTAAACTATTCCAGAAACTTACTGATACAAATATAAAGAAAATTATTTGCCATTTATACTTTTGCCATCAACTTCAAAAGAGTGACAAGAGCTTCTTAAAGTTTTATGGCTGTCTTTAAAAAGATGCCATTAGTGAGCCCATATATCATACATTAATTGTGACTGGTCTTCTAAGGTGAAGTTTTAAATATAGGTCAATACCAAAATTTATAATAATTGTCAACAAAGTCTTCAGATTACAGTGACCGGTGAAGTAGCAAATAATGAGGAAGATGCTTGCCCTTACAGAAGGATTTCAACTGCATGGAAAAGTGGCTCCAACACATTGAAAAAAAATCTTGAAATATGACAAAGGGTTGCTTTAGTCCTTGACTATGAAAAAATGGGGATATCAAACAGTAGAGAAGGGATTTTGCTGCTATACAGGGGCTGGCCAGTTAGGAATACCAAGCCTGGTTCAGTTGTCCACAGTGATGTAGCCTGAGTTGTCCTCAGTGATGTGGAGCATGTTCACAGGAAGACAGGAAAAAGAACCAAGGGCCTGAGAGCAAAGTCTTGTGTTATAAGCCTTATAGGCTTAAAACATACCTTATGAAAGACAGAACAGAGAGGAGGTAGGCCTGAAGGGGCAAACAAAGAGCAGACCTGGTAGAAGGCAACTCTTTAGTCTTGCCAACAAAGAAACTGTTGACTAGAGGCAAGGTCAGACAAATTCCACTTTGAAGTAAAATCTGACTTGCCAGCACTGAGAGGTAATTAACTATCAAAAGAGCTTATCTTTAAAATTAGATGTGCTGGTTTTCCATATTACATGCTGAAACAAGAGGTGTGCTGAACAAACAAGGTGGTGCTTTTGTAGTCTTGGAAATCATGTTTGTTCCCACACTTCAATGGGAAAAGCAGAACCAGCGATAATAACCTTGTTGGAAAACACACACAAATGGCATTGTTGGACATTTTTAAGAGAGTTGTCCAAGCAAAGTACATAAGCAGGCAGCCAGGCAGGGAGAAGCAGACAGACTCAGCACTGTGGTCTGAGCTTGATGTCTCCCAGCAAGTGTTAAGAGCTTCAATATAAATTTTCAAATCGCAGCCTGCAAGATGAGGTATTAGAGGACCATATTCCAAGACACAGCAGCAACAAATAAGAAGGTTCCCAGTGGAAAGGTCCAAAGGTATGATAAAGTGTCATTCCTGCTTTGTCCTCAGCATCTGCAGAACATTAAACCAATTGTTTCTAACCAAATCTTGTACCTCACCTGGACAGAACAGTCTTGTCAGGTTTTATCCTAGTCTTTTCTACCTACACAGGGACATTGAGGATAAATGACCCTTGGCAAATATTTTTGCACTGAGTTCATCTTAAATGTAACACTCTGATACCTCTCAGAATTTCAGTGAAGGCAGGAATACAAAATCCAGACTGAAATAGCTTTACTGGAATTACGATACAAATGAATTTGGGTCAATTTTAACTTCATTTTTACATATGAAAAAAACAACGAATGAGAGTCCCAGGAACATGATCCAGGTTGAACTATTATTGTAAGCTCTTTGGAAGAAGGATTTTCTTTTGCTAAAATTATGTCCTGTAACTTGATCATTGCCTTATTGCTGCCAATCAGAAGACCAATAATAACACTGAGTCTCCCTTACCGTTGATCAACTTTAACTGTTAACATAGTAAACTCTTCACTGAAAGTAAGATTACAGAACTCATATAATCAGGGTTCCACAACATATGGGCTTAAAACCTGAGTGTTGTCCTATAAATCATTTTTAAGTGTTCTCAGCTACCACAATTTTATCACTGTTCTGGATTAGCCAGAGGATAGTCCCAAGAGATGACTGGCAGGGGGAGATGCATATGCAACTCTAGCACAAAGCAATCAGGTTTCTTATCTTCTGAGCAAGGTTCAGGCAAAGTTGGGATTCATCTTACAGAGCCTGAGATGATAGCTGCTGCACAGATGTCCGTCTCTGCCCCCATTGCCCCTTCTCTGCAGTCCTTCCAGGACAAGATTCCTCTGACCACATGAAATAGCTGCTTGACTTACACCACAGAAGTGCTTATTTTTCATTTCTGACTGCAAAGAGAGCTGATGGTGATAGGTAAACACCATGTATGTGTAGTGTAAACACCTGTGTTTGATTAGATTAATCCCACGCCACGTGACCTTTGGGCTTAGTCTTTCAGATTCGTCTTCAAACATGGTCCCAGGGCCAGGGCAGTGCAAATGTCACCAGCCCAAAAGAACACAGGGAAAGCAGAATAATCCTGAAACAGACTTATAACAAATAATTACCCCAGCCATACCTGCTTCTGTTTAGGAGTAACTGACCTGCTGACCTTTCCCGACAGAAAATGTGACAAATTCTACCCTGGCTCCTCTGTGCTAGCAAATTTGTCTTGTACTTAGGCATCTCTGTCTCTACATCTAGGAATAATAAAGATTTTTTTTTTCATTAAGGAATATTTAAGTTGCAAGTGGGGGGTTATTTTTAAAAATATAAATACCAAGGGTACAAAGGTATAAGGCACAATGCCTATGTCTTAGCTAAGGAAATAGGAACAGATGATACTAAATATGCTATAGGCTGTTAGTTAGCAGAGCATGCCAACAGCACAATGTGTTACTACACAGGAAGCCTGAGTTCAGAAGTAACAAGAGCTTGTTGAAACTGTTCAGATGAAATGGTATTCCACAGAAAATAGCTTTTTGACAAAATAGACCCTTTTTTTTTTGGGGGGGGAAACCTTTGATTTTAAATTTAAAATATATCAGGAATGAAAAACTGTTCTCTGAACACAAAAGAAACAGGTTTTGGTGGGCTGCCAAAAATCAAAGGGATGGGGGAGTGTTGCGTTTATTTGTTTCCTGTCTTGAAGGCTTTTCTTATCACTGATGCTAGGGAAGTCCAAAATGTTATCATTTTTCAGCTTTTAATTTTTGCCAAGTTTCTGCCCTGGCAATTTGGTTTCATCACAACATTTCAACAGGAAGAGTTTAATTTTCAAACAGCTCTAGCAACATTTGTATAGCTTTCTCCTTTCTCTTGTTACTGGATCCCACAGTAGTACATAACACTTAAACCAATAACAGCACCAAAGGAAAAACGCTGTGTATTGTTTTTCTTCAAACTACTTGCAATCGTGGACAATTCCACATGGAATTACAAACAAAGCAGTCTTTAATTAACTACATTTGAAATATATCCTGTTCTCAGGAGCTCCACTCAGCACAAAAAGACAATAAAAGCCCAAAAACATCTTCATGTTATTTTGTGAGCCTGCCTAAAGGAACAGTGCACGTCCTGCCTCTGTGTATATATCATATTTTCTAGGTCTTATACTGCATTCTGCTATTCCCAATTCCTCCAGAGGAGCAGCAGCTTGCAGCACCTTTATAAAGGCTGGTAAGGATAAATTTAGCTCCTCGAGCCTACTTCCTGAGCTGGCTGGACCCGAGCCACCTCTGAATGAGGAACAGGCAACAGCCATAGCAGAGGTGATACGGTCATGCAAGACACATAAGCTCAGCCATAGCATTGTGCCCACATGACTTTTGCATGGGGGCCGGCATGAGCACAGGCCTCTCGGTGCAAGTCTGTGAAGAAATCCCCAAAATCAAGGGGTGTGGGTGGCTGAACCCAGCCCTACCCCACTGCCATCCCATCCATGGCTCTCTAGCTCCTGGGGAGGCTTTGGAAGGGGGGCCCTGCTCTTTACTTCTCATTTCTCTACTTGTGGTGCTCAGCCTGCTCCCCTGAGTGTCAGAGAAAGCCTACTGGTTAGAGATATTAATTGAGCATCATTTGTAAAAATATGGGAAATATGTTTACTAACTATAGATAACCAGTTATTACAGTGGAGACCATGTCTCTATATCACTGGAATATATCATATGCTCAGTTGTAATGTAAAACATCTAAGGTATTTGGGGGGGCATGCATATGTGTGTGTGGTTTTTCTTGGGGTTTGTTTTTATTGGAAACTTTGTCTAAGAGTATGTTTAATTGTATGGTAGCAATTATTCTGCCTGCTGTGGAAGCAACAAAGATACATTCAGATGAAAAGGCAGTATTTTCTGAAAATAAATGCATTAACAATCCTGATTTCATAATCCTTACAAGGTGAAAAATGGTAAGCGCTTAATGGCCTAAGTGCAGGTGACAGAAAATGAATATATACAAATAGGGATGGTGCAACTAGAGAGGGTGTATCTAGTTAATACACAGACTGAATCAGCAAAAACAAGATACAAGAAAAGCATTCTGACCTTCTACATTCCCAGAACTGTCACACTATACCTGTGAGAAGATACTGCACTATCATTTTTTTTTCCCAGTGAACAGCAGTGTTCATTGTTTCAGGAATAAAAAAGCAGAGTCAATATGAAAATCTTGCTTTTTTTTTTTTTCATTTTCATAGATTAACTCTATTTTTTTGCAAAACCAAGAAAAAGAACATTTTCTGTTGACGACATTGTAAAATGATTTCTAAGCATTTCTTCAGAGACAATTTAGGAAAAAAAAATATTTAAAAAAATCAATCTTTTTGCAGGCTCTGATTAAGTTACTGTTTCCAGGGGCAGCATTTTCAAGATTAAAATGAAAAATGCCATTTGGAGCCCCAGCCATGACAGTGATATGATCCCATTACTGTAGCTTGCCGGACCCACTCAGGACTCTAAATCACCGGTGTGTAGATTTCTTGCAGAATGCTAAATGATAAGGAGCATTAAGGAAAGAGGTTGCCAGTTTGAAGTCAGTTGCTTGCTGTTCCAGGATCAGTTGCTTGAAACTCTGCAGTGTCCTTTTAACTGGGCCTAGGGCTTCCTTGCAATCCTTTCACCAAGAAAGTATCCTCCCTTTGATCTGTTAAGCCTATGGGCTCTAAAATTGCCCCCATACTTAGGATACTTCCTCTATGGTTGAGGGATGCCAGGCAGCCAGAGCTCCTCTGTTGTTCCTGAGACACGTGGCAGGTCCCTTCCATGGAAGGATTCAAATAATGGACTTTTCAAATATAATTGGATTATGGGATTATTTTTTTTAGTGTCCTTCTGTGATGCTATCAGGCATTAGGTGGAGAAACAGCTAAAAACTGAATGAGCTTTTAAGCTGGGACTGTAGAGCTCTGAATTCTATATACTTACTGCATATTTATAAGATAGCTTTAAAGAAGTGAGTCAACAAAATCTGTCTCCAGCGTGCTTATTACAATGGGCTGATTTTTTAAAAAAAATGGGCTGAGAGACAACCTGAGGACTGGAAAGCATATTGTACAGAAATGAATAGGTCTGTTTAGACAAGTAGATACAAGGTGCATTTGTGATGATTTCCTTCCATTTGGGCCTAGGCAGGTTTTCTTTCCACAAAGAGGCATATATTCTTTTATTCTCTGCTTCATTCAAGTAGTTGTGAACCCAACCTGTCCTTAGTATTTTGTGACAGCCTGCTGAGGAAATGGCCCCAAAATAATGAGGGATGGGATTCAGTGAAATATTGTTCATATTTATACTGCCATACAGATCTACACAAAGGCTCTGCAATAGCAGCAGCATTCTGCTGATCTACTGATTTTCTTCTGTGTAGACCCCGCAGAGGCACAATAACAAGAGAAAAATAATAAAGCAGCCATTTAAAGATTTGTGACTGTGCTTGGTATGAATGTTTCTTTAAATGAGGCGACCATGAGAACGTAATGTGTCCATACAGTGTTGCATTTCATCCACTCAGAGAAAAATCATTTATGAAGAGAATGTTTCAAATCTATTCAAATATTCCCACTTCCTCTTCCACCAGCTTCAGTTAAGAATAGCAAGAAAGGTTAAAGATTTAATGGATGTCAAGATTGAACTTGCTGTCCTTTTCAGACCCTCCTGAACAGAGCTGAAGGCCACCGCTCATGCTGTGTATTACCACTGTCTAAATAAGCTTCCTATATTTCGCCTGACTTTTGGACAAACAAAGGCTTTCAGTCCCTAAGCCTCTGTACCCCAAAACATGAAAATGTTGTGTTATTTTCTTGTTTTCAATAGCAAAACTATACCCTGATTGTACCCTCTTCAGCCTGGGGAATTCAATTTTTAAAAGCTACATTTCCACATTTTGCAGAACTGGGAAAAGCTCTCAGGAATACCCCTGATCTGAACGTAGGTGTTCTTCCATCTTCTACCAAGGCATGAGATCCAACCGGAATGTGAAATTTTCAAGTTTTGAAAAAAATGTCAGCATATTCAGGACCCTGAAACATTCTGATCTGAAACTTAAAAGCTGAATATCACCTCAGCAAGTTCTGGCTGCACGTGACTCACAAGACTGCTGTCACACTATCTGAGACAGCCACGGAGGCCACTTCAACAGAATAAGGAATATAGCATCCCCATGAGCCCCTTTCTCAAGGCAGGCTTTGCTGGACTTTCAAACTCATGGCAATTTAATCTGGAGAAAATCCCAAAAGCAGCAACCTTCCTGTAATTTACAGAAAGTACATCAAAGAAGAGATGCATCTGTAAAGCATTTAGATTTTACAAATGGGCATTTTTCAACAAAGACATGCTTTGTCAGGAAATTCCTGGCCAGCTCTAATCAGGAATGCATCTGGGAACCAAATATTTTGTCAGGTCTATGGGCTAAAATGGATTTAGCCAAGGAATGAAAGGGACGTGAGACTCTGATCAGCGATCCAGAAGATCAAAGGACATGGTAAACCAGAAGAGGATGGAATTAACCAGCAAAATTCTTTACTTGCAACTAAACTAATTTAACACCATATCTGATGAGACTTTCTACAAAACACAGTGTTTACCACTGGTAAATATGGTTCTGGACTAAGGGCACCGTAGTACAGGGAGCAGAGGAGACTTATGCAACCATAATCACAGCACATGACATAGAGTACACCCTATGCAGGCCAGAGGTAATGGCAAGAAAGTAGGGATTGTAATCCCTCCTTTTCCACTACCAGTTCAATGCTTGATTACCAATGCGTGAGAGTATTTATCCTCAGTAAATTTTGCTTGCAAAGACAGTTGCGAAGCCAAACCAAACAAACAAGACCCTATGGGTCCTGGAGAGCAGCCACAGTTCAATTGGACAGTAAATTTAATTTCTCAAAAGTAATATTGTTTGCATTAAGTCTCTGCATCAACCTCTGGGAAAAAAAAGTAAATAGAAAACTGAGGTCCCCAGGGCATTATTTACAGGAAAGCACAATGTTAACAGGCAATAGTTCAATTCCTCCTCTGAGCAAGAGTATTTAGAACTACATCTCCTATTTTTCCAGCCATTAAACAATTGACACTTCTGGCATAAGACTGAAGATGTGGTTTGTAACCCCCTCAAGCACAGGAGGAACTGAACTTGGCTAGGTGACTGCCTGGCTAGGTGACTGGCTGGGTGACTGCCCTGGTAGCTGAGTGTCTATACAACAGAGAGGATTTTGTCCCTTATTGCTCCAGTGGCACCCCAACCCTAAAGCTTCAGCCACCTTCTCAATAAATAAGGCTCCAAAACAACCATCTTCCCCAGCACTCCCCCCCGCCTGCCCAGCACCACCAGCTCCACACTCCCTGCTTTCGCCCAGCGCCGCCTGGCTCCCTCTGCCTGAGCCCAAGCCACCACCCAGCAGCTGGTTACAGCAGTTTCTCAATCTGGAGGTAAATCCCACTGTGGAGGTACTTACCTGAGCCACAGGAAGAATGTTTCCACTCAGATGTTTTTTAGTTGCCTGAAACTACCTGCTTCAAATCAGTGACCCCACCATAAATTCACAGGTTAAAGAATATTAGTCTGAAATTCTCTCCGTTCCGCCAGTGGTTCAAGACTTGAATTACACCAGCCAAATACTAGACCTACCAGCTTGGGGGGCGGGGGGAGACAACACCAACATTTAAATTCACGATAAAATAGTCCTTGCTCAAAACACATTTAAATGTTTTCCCACGTGGAATATCTGATGCACTGGCACTGCTGACACATCTGCAAATTAAAAATGGTTTCTTACTAAAAAAAAATTATGTAAACATGGCAATTTCTATTTAAATTGAGCATTCAACCAATTATCAATTGTCATGAGGACCTGAGGGAACATGCAGAGACAGGGAGTTAGTGTGCATTTTTCTTGCTTTTTTTTCCACCCTTTAGAATGACACAACGTCCTTCACAACATGCTCTGTAGCTGGAAAGTCCAGTATCTGAAGTGCAAGAAGTAGTCTACTTTTCAGACAGCTATATAGCAATTCTGGCACTCCAGGACCTTCTGGATCCCAACATTCACAGGTACCAAGTCTCTGCTTTGTCTTCTCTGGAACAAAGAGAGCTTTGTACTGAACTGGGTATGAATAATTGTAATATGTGATGTGTAGTAACTGGTAGCTGCAGAGCCTGTGCCATCTGGAGAAGCAGGGATTTACACAAGCTTTTTGTGGAAGCAGAATGAAGGGAAAATTTCACTGTAAGAATAAAGCTGAATCTGCACAGGCACATGGGATTCAGATGAGCCTTGCAAGAGATATGCCTTGTTTGAATGTTTGCAATTAAGAGACAGTACATTACAAGCCCTCACAGATACCACTGTCACATACTCTGAGCTGGACCCAGTTTGAAGCAGCAAGTACATACTCACCTGCTGGCTGATGAAAATGACTGACTCTGGGGGACAGACAGTAAAATCAATTATTCGCATCTCCTGTGTTGCTGCTACCCACACAGCTACCAGCAGACTTGGAAAACCAAGAAGATTTGGGCTTGATTTTAACATGTTGTAAGGGCTACCTTTAACTGTCACTGTAAAAAAATTTTTAAAAATAAAATCACTGCTCCATTTTCTAAAACAGACTTAGAAGTAATGTTTTAAGTAATTACTTAAAAGTAATCCTGTCAACGTACCTCCTCCTAATGGCCTGTTTCCATTTATTGCACCTCCTTTCACCAACATTGCACCTCCTTTAACCCATATAAATGTCCCTTGGGCAACAACAGTTTGGATAATCAATATATTAACAGTTATTAATTCTGGCTGTTTCTTTATATGTATTTGATATCAAGCTACAGACCCTTTTTTGACTTCAAGGGGGTTGGCTACTCTCCTGTTTATTTTACCTCTACCCTGGCCAAACACTGGGTATCAACAGTGAGCTGAAAATGAAAGATTGATGGAGACTCATCTTCTGTTCCTGTTAGCTATGGGCTTATCCCTGATATTCCTATTCCTATTAATACCCACCATCTAGAGCCACCTCCCAGAGGAGTGCAGTTCTGCAGGGGACCAATGAAAGCAAGGGAAGTTATGAAAGGGATAAGGCTTTCTGCAGCAGATCTCTAACAGAAAGAACAGGCCAAGAACATGTATCGAGACACCAAAGATGAACCAGCCATATTTAAAACAATGTTCACTGGCAGAAAGAAAACAAGAATAAAGAAAAGGATGAGGGAGGGTGGAGGATACAGTACAGGCAGCTGCCCACTGCTGCTCTCACCGCAGCTTCCCCTGGCTCCACGAGAGCACATCACCAGCACCGTGGATGGAAGGAAACCTATGTAAGACAGTGTCAAGTGGAAATGTAATCCCTCCCTGGAAAATCTGTGCCTGAAAAATACCATGCAGGTGTTTCTCTGTTCGGCACAGAGCTGGGGGCCTCTTGTGTTGTCTGCAAAGAGTGGCTGCATTGAGAAACAGCTGAGAGAGTTGGTGGCTGTTTGCTTCATCTGTCATCTGGCCCCAAAGGGGGCCAAGCTGTGAACAAGGCAGCTCACAACGCACATGGTCTGGGAAGAGGCAGGCTTCAACTCCCAGCACGTCACAGGGAACCATTCTGGTCCACACGCGGAGGGATTGAGGGACCACGCACTTGGTGCTGCCAAGCTGGGGTAGCCCTCCCTGCAGTCACATCTGCGATGGCAGCCACACCAGCCAGCACTGCACCCAGGGACATGCTGGCGACAACCAAGTGAGAGGAGGTGGTGCAAGTTCAGGGGCTGTGGGGACCTCAGGCGTAGGCAACCAGGGGGGTGCATCCACCCCCTGCAGCCCAGGGCTGCCCTGCAGGAAAGACTCAACCAGGGCTGCAACCAGCACTTGGAAACAAACCTGCTGCCTCTCATGCATACATAAAGGGAAGCCAATGCTGATGACATTTGCTTATTCACAGCTGGGGGAGCTTAATCAGAAGACAACAAGAAATGCTGTTCAGTTTTGCTTTTTATTCCCTTCAATGCCATTCTACTTACTTTAAAAATAGATGTCATAGCAAAGATATATATATAACGCTTTGCTTGTCACAGAGGGAAGGAGAAGTGAGCTGCTAAGAAGTAAGAAACTCTGGGGGTGGGGAGGGGGATTTATCCAGAGATGAAGACTTTTGGGACTAGATTCATCTTGAACTAATTTAACTAGAACTGAAGGCATTGCTCTGTGCTCGCTCAGTGCACAGATCGTTCCATGCACCAGACCTTTTTCTGCAAGACTGTGGGGAAGAGTGAAATCAGTCTCCAGAGAAAACCAGGAGAAGGGGGAGGAGGGAGAGTGTCCAGTTCCATCTGTCTTTAGGCAATTTTACCAGTGGAAGCATTTCAGTAGAAGGACATTATGTAATGTATTTCTCCTGTGTAATAATCGAGAGCCATTACTTACCAGTGGCTTGCTGCTAATGGAATACACATAGCAGTGTTATTACAGTAACAGTGATTTTAAGCAATCTGTTAATAAATGCAAACATTTTTAATTTACGTTATGCACCTAAAGACCTACTCCAGTTCTTTTGTTCTCCCTTGAGACCAGTTACAGCATAGGTGGAGACTGCTGAGGATGTGCTATTGCTCACTTTCCTGTATTTATAGCTTTCTATTTCTTTCATCTTGCATGCATTTTTGAAAACTTTTCCCCACTTTGGATTTCATCTCAGCTGCACACTGATGAGACAACATTTCAGTCTCCCCCTGTTCATTTTGGAGGTGATTTCCTTGCATTACATCACCAGTTTCATCCACATTTTCAAGAACACAGTGTGGAGCAGATTACCCAGAAATCTCCAGCTCTTGCCTTGGGCAAGACTGGTCATGTTTGTCACAGCCTACCTGTGAAGTCCAGATAAGCCTCTCCTCACTGTTCAGAACAGCACATTTCCTCAGGTACACTAATGCCCAATGACAGTTCACCTGTGGTCTATTTCAGACAATTCTGCCCTAAAAAATACTTCCCACTGGCCTTGTTTTGGCTTGTGCATGCAGGCTGCTACTGAGCCAATGCTCTCTGCCAGCATAATAGTCCAAAACACATACTGCAAGCAGTAAAGGAGTTATGGAAGTCTTCAGAATAGAAGCTTTGGGAAAAAGATCCATGGATAATGCAGGCTTTACAGAACCCATGAAGGATATGTTTTTTAATGAGATACTCTAAACTTCAGATGCTGACTGGGAAGCCTGTGCGCTCTCTGGTCTGGCTTCTGTACCTATCACAAATACAATATTTACCAAGTGGGTTGTGCTGTACTTTATTCTCTTGTTCTGTCTGCAGGATTGTTGCTAATTTTATTTTAGCATGCTTCTGGGCTAGTTTTATAGACAACTTGCACCTACAAAAATATGTATGAAAGACCTCAAAGTGGGTAGTGTTCATGAAGAATAGGAAAAAGCTATAATGTCATGGTTTCCTTCTGATCCTTGGGAGTAGTGCTGACTGAATGTAACAAGGCAAAAAATTTAATAGGAGAATTGACCCTTATCTTTATTTAAAAAGCAAACAAATGTCAGTCTCTCTTTGGGTGATACTGCCTTTTCTTATGGACTATTGTAAATAAGCTGCTGATTCCTCCCATCTGCTCATATAAAAAAAGTTGTGATATTATATTAAAAACTACCACAAACTGGGTCACTTACTGAACAGTAAGGGAAAAAATGCACCTTGTTCCCTAAGGGTACTGCATAGCTATGTGACCTGCTTTGCTTGGCTAGCTTTCACAAACTGCCAAGTGACACCCCTTCTCTTTTCTGCTCCATCCCGAAGATTTTTATCTCCATACATCTTTCCTGCTGCAGGGGGAATAAAAGCAACTCAGTGGCACAAAGTCAGAATCCAAAGTTGAGATGGGCAAAGCACAGCCTAAAGCAACTTCACCTCTGTTTCCCTTATGACTCTGTGAAGCGCAGTCATCAAAGCAGCACTAATACGACCACCCAACTTGAGGCATACGGCGTGCGGCTCCGCTCATGTGAATGCTCTGTGCTCTGAGATTGCACAAGGACGTGTCATCTGAGGACCTGAATGAAATGAAAATAGGGAAAAGATCCCAGCTAGCTCTGTTTGTCTTCCTGCAGACTTGCATTCCCTAAACACTCAGCCCCCTGCCTCTGGGCTCTCCAGTACAGATTTAGCGCGCGGCAGTGGTTTTCTGCTTTTGGGCTTTTTCTGGGGAAAGGCAACTCTAAACTAACACATCAGTGTTGTGGGACAGGACTGCGTCCTGAATCAGCCCTGGCTGCCTCCTTTGCCCAGCCTCTCCTGCCAGCTTCTTAGCCTCTCCCAGACACATCCAGCACTCTGGGAGGGAGAAAGGCTATCCACCATCTCCTGGGGCAGGGCTTCCCTCAGGGAAAGAAAAGCAGAGGAAGCTGAGCCCCAGCCCACCAGGGGAAAGGAACTGCTGCCAACAGTCCATGAGGATGAGGGAGGAAGAAAAGATCCCCTGCTGCAGCCAGTGGCTGTGGCTCCCCATCACCAGTCAGTATCCCCCATGCAACCCACAGGTCCCACTACCTGCCCCCCACCCCTCTGGGCACTCTGCTCCCACCAGGGGAAAAGAGCATGAATGAATTTGAACTTTACAGCACTGAATACCTTGGGGTAGATGAATCAAAACAACAAAAAGCAGGGGGAGTTTCCCCACTCTCAGGGAAAATTCAGCCTCTCACCGGAGGATGAAGGCCAAGAGTAAGAATGGGGCTGGGAGTAAGGAGAGAGAATTTAGATGCAGCCAGGGAAGCACAGAGTAGCAATTAAAACCACACCACCACTTCCTTCAGCTAAAATTTTCCCCTAATCAGCAAATGCCCCAAGCTCCAGGGAACAGATGCGGGCGAGTGGATCCCAGCTGTTGCACTGTCCTGCAGAGAGTGGGGAGGTCCTTGTAATAATGTGTGTCCTGTCCAAGTGACAATGTCCTGCAGTGGTGTGACACTGCTGCTACTTCTAATGGACACCCACTTTGAACTGCACCTGCCCTCTGCTTCTGGTGGGACTTAGAGCAGCCTTGTGGATGCTGTAACAACCTGGGCATAGTCAGAGCACAGCTCTCAAAAGTCCTGCAGGCAAGGTGTCTTGCTGTGCTGGCAGATTCTCATTGCTTTTCAAGATTAATCTGAGTCTCACAGTGGTCTTTCCTTGGGGATTTGGCTCAGCTCCCAGTCCGATTCTGACCTCTTACCAGCGCCTCAGCCTCTGAGAATTGCATGGTTGTCACTGGTCTGAGGGTGCAGATTCAGTCTCCATTTCCATCCTTTTTTTTTTTGTTCTTATTTTTCTGTGTTTATTTTTCATGTGAAGTAAATGATTCTTCACATTTCCATAAAGCAGTTTCATACATAAACTCTTCTCCATCAGTTAGTTGGACAGAATGAAATGGCCCATGCTTCAAAATCAGTGATAGCCAGAAATAAAACTACCTCCTGTCTATTTGGCTTGTGTTAAGACCTAGAGACCAAAAAGACCAGTGGCTGAATCTTCTCCAGTTTTAAATCTTCTCCATATTTCCAGGAGTTTTTAATTGCCACTTCATCATTTCTTTCCTCTTCATGTTTTCTTTTGTTTCCTTCCTGATTCCAGGAATTCAGCAGCCTCCCAAATCTAACAGAAACCTGTATCAGTCAGCCTCAGGGCCTTGCATACTGTGAAAAGCAACCACCACCAGTGCCACACGCTACTCTACCTTAATGGTGAGTTCCCTAGAGCCCGCAAGCCTCAGGTACTGATGCTCTGGAGCCAAGGCACTTCAGAGGTGAATCATTCAGAATCCTGGCCAGCCTGTCTGGGACTTACACACACACGCATCCCCCTGAAGCCAGCATGTCAGATCTCAGAAGTATTGCATCTTCAGGCTCCCACAAGCCTTGTCAGTGAAGGGCAGAAGACCAGAGAAGCGCCAGGGCAAGTAACAGTTCCCAGCTCTTAGCTCCCACCAGGGCACTAAGCACCAGTGGCCCAGGGACTCAGGCATTTCCAAGCACCACTTGCCAAAATCCAATGGGTTTCTGCTAGAAGTTGCCCAGATTAAATGACAATTCCTTTCTGATGGAACAACCATCTCCCAGAGAAGTGCTAACTTTGGTCAGTTGGGAAAATGCTGCACTGAAGAATTTGTTACTAGGCCTCCTTCTAACCAGTCACTCTTCCTTTTGTGATCTGTTCTCCTTATTCCTCCTCTGACTCTGTCACGTATGCTTGCCTTTAGCATCCAAGGTCCCCTCTAACAGTAGATAAAGTAGTCCTTCAGTGGCCCAGCAGATTGCTGGACATCACATCAGGCATGGCCCAAACAGCCAACTTCTGCTTTGTATTTCTCCTGCATCCATAACCTTCCTGCTTCAGAGGGGAGTTCAGAGTCCATGGCCTGGCAAGAGTGTGGGCTAGCACAGGGAATTCTGCCACCTACAGTCCTCTCAGACCCAACTGATTCCTCCAGGCCTCCCAAAACCTGTCATGTTTCCAGCCTCTCTTACTACTGACCTGAAATACCCACTGATGTTCCCAACCCTACACAGTGTCTTCAAATCCCCAGTGATTTTGCTCCACAAAATCCATCCTTCTGTCATAGCAAGGTTCGGTTTTACCTGTACTTCTGCAAACCAAATTTAAGTTTTTCCTTTCAAGTTTTCAGTGGCATAGCAAACATGTGGATGTGTCATAGTGGATGGAGCATCTCTATGTCCATTATAAGTCTTCATATAACACCCCAGATACCCTCCCACAAAACATTAGGGTAGGATGTTCTCCAGGGCAATATCTTAGCTGCAGCACTTATATCAGATCTTTTTCATTTTCTTTTTTAGGCCCATCTGTGAACTTGGAACTGAACATAACAAAGATAATTTTAACATGGCTGAAAGAGCCAAATACTGCACATAGATGCACAGTTCTGCCTGAACATGCTGCAAGGCAGAGCCCACATTCACAGCACATACAACAGAGTCACTCAGTGGGTACACACCAGGTTAGATCTGCAACTCCCACACAAAGCCCAACACATCTGGCCTCAGCCATAGCGCTCTGAGGATGGGGAGCTCACAGCCTGACCCCTTCAAGTCTGTACCTGTAGACACTGCTGAATATAAAACAATATTGAAGAATTAAGCATTTGCAAATGCATGATACTAATCAGCTCATAAAGATGCTGAGCACCTTGAAGTCAGAGTGACCCTCACTCAGTTTGAGAAATGCACTTCCTTACCCTTATGAGTCTCTTTTATTATTTTAAACTAAGAGCTACAAGAATTACTAACTAGGAATCCTATGGGGTGTGCTGGGATGAAAACTCACCTGGTTTTTTGTGCTTCTTGTGCCACCCACTGGAACATGCTGAAAACCCAAGTGGAAAGAAAACATTCAGGAAATTTAATATTCAGCATATTTTAGTATGTTTTGTGAATTAATAGAACAACAGCTTGCAAAATGCTCCAACAGTCTTAGTAAATTCTCATTAATTCAAAATATATGAAAAGAAGAACCCAAGTTTGTTAATCTCCTCAGCAAATGCCTGCAAGCCGCTAAAACAGTTTGCCTTTCAGGAGAAAGGCAAATGTAGTTCAATGATGAATTCGTATTGATGAATTCTCCAGACATTAATGTCATTGTACAGGGCACAGAGAATATCTCATCTAACATAGTCCATCCACCTCCAGTCACTGGCAGGTGAGAAAGCTAAACTGAAAGCTAGGTGTGGAGAAACTGTTAATCTTATATGAGAAAGGAGGGGCTTACTAGACTAAGGAACTACAAGAACCTGTCTTGTTTAGTCAGGCAAAATGAAGATTGAGTGAGAATATTTCTCTCTCCAGATACCTCATGGGCATATATTCCAAGGGAGTACAGCCTCTAGGATGGTGTTCACAGTGATTAATAAGTGATTATAAAATTAATCATGAATTAATTTAAGCTGAATACCTAGGAAAGTTTGACAGCATTAAAGCAGTGAGCAAAGCCCTCCAGTAGGATAGATAACAGCAGACAACTTTTCTTTTTTCATAAAAAAGAGCTTGAACCATTTCTGAAAGCCATTGTATGGTGGCATTGTTTGCAATAGCAAGGCATCACACGTAGGGACACAGCCTCATATTTCTGTATTTTTACTGAGAAGGCGTATCCATCTTCTAGAAAGAGTGCAAACAACAGGAAGAACTCAGTGTGATAGCATCATTAGGAAAACAACATTTGGGTTCTGGGGGTTTTTTTCACCCTAAAAATGAATATGGGATACAACACAACAAAACCTGCACTTCAGACTCTCTTTAGTGCCACCCCCAAAAGGCCATTTTGAGTAACTAGCCATTTAAAGTACCCACTAGGTTTCCAGCACAATTTTATTTGACCTTTTAATGAAAGAATAACATGCATAAGGCAAATTATTTTAGCTGATCACCTGGGTGACTGCTTAAAGCAGCCCTCTATATATAATCTAACCAGCCCATTGTCTGAAGTGTAATGTTAAGCTTTGTCTTTCATAAATGTATGCCTCAAGTACATTTTCTGATTTTGAAGTTTGCCTTTTTGCCCAGTCCGACTGCATACATTTTTTAGCAAAAGCACAAGGTAAGATGTTCCAAATACCTAATAAGGAAACCAGGTACCCTAGAGATTAAAAAAAAAAAAAAATTAAGGTTACTGATTACTGAATATACATATTCTTCTATTTATAGAAAATATAAGGAACTCCATAAAGTTCCTTAGTTTCCAAAGATAACATATCAGATATTGCTGGAAACCCTAGTTGTTCCCTTTCTGTTATGCAAAATGATTAGAGCTTTAATAAACCTTTTCCAGTTCTTACTGTAATACAGTCAAGGAGGGATTTATGTGTATGCAAGTGCTTATTATGACACATGAACACAATAAGACTTCATAATAAAAAACACAACCAAAGAAGCCGCAACTTCCCTTGTGCCAGAAAATGTGCTGCTCATTTAACCAGCTGGAGAACAGGAAGCCCATACCCAAGGTGCAGAAGACCGAAACACAGGTCCTCCAGTGCCATCCCAGCCACAGCTGCCCCCACTCCAGCACGGGGGCTGTGATCCAAAGGGCACCAACATCCACCAGAGCCTTTTCCTTCATTTCTGACCAGCCCAAGAGGCATGTGCTACAGAAATGACTGAGCTGCAGTGGGAGGCTCGTGAGTGCAGAAGACAAAACTGCCACAGGAGCTAAACCTACCTTTGAAATAACAACTTTCCACACATCGCTTTCCACATTAAAAATAAGATTATTTTTTCATCTGCATTTTCTTTTGAGGAGTTCTTTGGGTGTATCAGCGTATCCATCATCTTGCAGAGACACCAGACAGAGCCAATCTCTGTGTCCAGGAGTATCTCTACTTTGTAAATGTTTGACAACAACCATAAACTTTAGTAACAAGGATCATCTAGATTTACTGACTGTAATTAAACTTCAGGGCAAGCGCTCTGGCACTTTTGTCATGGTTCTCCATCAACCAAACAAAGGGTCATACTGACTGAACAGCACTGAAGCTCTGTCTACTTCAGCTTGCAGTGTGCCACAAAGATCTGAGGGCCAAACTGATGGTACTGAGGACCTGATGTCCACAATGCTTGTGTTCATGGGAGGATTCGTTTGGCCAAGCTTCAGCATAGTCAGGGACTGAGCACACCTGAGCAGGTGGAGATCATCCCTACACCAGTGGAAACAGGGAATCCGTGTCCTGGAACTGCTCCCAGGGGCAAACCACAGCACAGCAAGGCAGAAATTTGGGAGATTTGTTTCAGAAGTCCTCTGCTGATCCAAAATTAAATGCTAACATAAGCCCACTCTGAAGCTCTTTCCTTTCTCCCTGCTGTCTTGTGCTCACCCCGAAAGTAACTGAACTGCTTTTGTTGTATAAATTTATTCATTAGCAGCAGTAAATTTCACTGGCTGAACTGAAAGCCCGATTGCCTTCACACCAATCCATCTCCACACACGTTTGTCTTCTGAGCTTGAGTTGTTTAAAGTAATGATCCGTACAATGGAAAAATAGGGAAAACCTGGAAGGACCAGAATCTCAAAGTCCTTGTTGTGCTATAGGTCTGTCTTTGAGAGTTAATCTTAGCAGGATTAATTTCATTTAACACCTAGCCATGCCACTGCTGCCAAATTAGGTAAGTACGTATATGAATTCAGCTGAAGAAAATGTGGGAGCACACTAGACATGTGACTCACCCATCATGCATAATTAGAGGTATTAGGCTAATAAATGTTATTTTGAAATATGTAAAATAACTGTAAAAACATTTTTAAAACCTTCAGCTGAGAATGGTTATTAAAAAAATGAAGAAATAGGAGGAGGGGAAAAGACTCTATTGTTCGTTTTAAGCTCCTGGGAAAAGAAAAAATCAACTCATTCACCTCAATCTGTTTTCAGCCTATTTGTTTCAGCACCTCAGGTCAGCAACCTCTCTCCCTTGGAGGTGAGCCCAGAAGATTCCTCAGGAGCTTTTTCAGTAAAAGGCTGTCCCGCACGATGAAGAAGCTCTGTCAGCTCCCATATGCGATGGTGCAATCACACAATATTCTCCGTTTTCTTCATATGCACAAGATCCTGTGCTGCTGAGACCAGGCACAGGTGCCAGTACCTCAAGAAGAAAAAGCAAATAACACTTTGCCTCAAGCAGCCTAGAATGTGGTTTTTTACTATTATTATTATTATTATTATTATTATTATTATTATTATTATTATTGAATTCAACCCTAACTGCCAATTAAAAGGAATTGCAGAAACAGTTTGGTAATTATTTAAGGAATACAATTACATTGCTCACTTTGATGCTTAAGCTTTCTTTAAGAGGATCCAACAGGACCTTAGGCTATAGGGACCATCAAGAACAGTATATTTAAAATTAATTTCAGCAGAGCTCAGGGCCAGGAAACTGCAGGTTTATGCTGAGTGACTTGAAAAGACAGAGAGCCCTGCCAGGAGGGAGACCCTGAGTTCACCTACCAACACATGCACCTGCCAAGAATAATAGAAATAAAAATAAAAATAAAAATGCAAAAACATGAAAGTTAGCACTGTGTTGACAGGGCTTCAGTAAAATTTCAAACAGAGGGGCTCTATCACTAAGTCTTCCCACTGAGCAACATTTATAGTTATTACTTTCTTGCTGCTGGCAGCAAGCCTTTATAGACATTTTGAGAATACATCCAATATGGGAAGTGGCCTATTGTTTTTTCTTTCTTCCAGTTACATTATTGATATTTCAGGAGAGTAATTGAACTTCTCAGCACCAACTTGTTTTCACCATGAACTACTATCCCCTGTAGATACGCATGTTTTCAGGGCATATGCTAAAGTAACTGTAAATCCTATGCTTAAATGGCACTTGTATTTTATCAGCCTTTGTAGGAGAAAAAATGGTATCCTAGCTGTAAAACACCTGACAGAGTTTAAACTGTACTATGTTTCATCTCTTTCTCACACGTATGCACACTCTTACACACAACTCATTAAAATCTTTCTTTAAAAAAGGTGTTCAAAAACCACATTATCATCACCAAATCTTTGTTCCACCCCACCCAGGCCAGCTGTTTTCCTCATTTTGCTATGAACATGTTGTACCACAGCAACATTAATACTCAAACAGCTATTCATAATAAAGAAACCAAACTAAATAATGAAAAAAAATCATATTGGAAAACACAGCCCGGAGCATCACAAAGAAGTGGCTCCACTCTCAGCACACAGCACCCGGCAAGTCTCTCCTGCTATTTCAGACTCCAGCAGGTGCAGGTCAGGGTCGGTGGGCTCTCTGCTAAGACAGGGTCAGTAGCTAATGCCTGCTCCCTGTCTTGGTTTCTGCAGGTACTCAGGCTGACACCACAGCACCTTTGAGCATGTACCCAGACAGGACAAGTGAGGGACAAAGGTCCCATCAAGTAAGTATTGATACATTCACAACCAGCTTTCTGCCCCAGCTGCTATATATTTAAAGTGAAAAAGTCAAAGGATTAGTTTTGCTACCAATAGAGAATGGGAACCCTTCCCTTGGAAGCTCACATGGAAGATTAAGAGGGGGGTTTCTACTCGAAAGAAAAAGTTTGAAACTTTCCAGTTAGGTCAATTTGTTACGTGCCATGGCTGAGGTACAACAGCATGCAGTATCACCACATGGTGCCTTGATTTCAACCCTGTCTATGGACTCAGAGGCCCCGTGGCAACAGGGAACCCTGCCTTGTAGCAAATTAGTAGACTACAGGTGGCAGAGGAATGAGACACCGTAGCAAGACTGCATGCCTTGGCTGGATTACCACCACAAGGTACATTATAGGATATCAACACACAGAGTCTTCAGCCTTCATGTCTCCAGAGTCCTAGTAGCAGATAGGCTGTCAGCAAAATGGAGCAAACACAGAGCAGAGTGCTTGGCATCTGTCAGGCTATGGCAGACTCTGTAATCTCATATTTACGCACTCCGCATTATCTTTGGTCCTGGTTTTCTAGAGGTTTCAGCAAAAGACAAGTGATATTAATGTACATTTAAGATTGCTGCCTGATAATTGCATTTTTTGCTCAGGTCATTCCATTTAAGCTGTTGTGAAAGGGTTATGGTTTCCTGAAACCAGTGACAATAGGTAACAGGTAAGAAGAGAAATTTTCAGAGCTTATGATTGTTTTCCTAAGCTTTAAAGCTAGTGTTGTGGTTTAACCCAGCAGGCAGCTAAGCCCCACACAGGCGCTCACTCGCTCCCCCTGGTGGGATGGGGGAGAGAATCAGAAGAGTAAAAGTGAGGAAACTCGTGGGTTGAGATAAAGACAGTTTAATAGCTAAAGCAAAAGCCACGCATGCAAGCAAAGCAAAACCAGGAATTTATTCACTCCTTCCCGTCAGCAGGCAGGTGTTCAGCCATCTCCACGAAAGCAGGGCTCCATCATGTGTAACGCACTCCAAACATCCCCCCCTTACCTTCTTCCCCCAACTTTATAGACTGAGCATGTTGTCATATGGTGTGGAATATCTCTTTGGTCAGTTGGGGTCAGCTGTCCCAGTTGTGTCCCCTCCCAGCTTCTTGTGCACTCACAGCCTACTCGCTGGTGGGGTGGGGTGAGAAGCAGAAAAGGCTTGGCTCTGTGTAAGCACTGCTCAGCAGTAACTAAAACATCCCTGTGTTATCAACACTGTTTTCAGCACAAATCCAAAACACAGCCCCATACTAGCCACTGTGAAGAATATTAACCCTATCCCAGCCAAAACCAGCAGACTAGAAAGTATGGCAGGACAGTAGGGATTTTTGCATGTGCTGTGCACATGCAGAATATGAAAAGCCTGGTGCTATCAAATGAGAGTAGTGAAGAGGGCACTTCCACACAGTGGGATGAAAACACCGTCCCAGCTGGGGGCTGCATGGCAAGGAGGCTTCTGAGTAGCAAGAGTCTGAGCTGGCCTGAGCTAAAAAGAGACTGAGCGGTTTGTGATCTAGATGGGGACAGATTCAGTGAGCAGAATGTAGTGCTGAAAATTGGAGGTAACTCCTGAAGGAGACTCGCTGCTTTCTTAGGAAGTGGAGGGATGTGCTTGTGCACCTAGGGAGAAGAAGGATGTCAGAGCCAAGTGGGGAAGAGGAATCCTTGGGAGAAAGGGTGCAAGAAAAAGGGCATGGTGGGGAAGATCTAATAGAAAGAAGAAGGAACTAACAAAGCAAAAAAATACTAATTTTCTTCCATACTTTAAAGGGCCCCAAATTCTCCAGCTACAACAGGGGTACATGAAAATTGAGAAAAATTGTCTTGATTTTTCAACATCTCACTAGCACTTCCTCCCCTCTCCCCAAGAACACATCTTACAACCAACCACAGTGCTGTGCTCCTTCTAGTTAAAAACACAATTCATCTTCAGTGAAGAGACCACAGAAGAGGTCCTCATGCAGTCCAACTAGATATTGTAGGTCTATCCAGTGCCAAAGGAAAATTGTTCCATGGAATCATCTTACCTAACACGATCATTGTGAGGATTGATGAAGTAATATTTTCACGTTAGTTTGAAAACAGGAATCTGCCCTGAGGTTGCTATGTACAAATCTATGCATTTAAATAAATGTCATGATTTTTACAAATCAGAAAGCTTGACAGTTTACAATGGATATTCCTACATCAATTTTTAAATGTCTAATTTAAAAAAAAAAAAACACCACACACATAAAATACAATTGTTCAGAAATATTGGCCATAAAGCATAATACAAATGCTCTGTGTAGTATCTGTTGATTTTTTTAAAGGATTCATTTTGTGCTTGCTTTCCATTAAATTTTCATGGATTGATGCTAAGCACTTATGGAAAACAAATATTCAAAATTAAATGTACCAAAAACCTTTATAAATCTTATTTTCAATCTACACATGCAAAGGAAGAGTTTGCACACCTGTCCATTCCTGGAGTGACCCAGCCAAGTTATAGTTCAGCAAGTCAGGAAAATAAATCTAAGAGAAAGAGATAGCAGAAACATTTTAATAACAAACATAAAAACATTCTGAACTACTCATGGACTTAATGGGAGCAGATAATGAGGCTAAATATTTTTAATAAATTATTCAGTCTCAATTACACATTCATCTGCTGTAGGAATCTACTGTGATCAGTAATCTCTTTCCTTGAAGTAAATTAGCACATTGCTAAGTGGGTTTCCTCTGCAGTGAAGACCTGACCTTGCACGTGCTGAGGATTGTGGCAGTCAGAGAAAAGCTCAGTTAAGTGTTATAATTTACTCAACCAGTCTCTTAAGCACCTGCCAGGAAGCATAAATATAGAAAACACAAGCAGATTTTCTTGGGGGAAAAAAACAAATACACAAACAAATGTTCAAGGAGAAAATACAAATATAAGATGTTGGGAGTATGAAGTCCCATTTCCACCCTAGACACCAAAAGCAAAGGACATGAAGCCTGCCTAAATCCCTCTAAATCATAGAATCATAGAACCATAGAATGGTTTGGGTTGGAAGGGACCTTTAAAGGTCATCTAGTCCAACCCCTCTGCAGTGAGCAGGGACATCTTCAACTAGATCAGGTTGCTCAGAGCCCCATCCACCCTGACCTTGAACATTTCCAGGGATGGGGCATCTACCACGTCTCTGGGCAACCTGAGCCAGTGTTTCACCATCCTCATTGTAAAAAATTTCTTCATTATACCTAGCCTAAACCTACCCTCTTTTAGTTTAAAACCATTAGCCCTTGTCCTATCACAACAGGCCCTACTAAAAAGCCTGTCCCCATTTTTCTTATAAGCCCCCTTTAAGTATTGAAAGTATTATCACACAGTCCTCAAGGCTCAGCCTAGAGCATAACCAGAGCACCAGGGGAGCCCTTGCACACTGCTTCCCTTTCTTGCACACCCTTCCTATCCTTGCAAGGTCCTACCCAGATGGTCAGCATGCTGGAAACACGCCAGGAGCAAAGTGGGACACATCAGCCAGGGGAGCAGACTTCACCAAGGGGTGACTCAAGCATGCTCTAAAGTAAGTATGTTATCACCCCCTCTCTTCCCTGGAAGCAGTGAGAAAATCTGAGACAAGATTTTATTTTTGTTTGCTTTTGAAAGATTTGATCCAGCTAAATGTCACCCAAACCCAGGCTGGCCCCTGCTCCTCCCTCACATGAGCCTGGAGTCTGGGCTGTGCTTGGACTATTAATTCTCTCTGGCTAAAACACACTCAGGCCGGCACATTTGAGAGACCAGAGCAACAGACTGGAATCCACAATCAGGTGAGAAGAGCATATGCCAGTCAAAACATCTGCTGCTGCCTGCATGGTATGTCACCACAATCCTTTGTACCCACCTACCTCACCCATTTTTGCAGGCTGGAAGAGCCACCAGCAGCAGAATTGAACCCTGCATGCTGGGTAGAGCCTCAGAAATCATTAAATATGAGCAAAACCCAAAAATACCAAGTAGAAATTCTTGGTCAAGGCCAACTGCAGATTTCCATAACATAAGTCATAATCTTGTTGAGTCGTTAGTCACTGCTCTTGTACAGTCCAAAACAAGAATGTTGTTTGTAACATGATTGCGGCAGCCAAAAGTCATATTTCCTTTGGCTGGCAGAATGGACACTGTACTTGTTAAGGAAATAAGTACTTAAATCACATCGTGCTGGCAGTTTTGGGTGTCAACATGCCTCAGGATCTGAAGCAGAACTCACAAGCTTCCTTGTTTCTCTCGAATGTCTTCAGATTAAATTTTAGAGGAAAGTCACTTTCCCTTTAAGGTGATCTGAAAGTTATTAAGGCCCGCTCCAAGCTCTCTTCTGTATTAAAAGAAAAAAACCATTGCTGTTTCATTAGGTTAAACAAGGTGTAAAGGAGAGCAGAGTCAACTCCTTGTCTTTGTGACTGTCAGACAACTTCACGCTTGAGAAGCATGAAATTAATGATTAATTAGTTCATTCACTCATTCCTTACACAGGAAAGCAGGTACCTATGTCCCTGTAGTGTACAGTGTAATGAAACAGTTCCTGCTCTAACTCAGTGCTAGAATACAGTCCCAAGGACCACCCAAGGACTCGTTGCCTCCAGACCTTCTCCAAGGACTCTTAAACTAAGCTGCCGTAACAGTACATATGAGAGCTGCCAATACCCATGCCATTAAAACATACAAGAGCTGCTACTCTGTTGGCATCAGCTGAGACTAGCAAAAGAGAAAAAGCTGAAGAAAAGCCTTTACACATGGAGAGGATGGATGTATCTATGCTGCATCTCCCAAACATGCAAAGAAAATGCTGCTGTTTGAGTGTGTTGCTATAAATCTGCCAAGGGTTCTGGGGAATGCCATTGCCCATTTTCACACCCTGGCTTATTGGGATAGCTGAGAACTACAATGCTTGTTTGGGAGATAATTGCAACTGCCTCCAAACAGTGCTTTTCAGAGGCTGAGAATTGTCAGCTTGCAAATTTTCAGGTGCTGATTTAGGGGGCAATCTCTTCCGGGAAATCAGTTTTATTCTTCTCCATGAAAGAAGGGAACCCTGTGCTGGGGTAATGATTCTAAATGTTTTTCTAAAATCCTCTTGCTCCTACCCACCCAGCCTTTCTTCTTTTGAATCTTTATAAAAGTATATAGCATTTAATCTGAAAAGCCTCTGTATGTGAAACAAGAACTTTCAGGTACAGCATAATTGAGCTACTTACAACTGCTGTTACTTGCATTTTTTTTCTTAAATTTCACCTCCAAGTAAACAAGGGTGTGTTAGTTGGCTTTCTCTTTGGATAAAGATGTGCTGCATGTAGTCACAGACTTCAATGAAACTTTTTATGCAATGCTTTAAGGTGAGTGACTTAAAAGTTGTTTAGAACAAGCCTTTTAATGAATAAAAAAAAGAATTCCCACTATGTATTGATGTCGGTGCCAGAACTCTGCTATCCAGCAACCTGCATAGTCACCAGTTGCAGGCCCTGGATGTAAGCTGCTTTTTGTTTTTACTGATAGTTCTTGGGACTCCCTAAGGCACTAACCTCATACTGGCTCCTGTCAGTATGTTTCATGCTGGGCTCAGAGAAAGTAGCAATATTTAAACTTGTGACTGTTTAGGAGAAGCCTGACTAGAATAAGCTGGATTCTACAAGGTTTTCTTACTTTCATGAGTGCATATTAATTGTGCACATCATAAATGAGCAGAATGTAGGCATTAACACAACAGGGAATTTGTCATTTTGAAGAAATGTCTTAGTCTTTGTTGGTCACAAGATTTTGACACTTAAGTTTTTCACTGAAAATTGGCTTTCTTATACACTGGACAAGACAGTGTTTTGCATGCTGTCATGGCTTAGCCCCAGTCAGCAAACAAGCACCACCCAGCCGCTCGCTCACTCCCCCCTGGTGGGATGGGGGAGAGAATCAGAAGAGTAAAAGTGAGGAAACTCGTGGGTTGATATAAAGACAGTTTAACAGCTAAAGCAAAAGCTGCATGTGCAAGCAAAGCAAAACCAGGAATTTATTCACTCCTTCCCATGGGCAGGCAGGTGTTCAGCCATCTGCAGGAAAGCAGGGCTCCATCACGGGTAACGGTTACTTGGGAAGACAAATGCCATTGCTCCAAATGTCGTCCCCCCCTTCCTCCTTCTTCCCCCAGATTTATATACTGAGCATGATGTCATATGGTATGGAATATCCCTTTGGTCAGTTTGGGTCAGCTGTCCCGGCTGTGTGCCCTCCCCTCCCAACTTCTTGTGTACCCAGCAGAGTACGGGAAGCTGAAAAAGTCCTTGACTAGTGTAAGCACTACTCAGCAACAACTAAAACATCTCCACATTATCAACACTGTTTTTAGCATAAATCCAAAACATAGCCCCATACTAGCTGCTATGAAAAAAATTAACTCTATCCCAGCTGAAAGCAGGACACCTACATATTCCGCATATGGAGAAGCAAAATAGAGATTTTTTTTTTTTTTCTAATTGTTTTTTGTTGAACTGATAGTCGCTTAAAAGTTGACCAGAACATAGAAAGTTAGAAGTAATATCAAAGATGGATTTCTAATCCAAATACATGTAGAACTGCAATGGAAAAGCAGTGCCTATCACAGATTTACTACTTCCACATAGGATTTGTGTCTCACAAAAGAGAAGGTATTTATTTCTACTTTTCTACAAGCAAACTCACCATAATTAATAGCCTCATTACTTTCATGAGGCAAGACCTCTACCAATTTCACAGTGTAAAAAAATCAAACCGCAATATCCTTTGGTTATATGATTTAACAGCACTGACATGTAATAGAACCTTTTCTAAAACAGTTTCTGTTCAATTCCCCTGTCAGCATCTTGTTCAACTGTTGCACATTCCTCCATTTGAATAAAATGTCCTGGGACTCCTGGATATTCCATTAACCTTCTTCATTCACATGAAACATTTTTTTTCCTACCATTTCAAGCCCCACTCCTGCCACACCTCCAGGCTCTCTCTCTCAACTCTAATCCAAACCCAAACCCAAACCCTACTTTCCAGCTCAGGCTTGGACTAAGACCCAACCTCTGGCCTACACCAAAAACATCTTCTGAGTACAAATCTTTTAGTTGTCCTAACTCTCCTTTGGATGGCCATTTCCAACCCCACTCCAACCATACCTCTAGGCTCTCTCTTTCACTGAACCCTAACCCAAATCCAAACCGTACCTTCCAGCTCAGGTTGTTTGTGGCCTGCAACCCACAAGGGTCTAGCTGACATTCAACAATTTACCCATTTGGTATTGAATCTATGTCTAGTAATTTGGCAATAAATATTCATCATCTCTCAGTTTTGGCTTCCTTTCCAGGGGGTCATGTTTATGAAACTTCTAAGCTGAGAAAAATGTTTACTACCTTATCATTAATAATGAACAAAGCGCTGGTTTAACTTGAGCAATAAATAAAGCTCAGGCTTGACCATCTGTGAAATTCTGTTAATGAGCATCATGTCAAGCAAGGATCCTTTAGACTAGCTATTCTTGGACACTCCTGTTGTGTCTGCAATTCCTAAAGCATTTCAAAATACACAACAACATATAAACCACCTCTAGTGGAGGTGCATAGATTTATACTTGCATAACCTGCTCTAATTTTTCCAAGGAGAAGTTGCAGAAAAACTTCAGAAACTCAAAGGCCATATAATAATTAAGATGTGGCAGTATTCACAGATTTCTGAAGGGGAATAAGAAATAATGAATTGAGACTATGAAAGGCACTATTTAGCCGTGAAAAGCTGTCATTGTTTCTAAGGTTAGAAAATTACTTCTGGTACCTATACTGCAGTAGAAAAATCAAGGAAGAATCAAAATACACATTAGTCAATTGAATGTAGGTAAAAACCAGCTTCACTGAAAAGATATGAACTTCCAATTTTGAGGGGGAGAGGGGCTGACTTGGCCATTGCAAATTTCTACAGAATGTTAGGAAAATTATTGAAACCAGCATCATTTGTCCCTGAAATTTCAGATCTTTTTTTTTTTACTGTTTCACAGCAAAATCATTGCAATTTGATAGGCTGACATTTTGCATTAATTGTATATAATGTTGCACAGACCTTCAAGGACAGAATATTTGCTAAAATTAAAAAAAAAAAAAAAAAAAAAAAAAAAAGAAATTTACTGGTATCCTGGCTAGAATAATGTTTGCGTGGGGAATGAAATCTCCCAGAAAGGACACTCAACCATGTCTGGGTGGTGACAGGAGTCACCATTGCAAGGGTCCCTGCTGCAGCACCTTCAGCTGGATCAGAAGAGACTGCCCAAACCACTTCATTCCTACTGATATATCCTAACTACACATAGACCATTTCTTAAATATTTTAACTATGTACAGAAGACTGTCCTATGTGATCATTTCCATTGACTATTTACAAATGTCTTATCTGTGTAGAATTTGATCACTTATACAGTGGGAACCACCTTGATGAGTCTTTTGGGACATGCCACCCAGGATGCTAACCAATACATGTAAGTATAAAAATTGGGCTACACACAGCAGGATCTCCCTCAGGGAATTTCAAGAACTGTATAAAATTCTCACCTGGTCAGGCTCCTGTAACAGTCGAATACTCAATTGTGAAGGTTTGCTGGTTTCAGGCTGGCCCACTGCCTCAAGCCAGTCCATATCTCATCTATGCAGAAACTAGCTGGGATGTTCCTGGACCATGAGAGGAAATAATGAATTAAGTGCACTGGGTGTGCATACAAACACAGCCCTGACACCCAGATGCACCACAATTGTAACTAAGGAGCAAACCTGATTTTGATATTTATGATTCACTCTTAATTTAAGTCCCATAGGTCTCACCACAATAAGTGCTCTGTTATTATCAGTAGCCTTTTCCATAATTCTCCAAGTGAGGTTTCCTTTCAGCAACCCAAAGGTGAAAGAATACTCTCAAATTCAAGCGATCTGCTGAATGTACGTGTCTGCATTTGTTAGTTTTCCATTTTGTGGTATTGACTAAGTAGTCCAGTCTCCCAGCTTGCTCTTTTCCTTACTTAGTAGAATTCACTTTTTTTTTTTAATTATCACATAATACAGCTATTTTATGTGACATTACATGTCCTTACAACACTTAATTTGATTTCTTTGCATCTCTGCAGAGGGAAAGAACAAGAATAGAAAGAGTTTGGAAATCATAATCTGAAAGTAATAGTAAAAAAATGGGTGTCTTTTCTGAGTGAGGTTATGAAACCACTGCAGCTGTTAAGATCAAATTAAATTAGCACTAACATTATCTGATTCCAGCTCTAAGGTAGGGTAGATTAACTCAGCTCTTGAAATCTCCTTCAGTCCTGCATTTTTTATTTGAACAATCTAATTTAATTTAACTTATCATCAAAATCTTCAGGGTAGCAATGACAGAAAACAGTGCAACCACAACCCCTTTTGGGAATCACCTTTCTGAGAGACACATATTACTTTTTAGTATGACACTAGCCGATACACTGTTTTGGTAGACTAGAGTGCCTACCTCTCAAAATCAAAGCTCACTGTACACCAGCAGGATGTAGGCTCCCAACTCATTTCAGGGAAATTCCCAAAACGCTTAACAGGATGGCTTTTAAGTTGAAATGATGGTCATAAGGACTTATGTTCTTAAATCCTTTGGATGCTTTTGAAAATCCTTGCCTTAATTTTCATTCCTGCAGTGTCGCAGTGACATCCAGTGGTCAGTAAGATTACTCTTAAATTGGGCTCCAACCCTACCAAAATTGAAGGGCATCCTTACCTGTGTACACTATAAGCCAATGCATGTGCTTCATGCCTGTTAGTTTTCACAGAACTGGTGCCTGATTAAGCATTGACTCAGCACTTGAAAAAGTCACAAGGACTGTCAGAGGCAAAAGGAAGGTTCCCCATATTTCGGTATTATGGATCACCCTCCTTCCCTAACTCCCTCTTTCCAGGATTCCTGTTTGGGCTGCAAACTATTTGAGGCTGCTCCTAAATTTCCATGCTCCCAACATGCTAATAAAAAGAGCAATTAATCTAATGTTTGTACTGTAGTAGCAGCCTGAGGGTCTCTCTAAGTAGATCTAGACCAAGCTAAGGACTCAGGCCTTTAGGTTCTGCACTGAACATGCATAAGAAAAACATGTAAACCAAGTGAGCAATATTGGGTCAGCTACAAGACTACTAGTCTAGGAGTCGTAATAGTCACACACATCATTAGCATTTCATCATTAGCAGAAGAGAACTGTGAGGCTAAAAGCAGAAACTGGTAAAATAACTTTGTTCAGAAAGAGAGGAACAAAACCTCTAAGGAGAGGCTACAGTGCAGTGGCAAGGTAATCAGTAACTGCCCTGGAAGAAAGGGAAGAGAACAGATCAAAAGACTTTGGCACTGGTAGCCAAAATATCTTGAAAATACTTTTGCCAAGGGTCACTCTGACTGGCAAGACTGAAAAGTGAGAAGCTGATGGTCAGAGATAGGGTCCCCAGAATCTGGAGAGATGGTAAGAAAAGGCAGCTGGAGAGTCAGGAGCACCAAGCAGAGGGAAAGGCCTGAGGGACAGGACGTGAGTAAGGAGTAGCCGACTGCATCTTTGAGGGAAGAGAGCTGGGCTGGGGCACTGCTGCTAGGGAGAAGGAAGGATCAGAAGGAAGGGGAGGGAGAGAAAGAGAGACAAGAATAACAAAAAGCCCGAACCCACACAGGGCAGAATCCCCCAAAGGTATTCTCTTAAAACTACCATGTATGGGGAGGAGAAGACCTCAGTTTACACTCCCAACTGAGGCTTAGCAAAGTGTCTTCAGGGCAGGCAAACAGGGAAAAGTAGCCTGTAGATGGGAATTGGCTTCAAATATCAAAGACACAATAAAATACCTAAATCCCTACAGTGCCATGTCAGCTATCACAACAAAGAAGATGTCCTAAGGGATGAGTGAAGGGGGCGTTTGAACTCCAGCTGGCAAAGCAGAGCCATACTGGTCATGTTAAGCCCTTCTTCTTCTCCCAGGGTGACAGCAGAAGCCAGAGGCACTCCATAGCCCACAGAAAGGAAGCTGCCAGCATGATATGAGAGAGATTGACGCTACCAGACATGCTGACATTGCTGCAGAGAAGCTTTATTTTTCAATATAACCATAATAGCACAACCTTTCCTACACTCCATGCCTATGCTACTGTGGGAATATATGCCTCTATTTTTTTTTCATTATTAGTTCTGAACTCTTGTTCATCGACAAAGCTGGGCCGAGTGATTTGGTTTAGAAGAAGATACTCCACCCTAACACATAAGGGGCAGAAGGAGAGATGAGCAAAAGCTTAGGAAAAACATCAAGAAGACTTAATAGCAGGGATGGGGAAAGTAGAGTGCAATAGAAGGAGGGACGGGTTGGAGATATGATCTCTGCTGTTGAAGGGAGAAAAGGAAGAACACAGTTGTGAATGTAGATGTGGAATTTGGACTTACATGCCAGAGAGGAGTGAAAAAGGAAGGCAGAATGGGCACCTTCAACAGCCTGAAAATATCAAGGCAGGGAAAATGGATCCATCCAAATGGAGGGAGAAGGGAGGGAAGGAGGAAAACCAGTGCAGAAGCAGGAAGTGTAAAAAAGAAACAGTATAAAATTGAGAGAGGAAAAGAAAAGAACATATTCTAAAAATATAGATTACTTCACAACATGAATAGAGCAAGGAACATGGAAACATAGCACAGAAAATAATATATCTAGGTTCATACAGATCTTATAGAGTATATGATGTTAGAAATTGGAAGATTGAGTACGGAATCCTAGTTAGAATCACAGAATGGTTGAGGTTGGGAGGTGTCTCTGGAGGTCATCTGGTCCAACCCCCTGCTCAAGCAGGTCCACATAGAGCCACTTGCCCAGGACCATGTCCAGACAGCTTTTAAATATCACCAACGATGGAGACTCCACAGCCTCCCTGGGCAACCTCTGCCAGTGCTCCATCACCCTTACAGTAAAAAAAAGTGTTTCCTGATGTTCAGATGGAGCCTCCTGTGTTTCAGTTTGTACCCATTGCCTCTGGTCCTGTTACCAGGCACCACTGGAAAGAGCCTGGCTCCGTTCTCTTTGCACTCTCCCTTCAGGTATTTATATATGTTGATGAGATCCCCCCTGAGACTTCTCTTCTCTAGGAAGACGACTGTTTGAGGCTGAACAGTCCTAGCTCTCTCAGCCTTTCCTCATAGGAGAGAAGCTCCAGTTGCTTAATCATCTTCATGGCACTTCATTAGACTCCCTCCCGTATGTCCATGTCTCTCTTGTACTGAGGAGCCCAGAATTAGACACAGTACTCCAGGTGTGGCCTCACCAGTGCTGACAGAAGGGAAGGATCACCTGCCTCAACCTGCTGGCAATACTTCAACTAATGCAGTCAAGGATACCATTAGCCTTCCTTGCAGCAAGGGCACATTGGTGGCTCATGTTCAATTTGGTGTCCACCAGGACCCCCACAGTGCCTTTTCTGCTTTCCAGCTGAGCAGCCCCCAGCACATACTGGTGCCTGGGTTGTTCTTCCCCAGGTGCAGGACTTTGCACTTCTCTTTGTTGAACTTCATGAGATTCCTGTCAGCCCATTTCTCCTGCCTGTTGAGGTCCCTCTGGATGGCAGCACCTATCAGCCAGTCCCCCCCAGTTTTGTGTCATCTTCAGACTTCCTGAGGGCACACTCTGCCCCATCATCCAGATCATTAACACAGATGTTAAACAGAACTGGACCCAGTACGAACCCCTGGGGTACACTGCTGGTTACTGGCCTCCAACTTCATGCCACTGATCATCATCCTCTGGGCCCATCCATTCAGCCAGTTTACAACCCACCTCACTGTCTGCTCATCCAGCCCATACTTCATCAGCTTCTCTATAAGGATCTTATGGGAGACAGTGCTGGAAGCATTACTGAAGTCAAGGTAGACAATATCCACTGCTTTCCCCTCATCTACCAAACCAGACACGTCATCATAGTTAACCAAGTTGGTCAAGCATGAGTTATTATTGTATTCCCAGCACTGTTATAGACATGCTCTGTGCCTAGTTTACTCACTGATAATATAGGCATATTAATAATTATTCTCCTCACAAGGGTCCTATGTTAATTAACATTTGAAGATATGCCTTGAGACCTTCAGAGTAAATGCTGCTACTCTAGGTAGGTAAGAAAAAATGATTCTGTTTTCAAATGCTCTATATATCACTTGGCTTTATAAATGTTTAAAGTATTGAATCCCTAGAATAGCTATAAAGCAAGATACATACATATAATAAAATGAGGATGTAAAACATTCTTACTTCTCAGGCTTCTCTTAAATAAAAGTACTTTTACTAAATAAACTGTGAAACTTGAGGTTTTATCATCACATCTTTCATTTTAGAATGTGATAATATCTATACCTTCTCAAATGAATCTTAACTTTCTACAAGAGCATTCAAAGGTGTCAATACTGCCAGTATAATTATCAAGCATGTATTGACTCAAAGCAGAACAACACTAATCACTCAGCAAAGAGGTAGTCCTAGCACATTTCAAGTTTTGGCAATGATTCCCAAGTTGCTTGATGTTGCAGTATCACTGAGGAAATAATTCTTTTCCACTGTAATCACAATTAGCTTTGCAAGAGATTAATAACAAAACCAATATGCCTTTCCCTCCTCTTCCTTCACAGGAATTTCTTGCTGTAAGACAGTCATATTGGAATATCAGGGAGAAGTAAAGATTACAGAGGAGAAAGACTCAGTAGTGGATCATGTACTGGTTTGCTTTATAGATTCCTACAGATTTCATCAAGAGATCTTCTCATCCATTTTCAAGGCTGCACAAGAAATTAGTGTCAGAGCCAGGAGTAAGACCACAGAAAGCCCTGGTGTTGAAGCTCCTACACTGAACTAATAGATGAAAACTCCTTTTGGGAAGTGCAGTCAGTTTGGGTAACAGAATCAGCTTGTAGTAAAGTTCCTGGAAGGAATATTTCTGTAAGTAACTTTACTGGCAGCTCCTGTACTTAAAAGAACTATTGCTCCTTTCTTCATTCAGTCATTAATGTTAACAACTTTCTCCTCCTACCAGTTTCACTCACTGTCACGGAGAGATGTAAGGTCATTATGGGGGGAACTGTGTACGCTATGGAAGGAGTTCCCCTCTAGCACCAGCTCCTCTGCTATGCCTTGATAAAGCATTTCCTTGGGAAATCACTAATTCTTATAACTCTGGATCCCAGTGAAAGGGGTTTATATCTACTGGGCTGAAGAAACATGGATGTTAAACTATGATGTTATTTTTTTAAAAACAGACACACTAGATATCTGCAACAGTATATTTGTTTGATGAAACACATGAATAATTTGTTATTGGTTTATACATCTCATTGCAGCCTTTCAAATTGCAAAGAAGGAGGTATTTTCTTAAAAGGGGAAGGGGAGCATTGATTGTGTACAGAACATTGTCCAAAAGAGGTAACAGTCAGGTTAAACGACTTGCTGCCATCTATTGACCATGTACCTTACAGTGTCCAAGATTTTCAATAAGAGAATGAAAAAGCAGTAAAATCTTGTAGCACATCAATATAGGGAAACCCACCTTTGTGTGACAAAGTCAAAACAGTTTGTATATGCTCTATTCCTGTCTTAGCACATTCCTGAAATTTCACTAAAAGCTAGTGCCCTCTGTTTGCGCATTGCCTTTCTCAATGTTTTAGATTTAAAACAGCAGCCTCTCCCTCCATATCAGACTGTGTAAGAGGTGAGGCAGTCTACTTTCAAGGACATCACACTGATGTTAGCTGAGCTTGACAAATGACTTTGTATAGATTTGTTGCCCACACCAAATTCTGTCCCCTTCTCAAAAATGAAGTAAACTAGCATCATAGCTTCCTACCCAGAATTATTGCCATCTCTCCAAATGAACCCTTTTTTTATGTGTTTGTTTGCCAAGGCTTTAAAATAACAAATCACTTCTTTATAACAAAATTGTCTTCTTGGAATAATAGGCTTAGGCATGATTTCTGATAGAGCAATAGCTCCTCTACATGATAACAACAGCTTGCAGCAAGAAACAAAAGCCCATTCGTTCTGGAGGTTTCCATTAGACAGACAGGCACTGCTGTAAGAAATTAATTCATTTTTTTGCATCATCCAGGCACTTCATTTAAAAAAAGTTTTGTTGCCTTTGTAAGGTAACAATACTAAAAGTAACAAATTAAAATATAACTAAATCCTTTAAGATTTGAGCAAACAGATTTCTCAGTGTACAATTATGCATCAGCCAACCTGTGTTTTATAAAGAGCAAGTTAAGGCATTCATTTGTTTCCCATAAAGATTTGTTCAGACAACTGTCAGCTCCAGCAAAGGTGCTCACCAGCCATCCTGATTCATCTCACCTCAGGCTTGCATCTAGAGATGAATAGTGGTGCAACAGACCAAGCAGCACTGATTTGATATCAACAGCCAAAAAAACTAAGTAGTTAGGACTGTATTCTTCACACTGTAATGTCAGAGACACAGCTTCCTGGACCATGTCTTGTTCTCAGTGACACTCATCTTCATACAAAGTAACACCACAGCCTTTACCAAAACACAAGCATGCGTTCAAAATCAGAATTTGTCGATTTAAGTAAAGCCTATGAATCTGTGCACTACTGAAGTCAGTAGAGGCAAAAGGCATGAAAAGCAATATAAACCAGCGGAGAATCAGGCTCAGAGCTCCCCAGTCCAGGCATATATTTCACCAACTGTAGTGACACAAAAAGGCAAACACACTGAATTTTCTACAGTGGAAAGACCAGTGGAAAATAATAGTGGTGCATAGTACAAAGGATAATTCAACCTCTGAAAATCAAGTATTTCCACTGACCAGGATGGATGCACAAGGCTGGATCAATTGTTTCAGAAACAAGGAAAATTAAGGCTTTATTACTACATATCCCTAAAGTTTAGCAAGTGTTGTTATACCCTGCCCTTCATGTATGAACACTTGTATGACACAGGTATGAAGCAGTATGAATGCTTGAAAGATGGATGACTTCAGTATTTGGCATTAGGTGTTATGGAGCCTAATCACTAAGTCTATAAATCACTCTCCCTGATGCATGTACGATGCAGTTAAGAAAGGAGAAACCCTCTCTCCCCGCTCCCATCTTTAAGCATATGCAGAACACCTTAGGGCACATGGAGCAATTGAAACAATTTCTGTTGGCACAAACATCTTGTTTTCCATCCTTCAACCTTTTCCATAAACTGGTCGCTCCATACACTAGCGCTTCACAACATCTTTGAGTAGAACTGGCTTTCCCACTAGTCAGCTGCAAACATTGCCATCCCTGGCAAAAGAAAATAGAAATTGCCCTCTTTGGATATGGAAGATAAAGTCCAAATTTCCAATTTTATAGCACTCTACCAATTCCCTTGATTTTAGCAGACAATGAAATAAGGAACTGAAAGCAGTTTTCATCCCTCAAAACCAGATGGTCAACGATGAGCCTCCAGAGATGGAGAGACACTGTAGTAGCTAAATATGAGTCTGTTTGAAAGCCTCCAAGTGTCCCAGCCAGCAGCAACTTTAAAAAATAGCCACATGCCACTTAAAACAGGCCTGGCAGCACATGCTCACTGCTTCCTAAAGCCAAGATTATGGGTCACTTCTTGAGAGGCACACTTGGAAAAGAAAGACCCTTTGTCAGCCGTCTGCTAAGAGGCACAGCTGAGGGCACATACTTTTTCTCTCAGCCACCTGAGTAGCCTCAAAGGAGCAAACTGGGCAGAGAAATCTCTGAAATTATTGGCTTCGGTCTTGTAACCTTCAGAGGCAAAATGATTCCTAGCCAATAAACTGGACTAGATTTGATCAGCCCATATGTAAGAGACACCTGTCAAAGATAATCACACAGTTAACAATATTACCTGCTTTGGTATATCAGCAGGTTCACCTAGAGAGTCAGAAATCCCTTGGTGCTTATGCTACACACCTTTGAGGTGTTTTTTTTTCTTTTTGACTGGGAAGGCACAATGCACCCCAGTGTATCCAGAAGCATCATCAGCTTGGTCCCAGCTAGCACAAGAACATGATCATCGTATGACTTATGAGAAGTGCCATTTCCTTTCATTTGCTGTCGTCAGAAGTCACAGGGGCTACTGAGGTGTCACCGCCATAACATAAAGTGAATCCGGAATTGCCTCAGTACGTGAGAGCAGTAGGAAGTACCCCTTTATATGTTACATTTATAGGAAACCAGCCTGTGCTATATAACTGAGCAAAGGGATACAATATAGAATATACAGCAAACCAGTTCAGTTCATGCTTGAGAAAAAGCTTAGTTTCTAAGTGACTGGGCTGAAAAACATCAACACTCACACTTGAATACCCTATACATTTGCTTTCCTCAGATAATGCTAAGCAGCACAGCTGTCAAAATGGTTATAATTTAAAGTGAGCATTCGGAATGTAATGTTCTATATTGGTACCATTGCTGAGGCTAAACCTTAGGTGATAATTACAATGTTGATCATCTGAGATGAAACTGTATCATAAAAACTACTCGAAAAAACAAACAATCAATGTGTGAAAACAAAATCTTTTATAAAACTGTTATAAAGAAAACACAGATATAAACATGAAATCTTTACTTAGAACAAATAAATTTAGCATCTAAAATGTTTAAAAAAAAGAACTCAGAAATTAATTGCTATTTAGGATAATATTTTTCAAAAATTCTTGAAATAATTTAATGAAACTCTGAAATTCTGTATCACAGAAAAAAAGGGGGGAAAATGAACATACTCCCCTTCTGAAATTTTTTTCAGTGAGAGGTGAAAATTTAATTCATAATGTTAAATATTTGGCAGTCCTTCACCTCCAAAATGTAAAATACTGGCTATGTCAGAAAGTTGTTCTGGTAACATTAGTCTCCATGGCTTATATACTGTTCAATTTATCTTATCCTGGACTATCAGGGGACAGAAGAGGCCATCCCTCATTTTAAAATGCAGCCAGAACATACCCAGCAAACACAGCCAGACATAAGTGAGCACTAGGAAAGTTCATGGGCCCCAGACTAGATGCCACTAGACTCGATGAGACTCCAATGCACAGCTAAACCTGGGGAATTTGGTGGCTCACATAGTGGAGGTCCTACTTGATATGAACAATGCCCAAAGAATCTGACCCTTAATGAATATTGTTATCATCCATCAGTTAATTTATCCATTAAACCTAACTTTACCAGCCACAGATCTGGTTGAAAACTGCAAAGTAAAAATTGCTTAATAAATTAAATGAATCACAGCAATATTCACTCAGTAATGTATTTGAAGAATGATATTTATCCAGGCGCAACAGACACCCACAGACAAGTTCCAAATGGTAATGTTTTTAAAAGTATCTGAGTGAATTCACTTCTGAAAACTTTGAAAATGCTTAAAGAAGTCAAGATACAGCTTTGATGTCCATGTGTTCTGCTGACCACAGTGGGATGGATATCAGCCTACCATGACTCAGTGACAACAAGAAGGATTACTGACCCACACTGGATTCGCAGATATAGAAGGGGCTAAATGTTGACTCTTGAACAAAATAGGCTTCATGAGCAGTTCCAGTGCAGCTCCCATGCCAGAGTCCTGCCACAAGGTTGTGCTAGTGCCAAGGCTCCTGGCAGTCCCAAGCCAACCCACCGTGTGGGGGAAACAGGGGAGCAGAGAGGGGTGGATCCACCTCTTCCATCTCTTAGCCACTCCCGGAGATCCTTCAGCTGAAAATATGCCTTGTGCATCTTGTGAAGCTCTTGGCCAAATGAAGAATTTGGTAGGCACTCCACAGACGCAAGGAGTGCAGCCATATCTTGAGCGAGTGGGTATCAATCCCATGTATAAAAAAGGGTATCATATTAACAATGAAAGCCAAATACATGTGGGAAGAGCCAACTGCCCTCTATATGAAATCCAAATCTAGGTATGTGATACATGCAACAGTTGAGGAATTGAACCAGCCTTTCTGGGAGATGGGCTGCAGGATTCTCATCCCCTGAACCACGAGGCATACTTTCTCAAGGTACAATTTGCCTTGTCAGTCATCCCTGGTGTTAATGTATAGCAAATCTCTCCCCCTGGTTCAGGGGAACTGAAGAGCTGAACCTCTAATCCAAGGCTGAATTCTCTCTACTATCAATGAAGCTGAAGGAGGGACTGGCAGATATGGTTGCTCCAGTCCAGTCCAGCTTTCTATGGCTTTTACATGTAAGACTTGCTTTACTGATACTGTTGGAAAGACAACTGGCTCCAGAAAGCTGTGAAGTATCTATTACCAAGACAAGCTTGTGCTCCAATTCTTGCCAAGAGTTCAGAAGAGCTGCCAGCCAGGCAATGGGCAAAGGGGGCATAATCCAGGCAAGAGGAGTTATTAACTACTGGAATCCTCTGTTTACCTCCTACTTGGTAACTAGCACAAATAGAGTTGTAACAAAAGCCTTTTATTGGGCAACAAACAGTGACTTCTTACAGTAGAGCCTCAAGGTGTTTACAATTTTATTGCAGTATGTAGTATTTTTTTGGATTTATCTTGTTCATAAATTCCTAATCTAAAGAAGAGAAATGTAGAAGTCCTCTTCTCATCTTGACCAGCAGGTGATTCTTACTAAAGAAACAGCTCACCATGCTGGTTAATCGTTTCAAAAGCTTTCAAGTGATTTAATGTGGCATTGAGTTTGACTCACTTTATTATTTCTGATGGAAGACCTTATTTATTTCAGAGCTAATGGGTGAGAGTTAACTCACATTTCTCCATCTCCAGTGACAAGAAAATAACTTACAATTGGTTTATTTAAGAAATACATTGAAAACAAAAATATGGAATGAAGCACCAAAGTATAAATCATGAACAGGATTTATGGCACAGAAAAGTGATGTTCTTGCAAAAGAAAAAGAAAAAAGAAACCACTTGCCTCCAGTAGCTAATATAGTGTAAGTGCTATTCAGAGAGCAGTTACTGCCTTTCTACCAGTACTAGAGCAGCTCCATGCACAGTCTGAACCTGTATTCTACTATAAGTGCCTCAGTGATTAAAACCCCATTGTCCATAGAGTTGAACAGCAGGAGATGCTGGTTCTGAACATGTAGACAGGTTATCTGTTTGACAACAGCTTACAATGCATAGCAGACACAAATTATTACTCCTTTGGTACATACTGTCATAAGAGTTACTGCAAAGGCAAATTATTTGGTAACCCTGCATGATTATAGCATCATGTTAGAAGCATTCTCGTTACAAAAGAAGGGCTTTCTTGATCATAATCCTTTATTTGCTGATACTTATGATACTTTGTCAGGAGGGGTGAACCACTCGACGGATTGAAAGGTACCATTCTTCACAGATTGATGGCAAACTCTTTTTTTACAGGTAACACAGTGATTCTTGAGATACATGAACATATGAAAATATTTTTTTCAGTATTTTAGAAGGAAAATGTTTTGTTATCTTGACACTTGAGTAGACAAAAACAGGCTTAAAAGTTCCAGGTCTGATTCTTGGATCAGTCACAATGTGATTTTAATTCTGTTCCAAAGTGGCAACTAAGGACTGCTTTGGCTTACAGGGAGCATAAGATGGAGACACCCCAGGAAAAAAACAAAAAACAAACAAAAAAAAAACAGGTTGCCCTAGTTTACACTGGTGACAGCTTCCAGGCAGTGCTAGATTAGGAGCAAGGCTATAAGGAAAACAAATGATGTCTGCATCCAATGTGTCAGGAACATCAACATCAGCTCTGCCATGCCTGAAAAAGGAACTCTCAGAACTGGCCAGAAATTCAATACTATTCAAGACTGGTTTCTCAGTTACATGCCAGGCACTGGTTTCACCTGTCATAGCATCATTTAGCTTTGAAACACTGTGTACATTTAAATATATATACAAACAATATACATAATTAAATCCCATTAATCTTTGCAGTACCTTTTTCATCAGGGGCATAAAATAGAGCAGGTAGATGGGACAGTAGCAAAGATGAAACACAGCTTATTGCCTGCCGTTAAAGACTGCTGGATTTGACATTAGCAGACCAGTCAAAAATTAGCCCATGACCATTAGATTAGGATCATTGCTGAAAGTTACCTTTAGGTAATTAGGATCATTGTTAAAGGAAGCTTGAATAGCATCCACAGCTTTGACCAAAAGGGCAGGATTTATTTACTATTACAGATAAGGGACTATACACAGTATCTCCATGCACAGAGCATGCTTTTACAAGTTCTGGGTCAGTACGGAAGCAACCTGACGCACAATGCTCAAAAAGTGTAGATAAAAAGCACTCTTTGTAGTCCCAGAAAAGGTGCATGTACATGTGTGTGTGCGTGTGTGTATGTGTGTGGTCACAGGTGTGTATGTGTGTGTGCACCTGTGCAGACAGGTGTATCGGGGTGGGGAGAAATACATTCTCTAATTTATGTTTCCAAGCTAATTCACTCCTAGTTTTTGGGATGCTACTTTCTCCTAACTGTAACCTTGCCGAAGGATATTAATCTCTCCCAGGTGGCTGTTCACCCCAGAGACCACACGTCTTAGCATTCATGTAATATTATTTTCCTGCAAAATATCCCAGCAATTCTTCTTTCTTTTCCCCTTAATTCCCATGAAACATTAAAACCCCTTCTTATGCAAAATGTCACACATACAGCATTCAGCTCAGAAAAATGAGACAGGAGAGAAATGATGATAATTCAAATATTCTTTAACAATATAATTAATAATATCATTCTGTTACTTTGGTGTGTCTGACTCTCCAGCACAGACCTGGTTACTAGTGGAGAAGGCTGGAGGACACTTCAGGAATAGGCTGGGCGCAGAAAGAGTAAGAACAGCCACTGCGATCAAGGGAAGCCACAGCATCCTAACACTTCAGGTGGTTGTTACAAACACAGCCACTGTGTACTCTGACCCTTTCTCTGTCAATGGCAGAACCTCACTAACATGGTGGTCCGCTGACTTGGATGCTGACATAAATCCCACTGGACTAAAGTGAAGTTTTTTTATTGCTACTAGTTAGTAATAAAACATAGAGAAAGGATAAAGAGCAGAGTCTGGTTTCTGATTTTGACTTGTGGGAAGATGGAGTCTCTGCTTCCAGTTTCAGTTCTAAAATGATCTCCTTTTTAATTTGTAATACGATTTCTGTCCTGGATTTAGAAGCACAAAAGGAAATCAGATATTGTTTCTAAATATCTCAGAGTACTTTACAAATTATATATTCACCATTATCTTCTCCAGTTCACCAATGGAGAAGCTGAGGCATAACAAGGAGACATGATTCACCCAAGATTCCCAAACACCTGGCAGTACTAAGCCAAATTCTATCACAGCAGCTGGGGTCAGACCGAGAGCATGACCATCATGGTAGGAATAAAGCCTGTACCTGCCACCTGCCCGGACAAACTTGCTGGACTGTGTTCCAGGATTTAGCTTGCTTAGCCCAAACACAGATAGGAGGGAGAGGAATTCATATTGCTCCAAAGAGTGCGAAACAGTCCCTTTCTTCAGCAGGTTCCCAGACCAAATTCTTCCTCATCTTGCAGCTAGAAGTGACTGCAGTCTATTCACCTACCTGTCAACAATACCAAGACTTTCAAGTCAGGCAGATCATGCACAGTATGTTTTTTAAAAGCACACAGTTTACTCTTAGAAAGGCTTCTTAAAAGTAATAAAAATATTGTTGTTTTATTGAAATGTCACCAGATGACAATAGCATGCATTTACCCTTCCTTTTTAATCAGCCTTTCCAGCAGACAGATGCCATAAAGCTCTACAGGATGCAATGCCTGTTGCAGAGTTGAACACCGAAAGCTGAAACAGCATCTCACTCTTTCCCTCATTTGTGGAAGGGATTTGCTTGTCTTCTCAGTCCTTTTTTGAAGGGCTGCTTGTTCTCCCACTTCAATAAGACACTCTGTATGAACCAAACATGAAAAGTGCACAAGCTACTGAGCTTTGCTCTGTGTTTGAGATGTGGAAGATGGACAGATGGCTGGGCAGACAGACAGATTTTGTAGAAGCTTTACTGCCTAAGCCATTTTACGAAGGGAGAGTGATAATAAATGATGTAGTATGTGGGACAGCAAGCAGAAACTCTGGTTATATTTCATGTCGTGTTCAAAATGCATCTTCAATTCTGAAATGCTTGAGCTATATAGACTTTATGGGACATGATGACTACAGCAAGAAATTAATTGCAGCTTGGCATGCTGTGGAGAATAAATATCCTGAAAAAAGAAATATACAAAAATGTTTCAAGCAGCAGATTAATTAAATTTTCCAGCCTCTTAGTTCTAGGGCAAATTATTTTACTGTGAAATGACCACAGCTACCACATCATTCTTTTCACAGGTTTACTGCAACAATTAATGCCTGAGAGACAGTATGATTTTGCTCCTGAATGGACCCTTGACACAGATTTTCTGTTCTCCAAGATCAAAACCATCTAACGAGACATCTGGTGAGAAGAAAGAAAGAAAGAAAGAAAGAAAGAAAGAAAGAAAGAAAGAAAGAAAGAAAGAAAGAAAGAAAGAAAGAAAGAAAGAAAGAAAGAAAGAAAGAAAGAAAGAAAGAAAGAAAGAAAGAAAGAAAGAAAAAGAAAGAAAAAGTTTCTCAGGAAATTTTCTAGCCTGGAAGAGATACTGAGAAGCCAATAATCAAGAAGATGTCTGAACTGAAATGTAGAGTCATTGAGAGTCCTGCTTTGGAAGCAGCTTCTGGCAAATCCTGAGCAGTTTTACAGTATATTTGGTAAGTTACTGAATGTTTGTCTCAGTGGAAACCATTCCCAACTGAAGAGCCCATGGTCAGTGGTTTCCCCACTGTCAAAAGGGCTAATCACATCAGCATACAGTGCAATCTCCAGACAGCTTATTTTTCACAAGAAAATCTGGCAAAGGATGGGAGATGAACAAGATAAAAGCACACATCCAACATACGCATCACAGGTACCAGCAGCAGCAGCCAAAATTTTATTCCTGTAAAAATGGAGACAATGTTTTCAGTCACATGTTTGGGTTCCTGGTCCTAGGCTGATTTTGAATTCAACAAGTGCTGCCAATTAAAAGAGATATAATGACATGAAGTTTTATGTTGGTTGCACAAAACAAACAAAAGCCAGGAGTCTGGGACTGGAGGATTGTGATCTTTCAAGGCTTTTCAGAAAAAAAAAAAAATGTTGCTATAATTTTGACAACATAATTTAGAGGCTTTTATATAGAGCAATCTACACCTCCGCCCCTCTCCACCTCGCCTCCCCCTCTGGTATTGTCTTGCCTGTCAATTATTGGAAGAAGAGCCTGTTCTTTAAAAGGCTTTTAAATTATTAGAAATTATTTGGAATATCATCTAAAAGCTCTTGAAAGAAAGAACATTACCCCCACATATACACACAACAGAAAGTATTTATTTGTATTGTCAACCTAAATGTGCAGGAGTAATGTTATGTGGCTAACAACATCGAGGATCATTAGCTGTGCTGACCTTGGGTTTGAGCTGTGGGGATATTATATGCTAAACCTAATGCTTCAAATGCTTAATACATGACATCACGATGCCCATTTCCTTTGGTACCTATAATACTGTGAGGGCTGTATAGAAAGACTGAGGGAATCTGGGGCCATGACAATAGAGTAAGCAGTGTTGCTGTTAATATATGCATACCAGCAAGCACAGCAAGGCAGCTGCACCATTTTGCCAAGTAAGCAACTTTGTTGTTAATGTAGGGTTTGTTTGCTCTGATACATAACAGAGACATTCGAATTCCTTCAAACCATCACTCTGACTGGCATTGAAAGATATTGTATTATAAATTTTACATTATAATAGTGTTTACTGGCGGAATAAATTGCATACCTGTACTGAAGTGATGGAAAAAAGACATCACTCATTATCACATTCAGCAGCATGCTGAATACAGCAGTGAACAGTGATAATCGTGCCAGCTAAAGCGATTTTACCTATGAAAAGTTGTTCAGACGTAAGAGTGAGAGACTGCTAATGTCTTACACAAAGCACAGCTATTTCCTATTTGTTTCTGAGAAGAACCGTACAATCCATTGATAACTCACAAGTTTCCTAAATGTGATATATGTTAAAGGTATACAAATTATTTCTCAATTTTCTTCACAGCCCTCTTTTATCTCCATAATACCTATCTTGCATGTTGCCAGCTACTGTTATTCCACGTTTTAGGTGGCCTCACACAAATTAGAAATAAGCATTTGGTTCAAATGTTGCTATACAATTCACTCCCAGTCCCTCTGATCTCTCCAGAAATGGTTTCTGAGACGCTGCTTTCTCCAGACAGATCCATTTACCACCTAAAGAATTTTCATGTCTGAATTTAGCTTTCCATGGAGCCAGGGGGAGAACAGCCAATTCACTTGCCTTCATTTAAATTTTGTTTTCTCATTGTTAGTGTCCCTAGATGAGTTTCATCTTGCTACCTCTGCCTACCAGTACGTGGGCTTCATCACCAGCAAGGAAACCTTATTTGAGGCACCAACATGTAGGACTCTATAGGTGGGTGAGGTGTCTGAGCTCCCAGTACAGTCTATGCAGATCTGGTCAGTGGAGCCTAGATGCAGTTCATCCAAAGCAGGTAATAGGGGTACCTTAGCATATGCTGCCTGGCCTCCAGCTGCTGAAGGAAATACGTCTCTCCAAGGCCTCTGTCACATGTGTCAGCCTCATGCAGAGGTCTTCAACAACCTAGAGAGCCTGGAACAGTTCTCAGGGCATATGTGCAGGCAACTGAATTAGCTCCAGTATCCATTGTGGAAGCCAAGGCACTTTGCTCACTTATAGACACCCACATGCATGTGTTTCAGTCTCCCCCAGAAGCTGGGTGAGATGAACCCCATTCATAGGCCTCAGTTTCACTGTCTAGCTATGTCTTTGAAATTAAGTATAATTACACAGCACCCCTCCTCCAAAGCTTTTAGGACCCAGTTCCCATTGGTTTTAGTTGGACTTCATGCCTTTGAGGATCTCGTCCCTAAAAGCTCTACTATGCCTGTGACTAGATTTAGTTACCAAAGAGTAGGAGAGCAAACACAGCTGATCAAGTTAGCTCTGTTTAACAAAGTACTGAGCATCTGTGAACCCACAGAACTATTTCATATTCACCTTGCAATTAACCCAGGTGAAGTGGGTGCTCAGCCCAGAAAGGAAGGTCTGGGTACCCAACCTAGGTGCAGTACTTCTGAGGAAGCACTGCTGCCACAGGGAGCAGAGGGACAGAGGGATGCAGTGGGAGGACATAGTAGCTCAGGCTCTGCCATGCTGCTTTACTGGCTGAGTGGAGTGGCTCCTGGGACTGGCAATCTCATTTGCCAAGGAAGGGATTTTCTGGGTACAAATTAGATGATATCAGAAAGTGAATGAAAGGGGTTTTCAAGAGTCTTGTTCTAAACTGAACATGCATCTCTAAGTGCCAGCATCTCGGGGGGGGTGTTACGGTAATTAAATGTATGGAAACATAGATCGTGTGAGGTAGAAAAAGTGTAATGAGGGGGTGCTAATTTCCCCAACATTGCAGTTCTTCTAAATAATAGGGAGGAATTATTAAATATCTCTCAGATTCTCTATATTCCAGTAGAGGACCCTGCTATGTACTGGCCAATATAGCAATCTGTCACCTCTTAAGAAAAAAAATCTTTTTCGCATACAAAGTCGTTCCATTTCCTCCAAAAAAATAATGAAATAGGAAACAGAAAGAGAAGACTAGTAAATAAAAGCAGCACTGTTCTGTGAATTTCCTTTTATTCGGCAATGTTGGAGAAAGGCAGGGGAGTGTTTTTAAAGATTGATGACCATCTCTTTCCCCCTGCTCAAAGGACACAGTCTTCACTAAAAAGAGTTTGACTTGCCTGCCATAGGACATACAATTCTCATTTCAAATACTACATTCAAGCCAGCTGCTGGCCCTAATATCAAGTTTCTGTTGACAAACAATACAAAGCATGGCACTTCTGTGTGAATGAGTTGATGTTCAACACGGAAACACTCCTCCACAGAATCACAAGACAGACTTGAAATTAAAATAATTTTCAAAGGAAATTGTAGGTGAAAAACAAAGGGAGATAGATTGAAAATTGGAAGTAATGGGAAAATAAAGAGGAGGTGTTAGCGCTACCTAATTGTTTTCCTTTTTTTCATAATAAAGATGATTATCTCTCTAAATGTATGTCACCCATGCATTTATCTACATTTCTGTTTGTCTATCATTTACCTGTCTTCCACCTGCCTGAAAGTAACTACCTATTTGGAAAAGCAAGTTAAATTGTCTTCCTCAGTGAAGGGAGGGGAGACAGATAAAAAGGAGAGAGAAAAATGATGAAAAATCTTAGTGTAATCTGAATAGCAATGAAGCAAAAGCTACTCCTTGATATGCCTATGAATCCTGTAAATGAAGTGGCCCTTGAATTAAATTAATTTAAAATCTGGCAAATATTACTCGGCATGTTTGTCAATGTGCTGTATAATTATTAATTTGTTCATTGAGGCAACCATATAAATAAATAGAAAGCAGAATGCCATGATTAAACTAACACTAGAAATCCAGGGTCAAGGAGCCCTGTTATACAGGGATCTAAATAGCTTTCCCAGGTCCTATTTTTACGTCTCCATACAGATCTGCAGGTCTGTAACTGCGAATTAATTGGCACACATTTAGATGCCAACAGAGCTTTTGTATTCTCAGTGCACATTTTGTCTTCTCAGAGTGAGATGTTAGTAATGGAGGTTTTAATATTACCCCTAGGGGAGCACCAGAAAATCTTAACAATTTCCTTCACTAGAGTATTTTCATTAGAGCTAAATGCTGTGCAATTTACATTTGAAATCAGGTGTAGGGTAAGTATAATGTGACAAGACATGTTGCAATGTTAGGGGTTTTTTTGTTCAAATGTTCCTTATTTACTGCAATATACCCTCAAAAGATAAGCATGCAATTAAAATAAATATCTTGATTTTGAACCACTCCTAATTGAACTCTTATTGGGATAATAAGAGCACAAAACAGAATCAGGTTTAAAAGGACCCAAAGCACAAGATTAAAATATTACTCTATTTAAACAAAAATGTTTCAGGCAAAATAGGTTCTGTGCAGCAGAAATTAGTTCATCATAAGTAAATCAGACACAAGCCCCTTCCTTTGTAGTACTAATTCAACCTTGTGGTGCTTAAAATGCCAAGACCTCTGCATGAGTCACAAGAAAAACCATAAACCCTACCTTTCCAACACAAAAAAAACCCACCCTGAACTGGTATCTAAAAAAAAAAAAATACATTCATTAATAAAGGCCTGATGCAGTAAAGAGTTAGAAGACTAAAGCTAAAATAGGACTGACACATAGCTGAGGCTGAATTTCAGTGCTTGGTCTAATATGAAATTCTACTCTGCCATTGCCCACACTTGAAGGCACCCATATTCCATCACTGACTTGCTTTTTCATAGCAACAAATTAAGAAACTGCATACCTACAACAGCTTCAACGAGACCAGGGCCTCCTTCATGCCTAAACCCAATCACAGGATCCACCGTTTAAATGTTTCTCCACCAAAAATGCCTAGTAGGCTCAGTCAGACCAGGTTTATTATTGAAGAGGGACCCTACAGAAGGAAGAGGACTGCAGCACCTGCCTCTTAGCCAGCCTGGAGCCTCCTGAAACTGAGGAAACCAAGCCACTGCAGAAGAGGCCTCCCAGGAGCAGGAAGAGAGGAGGAAGCAACAATCCTAGCAATCTGCCATTCTGTAAAATTACAGCCAGCCTCAAGTGCAGCAGCAAGCCACATTATGATAAAGGAGGTCAAAGAACAAGGGTGTCAGACTGGCAGGGCTGGAATGGTTACATGAGTGTCCAGACATGTCCTGCATACAACATGGCCCCCTTGGGCTGAGTAAAGCAACGGAGTGAGGTAACCTTCTCATTGCCTTCTTCCTTACATAGCCAGAAACAAAAATACCGAATTATTTTGGAGGTCAAAAATTCATCCCACTGTACTGAGCTGTCCAGGTTAGGCACATGGACGCTATTGTCTCCATACCATCAATGAAGAAAACAAGGTCCTAGAAAGGGTGCTTTAGATGATAGTGTGGTTAGCTACCCTTCATGTTGCCTCCCTCTTGTCACTGGATACACAGGGAGTGTAAAGCAAACTGGCACCTAACTGAGGGGAGAGGAATCAAGCACAGAGGCTCACACCTTGGCTGGCTAGAACCAGATTTTTAAAGCTCAGCCAGTACTCATAAAAAAGGCTAGCAACCACAGCAGTCTCTCATATGCTTACATTGGAACTCATGAAAATCCAGGTCCCAGATTTTCTGGTATTACTGTAAATTGCAGCCTTCTGCTGTTAAGAGCTCTATGAAAAGCCCTTCATAAATTTTCATTAGAAAACTTACTGAATACAAGACAGACTGAAACGATATAAATGTTGAAGGCATTTCTTCCAACCTTCTGAGGAAGGGTGATTACAAAAGTTCAAGTTACCTCTGAAGCTTAAAAAGAAAGCGGAATTTAGTTCATAAGTCTTTTAAAGACATTTGCCAAATATCATTATTTCTGAGAGCAGCAATGCATGGTTATGAAGACTTCTTGACCCAGTAGATTTTTATGAAGTTTTCATTGCCATCTGAATGGCCATGAAATCTATGCAGAGCAAGAAGTAGGAAAGCTTTGCATATGACCTTGTCCTTGCACAGCAAAAGGGTGGGCAAGAACCAAAGAGCCTGATGATGTAGCAATTGACACCATGTAGTGGTAAGCAGGACAGGGTGAGCAGTGTAAGCAGTGAGAAGAAAAGCAGACCTTGAAAAGCTTGCAAATATTAAACAGCAGGGAAAAGAGGGACAAAAAAGAGGGGGACTAAGAACAAAAATGTTCCCACTTCAAAGAGAGGAGATAAGGAAATGGGGACTCAAGAGGTCCTGTGCTTTGTAAAGGCCTCAAGCTGTTAGGCATCTTGCCTCTCTAATACGTAAACAAAAAGCAAAACAAAAAGAAAAAAGATCCAAAAACATTATCAGAAGCTTTTTGGATGGGGAACACAATGAAAGTATATTAAAAATAATTAAGCAAATGGTAGACCTAAAAATAAGTAATATAATCTAAATTATTCTGAGATTTGTTAAATAAGTGGTTGCGTGTGAAATAGCACTTGTATATTGGAGAAATAATTCTAACTCTGCTTTCCACATAGCTCTGCCCACACCTTAACCACATGTCCATCACAATCCCACCTGTTTTTCAGAAGGTTGTTCCAAATATTGACTATATTTGAAATGCAAGGAAGACTACAGTCAGGTTTTTCAAGCCATTTAGAAGAATATAAAGCATAGGAAGAGGTTTCTTCCTCAGGGAGAAATGGCCATTAAAGCGAAAATTAGGTAGGAGAGAAATGACCTCAATGAATTTTAGAAGCCTACAATATAGATTTCCATTCTTACTTATTTTATGGTCAAAGGCAAAAATGCACATTTCTAGGACAAAATTCTTCTGACCTAGTCTAGACTTTTGTTTCTAGGCTGTGTATGTAGAAAAGCATGTGCTAGGTCACAGATAGCTCGAATGAAGGAATAGGGTATCTCTAAAGAACAAGAAGCCAAATCTCACATCATGCTTTTCTTGGGTGAGTCTATTGGCTGTGTCTTAAAAGTGGTATTAAAATAGCTCGTAGTGAAAAAGAAAACTCATTTGTGATGTTAAATGGCAAAATTTTCTGGTCCAGATTTTGAGCTTAGATACTGATACAAGAAAATAACTGAGATTAATTCTTCTGTGGTTTAACATCAAAACAAATTAATCCTTAATGCTTGCCAATAGCACACAAAAGACAGAAATCCATGTTCAAGTGAAATATCTATCAGGCATGACCTTATTTTCAAATAAGTACTGTGAAAACAGATGTGATCATAGAGGATACATGGGACTCTGGAAAAACAGGTGCTCTGAACTAAGGACATCTAAGGAGCATTGTGCATCCAAAACACCCAACAACACAAGCTTCTCATCCAGGTATCCTTGGCTTACAGCTGCCTTCAGTGTTATCTGAGGGAGCTTCTAGCCCTGTGAATGCCCTTCCAGGGCCATTCAGACTTACAGACTGCCAGACGCCTCATGACCTCTCCACCCAACAGAGGCCATGGCTTAAAGACACTAGCTGTCTCTGTATGAGTAGGAATCAGGAAGGACAATCAGTCTATCCCACTGTCCACTTATCTAGTCCATACTTCATTGATTTGTCTTTGTTATGGGACACAGTGTTGAAAGCCTTGCTAAACTCAAGACAAGCAACATCCACTACTACTCTTCTCCCTATCTTTTCATCACAGAAGGCTATCAGGTTGGTCAAGCATGACTTCCTCTTCATAAATCCATGTTGACTATTTCTAGTCACCTTCTCATCCCCTTATATATTTCAAAATGAATTTCAGTATTATTTACTCCATGACCTACCCAGCAACCAAGGTGAGGCTGACCAGCCCATAGTTCCTCAGATCCTCCTCCTTTATATTCTTGAAGATGAGAGTGACATCTGCTTTCTTCCAGACATGGGACGTGAATACAGCAATGAAGAAATCTGACCTATGTCATCACCTTCAGCACACTAATGGTACTTTAGCAAAGAGGGAAATGCAAATTAATGCCATGAGGATCAATTAAAGCAAAACACAATGTATAGAGTTGTGTTTCAAATTTCAGATGTATTGTGTGGTTTGTTGGGTTTTTTTACAGTGTCACAGAATATTCAGATGATGTTTGATTGTTCAGTAGAACAATCATCAATATCTATCTACTGACACTGAAATCTATTGCAGATGTTTCACTGCCATACCTTAGTAATATTTAAAAGTGTTATCAAACATCCCTTCAATTTAGCTTTACAAAGTGCCATGTAAAAGTGTTCTAAACTTAGGAAGAGTGATATCAAAAGCTAAGCCAAGCTTAGCCACAGCTAAGCCAAAGGGTATATTTTCTTTAAAAGGCTATGTTAGATCAACAAGCTGCCAATCAGAATTGATATTAGACCATCCAATGGACATTACATCAATAATCTAACAACCTTCTCCTGGCAGGTCAATGCTATAACAAAGTTTTAGAATGACAGCTTAACAACAGGAAAGTGTTAACATACATTCTTCATGTGGTGTCTCAAAGTAATTACAAGGAATACTGAAACAAAGAAAAGTGACATAGTGATTCCCATGAATCAATATAGAAAAAATGTGCTGAACCCTTAAAAGTTGCCATGGCCAGTCTGGATCAAAACAATGACTAGATGTAACAAGCAAGGAAACCATATCACCTGGCTGAGTTTGTAGAAAAGATATATGTCTCTTTACAGACGGGGTTCTCAATCTAGCCTAGCAGAAGCCATTGGGAAAAGTCTTCAAATTTATATCCAGGTAACATGTATGTCAACCAGATAATATTAATTCAGTATCTACTGCATTTTTGCTACAGCAAATGAGGAGGGGGCATAAACTAGAACCATTACAAGTTTTCTGAGACAGGTGACTCAGGGATGCTGGTCTGCACAACAGAGATGAGAAGACATCCAAACAAATTGGACTGCAGCCCCTGAGATGGATCTGATAAGGCCTGTGAGGGAACTAAGGACAAAACGCGTCAACACAGGCAGGCTGGTCTGCAGCCTGGAGGCAAGAACTCAGGGATATTTTTCAAATGGTCTGAAAGTCCACAGAACAGGACAGACATAGAAGGAAACCTCCACACTGTCACTACAGGCTTAATTCTTTGAAGGGGCAGTTGATAAGAGAATAGACCTATTTGCATGTGTCATGGTTTTAGCTGGGATAGTTGATTTTCTTCACTGTAGCTAGCATAGTGCTGTGTTTTCAGACTTGGTATGTAAATAATGTTGATAACACCCTGGTGTTTTAGTTGTTGCTGGGTAGTGTTTACACTAGTCAAGGACTTTCTAGCTTCCCATGCTCTGCCAGGTGCACAAGAAGCCGGGAGGGGAGGGGATACAACCAGGAGAGCTGATTCGAATTGGCCAAAGGGTATTCCATATCATGTGACGTCATGCCCAGTATATTAACTGGGGGGAATTGGCCGGGGGAGGCAGCGATCGCGGCTCAGGGACCGGCAGCGTCGGTCAGCGGGTGGTGAGCGGTTGCAGCACTTGTTGTTTAGTTTTGGTTTTGTTTTTTTTTCCCTCTTCTTCCAGTGTTTCATCTCTCTCTCGCTCATTATTTTCCTTTTCATTATATTAGTATTATTGCTGTTTTATTCTAATTATTAAACTGTTCTTCTCTCAACCCACGAGTTTTCTTACTTTGGCCCTTCCGATTCTCTCCCCCATCCCACAAGGGTGGGGGAGTGAGCGAGCGGCTGTGTGGTGCTTAGTTGCTGACCGGGGCTAAACCACAACAGCATGAAAGGCAGAAGAGACATAAATTAAAAATTGAGCAGAAAGGAGACAGGGTCAGGCACAAGATCCCAAATGAGGTTGAGCTGTGTGCTGCCATGGCCATAAGCACAAATGATATTTTTGCCAAGAGACGTGTTTCCATGGTTGATGCAGGTGAGAATCAAGGAACCAATTGTATTAGACCATTAAAGTATTGGGCAGCTGATACTACAGGTGACTTTGTTCTACTGGAAGTCAAAAATCTGCTGGTCAGCAGCATATCACCAAAGTCCTCAGCTCCTGAACTCCTATGGCCCCTCCAAGTGAATGAGAGCCATAGCTACAGCCTCTCAATGTTAATGGAATTTAAAAAATTTATTGGGGGGCAGAGGAAACAAGGCAGCTTATAACAGCTGGTGTGATACCTGCTGGAGGAATATGCCATCTACAGCAATGAGGGAGATGCTTAGATGGAGAAGAGTAAGGTGGCAGTGGAGGAATGACATGGACACTGGTTGGCAACCAGTGCTTGCAAGGATTAAATTTCTAGCTATCCATCAGCAATCCATAATGCCTTCAACAGCACAGTCCCAGAAGACCTGCAGCCTTCCTGTGAAAGTATCTCTCCTGAAGACATTAACAGCAGGCCTCTCAGTGTCTACCAAAAGCCACCAGGACTGACTTTTCATACAACTCTTGCCTGCTGCTTTGGTTGTAAGCTACAAAAGATCATCTTTGTGCACTGTGATTGTGATCCTGAACCACAGTTTGGGCTCCTCAGGGCCATAGTAATACAAACAAGAAAGAGGTGAAAACACAGAAAGCCTGCACAGGCACAAGAGCATTTATAGTAGCAGACTCTCTTAGCTGTGCAAAACTATTCACAGTATGATTGCTGCACATGCAGCAGACATCACATCCCCAGTAGGACACAGGCAACCATGCAACTCAGCAAGACAGTGAGACAAAGGGCTCCCTCCCAGCTGCAGAGGTTTCTGCAGCCTGCTGTCCTAGTGTAAAATCAACCAAGGCATCTGAAGCCACAGAGTGACCACACGAGATATATTTGACCAGGAGGAGAGCAGGGAGAAGCACCCACATAGCTGCATCCATTTCAACTTAGACATGATTGCTAAGGCTAATGCTTGCTGCTTCCAAGCTGTTGGGTCCTGGTCTTGTGACACTAATGATGTTTGTCTCCTGCTCTGCTCCGCCTGTGGAAAAGGAGGTGTCTTTATTTTACTAGACAGTCATGCAGTGTAGCTTAAACCACCAGAGCTCTGAGTCTGCCCAAGTTCAAAGTCATGCCAGTTAGCCTAACTAATCAACTTGGCTGAATTCCAGAGAGGTATTATTCTCTGAAAGTGCACTGAAAAATGCCCGTGCAGTTTTTCTTCCTTTTTGTGAGCTCATTTGCTTTAATTTAATAAATACAATACTTTTGCACTGAGTTTGTTCCTACTCCCTTTAAAACTACTTGGAGTTTTCTCATTGTCTTGAGGAGAATATAGGATCATCCAAATCCAATCCAAACAGGATTTCTGATTGGGAGCTGATTAAATATTTAAGCAATTCTAGATAAAATGCTTATTTTCAGGGCCTTAATATGGCCCATCTAATTAAAGTGATTCCTCTGTGCATAAGTCCTCTTATGTGAGTAACATGGAGCACATAGTTGAGGATAAATAATTCTTCAAGGTTATCTGAAATGTGGACCCATTAGTAAATAATATGGCATTTAGTTAAGTGAGAAATACTCTTGAGGATATAATCGCCCTTGTGCAAAGGAATATCTTGTACTATAGGCAGGCTTAGTGAGATTTGAAGCTTATTTCGTACTGGAATTGACTTATTTTTGTGTTGTCCATACTAAGGTTTGGTAATAATATCTAACCAATCTCAGCCTCACAAGATGACCAAAAGCCATTAGTTAGGAATGTGACTAGCAGAGCAAAGGAGGCAGACAAGTTGGGACTGGAGCAGACACAGGGCTGAAATGCACCAGAAATTAAAACAGAATGTGGGAGGATGGGATGAAAAAGCTGGCGGAAATCACCCAGACACTATTATACATTCACCCTGCCAACTTTCCTCTCCTCTTCCACTGCTCACAGTCCATAGGAGAGAGTAGCATTACAAGTCCAGAATATTTTGACATTTAATGTATGTTTATGGTTTAAAATTGAAGCTTACCGCTACGTCTAATTCTAGAATATACCCAGTTCCAACTTTAAGTATTTATATATTGCCATTTATTAAGTATTTCTTGTTTTCTTTTTCAATGTCATTGTAATAAGAAATTTTAATGAGAAGGAACGGAACAGAAATTTTTCAAATACTGAATATTTCATTAATTTTGAATATTAGAAATCTTTGGTTTTCAAAGACAAAAATATTTTCTTTTCCTTTCAGAATAAATAGCAGAAAAGCATGAAAATGTCTCTTTATACATTTGAAAGAGGAGCTACATTTTTTCAACTGACAATGAAAACTCTGTTCCAATCAATACAGATAATCTAGGAAATAAAGTTCTAGTTCAAATATTTTTGTTTCTTTCGAAAAAAAAACAGCTCTCACCTCAACTTTTCCACCAGCACCATCAAACAACATGACTTCAACTTTGCAATCTGTTGAATCCTCATCCTAGAAAGCCATTTAATCCATGAGAAGGAATGATAAAATCTTGTTCAAAATATTTTTCAATAATGTTAGACTGAATTTTCTAGAATGTTGGATCACGGACATGGACAAAGTCTCTTAGACCTTCTTCCTGTAGATAAATGGAAGAAATGTTTCAATGCCACAAAGGAAACCATTTCAAGCCTCATTTTTAAAGATGGAAACATGCAAATGATAAACGCTTGTTATTATGGAAGCTCAGTACACACCATGCTCTTCTCTCCCAGTAAGGTCCTCAGAGATTCTGGTGCTGTTACATGTCTTCCTGGCTGATTATTCTATTTATTATTACACTTACGATATAGCTCTATATAGGAAGAGTTTAAACAGGTTTTTTTTCTGTGATAGTACCTTGTTCAAATGGAGGGGGTCCTTTTCTCTTTTTAAAAGTGATGGGGATATTTTGCTTGTGATTAAGGCTCTGATCTTTAGTCTAGCTTTAACCATTTCTCATGGGCACAAAACTTGCAGGCACATTTTGCAACATAAGTATTTGTGTCTGCAATCTAGTTACTTAGATGTCTGAGTCCCTGATTGCATCCATAAGGACTTGGACATCCAAGTGATCTACATTGCACCTGCAACAATTTGCACCTGAAATGTCACAAAAGGATATAGCAGACAGAAAAATAGTTCAGAGATGGATGATGAGAATAACTAGGGACATGGAAAACCTCAGAAAAGAAACAAAATGGAACAGAATTGGACTGTTTACCTAAGAGATGTGATGAAATGAATAAAAAAGGAAATTATCAAAAGTAGAGGAAATAAGGAGCAGGATAGAAAAGATAGATAAGGTACTTTTACCCCCACTCCCCCTTATCATAATGCAAGAACAAAGAGATATTTCACAAAATTTAAGCATGGAAGATTCAAAATTTATACAAAAGGAGACACACTTTCACACAGTTAACGTGAAAAGCCCAACTCCTTGATGTAGTGAATCCAGCAGGACTTAGCAGAGGGTTAGGCACCTCTTTGGATTTAGAAATGCTCAAAAACATTTAAAAGGCAGCAATTTCAGAGAAAAACTAACCATCTTCCTGCTTCAAGGCTTCAATTTTTTTTTTCTTTGAGGGGGAAAATCTTTCTTCAGGAGCAGATTAATTTAGACATGCCTGACACAGGTTTCCTTGTACCTTCCCCCAAAGGCATTTAGGGGTGCCTCTGGTTTATGACAGGTTGCTAGGCAAGGTGGAGCCTCCAGAGAGAGCCACACCAGCTCAGCCACTTCTCCTAGGAGCACACACAAATCCAGAAGTCCTTTCAGAAATTGTCACAGTGGGACTTAAGAGGGCTGTAGATTGGAACCTTGCATCTTTGCTACCTGGGTAATAGGAAGTGTGACTGAGAAGTTCATGGATTTCATAACAGACTAGGGAGTGTCATTATACTATTTAAAGAACTAGAATGTGAACTAGTGCAGGGACATATTTTTACAAAAAAAATCTGCATGAGACAGATTATTAGAACAGCCATCAAATAGGGTTGGCTAAAAATATGCACTGTATTCCAGACCAAAGAGGAAAGTTGGTAATCCACTTTTTCTCACACTGGATTTTTTTCTCTTTTCAAAAAAGAAAAAAGTGTGAGAGGTACACCCCCCTCACAGGATTGGCTAATATTTTGTAGGCCAAAGAAGTATATAAGGAAGAATTCAAGAAAATTTGGAGAGAAAGAGAGGTGACTAAGACATTCAGAGGTACACAAAGAAATACATTAGGTACTCCCCCAGTGCAGGTCAACAGTGTCTGAACCACTAACCACACTCAGGTAGATCCTACTTTTCCAAGAAAATATGTTAACAAACCAGTGCGTTTTCGTGCCAAAAACTATTTTGCTAAAAAATTGCTGGTCTGTTCTACAAGTTTCTCTGCTTCAGAGCCAGAGCTTACCTAGGCTGGTATGTCCTTCCATACAGTTTAATTAGATGGTACAGCTGTGTTAGGTCTTCAGCAGGATAGACAGTGAGCCATGCACCAAAAAACAGATATAACTTGGGAGTTAGGACATTTTCTGAGCTGTAGGAGATGTGGGTTGAAGTCTCAGCTGGAAATCAGGCAGGATGCAGACTTGGAAAATGGTCTTTCACTATCTTAGAGAAGCTCCCTAGGGAGCCATATAAGAAATGACTTATTGCCTGTCTTTTCAGTCACCACCCGTGGAGGTATTTAGAAGACACGTAGATGTGGCACTTAAGGACTTGGTTTAGTGGGATTTGGCAGTGTTAGGTTTACAGTTGGACTCGATGATCTTAAAGGTCTTTTCCAACATAAATGATTCTATAGTTTTATGATTCTGCGACATGGTTCTAGGCTTGACCACCAGAAAGCATAGGACCTAAAGCCAAGCTACTGTCTTGACCACCTTGGCCCTACCTGGTTTTCCAGTTAGTCTGGCAGTTTTCAGCAATGCTTCTTGTTTGTACCTAGTTTTCCCCTTGTATCATAGACAGGCTCTAGAGATTTGAATCAGGTCTATAAAATCTAGGGTGACCCAATGCACTAAAAATGACTTGCCCTGCATAAAAATGGTATTCCATGTGCTGGGGCAAATGTAGAAAAAAACACAAAGATGGACATTTCAGAAACATAATGCAGGCAAGTAGAGGACTAATTCCAGTTCCCTGCTAAATACGGTCAGAATCCTTCTACGGCCATCCATGACCCTGGAACAGGATCCAACAGAGCAATAAGAGGTTTAAGGGGTTATGATAAGAGAAGACGACAAAGATATCCATTTGGCTGAAGATGTGAGGGAAAGAATTACAGAATAGGAAATAAATAAAACAAGAGGAATTAGAGGAGAGATTCAAAGAGCTGAACTATACAATCAGAGTAGTAGATAAAGTAAGTGATTTTGACAGGTCCAGGGTCAAGGAACAAGAGAGGGAAGAAAGCAAGCAGATTAAAAGTTATTGCAGTGTTCAACTGCAGCTGAGACAATGGTGGCATGAATACACACTTTAGCTTCTGGAATTAAGAGTTTAGACAGTATCTGAGATGTAGAGACAACCAGCAGATTTTGGCAACTGTTTGGATTTCATAGACAAGGAGATTTAATATGTAATATTTACTTCTTCTGATTTCTTCCCCTTTGTGTGAGTGAATGGGTGCCAGATTGTTTGGTCAGCTTAAACTTCCTTGAAACTGAAGGGCCTAATTGCCAACTTTCATTTAAAGGCAAGTGTAAGAACCCAAGATGGTCCTTTTGTCCACTGGGATGTTGAATCAATAGCCACGCACTGACAATATGTGTGATAGTCCAAACAAAGAGGTGCTTCCAAGGCTGAGGAATTTGTCCTGATTCTGAGGAGGTTTGGAAGTCTGTGAAACAGAAAAGAAAGCACAGTTGTTACAGCAACCTGCAAGGAAACACTAGACACAGCCTAAATATGCGGATCTCAGAAAAAATGGGAGAAAATATTCTCAGCTGATTGATGGTTAAAGGGCACTTGGACCTGAAAGCAAGGCAAGTGTCTAAAATTGTTTGAGAGAATGTTAGTCATCCCAGGTCAAAACTGCGCCAGGGACCACTTTCTAAATTTAACTGCACAATCAAGCTCCGGTGTCAGGAATGCTCTCAGTACTATCCCAAATCACTAAAGCAGATGTACCCACTCTGACCCTGAGTCTGGGACTGCTGTGTATAGACAGGCAAGGCTGCAGCTTGGGGCTGAATTTCGGGGGGAAGAGAGGGGTAGTCTCCCTCCTGTTATTTCATTGCGTTGGAATGCAAGTGTCCGAAACAGCCATCTCTTCTCATACTCTTCCCCCCAGCTGTACAGAGATGTAGGCTGTTTACTAAAGAAATGCAGGGCAAAGTGAAGAGGAATATATAATGTTCCAGACGCTATGATATAAGTGCTTGTTACATTAGAGCACTATGCTTGGGCAGTATCAAAGAAGGCACTCAGCTGAGCAAAAATGACATCTTAAGAAGATTTCAACATTCACCCGTTTTTCAAGCCCTACCACTGGGCTACATTCAGTTGAGAACAAGCAGTCCCCTTCCTCTTTTGGCCAGACTTCAACCAAGTGCAGTTACAAGAAAACACATAACCACCTTTGTTTTCTCCATCCTGGAGCCAGCAAAGGGGAAGAGCTAAATCCTTTCTTTTTTTTGCCCTCTGTACATTCCTTTTTCCTCCCCTTTCCTGTTTTCCCTTTTCTATGAATTCTCGCACCACTTTTGCTTTGTAAGTATTTGTCTTTCCCTATTAAGTATTTTTGGAAAATATTACCTCCTGTTCTCTCCTCCTCTATTATTTCATGTTTATTCCTAGTTAATGTTCAATGGCCAACGCCAGGTAAACACAATGCAGACATTTATAGCTGAGCTAGTAGTCTATAGTCCCTTGTAGAGTAATTTCTCTAAGTTACAATTTACCTCATCCGAAGGTAGCAGCTGAAAATGGCCCTGATGAATCACATCCAAGAAGCTTCTAGTTCTCTTCACGTCTCTCTTACTGTGGAAGAGTTTTGGAAAATGGGCCTTTTTTTGCTGGTTAAGTGAGCAGCCCAGATGGTTTCTCACTGAAAATGTCTCAGAGAGGAACCTGTCTTGGGACAGTTCTCTGTTAGGACAGGGAAGCAGGTCTTGCAAATCTCAATAGGAAGGAATGTGGCAAAACTAGAATTTATTCCTTCTCCTGATGCAAAATAGAAACAGACAGCTCAAAAATTTCCACCTTTTAAAATAATGCAAAACCACAATTCAGCTCCAGGCATACCAAGTCCTTCCTCAGGAATTATGTTTGCGAGAGGGCAAGAAAAAGATTAGCAATATGGGGCCTTTGAACCCTCTTTCTATTAAAAAAAAAAATTAGACTTTTCCAACTGCTCTGAAATCAGCTTTCATTTCCATTCCTTTCTTAGACAACTCTCAGAAAAAAAACAGTAAGCGGAAAGGTGGTTCATAACATGAATTCCGGTTTTACTCACTTCCATGTACACACATTGCTCCAGTAGACTTATGTTACATAAAGCTATGAGTTTAGGTAGTCACACAGAAATTATATTTGCCCTAGCCTCCATTCACTTCCAGAGATTTCTGAGCACACCAAACAAATGCAAGGTCACAGGAGCTAACTGTGTTTCCCTTGAAGTCAGGCGTTCGTTCACAGGACCGTTGGGCCAACATGGAGAAGTTTTGAAAGCCTGCTTTGAATTCTGCGAGACAGTTGTCTGAGAGGGTTAAATACAAATACCATTCACCTATCAAGAAAGACACAGACAATTACCTATTCAATCCTATCGTGTCTGAAGTGGGAGAATTTCTAACAGTCGAGTGAGTCAAGTATAAGCAATGGCTGCAGGAAGTTGTTCCGCCATAGAAAAACTCATTAGCAAACTAACATGGGCAGACAGATCTTTTATTGGGAGTCAGCTCCCTCACTTTTGACCTACATTAATTTTTCCTTGTTTAAGTTTCTCAGCTGTTGCTTTTAATGTGAAAATGCAACTACAAATCTGTGTTGCTTTCACTGAGAGTGTGAAATAATGCAACAGAAGTTAAAGAGGAGTTTATGTTGCAAAAATATTTCTGTTATGGAGCTAATTTCATATCATTTTATTCTTCTCAAACTTATAATTTTCTACCGCTCATACATTTTTATGGCCAGAAGTGATTGTTAGCATCATCTAGTCTGACATGCGGCGTAGCAAGGGCCAGAGAAGTTCATCCAGTAATTCTTGCACTGATCCCAACAATTTACATTTGGATTAGAGTATATCTTCTATAAAGACCTCCAATCTTCATTTAAAAACTTAAAAGCAATGGGGAAAAAATCTGCTACACCTCCTAGCAATCTGTCTGAATAGTTAATTAAATGTTAAAAATCCATGTCTTATTTCCAATGTGAATTTCGTTTTGCCTTAACTTTAGCCATTGGGTATCTTGGCCACAGACAAGAATCCTCCAGTACTCTTCGCATTTCCCACCGCCAAGCTGCTAAGCACCTTGCAGTTGGGGAATTTCCCATTAAATATTCTTTCACTCAAAGGCGTTGATTCATTAGAGAACTACGCATGACACATGGCCAAGTCCTGTCCCTGCAGTACCCCAAACTGACAGCTGACCCCCACCACTCTCCATAATGGCAAGTACGCCCAGCCTACACATGTGGGAGTGTTCAGCAAAGAGGACACTGGCTCTGCTCGCCTCTTGTAATCATGCCTCCAAGCTGAGTCGAAGCCCCGTCACACAGAAAAGCCTACCTGGCTCCCCTAGAGCAAGAGCACAGGCAGCTTATGGTTATTAGCTCCTAACAATGTAGCCGCAACCACAGCGTGATGGATGCTAACCTCAGGGATAAACGCCAAGGGGGACGGAAAAGAACAAGTGTGTACCCAAATAACCAATCTCTGGATTAGAAGGCTATCGCACAGACCCAACGGTCTCCCTGAAAAAAAGGCTTAGAGGTAAGGAGGAACTTGAAACCATGTTTGCTATGAACAGCTGAAAAATAACTGGGTACTTGCAAGCTGGCCACTTAGGAAACCAACTTTCGCCCATTTCATCTTCACACCCTTGCTTAATATACGGGTATTTCATCTCTAAAATTATTTTAGACAATCGCAAAGTGGCCCTAATGTAACCGTCATTGCTCATCCTCCCTCCCCGCCGCTCTTCCGCAAAGCCTGCTGTGCTACTGTCATGCTATTAACATTCCTCCGAAGTCACGGAAATGCTAGGATGTACCTGATGCATTCAGAAACCCAGCAGGTGCCTTCTGCAGATACCGTGCGTCCAAGCAATGCCAGGAAGCCGTCATAAAGTTAACACAGTAGTGAGCTATGTAATTTTTAGATAACAGCTACTTACATAAGTACAGAAATTGCTACATTTTATATGTACAGATTGCTCACATTCCAATTATGGACCAAGACCCAGTGCCTGCAAATAATTAGTATTTAGGAGCAATACATTCTTTTTTTCCCCTGCATGCCACTCTGTGATCTGAAAATGCTGGTCGATTCCTAAGTTACTTTGCACATGTCAGTGCAATTTCCCTTCAGTCCCAGAAGCTTCTGGAGCACATAAGTAATGTTATAATGCTACAAGGGCCTAATAATTGTGTTGGGGAGGCTCCCCATACAATTTTCATCTTTTATTATATGGTTAGCTTGTTTATACATCAGTATCATTTGGCAAATTGCATCTAGAACACGTAGGGAGGCTGGGGCTTAAAAACACGCTCTCGTTCCTCATGGAAGCCCCAGGTGCAAGATATTATCCTTTAATGCCATGGAGAGTATCCAGCTACCTGACATGAGGACAGGGTACTGCGAAGCCGATTGACTCATTTCACTCTTAAGCTTTTTTGATAGCGAACAACGTGGGTATCGGTGGCTGGCGCTGGAAAAGGCGAGCCCGCCGGCCGTGCGCCTTGCCCCGCTCGGCTCCCCGGCCCTCCCTTGAGTCACGGCTCCCGGAGGGTCACCACGGGCTCCCAGCGCCGCCGCCCGCGGCCGGGCCCGGCGGGCTCCCGCCCACCCCCCGAGGCACCGGCCTCCCCTGCCCGAAAGCCCACCCGACCGGACCCGGGGGACGCCCCGCCCGGCTCAGCGCCGCCGCAGGGGCCTGGGGACGGCGGCGGGGCTGCCAGCGGGGGCGGCGGGGCTGCTGCGGGCCGCGGCGGGGCGGGGGACCCAGGCCTGCCCTCGCCCAACTGCCAGGCAGCGGGGGCAGCGCCGCCGGCCGCAGCCCGCCGGGCTCGGCTCAGCCCCGGCGCGGGGCGCCGGCACGGCCGTTAACGGCCGCCGGGGGGCAGCGCGAGATCGCCCAACCGCCGCCGCCGCCATCCCCGCCGCCGCCTCGGCTGGCACCGCGCGGCACGGTACGGCACGGTACCGCCCGGCCCGGCCAGCTCGCAGGCGGCCGGCCCCTTCCCCCGCCCGGCCCCTTCCCCCGCCCGGCCCCGCGGGCAGCGCGGCCTTGCGTGGGTGCCCGCCCCAGGCCGGCGGCGGCTCCCGCGGGGCGAGGCCTGGCGGAAAGCGGCCCCGGCGCCCTCTCCCTCGGCCGCCGGGTGCGAAGCCCGCGTCCCCCCGGGCGGGAGGCCGCGCGGTTTATTTATTTAAGGAGATTTCACCTAGGAGCCGCCGATCAAAGCTAATGCAAAATAAATGTCTCCCTTTAATAGACTGATTCTTCTAAGCCCTTGACACTGGGAATTGGGATTTCCCAACGCTATTAGCGCTTAGCAGTAGGCGCTCCAGGCCAGCCAAGAACAAGGGATTAAGAGGTATTTGTCTAAACTAATTTCTCTCTCTATACCGGGTCTATAGAGACTGGTGTTACTCTGCTGGAATTGTGCAACACGGCTAATTGGCTACAAATTTAACAGTGGCAGGGCTCCCACCGCGGGCTGCCATGTATTCATTACCCCTGCTCTCACCTCGAACGCCTGCTGGCCTTGGGCGCCTGGGCCAGCCTGGCCAGGCTCTGCCCCAGGGAAACGGCCTCCTTCCCCCCTGGGCTGCTCCGGGTCAGGATCCTGGGGCTGGGGAAGATGGGGGGAGTCCTTTTGTGCCTGCCTGGGGAGCCAGCAGGGCCTGGGCACCTTCTGGAAAAGCAAGTCAATCAAGTAAAATCATAATTGTCATAGAAATAGGTTGTATGTAGCACAGGGCCTGCAAACTTTTATTTATGTGAACAACCATTCAGGACAGATGTTGACTTTTTTCGACAGATATTTTACTGCCACTCATAGAATCATGGAATCATTAAGGTTGGAAAAGACCTCTAGGATCATCAGGTCCAACCGTCAATATCCCTTCCAGAACAAGGGAGAAAAAAACTTGCAGTATTTAGCTGTGATTCCTTGAAATTCCTCCCTCCAGTCTGGTTTGTACCTTGACTCCACTGAGTGTTTACTTCTTTACCACTGGAGCACAACCTAAAGCTGAAAGTAGGTAAGTTTGTAGCACACGTGCATCTGACCAAGGGGAAGACTTAGGGGTACACAGGTGCATCTCCATTTTGTTTTCAGGTCAGTCAAAAAAGTTTGCTAGAATAGTCCTGGACTAAGGAATAAATGCTGGGAACAACCACAGCCTAAAATCACTGCTGCTGGAGAATGATTTTGTGACAACTGGAGTTTATTCCTCTGCCCCGAGCGCACCCCCTTACCCACAGCAGCACCGTTACACTATTGCTTCTTTTTGGAGGGGAGGCAGGATTGTCCCAGCAAGACTGTTCAGTAGTGGACAAAGGCCTTAATTTCCAAGATGAACTTCTACACTCCCAAAGGCTCTGATGGAAATCTGAATAGCCATATGAGTCGGGCAGGACTTCAGTGTCCCAGTCTTTGAGAGTTTTCTCAAGATGAAGCACTGCATCACCATTGCCTTGAGCGGAAATGTCATCCTGAAGTTGTGATGTTATCCACCTCAGCTGCCTGGAAACCCAGGGTACTAGGAAATAAAAAACAGTAAAGCTAAAGTTCCCCACCTGGCAGTTTGGATTGCTAGATTGCGTCACGCTTGCTAACACTAGATTCACAAACTAGGTTGCTATTCTACCTGACTAATTTTGGTTTTTATTCTCCAAATCCAAGGACAAAACTCATGGTCTGTGATTTATCTGTTGAGTTCAGTGTCTTATAATGCCTCACCTATAACATATACCTGTGAAGCTCAAGTAGCATCTTACACAGCCAGACCGAACTATCAGGACACTATTGCAAGAGTGGCTGTTTAAAAAGCTTTGCAATGCTGTTTGTTGAATCTCAGCATGCGCTGCTGGGCACAGGTATCCTCCTATAGTGAGAGAAGCCCATGAAAATTCACAGAATGAAATTTTGGCTTTAGGAAGGTGGATGGGAAATACTCAGAATTTCAGTAGGGCCAGAGTTTTACTGAAGGAGGACATAGAGCTACTCAGTGGAGTCCCCTAAACAGCCACAGGCACCAAACCAGGTTGGCAATGTTTGCCCTCCCTCTGTCTTACGTACACACTGATGAAAAGTCAACAAGTGGTATCTGTTGATGTGGAATACTCTAACATCCTGCAACAACCCAAAGATAGCATCAGTTTTAATCTCAGTCTACAAGATAACAGTGAGATGCTGGCCACAAATCTAATTAACAATAGCAGTCCGTGAACAGACAGGATTAATTCTGTTAAAAATCTAACATCTAAGCTGTTGTTGATCAAATCTTTCAAGCTAGAGATTACATGGCCTTAAGCAGAGCGCTTCTTGAGATGTGCATAGAGAATGTGACAAATTCAGGGGGAACTTTTTCAATATGAGGTAACACAGGGATACAGAAGAAGAAGGCAGAAAATAAGATGAAGATTATTCAAGGTGTTCCACTTCTCTACAAGATACGACTAAAATATTGTCCTGGCTTACCAGGAGCAGAGCTTGTCTGCTGAGGCAGTAAGTACGCCTGCTAACTTCATACAGCAGGCAGAGGCCGAGCCGCCTAGCCCCCTCTCATTAAGGGAGAAGTGCCCCATTCAATGAGGCACTTCAACAGTTGTCTACCTTTGAACGTGCAAATACCCCCATTAAATCTGGTGGATCAGGGCCAAAACTAATTAATTTAGTGATGCTTTGCATCAAAATCTCACTTGCAATACATAGCACTCACAATCAGAAAGACAGGGGATTAATTTAACTATTTAGAAAGCCGAGCAGGTTAGGACTAAAGAGCATAATGATATCCTTAGTGGAAGCCAGAGAAGCAAATGACCCCTGTGAAACTGATAGGAATTTGCTGAGGATTTTTTTCTGTTTGGTTTTTTTGTGAGATAAATGAATTGGGACTGGCAAGCCAACCAATTTTGGGTCCAAGAGGCCATGCACTTTTATTTAGATTACTTCTTTCAACCTGTCCCTACCAACCAGGTTCAACTCAAACTGTATCATGAGCAGCAGCTTCATAGTGCTTCCAGGTATCAAAACAGGCCATAAAAAGCTTCTATGGCTTGTGATTAGAGGGGGGGATGGGGAGAGGAAAGAAAGGAAAGGAGAAAGAAAGAAAGCGAACCACTGTAGAATTTCAGACATGGTTTAAATGTGAACCTAGATGCATTCAGAGCATGTCTTCACTGTGCCCAGCTTAGTGAGCAGGCTGGACAGAAAGCTGTGGGCTTGATAATACGCTGTACTGCAGTGGATAAAATCAGATTCTGATGGATTACACTCACTAACAGGACAAGAAAAAAAATTAATCAAATGAAGTTACTGGAACAATATTTGAGAAAGTAAAACAGTAATTACAGCACTGCAGGCCCTCTGGTTGAGCCTAATTCTCTAAGGCTTCTTGGGGTGTACCAGCAGCTCCATCACTCAGCTGGTGTCAATTGAAGGGTGCCAGTTTGCACCTGCTGAGGATCTGGCCTTTAAACTCACCCAGCTTGTGTCAGCAACAGAGTAGCCTCTTGTGATCTTTCCACAACACTGCAAAATCTTTAATGGTTTGGCACTGCTCAAAATCATTCTATTTTGTAAGAGGAAAGTAAGTGGTATTTCACCTGCCTGGGAGGACCCTTCTCTTCCAGCTGATTAAGGAGGAAGCACTGTCGTGACCTCAGTTCTTCTAATATGACAGGCAGTAATGAATGGCTGAGATGACTGTGATCTTTGCGTCTTGTGGCCAGTCTATTTCCTATAGGTGTTTCCTGTGACTGTAGGAAATTATGGGCAAGGCAATGAAAGAAGCATATCAGACAATGATAAACACTCCAGAGTCAGAGCAACATGAAACCTGCACACCTGTATTTGCTATTTATTAGCTTATATGTGTTTATATAAGATTCTGTCCTCTATCGAGTGGCAGTCAAGAATGGCACAACTATAGGCTTGGATTATTTTTTCCCATCAGGAAATGCATTTCGCCTGTATGTGAAGAATGTTGTCTGCAGATATATTGTCTGGATCCATTTGCCAAAAAATCAAGAGACTTACGGGCATCTTTGCAAAACCAAGTCCAATTTCCTTTTAATTTTAAAACATAATCAACATTCCTTTGTTCAGACAGGTGAGTCTCTCTGAAACAACTACACACAGTCCTATTTAGGAAGATACATAGTTTGATAAACCTCCAAAACAGTAGAAGACAATCCAGACTGAACACAGGTTTTTGACATTACACTCGGGAAATGACTACCTTTGCAAACAATAACATCTCCGTGCCTAAACCCTCGGTCCCAACAGTCATGTACATTCATGCATGGAAAAACCTGTAAGAACGCTGACATGCCAGGATGTTTGCAAGATCACTGCCTATGAAAGGTTATTCACAGACACAGTCTCAGGCAAAATCACACCCTCAGAGCTATTACAACCCTGCCAAAGTCATGGAAAGCCAACAGTTTTCTACTGTGTGAGGAACAATAGAGCTATTCTGGACAAGATTTATTCTGAAAAGTAGAGGTTGAGGATAGTCATAATTTTCTTTTCAGAGCACCAAAAGCTGCTGTGCCTGACCATGAAGGTTGCCACAGGACATACCCTACCCACCAGAAAAACTAAAAGCGCAGAAATCAGAGGCTGAAGGGGAAAGCACAAGCTTTTCCTTATGTATGCCCCGCTCCAGAAGTACACTCCCATGGGCTGTACATGTTTCCTTTGCCACAGATGGCAAAAATGAGTCCTGAAATCATTGGATTTACAAGCCAGCAAAAACACTTGGTACTGCACTGTAGTGACACAGGAGTCCACAGAGTCTGTGTGTTCCACGTCCTTGGCAGCAACTGTGCCTCTGGGCTGCTGAGCCCACTGTGAAGGTTTGTAGGGAGGGGACATGCCCAGGGAGAGGGGTCACGCAGCATTTGCTTATCACAGATTTTCCTCAGCAACAATGATAACTCCACAGCACCTCAACAGCCTGTGATAAAGACTTTGTTTTTCCCTTCAGGGTATTACGAGCCAAAGGGATGTGGAACCAACTCATCAGCTGCACTTCAGGATGACAGAGACCCTAGAGCAAGAACCAAGTCCTCCCTGGGCAGGTTCTCACCCTGAGGAATTTGAGCCATTGTAGGCAGAATGAAAGCTCTTGGGTTCCTACCCCAGCTCACTCTCCAGGCGACAGGATGTACCCCTCTTCCTGACATCTACACCTACATTGATCTTCCCGAGCTCCCTGCCCGCAGTGCTCTGTAAATTGTCTTTAATCTCCTGCCAGGCACTGCAAGCCTACTGCCTGCCTTCTCAGGCAGCCCAATGAAAAGAGCCTGCTGTCCGCTGCCCAGTTTAAGGAGAAAGACTCAAGAATAAAAATTGCAACATCACCATGGACCTACAGTAAAAATGCTTCTCTCACACATGATATGCCAGTCAGAAGTTACCCATCAGTGCTGGTAACACCAGCACTGCACAGGGGGGCACTGGCAGGCTGGGAGCACACATCGGTCCACAGAATAAGATATTGGCCCTGAAGAAATGTCAAGACATGGGAAAAATGAAGCAATTCGGATCAGTTGCTAGTAAATAAATCTGTGCTTCTTGAAGTTTTGGCCATAATGTAACCAATATACCTATGTCATTACCACTGAGATGTCATCCGGAGATTTACACATCAAAAAATTTGGATAAACATGCTAGAATAAGAGGGGTAGGAGGCAGGTTGCGTAAGAGGCACTCAGAGCTCTAAAGTAGCTGCAGAGAGGTATAAAGCCTCCTCTTAAATGTGGGGGAAGAGAAGACAACGATGAGGCAAAACCCAGGATATATGCCTGTGATCTAATAAAATCCCACCCATCTCATCAGCAGCACTGAACTTTGCATTGGGAAGTTCCATACCTGAGCAGTGGATTCCAGTTGCAGTGAGATTTTCTCTGAGATCAAGACACTTAAAATACCACTTTCCTAATGTTTTCACTTGTTAGGGTTTCTCATGTTTTGGGTGAAATCCCAAATACAGATGACACAATAATTGCAGGCACCTGCTCCACGAGGTATCTGTCTGACTTAAATACATGTTGACTGCTTTGAGAGGAACGGGGCTGTATCCATTCCACATGCTAACATAATCATGGACATCCAATATCATTCAAAACTGTTTACACTGTCAGTAATAACCCTGGAAGAAAGAGGTTTTGAGCTGCTTTTTATTGACACTCACCTCATTCCAGAGCTCAGCAAAAATGTGTGTAGTTGATACAGCCAGCCACAGAGATTTTTGTTTTCTCTAAATAAGTCTGAATAATAAAAGGTTAAGTGCTATTTTTTTCAAAGCCTGAAACACAGGCAAACAAATTGAGGGTAGAGAACTCAATTATATGAAGCAGAAGCTACTGGCAGTTACACTCAGCAGAGCTGAATAATTTTCAATTACTCTGGGAGAAGAGGTCAACAAAATATGTTCCCCAATCTGTACCTTCCTAAACCCGGACCTCCTAATGTTACAAGTGCCCTTTGTCAGGGTAATTCAGTGGGGTTTTTTGCCAGCAAGCACCCTTTTCCCTACTTTGATCTATCAAGTCAAGTTCTTTCCGTAGGGCACCTACATTAAACTTATCCTAAATATGTGCCTGCAACAGAGAATGCTTTTTAACCCCCATTTTCCAAAAGCCGATCTTCACCGCCATCACAGCCAAGCACTCTACCAAAGAGACGCTACAACATGATAGAGACTGCTATAAGTACCTCTCTGACCCAGGGTGCTGCGGATGTTAACGCAGCAAAGCAAGCACATGGGCCCCACCCTGGGGTCACCTGTGCCGGTGTCTGAGCTTCCCAGCTGCGCCAGCACATCCCAGCTAAGGCGGCAGGTTTTCCCCAATAGGGACTGCAGAGGCTCAGCAGGGCTGGCCAGCTGTCCCAGTACAGAAGAAAAATCTCTGGAACATGGTATGACTGTGCCTCCTACCAAACAACATCAAGGAGTTTTGAGTGCTGCATACCAATCTTGTCATACCTTCCTGGCTTTGAGACTTCATCTCTGCTACCATCATTTTGCTACACTTCGAGCTTCGGAGTTTCTTGCTGCCATTTTTCCTTGGCTTTTCTCTCAACAGTTTGTTTGTTTGTTTTTTTTAATGTGAGTTTTTCTTTCCAAGAGGCAACAGGAATGGAGTTACATTTTATGTCAGAAAGCATCTCCATCACCACATAAAGAGAAAGGAAACTTCTGCTTTGTTCTATATCACACACACACATATATATATAACAAACAACATAAGCAGGCAGGATGATAAAATTCCTAGCATATGGAATGAACAAGGAAATTTTCTACGTACGTCTGTTTTCACATACAGCAGCACCCAAATGTGGCAATTACGGTATCAGGAAAGATGTTCAAATGTTTATTTCTCCATTAGGACTTTACACTGCTATCTGGTCTAAATGGTGCAGTGAATCCCAGCAGAAGGAGCTTTTATGATGATAGTGTCATTTTTACAGCAAATACAAGCTGATGATTTTCAGTGGAAGGAGAAAGCTGCTAAAAATTGACTAACCTACTTTTTAGTTAGAAAAGAGACATTTTATTTAAAACCTTTGTGTGAAAGAGAGGCAATCCATTTATCCTCAAATACCTGCCCGTAAAGTTGCTAGTGTATGTGGAGAGAAGATAAAAGAAGAAAAATAAACCCATTTCCTTATTTCCCACACGATATGCAAAAACTGTCCGCTATGTATAAAAGAGGTTTTGAACCAGCTAGGAACGAAATGGATTCTGGACAGAAAAGCTCCCTTGCTCTTAGATTCAGTCCTTCCTTGGAGGTCTGCAATTGTTAGCTTCATGGTGGGGGAATTGTCTCTTTCTAAGCCTGGCTTATATTTCATAGACCCATAGAACAGCCTAGGTTGGAAAGGACCTCGAAAGATTATCTGGTCCAACCTTTCATGGGAAAGGGAGCCTAGATGAGATTAACTAGCACCCTGTCCAATCACATCTTGAAAACCTCCAGTCATGGAGACTCCACCACGTTCCTGGGGAGGTTGTTCCAGTGATTGATTGTTCTCACTGTAAAAAAATTTGTGATCTTGGAGCTATCTAGGGGCAGAGAGATGGTTTGCTTTCCTTATTCTGCTACCTTTTGGGGATTGTGGGCAAATTGCTTCACCTCTGCAAGCTATTACTTGCTTCTTTATAAACTGCGTATAAATCATACCACCCGACAAGGAAGGTTTAATAAATTAATGCTGTGAACTAGCATACTGGAGGATTTCAGAGGCCTTTCCTGGAAATCTTCCTGTGAGGGATGCAACCATACTTTTGCTTTATTAATCATGGACCTTTGGGTTTCCTCCTCAGCAAATGCAAACCTTATTCTGTCATCTCTCCACTGTTAAAATAGAAACAAAACTACATATCTCTGATAAGAATCAGTAGGAGAGTCTTGCTGCAGGGTGAGGGACCCCACCTGGAGGCCTTGACTGTGTAAGGAAAAGGGAAAAAGCAAGATAAATATATAGGCTTAGAAAGCCTTGCAAGCTTTGTAGACACAGTGTGTACCACATCAGCAACTCAGCACACCCTTGTATTTTAAGAAAACTTAAATGTCAAACATTGCTGAGCTGCTGCCATTGCCTCATTCTTATAATGTGGAAGAAAACAGTCCCAGACATTAAAAAAAAAGCGGTGATAAAGAAATGGCTATTATCTCACCCCAGTCTCTCAGTTGCTTTCTAATTCCAATTTGGTATTCCCCTCCACTGCTCACCCTCCCAACACACTCGGTTGTAAGGTTGCCCTGATGTTGCTGTCTCTGCTACCTAGCAAAACAATCATGGTTTTAAGGTGGGAGGCCTAAAGAGGGTCTCAAATACCTAATCCCTGGCAGGGTATTCTTCAGTGTAAACACGTTATGTAGGTACTGCATGGCTGCAATATTCAGGAACTAAAAGCAAGCAAAGAAAGAAGTCAGTAGCCTATTCTTAAAAAGCCTCTTTTTGGCCACTCTTGCCTCCACTCCAGGTCTGCTTTTAGCACCGCTGTGCAACAGAGGAAGCTCCTGGGTGAGCCTCAGCCCCCTTCCACTTAGAGGAAAGGAGAAACCAAAGATGTGGCAACTAAATTGTTCTTCGCCTCAGTTTTCTGCTGTACCTAGCTGTGCTTAGGCCTCTGTGGTTTTGCATCCTCAGGAGCATGCTCGGAGCCTAACATGGAAGGCACATTCTCAGTACTGTTTCTGAAAGGGAGGGAAATGGGGGGGAGGTTGTGGCTTTTAGGTTTGCAGCAGTTAGCACTCCATAGCGCATTGAAAAGTGACCAGAGACTTTACAGGTGACTTTAAACATGTGGCTCCCCCATCTGCCAAATCTCTCCTGGCCATCTGGTGTGACAGCATCTAATGTATGATCACTTGAGTGGAATTTTATCTTTTTTACTCCTTGTTCCTCACCAAAATGTTTAAGTTCTTTTCCTGGCATGTCCAAGAAATTGATACATTTTATCACATCAAAAAAAGACTGCCAGACTTCACTCCATGCCCCCTCAGAGCTGACTGACACATTGGCCCCACCTCTTATTAAGTCACAAGAGGTCACCTTCTGTTTTATCAGCCAGCAGCTCCAACCTGTCATCTACCTGATGGCATTTCATGATTTTTAATACTGTCCTTCACACTTTGAAGGACCCCTGATAATCACCCACAGAACAATCTCACCATTCTCCTTCAAACCCCTTCTTCCTGCTCTCCTGCAAAACACTGCCAAGTTTGGGGTGGCTGTTGTGCTACAACCTACTGCGCTGACCAACATCATCAGAGTACTACAGGTGTTCCCTGCTCTGGCTGTTGTCTTGCAAAACACTGTAAGCATTTTGGCACAGGAGACCTCCTTGTTTCTCGGTGCATTCTGCGTAAAGGTATCCAGATCCATGGCTAGGCTCCAGGTACTGTGCTAATAAAAAGCCAAAGAAGATGATTTCCCAAGCTCTGTATGTACCATTCAACAAAAAAAAAAAAAAAAAAAAAAGGATCAAATTTAAGCAATAAACTTCAGGTCAAATTTAAGCAATTTCCTTTTATTTACTTACATTTTATTGACAATGAACAACTCTTAGCAGGCAAACCTCAAAATATACCTCCAGTAACAATTGTTTTGCCTCAGGTATTTATGCAGCATTCTAACTACAGCATCTATATAGCGTTTCTTTTTCCCCACGCATACAAATACACACTCATACTTAATACATTAGCATTTCCACTATACGTTTTTACAGTGTATCCAGTTAAGCAAATTGCTCAATTAGCTGAATAGGGTTTTTTCTTTTCATTGTGAAAAGACAGAGTCTTGCAGAATGGAACGGCATTCTCGGTAAGAGGTCAGTTGGGTGTGATTTTTGGAATAAAGGAGAGAGGATGAGTGGGTTGTAAAAGATTTTTTTAATTATTCACATTTTATTGCCTTAAAAAGTCAAACAGAGAGGGCAAACCAACACACGTACTGGATCATGCTGGTATGTAACAGTAGCGTGTTGAGGAAAAAGCCCACCATACTTACTGGAATTTTCTCGTTATAGCGTGTACCTCATGGACATAGAAAAGATTGTGGGACTGTCAAATACCGAGTGTCAGGGAATGGTATATCCACTCGTTGGTAAAATAAGTCAGTTAATTTGGCAGGTAAGTATTAAGTAATCATATTGTCAGAACAACGCAAGTGGCTAAGAAAGGAAGACAAAGAAGAAAAGAAAAATATAAAGATGAGGAAATAGGAGGGAGCCAAACCGGAGAGGGGGAAGGGGGAGAATGCGGGAGTTTGATGGCCAAGTGATGAGAGAGTAAAAGGTGATAATCCTTCTGTTCCAGATGGTACCAGGTCGCCTTGTCCTCGTGGCTCTGAGTATCATCCCACCTGGTTTTTGTTACATATGAATGGAACGGCTGAGAAAAACTTAAGCAGTTTGGCTACTTTCTCATCCACATTTTTAAAGATTTTTTTAAAAAAACTTTATTATTTTCATGCTCTCTGGGGGTTTTTCTCATTTTTTGCTTACTCAAATCCTAGCAAATACTAGTTTAATTTTTTTAAGTAAATATTGTTTCATCTTGATTTGGGTTTTCTCTTATTTGGTTTCAACAGAGCAAAATTTCAAATGAGCTGAACGACTTTTTTTAATTTCATTACATTTTCCTGGGGTAAAAATGTCTATGATATTTGCCTAGGCAAAGTGTTACCTCACGTACTCTATTTATATTTCAGTATTGCAGTGACTTTTAAAAGCTCACAGCAGGAAATGAAGAAAAGCCTGAACTCATAATTATTAAATAATAATAAAAAAAATGTACTCTGCTAAGGTTGCATTTATTCAAAATGGTACAATTAATATATCCCCATGTTTCCATTAATATATGTTCCGGTGGAGAAATTGATAGGAAATGTGGTCATGGCATGAACTTTACAGCAGATTTGTATAGTCTCTGCTGAGCAGAGTTTAACTGAGCAAAGCAGCTTGGATAAGGAGTACTGCACAGGAATGAGATTATCCATCATGCAGCACCTAAATGATCAATATCTAAGTTCTCCTTGTATTGACAGAGTTGGAAGGATGCTACTTAGTATGATTAGACATCACAGGCAATAGGGAATTTACATGTTCCCCCTTCCTATGAGGGCCAACCATTCCTCTCTTAAGCTTCCTTCAGCCTTTATCCTTAGGTCTGGTTCTTGCTGCTGAGACAAAAATACCTGCAGCTGCTAAAGCCAGTCTGGGGGAAGGTCATGTAGGACCTCTCCCCACCTGATTTCCCTCCAGCTCCTCCCCGCAGCTCCTGGCACTGCCTGGTTCTGCCTGTCCCAGGCATTTCTGCCTGCCTAGTGCCTGGGGCTTTGCACCTTTCTCAGCTGCTCGCCCATAATGAATGCTGAAACAGCTCCTACTCTCCTCCCCAGACCCAGCAGTCTAACCGCAGCCCAGATTTCACTTGTCACTCTGATCTGCGCTGGTGTTAAGCCATTACACAAGCAAAACCTTCATTCACAAAACATCAGTGCAGAGCCTTAGCCCCATTCAAGACATCGGTGGCAACATGACCTTCCTTGGATTTTCATTACAACCGTATAATTCGAAATATCTGTTGCCATCTGTCTTCACTCATGGACCACAGGTTTTTAGTCTTCACCTTTATGATTCTTCAGCATGTAGCTCATCCCTCTGTGTAGCACCCAGTCTCTTATCTCACGATTGATTCCTACCTTCAGTGCCACCTGACCACCCTCTCATCTCCAAAGCAAGTCCAAGTTTTACTCCTTGCACATGAGGAGCTTTTTCAGCAGCTTCTGCAAAGTGACTGCTTTATTTCTCTCTACTTTCCCTGCAAAAGCTACCTTTGCCAGAAGGGCCTGCAAAGCGCAGCCCTTGGACAAGCTACAGCTGCTGAGTACCATGCAACTCCTGTTTCTGTGATCACATATCTGTTTCAGATAATCCTGTTCTGACACTTTGGCAAATTCCTAGGCAGTCAGTTGTCATGCTCTGAAGTCTTAATCCTTGGTGGACTTCTGGAGATTCTAATGTAAAAGACATAGTAAACATCTAGAACACAGCTCCATCATCTGATCTATTCTGCATCATTTGTCTTTCTCTACTGAAGACCATGGTGCAGGGAATGTCCCTAGATGAGCTGATGCACTGGTCTCAAAAACCAGAGCTGAAGGAATAAGTGCTCAGCTCTCACATAATTGTGGGAAGCTTTTTTTTTTTTTTTTTTTTAATTTAAAGAGCATACCCAACACTGTGAATAACTGGCAAGAAGCAAGATTTAAAATGAGAAGAAAGGTTTTGTTCAGCTTTTAACTTTAAATTGTGTTTATGCATGGAGACCAAATTCAAACTGTTTATTTCTTGAACGCACAGAGAAAAAAACTGTGTAGCTGCTGTTGCAGACAAAGGATGAGATGCGCAGAGCTTCCACAGCACCTGGCAGAAAAAGTGTCACTGTGATTCTTTACATTCTTGCTAGTGTACAACTACAACCTAACACAAAAAATCCAGTGGCTCTTCTGCCCCTCAAACAGGAGGCACAGCACAAAATGCCCCAATCCCACTCCCAGAGCTAAGAACCTATTGCTAAATCTTCATCAAAATCATGCCTGAAGACAAAATATTCAGGAGATAATGGGCACAGTCCTGCTGCTATAGGGAAACATCCATTCTGGCTATTCAAGTACTGCGTCAAAGTGCAAGAGGAAAAACAAGTCTAATCTTAATTTTATTTCTCGTATCATGAGTATAACCAAAGGTTTCTTCTTTAAAGTTAGAAAAACCAGCTAGCAATATTTTTATTTCACAAGGCTTCATTGACAAGACTCTCTTGTCTGCAGCAATTCAGAACTCCGGCTACTGAAGCTCATCGCTTTTTTATTTGCCTCCGTCAGTGCTGAGGAGATATTTATAACTGTTGCAGTCAGTCTTGAAACAAGTATACAGCGCAAGGGTGCTGCATGTTACCAGTCAAGCAGAAGAAGACAAAGACAAATAAAAGGCAATGAAAAGACATGATATAGATATAGGGAAGATTGTGACTACCAAAGAGCTAATGGTTTTGTGATGGTAAGAACTGAGCTTAGAAGAATACCAGGTATTAATAATGGTTTTGTTGAAAAATCTCTTCAGACCATTAAAGTATTAAGCTGTTCTTTATCACACTTTCCTTACCTCTTCTTTTCTTTGCTAGTTGGTATTTTTTAATACTCTTTCTTTATCTCTCTCCTACTGGATTGAATAGCATTGAGCTGCCTTTGCCACACAATATCACAGATCGCTAGATTTTTGTTTCACTCTAGACATAAATTGAGACAATCGAATTTGAATATCAATTTTGTGTTCACATCTTTTATTTATTACAGGTCTTTGAAATACAGGGAAAAGGGACAAGACAAAACCCAGTATATACAGGAAATGTCAAAGTGGAGAAAAAGCAGGCACAAAAAAAAAAAAAAAGTAAAAAAAGAAATACTTTTCTCTTTGTTTTTTTCTTCTGAAAGATGCAAAGCTAGTGAGCCAGATTCCCTCCTTTGCAGGGGTATGCCCAGTGCAAGAGGCTGAAAGGATTACAGCAGGACGCCACTCACATAGCTCTCACTGTCTGTCCTGAGCAGCTGTGGTTTAAATTACAGCTACCTCAGGGTCCCTGTGTCCCTAACCAGCATGTAGGGTGACCAGCTGAGGGGCACTGGAGGATGCCAGTGCCTCCTGCACAGCTTGCATCCCGAGGAGGGGATGCCGGTGCAGACCAGTCACCGCAGCTCTGTGCCTGCAGCCCCTTCTCCCCTTTTTGCATCCTCCCAGCCAAAAGCTCGGGTGCCGGGACACAGGTATAGATAACGATACAGCATCTCTGCTATCTCAAAAGCGCAGAGAGGGAAGAGTATGGGACAGGGCCTGAGCCACTCCGGAGCCACGAGTTGTAATGCTGGGCTAGGTGAGCATTTTCCACAGGTGATGGGACTGGGAGCTGCCTCAGGCCCCAGGGAAGGAAACACATGCTTACATTTCTTCTGACTTTGCCCAAAGTTTTTATTTCATTATTTCAAGCTGTTTAAAGGGTGGTTGTGCTGGATAAGTAACCAGGGTCCGGGATCCATCAGAAACAGCCAACACATCTTCGAAAGTTAGACTACACTGTGCCACCAGAATCTGCTGGGAAAAGGTGGTGCATTTCATAACCGCTTTCTATTATTAGCCCATCACTATAGTCCTGGATTAAAAAATCACTTCAAATGAAGGAAAGGGAGAATGTATTCTTCTTTCTCTAGGGCTGGATTCTCCTCCTTGCTTCCCTTTGCCAAAAATATTTTTAAATTTAAATGTGAAAAAAAGTTATGGGTACAGTCCCCTGTGTTTGAAGGAATAGAAGACAGTTTTGCTTTTTGAAAAAAATATTTCAGTAGTGTTAGATTATTTAATGACAGCTGTGCATCCTGCATGCATGACTTGCTTGACTTGCTTTCCTCATCTTGGCACCTGGGGTCGAGGGCTGCAGAAGGGGTTCCTAAATTACGTTCCCTTTCACATATTTCAGTATACAAGCAAATGCCCAATTTCTACAAATTCTGAGCAATTTTTGGAGTTGCAGCCCCCTGGGGCTGCACCCTCCTTCAATTTGAAAGTAAGGTCTAGGGCTGAAAAAGAAAACAGGTACTGAAGGTTCCTTCGGTGAGGGTTTTATGCCTGAACCACTAACCTGCTCAGTAGGCTTGCCAGCTTTTTCCAGTAATAATGCTTCACATTAGTTATTTGAGCTCAAATGCAGCATTTGCAGAAGAAAAACATTCTGCAGTTTACCGTTCTGGAAAGAGCTGATTGTTGTGTTGTCAATAAAGAGAAGGATTACAGAGTAGGCGAATTTGTTACATACACGTATGGCCCATGAAATACATCCCTCTATGAATCTTTAAATATTATCAGCCTACAGTAATTGTTACTTACACTCCACCCACTTCATCCTTCTTTCCTTCCTTTCCTCTGAAGAATAATTTGACAGTTGTTTTCTTTGAAAAAGTTGAACTACAGAATGATTTCTGCGTCTAACAGGGACACAAATATGCTAGCATAAGTACAGTTAAGAAAATGTGGACAAATTTGAAACCCTCATCCACCTGAAAGCAAAAATCAGAGTGTTTTCTAGAACTGAGATGGCCTGGAGAAACCTGAGGCTGTGGTGGAAGGGAGAAAGGCAGAGGGAATTAAGCCCTCACCGCCCACCGCAGACCCAGGACTATCCCCCTGGCATTGTAAAATGGAATTTATAGCTAAAATCAGGAAAATAGACCCAGGCATTAAGATCATAGGTGCTACTTCACTGACAGCCTATTATAAAGCTCCAGCTGTGTCCAAAGTTACAAAGCAATTTCATAGTTATATTTATCAGGATGAATAATGTGCAAATCCACTTCTCTGTTTGGTTTGGGTTTGGGTTTTTTTTCCCAATATGTCATTATTAAAAGCTTCCTACTGCCCCTAGCAAGGCTTTCCCAGATGTTCATCCAGTGCAGCAGTGAATGGCAAATGTAGATCCAAGACACAGGGAAGAAGCACTCAAGCCCTGCAGTGACAGCAAGGATGCTCCTGCCACTCAGTAACAGGGAAACAAAGCAGAGCACTTATGTACTGTCCTTATCCACATGACTGCCAAAGGTTAGCAGAGGCCAAAGAGATCCCAGTAAGTGGAGGTCATCAAAAAACCTGCACAGAACAAGTTAGAGAGGCCAAGAAAAAAGGCCATTTTCAGCAGACATATTCTGAAAGATGAAGTGGTAAGAAGAAGGATGCTTGGAAAGGGTGGAAAAACAGCCATCCAGCCACACAGAGACTCCAGCCAATGTGGGATGCAGTTGGTAACAGAGTCTGAGAAAGTGGAGAAGTCACAAAGTCTCAGCCTTATGGTATCAGTGTGTTAAGAGCAAAATTAGGCTGTTCTTGGTTACCTTCAAGGAAATTAATCCAGGCCTATTAAAATGGTGTAATCAAAATCGGAGACCACATCATGCACAGTGGCCAAGAAAGAAACCTGAATGTACTGATCTACATCCAAACAGATAGGGGTGTTTCACCTGCAGCTCACATCTGCAGGAAAAAATAAAATAAAAGGCTTTTATTTGTTTATGGAAAGCAGTCTTTGCTGAAAATATCTAGAAGCTCCTTACTTACGACCAAGCAGGCTTGGCTTACTCAAACGCCATCCTGAGAATCCAAACACGATTTGTTTCTAAATCACAAGTGAATCATTTTCCAATGAAACACAAATTTAAAGAGCTGAAGAGATAAAGGAACCTGTTTAAGATCATCTGCCCAAAGCACAGTGGAGCAAATTCCAGAGAGAGGGACAGGAATGTCCAAAAGGAGAGGGGCATCATGTCTCTCAGTCCTACCAAAAAAAAACCAAAACAAAACAAAAAGCCCTTAGAGAACTTGCATGGCACATGAACGGGATAAACAATTGAGGATGAAACTCAGAATCGGGAAGGCAGGGTATTAGCAGGGCATAACCAGGACAAAACATTCCCAGCCTCTTTTATCAGCTCCTCTGGGGGCTGATGGAGGTCCGTTTAAAGGCACTATAATGGTGCTTTAAAAGATCTTACAAAAAATATATGTATAGCAGCCAGGACCCAGCAGGGGAGCGAAAATTGTCATGGGAATCAGAGCCTTAAGGGGGCTCTGAAAAGGTTGCTGCAACCCATGAAGCCACTGAGGTGGCTGAAACTAGGCCTGAAGGCAAGGTCTCGCCTGCAAGGATATTGTGGAAAACAGGAGTTTGCTTTACAAAACTATTTTTTTCCTAGTCTGTTTTTCCCATTCATTTTATGTTTCTCTATTTCTTTAAAGTTCTTTACTATACTTAAATATTATAATAGAATCTGGAGTTTGAAGTTCTTTTGTTCCTCTTTGGAGAATTCACCATAAGGTGAAGGTACAGCCAGATCCACCTCAACGCCCTGGGCCACTCAGGGTCCCACCACAGGTCCATATTGCAAACAAGCAGTAGAACCAAGCCCTGCTCCATATTTAGCACTATTAAATTGTGACACTGAAGAAACGCATGGATTTACCAGCTGACATTATATTTAACAAAAAGGCTGAAAACAGGAGTGTAAGGGATGATGTGTGGAAGACAGAACTAAAATGAATCAAGCAAAGTCAATGTGATTCTGCAAATCTCACTAGTTCAGGATAGGTAACCTGAGGACATCTATGGCGACAACCACTGTGAGGTGGTGGTGACCAAAGAGATCCTTGCTCTCCTGAAGTTGTCATCACCTGAAGATGCCTGCTGAAGAAGAGTAGGCATTTAACCCTGGCTGGGAACAAAAGATGTGAGAGGCTCAACGACTCCTCTCTCATGTAATCGAGATGTCCGCGTCACCTAGCTGAGAAGCATGCAGAGCAGAGATGCTAAATGAAGCAAGTCTCTGCCATCACCTTTTCTCAGAAGATAGGATTCATGTCACCAAACTGTAAGCACTTAAAAGCCAGACATTGCCTTAGCTCCCTCAGTAAGTGGCAGCACAGACAGCAGCTTTCAGAGGTGATTCATCCCACCCATCTCGCGTACCAACCTGGGCTGGGGCAACTCACCCCAGAGAGCCTCTCATGCACGTCATCAGGAAAGAGGCCTGAGTGACTTACCTGGCCTCAACACCGGTGTCCTGGGAGGATAAACTTAAGAGGCAGAAATCCCACGCACAGAAGCTCCCCACAACCTGCCGGCTCAGGGTACATCTGCTCTCGCCCCACTCTGCGCTGCAATGGTCAGCACCAGCAAGTCCTGCCCCAGCCCCAGCTCTGCCCTCAGACTCGGCTGGAGGAAAGAGAAATACAGGATCTTCCTGCTCCCTCCTCTGGGACGAAGAAGAACGAAGAGCTCCGAAGTTTAAAGTAAAAAGAGAAAAGCCACAAGATGATGGACAGGTCTCAGGTGGAGCAACTCAGGAGCTGGAGGGAAGACGATGGCGAATGGGAATAAAAAATGGGGCAGCAGAACTGACTTGGAGGTGCTGGGGAGGACGGAATTAATTGCTCACCAAGGGCAAAGGTAGAGGCTCTGCCTTGCAAAGAAGTGTTCAAAGTACTCTGTGGAGGAAAAGCTGTATCCAGCCACGACTGCTCCACTCTGAGCACTAAGGCATGAATACATTTGGGCCCAGATTCTTCCCTGAGCTAACTGCAGTGATACCAGAAATTATGCAAGTTAAGATGCATGTCTCTTATGAAAATGATGCAATAATCAGTGTCTACAGTTCGATTATGAGATAATTAATTTTAATTGCATATTACATTCTCATTGAATTAAAAGATTTGAAGAGTTTGACTATTTTTATATTCCCCTTGCAATACATTTTGTAGTCTGTGCTATTTAGAGACAGAAAATTGCAACTATTTTAAAAACACGACAATGACTTTCACCTCCCTGAGGGAAATCCTGAATTATTAGCTTTGATGGCATCAGGGTTTCATCCTTATTCTGTTAGAGAAAATAATTCGAGACCCCTTCTTAGCTTTGCTTTCCACCTTTTGAGGGCCTTGAGTTCCCAACACTGAGGTGAAAAACACTCGCTATTTATTAGGTGGAAGAGAGGAAACTATGTCTTTTTTTTAGATTTTTTTTCTTCACCAGAAAAATTTTAAAATAAAAACTTTCTTTTGGTCACATCTTCTTGGTGCCACCCATTCAGCAGGAGCATTCGCTGGGCGCTTGGTCATCTCCCTCCCAGGGGAACGGGCTGCCATCCTGCCCAGCGCAGCAAGGGGCAGCCCGGCTGCTCGTCCCCGAAATGAGCCCACACGTATGGGCAGCACCTCGCTGCGGCTGCAGCGGCTCCATTCCCGCCTTCATCATCACTTTGCCAGCTGCAAGGGAGGGTGTCTGAGGTCGGACATTGCCCCATGCGGCAGAGACATGTTTTGCCTGTTCTGATTTTCCATTTTTTAGCTCCCACCAGCATCAGAGCATTGAGCAAAATGTCCCTGCTATAGCCCTCGACAATTCATTGTAATAAGTCACCAGCTGAATTGCACCTTGTGGTCCCACTGTGCGGGAACAAATCATCAACTTCTCCAATTGTTCAAATATATTCTCAAATAGTTGCTGAATAAGTCATGCCAGTAATCGGCAGTTTGTAACTTCCCATCCAGCAGTTTGCAGCAGATACTCAAGACCTGGCCTTTGAAGCTGACTGGGTTTTGGCTGGCTGCAGAGGCTATAGGGTAAGTTCCTAGGGGTTTGGACACCTAGGCAGGAGCCTTTGCTTTTGCAAGGGACAAAGTAAGAGCTTTCTGAATTGGCCTTCAGCAGTGAAAACCTGGCACTTTCTGTGCCATGAGCAGCTCCAAAGAAGAATGAGGAGGGAGAGCAGAGGCACCTACACTAGACCCTCACCATCCCTTTTCAGGGTGCAACACATGCTCCCTCCCCCCAGTCTGACCCCAGCGTGCCTGCCTTTCCCAGTCGGATCCAAACACTCGTGCTCCCACACCACCCGTCTTCAAGCATTCAGGAGGCCAGCCCTCACTTAGCCAGGCACCGCAGGTGCTGCCTGTGGGGTGTGGTGGTGGGACACCTTCCCATAGGCAAGAGGGGGCAGACCCTGTGAGCCCTAAATGTCCAGCCAAGGAGGCTCTGTGATTGCCTGACATGAAACACAAGATACCGGGGATGTAGAAAGAAAAGAATACAAACAGGGTTTGCAAGCATACCCCCAGTTTCATGCTCAACTACATAACCTTGCCCATCCAGAAGTTTTTTTTCTAGCATTAATGTCCCGCTGTGCCCACCCTTTTGTGCCAAAGAGGTGAGCAAAGCTGTGGAAATCTCACCGAACACCAAGATTTACACTTTATCTTTCCCCAGATCCCAATTTTTTAGACTCAAAGAATAAGCGATGACAAGTTTTATACATATTTCTAATATATTCCTACCTTATGCCCCTTATGTCTCAACGTTTTCTTTCCTACTCTTTCTTGCTCTTGCATGTTTTATTCTGACTGGAAGCCTGAAAGTGTGAGGGTATTGATTACACATCTCTTTCTGACACCTGCAAAATATGTCATCTCCTGTCTTCACACTGGTGACTGGCTTACATAGCAGGTTTCTTCTCTACGTATAAAACACATCAAAATTGTATTACATGCTGCTTTTGTTTTTAATAGAAATGTTATTCAACTCACCCAAGTTTTCTTCAGGAGATTTTTTTCATTTCACTTAATGCCTAACCTTCTTGGGGTTTGACAGGTACACAAATCTTCCCAGAGGCCGCTGTTCCTGAGCTCGATGTGTTGTCTGTGTTAAAAGTCTTTTATCCTGAGACCAGTGGTCCAGGGGATGAGAGCAAGTGATTAAGTTCAGCACTGTACCTTGCAAGTAGGCACCAATCATTTTTTACTTAGCTGTGTCTGGAGCCTCTAAACTAAGGCTTAGCCAGTTCGATAAGTGGTGGAACAAAGGCTACTCTGGCATGAAGGCTGTTTATATTTCACAGGGGGATTTTTTTTTTTTTTTTTTGGATCATTTTTCCTTAATCCATTGGAGGGCCTTGGAAGTGTGTTGCTGCACTTCCGCTGCCGGTCCATCTCACAGAGCCATCCTAAAGCCACAAGGCACGCATGCCTACATATCATCATACAGAACAGCCCATCGTGAAACCAGGCTCTTAAACAATAGCAAGGGGCTTTTTATGCAACACAAAAATATGTTAAAAATACATAATGTAACTTGTCTTAATATACTTTTCTGAGTCTAAAAATATGCCAGACCAAAAGAAACATATTTACATAAAAAGCAGACAAGGTCAAATAACAAAGAAAGCCCTTAATTAGTTGTAATCAACTTTAATTTGCATACCGTATATAATTCCTAAATGATTGTTAATAATAACTTTATATAATGGACTTCCAATTTTCATGAAAATGGCACATTTTGATAAGCAGACACAAAACCCTAGTACTAATAAGGTTTAATTTGCATACATTAGACTGATTATCCAAACAAAAGGATTACAGTATTACTTCTCCATACCTTTATGTCCTTATTATGCACATTTATTAACTTCACAAAAGCTAGCTGTTAGTGACAAACAATAGCCGTGGCTGGAAAAGAAATCTACAGTGTGAATAAAGTGCATTTTAATGCTAAGGAGCAAAGTTTATACTGCATAAATGTTTTGTTTAACTCTTTCTTTTGCAAAAGGCATTATGCTCTATAAGGCAGGCACTATTAGATGGATAAATCACTTCTTCATTCTGCGATTTAGTTGTAAAGAATAGATTTTCTGTAAAAATTATAACCTGCCTGTGCTCCCAGTTTCTCGATGTGAAGTTAAAAAACATGGATGGTGCTTGAACGTATCAGGAAAAGTGTTTACAATCACAGGATTAAGCTGTTAACTCATGTGATTCCAGGGCACAGTGTTAATAAATATATTGCCACAAGCTTCGTTTTCACAGCATAAATAATAATACAGGTGGCAATAGCAGTTCCTAAGGGTATTACACATACCCCACAATTAAAGTGTGGGCAAGGGGGAGGGGAAAAAAAATCATTAGTAGATCTGGTATCTGAAGCAAATGATGCTCACAAGGAGCTGAGAAGAAAGCCAATAGATGTGAAGCTTAAATTGTATGCCATCCTGGAGCTCCCTCCACGCTGTGACACAGGGCTGTGCTGATATGCAGCAGTGACAGCGATGTGAGAAGAGGACGTCACCTCTGCTGCATTTTGTGCCCTTCTGGTGAGACACACCACCTTCGAACAGAAACGCTGTTTTTGGAGATATGTCATCAGCCCACCTGTGTTGATACTCCATGGACCACCTGGATCTTCAGGAAGGGTTGCTACAGTTGTCGTGAACTTCGAGTGACCTCTCAGGGGTAAATTGTTTCTTGCACCATTTTTGACCAAGGTCTCCATGTCTACATGCAACGAGTTTGCTTGACACGTCAGAGCAACCCAGATGGGTTTTTAACGTTAGACAGATGCCATCCAGATGATCCCTTGAATATACAGGGAGCATCTGGCAAGGTTACCAAGTACTGACAACAGACTATTTTTTTTCAGAGTCATTTCCATCCAACTGCTTTGCAAAGGGCTGCAGGAACTGCTATGATTTTTTTTACCTGTGCAGCTCAAGGCCACTGACTTCTGGCTCAGTCCTGGTTGGGGCCACAGGGTCAAAGCACAGCGTCCTTCCCCCAGCAAAAGCCCCAGGGTTTTCTTGGGAAGGTGTGAATGAATAAGGGCCTCGTGGTACAGCCAAGGGTCTCTAACTGTGAAACTGCCACTGGGGTAGTGTTGCACGATGACCATGTGCATTTGTTGGTCTGGAACAGCAGGTGGGGAGAATGCATTTCAGAGGATATAATGTACATAAGAACCTTTAAATCTACACAGAAACTTAGAGAGATCAGCCTTTTGCCATAAATACTGATGGCATTTACCATCATATTTGCTGTATCTGAGCTCTGCTATAAAGGTATTGACGTTTCAATACCCGATATGCTTTTCTTCCAAGGAGACCCCAGAGAGAATGGATGGCCTAGGAGAAGATTCTGGAGTTGTGTTTCTGGACCAGCAGTTTCTGAATCAACTCTAGTTTGTTCTAAAATATTCAGAATAAACATGTCCAGAAGATTTAGCAATGTCCATTCTGTGTTCAAAGTGACACAGCCACCAAATCCTACTGACATCCAGACGGGACTTGGATTCCCAAAAGCACTGTTGAAAACAAGACTTGGTATCCTACATCATTTAGGCATTCTTAAAGGTGTCCCAGGTCACAAAGCATATTGAGTTTTGCATAGATTTTAGGTTAGTCAAAAAGCTTACACTGACTGAACATGGATTTTTATGGTTTTTTTAATCTGAATGCAAATACAAACCTGACTTGGTTTTTTCCCACCAAATCATAGCCCTGTTTCCATTGAATCCTATTGGCCTTGATCTGGCCTTACTTCCTTGACTAATAATCCTTACACACAACTCAGTTAGGTTACCTTTGGATCCAGAGTGTAGCCGTCAGTCTGTAAATAAGAACATTTTCCTAAATTCCTACCACCGTACTCATATCCTTCTCCTTCATAGCACTTTGTGGCAATTAGTGAAGGGTGCCTGATTCTCGCTGGACGCTCATTCCTTTTGTTTTCTTTGGCAAAAACTGGGAACAGCCTGCAAAATGCCTTCTGTCTGGTTCTGCTCCCTGATCCCCAGTCCATCTTCCTGGTACATACTGCAGAAAAAGACCAAAAAAAAAAAAAAAAAAAAGAGTGTTTCACGTTACAGGCTCGTGGGTTTCTGTCTGCCATACTGCAGGTCAGAATCAGTTTTGCAGACCCCTTTGCCCATTGAATCTGTACAGCCTTGTCCCAGGTTAAAAAAAAATTAAAAAAAAATTTTTGGGCCCCTTTTACGGGATAAGGAATTAGAATAAGTGTAAATGATTGTCCAGTTATTCTCACCTGTAAGTTTGCATTCAGTGAAGGGGGACCTGTGCTACTGTTCCAAGTGATGGGTCCACAGAAAAGCCTCTGACACATAGCAAGTTTTAAAAATCAGAAGCCACGTTCAGTTTCAGAAACCCCAAGGACATCCAGAACTCTCCAGACATTTTGATAATATTAGAACAAAAAGAAAACAAAAATTGAAACCTGAATAAAGCCAAACCATCCCTTCTAGCTCTTGTTCAAAGGGAAGAAAACTGACATATTCCTGAGCATCGCCACAAAAAATGGATGATAACACACTCTGCTGAAGGAAGCAAACAGGCTTCTCGAGTAGCCCCCGGCTCACCTGAAAGCCCAGCCAAAGTCTTCACCTATTTGTGCTGCGATTGCCTGGGTTGCAACACAGAAACCATTGTGCAAATGTGCTTTCACTCATGAGAAAACCCCACTGACTCAAGGAATGAAAGGTTATGAGTAAGGGTTGTGACACAGGAACAATAACTTAGTTAAATCCAACGTCTTTGGCTTTAAGTTAGTTTTTCTGTGGTTCCATAACATTATTTTTGGTTTTCAAGAACTGAAACAATAGCTGAGCTCTCTAAGTGCCAAGTCTTTTTCAAGATTTGATAAAAAGCGAAAAGACAAGAAGGCGCATTGATTCCAAATAATAACGTATACCCTGTGATTTCAAGATTTAACAATCCGTGCACATGACTGGAAATATCTGTCTATAGAGGCCTCTAAAAATTAGGTATGAAGGGGAAATCTTAAAACACATACTATTTTTTTTTATTTTATTTTTGAATGGAAATCTTCAAATTAACAGTCCAACCAATTGCAGCTGTTGGAACTGCTGAGCCAATTTACAATCAAATTGAATTTTTTTCCATTGAGGAAAAAAAAACCATTTGAATTTGGAAGGAAGCGCTCTGCTCCCTACCAGCCCACTCATACTTTTCCACAACGTCACGCGCACCCGCGGTCCCAGCTATCTAGTTCTTCAGGTGCACAACCAGTGTTAGCACAGACATTTTTAAGGCTACATCTCCATTCTTAATTATTTCAGAACATCAGATTTTTCTCAGTTTTGTTTTCCCATTTCAATCTACTTTACAAGTCTAATTTATAACTGTGCCTGGTTTGGGTACCTTGGAAGAAAGTCTGCCGTCTCTTCACTTCTACATGCTTTGCTGCTATTAGCTGCGTTATCGGTGGGCTGTCCTCAGCGCAGTTTAGGAGGTCTCTGCTCTGTGTCTCTCTCAGCGGTGTTACACCTGGGAGACAGCAAGTTCATTTCTACCTCGGCACTTACACAACACAGTTTATTTCCATAAAACATCCTTCTTCCTACAGAGCACAACAGAGTACTTTGAAACTTACATTAACAGAGATGCAGAATATTAAACAGATAAATATGGATGCTGTATCAGAATAGATCCTTTGACGATCTGACCAGCATTCAGCCATGATTTATAGCAGGGATACTCCATGTAAAGGTGCCAACACCAAAAAAAAAAGCGATGAGAAGCACTGACAGACAGCCTTTTAACATAAGGCCATTGAAAAATTTTCTCCACGTATCCGTGAGCATCAGCCTCCTCCAGGAAACACGCATATTAGGAAAAATGCAGATTTTTCCTAACCAAAACTTTATTTTTTTAAATCTTGTTGAGATTGCAGTGCTCCCTAAGTGGCAGCCAGAGGCAACGACGTCCACAGATGTAGAAAACAGTAATAATAAATACAGTTTTAAGGTTAGATTATTTGAGGGGAATGGTCTGACAGAGCTTCCCAGACAGTTTGCTGTCTCTTCCCTCTATTACCCTATTTCACTTCAGCCATGCTTCAGGATTAAACAACCCTGATCTCATGGCTAACATCGCCCGGGCAAGGAAATGCCAGACCAGCTCCAACTCCTGCCCTTCTCCAGATCATTTTGATTCCTGCTCTGTCCCTGTGCGGCTGCATTTACTGAAATAGAACGTAGCACTACATGAAGGTCACACCGGAGCTAGTCGAAGAGGGTGAAAAATGTCCTTTGCTCATCGAACACTCATTTGAATTTTTAATGGCTTTGCTTCAGCTCTGTTCACACCCCCTCTGCGGTTAGTTGAGCGACCGCATTTCAGTGGTACAAATGCTTGCAGAAAACCCGTCTCGAGAGTTGCCCACGGACGAGCTGAAGAAGCCCAGCTGTTACATTCACACACACACACACCTATTTGCACAACCGGTGTGTTGCTGGCGCAACAGGCGGGTAATGCAATCGATATCAGGGGGTTTATTTGACCAACTACAGCTAAACAACGGAAACCATTTGCAGTCAAGCCCTCCTGTTATTCATTTAAAGGAACCGCTGGAGCATGTTAGATAACAAATACATTTGAGAAAACGATGCTCTTGCGCATGGATGTTCCACGAGCTGAAGAAGAGAATACATTTGACAAATAAATTATTTGTTATGAAGCCTTTGCTCAGTTCTAGTCAGCACATACAAAAGGAAATAACGCAGAAGGTATAATGTTAAATAAGCCTATGATCATAATTTTAATTTTTTTAGACCACTGCACCTTAACGCATTAATAATTTCACTGACTTGCTAAGGATTACTGCAGGAAAGCTACTTGGGATCTTATCCATGGGTTTTCTAAGGTCAGAAGAACCGTATCGCCATCCACACCCTGGATGACACAGATGTAGGGCTGGAGGATGCAGAGCTCCACCCATTTACTCTTACATTTAGCGGAACAAGTTACATTAGGTGAAAATATGTCTTCCAGAAAAGGACTTGTCTAGATTCGAAGCCGCACGGTGCCAGGGAACCCACTGCTTGCTTGCAGAAACGCTGCAGCAGTCAGCAGGGGCAGCCAGAGCTTGCGGAGGTGTGGGGAGGCTGAGATCCTCGGGAGGGGACGCACACGGGAGAGGAAAAATGGGAAAGTCAGAGGGGTCCCAGGTAATTCTAAAAGCCCAGGAAAGGCCTCTGGAGGACTCTAAGGGCTCAAGAGGACAATGTGATGGGACAGGAAGCCAGCACACGGGACAGAGAGGGTACTGATAGCATCCCAGCCTCAGCCAGCAAACTGCCAGCCCTGATGGGATGTCATAAAGCCAAGTACTTAGGAGCAAAAAAATAAGAAAAAAAAAAAGAAGAAGAAGAAATAATAAAAAGAGTGAGTCGTGAAGCACAAATAAGGTTAGTGGCCTGGAGGAGACAACATGCCAGCAAAGGACATGCACACCTCTGCTCAGCCCCAGCTCCCAAAGCCAAACCTGAGGCACGAAGGAGAGGAAGGCGCATGGCCTCTGGGAGGGAGAGCGGGACAGTGGGCTGTGGAGGGGTTGCACCACCTAGCTGCATGCCCAGCTCTGTTTTTCCAAATCGCTTCCAGGAGTGTTGGCTTGGTGACAAGGCTCAAGGAATAAATAAGTTAAATGCAGTAACTAAATCCAACAGAGTTATTGTTGGTGACTGGATTTCTGAGAGACATCACCGCAGACCTGCGCTAGCAGGGACTGCTTTCTGGGCTCATGGTCATGCAAAAAAAGGGCCAACCCAAAAGTCACCTGGGAGAGCTTCTGGAGCGTGGACCAGAGAAGTTTTGAGTTGTTGGAAGTGGGGAAACAACGGAAAAGAAATAAAGTTGAGACACATTCACCTAAAGCTAACTGCTGTCCTCTGTCTGTAGTGAAAACTGTATTAACAGGAAAATGAGCCATCGAGGAATTAAAAAAAAACTAACGACAACTGCGTAAAAAAGGATTTAGACTTTTTTTTTTTTAATTAAAACTATGGAACAAGGCCCAGATTCTTCCCACACATAGGCGCAGGCTAAATATTAAGTATATGAATAACTATTCCAGAGTCACCACCACTGCTGATGTCAGGCCTCTGTCCAGACGCCAGTTAATACAGAAATTGTATTTGAGCCAGCACCAAAACCAAAGTGAGCAACAAAAGCTAGGGCTGCTTCACGGACAGAAGAGCAACGGCACTGCAAGCCACCGTGTCCGAGCCAAACTGAGCCTTGCCAGTCCACGTATCTGTGAAGTGAGGATGTGGCTGCATCCACCACGGCTGACCTCCTGCCCGCTTGCTTGGGGGGGCTGCCTCCATTCACCCCTTGGGCAGGTGCTGCAGCCTCACGTCCAGGGGCCCGGGTCCCAGGAACCGGTGAAAACGGCTGATGGGTGTCCAAAAAAAGCAGTACTTGCAAAATGAGTTTTTCTCTTGGGTGTGAATTCAAAGGTGCTTAAGTCCGGCACCGCTCTCCAGAGCACTTCTGGTGCAGTGCCCCAGTGATCGCTGCTGGGTATAGATTATTCAACGTTTGAATTAGCAATCTGCAGTAAGGGGGTAATACTTATCCTACCTTAAATGAGAAGGAGGTTAAGCCATTGAACTCAGAGGTGTATTCAGGTGACCGGGGACTTGGCAGAGCCCCGGGGGACACCCAGAGATGCTGGGTCTCCCCCAGCTGTCTGACCGTGGCTGTAGGGGATGTGCAGCTGTGCTGTGATCCCTCATTACTGCCTGTTGGTCGTTAGCCAATTTTTTTTAAGTGATTAGCAAGACCCTTGCAGAAGAAGTGAGCAAGGTCGCTTCTATGGTGGTGCATTCAAGGGCAGTCCTCTGCCCATCTCCACGGCTCAGGACTGAACTGTGCAATGTCAGGGCTGTGCCCAGCAGAGGTTTTGGAACAGCGTTCTCCATAAACGTGAAAAAATGTATCTTGCGTATGAATTGAGAGAACGATGCCATGAGGCTCGAGAGAGCGGTCATGCGCCAGTTCATCACACCTAAACGGCACAAGACCTTGCTCCACCACCTGGTACCGAGGCAGAACGGGCATCCCGCCCTGCCCAGCTCTAGCGCTTTTGTGCACAGGAGCATAACCCTGAACACTGGGGGGGGGGGGGGGGGGAGGGTCGGAAATAGTTGCCACTAAACGGCGCCTGTAGAAGAGCGACGGTCTGTGGTTGGCTCCCCTGCGCGCCCGGGGGTGCGGCGCTTCAGACCCCGCCGTTCTCTGCTGCCGACCCTGGGTTACCCGGCGGGGGCTGTGGCTCCTCCAGCAAGAGCCAGGAGCCGGCTGGGGCCAGGGCGCAAAGCACGTCGAGGGAAGGGGAGGGAAGCACAGAAAAACCCGAGAGGACAGGTGGAGGAAACGCAGAGTTTCTGTACCTGCCTCCAGCTCCTGCACAAGCCTTTTCTTTTTTTTTTTTTTTTTTTTTTTTTTTTGGTAAATTGTAATAAATTGGTAAATTGTGATAAATCAAGCACTGGAGGATTTTAAGTAGTTGTTACCGTTTTCTTCTCCATCGCAAATAGAGGGACAAGCCCCAGCTGGTGGCACAGCCTGGCTCTGGGCTGCGCCCGCCGCCGCGGCTCCACCCACGCGGGGAGCGGGAACCCACCGGCGGGGTCCCCGACTTCGGCAGCGGCAACGTGGGCCGCACCGGGGAACGGGCTGGGCGCGAACCGCTCCCCGGCTTCCAGCTGTCGTTCGCTCAGGCGGTGACAGAGCGGTGCCCGCGGCGGCCGCCGCTGCGGGGGCAGCTCCGCTCCCGCCGGGGCAGCCGCTGCTCCCCGCGAGGTTGGAGCAACCTCGCACTGAGCCTTGAACCCACTCTGCGCGTGTTCGACCGCTGCGGGCTGAAACCGAGCTCAGCCCTACCTCCGCCCTAACAGCGAACACCTTTCCCCGAGCGCGACAGCGAACTGCCATTTTGCAGCCGTGTCTCCTCGCAAGGACGGTTTCCGCGGGGGGGGGGGGGGGGGGGGGGAGCGGTTCCGACGACGGGGCGGTGTGTAACGCGAAAGGAAGATGAAGAGGGGCAAAAAAATAAAACCTCAAACCCCACTGGAAACGGGGGTCCCGGGGCGGCCGGAGCTTGGGGCAGGCCTGGGAAAAAGAGGGGGGGGGTTTGCGCCCGTGCGGGACCCGCCGCGGGCTGCCGTCGGGCGGCGGCCCCCGGGGACCGGCCCCGGGTGGTCCTGCCCCGCCGCCCGCCCCGGCGGGGGGGACACGGCGAGGAGCGGCCCGGGGAGGGGGGGGGGGGGATCTGCGGGGCCGTTCGTGCCCGCCCCCGCGGTGGGAAGCGGCCCGTTGCAGAGAGGGCGGGTGGCCCGGGTGGCCGGTCCCCGGCGGTCCCCGGCAGCGCCGTTACCGGCCCGCCCGCGCTCCCTTCGGCGGGGCCGGAGCGGAGCCGGGCGCGGGTGGGTGCGGGGGGCCGCGGGGGCCGGTGCCCGGGGCGACACCCACGGCGGCGGCCCCGGGTGCGCGGAGCCGGAGCGGAGAGTGTTATGGCAGCGGCTGCCGAGGGTGTTAATCTGGGCTGGCTGGAGTGAAAAGAGGCAAATATTTCCGTTCGTGCCCTCCTGCCTCTCTCAGCACCGGCTGTCAGGGCCCGGGCTTGTTATCCGCGCAAGGCATCAGTTTGTTTGGCTGAGCTCAGCAAGGTTTTCTTCTCCGAGCAGAACTATAATTGCTATAATTCTACTGTATCATTTGGATCATTGCAGTATTGTTGTTTTCTCTCTCACGTTCTCTCCCCCTAACACTGCAATAACGCGCTCCAGTGTTAAATTAGCAGGTTGCAGGGGGAAGGGGGGGGGGGGGGGGGGGGGGGAGGAAGGAGAGGGAGAGACCACAAATGAATGAAAGTTTGTTTAAAAAAATAAAGAAAACAACAAAGTGACTTGGCAGAGGCGAGCTCGCATCGCAAAGCATCCTCGCCTGCGAGCGGGACGGCCGCCGGCCCTCCCGGTGCCCGGGGCTGCTCTCCCCCGGGCAGGACCGGCCGGGGCGGGGGGCAGCGGGGCGGGCGGAGCCCCCCGGCCGGGCCCGGGCACAGAGGGGCGAGGGAAGGGGGCGGGAGGGGGTGAAAAGAAGCCGCAGAAGGACCGAAAGGCCGCGGCGGGGCCCCTCGCTGCGCTTCGCGCGTCCCCGACAGCCCCCGCCGCCCGCCCGCCCGCCGCTGCCCCGGCTCGCACCGGCGGCAGCCACCGGCGGGTCTCTGCGCTGCCCGGAGCCCCCGCGGCTGCCGCGCCCGGGGGTCCCCCGTCCCCTCCGGCTACGGCCTGTGCCCCGGCGGGCCCGGGTCTCCCCGCCCCGGGCAGGCGGCGCGGCAGCCCTGCCCGTCCCCCGCCGTCCCGGGCGCGGTGCGGCGGCGCGGCCGGCGAGGCGAGGCGAGGGGCCGGCAGGTGGGCACCGGCCTCCCCGGCAGCCGGGCCGCCGCTCCCGGCCCCGCCGCTTCTCCCGGGCAAGCCCCGGCGGGGAAACCCCGGCGGAGCCGCCCGGCACGGCCGGGGCGAGAGCGAATGGCGGCAGGTCCCCTGCGCGCCGAGCCTCCCCCGGGGCGCCCGGGGGTCTTCCCTTTCTTCTCGGGTTTTTATTCCTTTTGTTGTTGTTGTTTGGCTGGTGGTTGGTTCGGGTTTTGGGGCGGGTTTGGTTTTTTTTTCTAGTCACCGAGTCAATGAATCGATTGCCGCTCGTGCCGGGGTTGGCAAAAGCTCCCGAGAGCCGAGCAGCGACGGCAAACGGCAGCTTTGCCTCCCCCGCACAGGCGCTCCCGGCAAAGCCGGGCCGGGCCGGGGCCGCCCCGCCGCGGAGCGCAGGGTCCGCCGCCCGCCCACGTCGGGGCGCTCCGCGCTCCCCGCTCCCCGCCGGCACCGCCCCGGCCCGCCGGGGCAGGGGGAAGGAGGCGGGAGGGACGAGGGGCTGGAGCCCCGCGGGGACCCGCTCGCAGGGAGGGGACGGCTCCGGGAGTAAGGCTTGGCCCCGCATGGCACGTACGGACGCGCACCTACGGCCTGGGCGCGTGTGCGTGAGCGTGCGTGTGCGCCCGCGGGGTGGGCACAGCCAGAGCGGCGTTGTGCCCGCGCCCGCACGGACACACGCAGGCCCTCGCTTATCTTCATTCTTAATTCCCGCTGGTTAAGTCATTAGGAGACGCGGGACCCGCGCGGGAACTGCGGCACGAACAGGGGAAACGGGGCTGTCCCGCCCCCCCCTCCCGGCGCTCGGGGCCGGGAATCACCCGGGCGAGCGGGCGGGATGTTTGGGGTGGCCGAGAGCGGTTCCTCCGACGTGCCTGTGCCGGCGGCGGGGAGCCGGGAGCAGGAGCGCACAGGCGAGCGGGGGACGCGCAGCCAGCTGTAACGTGCCCGTCAAAATCTGAGCCCGACCGGCCCGAGCGGGGAGCCTGAACCTGCCCGGGACGTGACCGCTGAGCGGGGAAGGAGGAGGAGGGGGGGAATAAAAACCCCTCGGAGGTCTTCCGGCCCCGGAGCGGCGTTGAAAGGGCCTGCGGAGGGGAGATGTGCGTGCGGGGAGAGGCGGCGGCGGGATGGGCAGGGAGGGGGGCGCCGGCCGGTACCGCGCCGGGCTGCGCTCCCGCTGCGCTCCCGCCGCGCCGGGCTGCGCGTCCTGCCCCGTCCCGCCCCGCCCCGGGACGCTCCCCCCCGGCTCCCGCGGCGGCCGTACCCCGCTGCGCCGGGCCGGCGGCGCCGCTCCCCGGCCCCGCAGATGTTGCCCGGGTGTTTGCTACGGTAAAAGCCCGATCGCGGCCCCGGTATTTTCAAACACCGGCTGCGAGCGCGGCCAGCACGCGACCCTGCGCAGCCCGGCGGCGGGGCGGGGGCGGGGGGCGGCTGCCGGGGGGAAAACCCGGCGCGGATCCCCCGGCGGAGCCCACCCCGTCCCGCTCGGGCATCGCCCGGGGTTGGGGCCGGGCGGGGCGGGGAGCGGCGCCGCCGTCGGGGCGGGGGGGGGACACGGGGGGCGGGAGGCGTGCCGCGGGGGCTCCGCCGCCGCCCATCCCGGCCGCCCCCGCCGCCTGCCGCCCCCACGGGGGCGGGGCGGGGCGGGGGTGGGGCGGGGGTGGGGGCAGCGCGGCGGTTCGGGGAGGGCGCCGATCCGGGTGGCTCCGGGCCGGGGTTTGGCGGGCGCCGTCTGTCGGCGGCCGCCCGGCCTCCGGCGAGAGCCAATCAGGGCGCGGCTGCCCGCACGTGGAGCCGAGGGGACTCAAGAGCGCCGCGGCCGCCGCTCACTCCCCCCGTGACGGGCGTCCCGGCGGCACCGGGCAGCGCCGCGGGGGCGTCCGCGCCGCCCAGCCCGCCCCGGCCCCACGGCACGGCACGGCCACGCCGCCGCCATGAGCGGGCCCTACCCCGAGGAGAGCTGCGCCGAGCGCCCCGAGTGCAAAAGTAAATCGCCAACTTTGCTGTCCTCCTACTGCATCGACAGCATCCTGGGCCGGCGGAGCCCCTGCAAGGTGCGGCTGCTCGGCGCCGCGCCCGGCCTGCCCGCCATCGCCGCCCGCCCCGACAACGACAAGGCCGCGCAAGGTAAGCCCCGCTGACCCGCCGCCCGCCCCGTGCCTTTTCCCCGGCGTCGGGCCGGCTGCGTGTCCCGTGTGTCCCCCCGCGGCTCGGCCCCGCTCGCCGCCCGCCCCGCCGCCCCCTGGGAGCCGCCGCCGCCGTTATCCCGTTACCCACCCCCCCCCCCCCACGTTGGCGGCTGCCGCGCTGCCCGGGAGCGCGGCGAGGAGCCGTGCCCGAAATTCAGCCCGGTTAATCCCGTGCGGGTCGGGTACCGCCGCTTCGGGTTGCTTTTGCTTTCGACGCGCGTGTAATTTTTTTCAAGCTAAAACAAACGGGAGCGAGCTGTGGTCCCCGCGGGGAAAGGCTCGCCCGTTCGCCTACAACCCGCAACGGGTCTCGCCGAGCGAGGCGGGGGCCGCGCCTGGCAGCGGCGGGCAGGGCGGTGATAACGGGGCGCCGGCGGCCGCCGCCCTCGGCCCGAAGTTGGGAGCGGCCCCCCGGGGCCGCGGGCAGCCCGGCTGGGCGACCCCCGCGGGCGGCGTCCCGCCCGTGTGCCCCGTTTCCCCGGCGTCCCCAGCCGGGCGGGTTTCCTTCTTCCAAAACCAAACGGAAATTGCGGGGGGGGGGGGGGGTAGGGCCGGGAGAGACGATGCGAGGGGGAAACAAACGAACAACAACAAAAAAAACCCAAAAAGACGGAGAGGCGCCGCGGGACCGGCGCAGTCCCGCCGTGCTGCGGGACGGGGCCCGGCGGTGGCGGCTGCCGGGGAAGTGCCGGGGCCGCCCGTCCCGTCCCGTCCCGTCCCGTCCCGCCGCCGAGCGGGGCGGCGCGCCGGGCCCCGCGCCCGGGAGGAATTTCTTCCCCGACCGGAGGCAGCGACGCGGGCAGGGGCCCGTCTGAGGGTGCGGGGTGCGGGGGGGTCTTATCTCGGTGCGGGGTGGAAAACGGGGCCCGAAGTGGGGTGCAGGGCTGGGGTCTTGCCGTGGCCTCTTCGCGCTGATGCCTCTGACCGTGTCTCTCTTTCTCTCTCCCCCCCCCCGCTCTCTTCCCTCCGCACCCCTCTTCCCCACGGCTGCTGCGGCCGCCTCCCTATCCCCCCCACCTCCCTCCCTCCCTCCCGGCGCAGGGTCCCCCAAGGGCAGCCCCCCCTTCGAACCGTCCGAGCTGCACCTTCCCCCCAAACTGCGCCGGCTGTACGGGCCGGGCGGGGGCCGGCTGCTGCCGCCGGGGGCGGCGGGGCCGCGGGGGGACCGGCCGGAGGGGGGCGCCGGCCCCGTGCCCGCCGCCGCGCCGTGGGACACGCTGAAGATCAGCCAGGCGCCCCAGGTCAGCATCAGCCGCAGCAAGAGCTACCGCGAAAACGCGCCCTTCGTGGCGCCGCCGCCCGCCCGGGACGAGCTGGGCAGCCCCGCCGCGCACGTCGAGGAGCGGCCGGGCCCCGCCGCGCCGGCCGCCGAGGAGGAGGAGGACGACGACGAAGAGATGCTGGAGGAGGAGGACGAGGAGGAAGAGGAGCTGGAGGACGACGAGGAGGAGGAGCTGCTGGGCGAGGACGGCGGGGGGCTGCTGAAGGAGGCCCGCCGGGGCGCCGCCGCGGCCCCCGGGGCGGAGGGTGGGGATCTGTCCCCCAAGGAGGAGCTGCTGCTGCACCCCGAGGACGGCGAGGGCAAGGACGGCGAGGAGAGCGTCTGCCTCTCGGCCGGCAGCGACTCCGAGGAGGGGCTGCTCAAGAGGAAGCAGCGCCGTTACCGCACCACCTTCACCAGCTACCAGCTGGAGGAGCTGGAGAGGGCCTTCCAGAAAACCCACTACCCCGACGTCTTCACCAGGTACCGGCGCCGGGGCCGCGGCCGAGCCCCCGGGGGGACGCGATGGGGATGGGACGGGACGGACGGGGCCGCGCTGTGCTGCGCTCCCGCCTCTAAGCCGCCCCCCCCCCCCCCCCCCCCGGGGTGAATCCTGCCGCGGCACCCCCGGGCCGGGAGGGGACGGGGAGCAGGTCCGGGCTCCGGGGGGACCCAGGGCCGGCAGCGCCCGGGCAGGCTCGCCTGGAGGCCGCCGCCGGTGGCTATTTTTACCCGCTGCCCTCCCCCCTTCCAACCCTCCCCGCGCCGCCGGGATCGGTTACGCGCTCCCCGTGGGGCTGGAGCCCGGCCCGGCCCGGGGAAGCCCCGGCGGGGGCAGAGATCAAAGCGCCGCTGCCTAAAAATACCGGCCCCGGCACATCGGGGCCCCTCGCTGCCCGGAGCCGCCCCGGCGGGGCCCGGCCCGGCTCTGCCCGCGCTTTCGGGGCTATTTTTCCCGTTGCAAACGAGAGCCCCGCGGCGGCGGGTCTGGCCGGCGGCTCCCCCGCGGGAAAGGCAGGCAGGGAGAGGGGCAGAGCCCCCTGCACCCGAGTAACTGCCCCCGCCTTTAGCGCAGGGGAGGGTTGAGCCCCCAAAGCCCGCACCTTTCGATCAAGGAGACCCTCCCGGTTTCTCGTTTGTTTTACCCGGGGGGGGGGGGGGGGATCCACGGGGGCGTTTTGTTCCCCGGCCCCGGGTGCCGCGCATCGCCCGCGGGGCTCCCCTCGGGGTGCCGCCTGGCCCCCGCCGCCGCCCCGGCAGGTGTGCGTGAGCACCCCGCGCTTTTTTTGGTCGGTGGATTTTTATTGGTGGGTTTTTTTGTTGTTTTTGGGGGTTGTGTGTTTTGTTGGTTTTTTTTTTTTACGGTTTTGGTTTTTCCTCCGGGGCTTCCCACGCCCGACCGGCGCGGGGGTCGGGCGGCGGGGCCCCGGCTAAGCCGGGAGCGCCCCTCTTTTTTGGGTACGGAGCTGCTGAGCGGGTTCCTAACGCCTTAATGGGTGCCGCTCTGCCTTAATTGCGGTAGCGCAAACGGCGGTGTGCGGCGGCTCGGCCGCCGTGGCGGCGGGGACCGGCTAAATTCGGGGGGCGGCTGGGGGGGGGGGGGATGCCAAAACTCGGCAGCCCCGACGGGCGGCCGGCTCGGCGTCCCGGAGCCGGGCGGAGGGCGGCGGCAGGCGGTCGCGATCGTCCGCGGGCGCCGGGATGGTTTCGGGCCCGTTTGGCGGCGGGGGCGCGGAGCCGCGGGCTGGGGGGCGGCTCGGGGAGGCGGGGGGGGGGGGCGGCTCGGGGTGCCCCGGGCTGACGGCGGCGTGTGTGTCTCCCCCCAGGGAGGAGCTGGCCATGAGGCTCGATCTGACCGAAGCCCGAGTGCAGGTGAGTGGCAGCGGCGGTGGGACCGGGGCGTCCCTCGGCGGCGCCCGGCGGGGGGGGGGGGGGGGGGGGCGCCCCGGCAGGACCGACCCACGGCTGGCGGATCCCCGTGTGATTAAAAGGCGGGGCCCCCACGGGGCTTCGGTTGTTAGCGAGACCCGCTCGGCCACAAGCCGGGTGTTTGGCTGCCATCAAATCTCCAATCGGGCTTCATAAAAGCCCACTTAGTGCTAGAACAAACAGGGCCATTTGAAGGCGAAATGTTGTTTGATTTCCTCTCCGCCCGCACAAGGAGCTGGCTAATGCTATTTGATTTCCCATTTTTGATAGCAATAAGCCTGCATTGATCTAATAGTGAGTGAGTGCAATGCTATTAAAGGTGTTTGCCGCCCCATACCAGAGTGCATTTCCCAACCCGGGTCTCATAACCAGAGAGACGATAAACACTGGGATGCCCTAATTGCCAACAGAAAACAGATGTCTCTGGGTTTGAAGCTGAGCAAATCACTTTACAGTTAAAATCGGGCGCTGATAAAGCATAATAAATTCCATATGGCTCATTTAATACACAACAGCTTCTTGCATTAGAGGGGCTAATGATGAGATTTGTCCCCTCCTTTCTGTTGACACATTTCTCCATTGTCAAACAGAGATGTGACAGCAAATCAGTATTTTCAGCTCAGGGGAACGAGTCGTGGGAAAGTTAAATAACTTTTAAAAAAGAAAGACACCCCCTTTCTCTCCCCTCTATTCACGGGAGAAGATGTAATTAAGGGAATATGAATTATGAGAGTCCCTTCGTTTACCTTTGGGTGTACTCAGACTTATTAATTCAATAAGGGGGGAATTGCAGCGAGGACAGCTTGCTAATTGAGCTTTAGCTGGGAGAGGCGCTCCCTCCGTGCCAGGCTCGTTGGCTTCCCCGCAAAAGCGACGCCTCTCCCTGCGTGGGTACCCAGGTGTGGAGATCGGTTCTCGCTCTGCAGCTGTACGGGGAGACCCGCAGCGCTGCTGCCTCTCTCGCTTCCCGGAGAGAAGGGATCTCACGCCGAGCTTACAAAGCCGAGCCTAACGGGGAACAGCCAGCCCGCAAAAATTGACAAATGTGTGCCTCTCTCAAAGTCTCTCTCCTTAGGTGCGTGTGATGCCTCGCACTTGGTTATTAAGCGAATATTTTCTTTGCCTTTGAAATGCGGTTGGTTTGGGTTTTGGTTTTTTTTTTCCCTCCTCTACCTCGCTCCAGTTTTAAGCCCGTGTTAGTTCGCGATTTTTCCTTTGTGGGAGGGGGAGAAGAGGCGAGGGACGGCAGTGCCGCGGCGTCCTAACTAACTTTCGTAAAATAGATCCTAAAAGGGCAGCCTGGAAACGTGGGTTTGCTGCTTCGGTTGCCTCGCAAATTATTTCTTCGTTTCGGACGTTGCAGAAATCACGATATTTTTTTTTTTGTGTGTGTTTTTTCTCCTCGCTTTAAATCTGAAGGGGAAAACAACAAAAAAAAAAAGTCCACGATCCCCAAACGATATAATTTGTAAATATTCCCTTCGGCGAAAACAGCCGCGCGGCTGCCCCTGTGGCCGTGCGTGCGTGATAAAAACCCGCAGAATCCCCCGGGGAAATCATTTTCCCGCGGCTCCAGCGCAGCGAGAGCGCTGCTGCGAAGCGCCCCGCCGCCGGCAGCTGCCCGCGGCACACGGGGCGGGGGGGGGGGGGGAAACTCTTGGGGCCCCCCGGGAGCCAGGGGCCGGTGGGAGTCCCACCGAAAGCCGCCTGCGGGCCCGCGGGACGGGTCGGCCCCGCCCGGGGCTGGAGCGCGGCGCTGACACGCGTGGCCCCCGTGGGCCGGCCCCCTTTGGGGGTAACACACGCACACACCCCCCCCCCCAGCACCCCGTGGGGCGCGGCGGAGGAGCGGGGGCCGCCGGGCCGGTGCGTGGTTCCCGCGGGGCTCGCCCCGCCGAGGGCGCGGGCAGGCGCATTAAAACCGGTTTTTCTTTTGGCTTTCAGGTATGGTTCCAGAACCGTAGGGCTAAGTGGCGGAAGAGGGAAAAGGCTGGGGCTCAGACACACCCCCCAGGTTTGCCTTTCCCTGGTCCCCTGTCAGCAACTCACCCCCTCAGTCCATACCTTGATGCTAGTCCTTTCCCTCCTCATCACCCAGCTCTAGACTCCGCCTGGACCGCCGCCGCCGCCGCCGCCGCGGCCGCCGCCTTCCCCAGCCTGCCGCCGCCGCCCCCCGGCTCCGCGGCGCTGCCCCCCGCCGGGACCCCGCTCGGCCTCGGCACCTTCCTGGGCGCCGCCGTGTTCCGCCACCCCGCCTTCATCAGCCCCGCCTTCGGCAGGTACCGCCCGCCCACGCGCGAACCGGGCCACCGCGGGGGACCCTTGGGGGTGGGGGGGGAGAACACACGGACGGCCGCCGAGGGGACGCCGCGGTCGCCCGTGGGGCCCCGCGGGCATCCCGCGCCGCCGGGGGCTGCCGGTCGCGCCTCGGCGCGGCCCCACGCAGGACCCGTCTCGCGCGGGCGGCCCCGCCGTTCGAACTTGGAGCGCGGACGGCCGGCGCCGATTGGGCGCCGCGCGGGTCACGTGTCTCCGCCCCGGCCTCTCATTGGGCGACGGAGGCTCCGACACCCCCCCCCCACCGCCACCGCCCCCCCCACCGCCGCGGGTCCCGAGGGTCCCTCGTGGGGACGGACGGTCCGCGGGCACCGCGGCTGTGGGCGGCGGCGGCGGCGGCGTTTGCCGGGAGCCCGGCGTCCCCGCGGGGCTGCGCAGCGGGCAAGGACGGAGTGGGGGTCCCCGCGGGGCAGTCGCGCGGAAATCGGTGCCCCCCACGCAGAAACTAAATTCGCGTGGGTTGCCCTACGCGGCCACGTGGCCTCTGCTTCGCTCGCGGCGGGGGCCGCTGCCGTTCGGCCGTTCGGGATGAGCTGAAGCCGTGACATCCCGCGCGCCGCGAGCGCCACCGGCCGCGCCCCGTGGGGTCCGGCACGGGCAGATTTTTTTGCCGTGGGCGTGAGTGGGTTCGAGCACCGTCAAGAGGCCGGTGTCGGGGCGAGCTTCCGCGGGCGCCGCGCTCCCTCCTTGCGCTGGTTCACGCCGAGCGTCCGCGGCCAAAGCGGGGGAAGCCCCCGGGCAGCGGGCACCCGTGGGGCCGGGGCCGCCCCGTCGGGGCGCTCAGGGGGGCGCAGGGCCCGGCCCGCCGGGGCGGGCGGGCGGAGGGGGAAGAGGCCCGCTTGCCGGACGGGGCGAGCGCCGCCTTCGTGGGAGCGGGGGTTTCCCTCATTTGTTTTTCAGCCCTAGCTACGGAGGGCCCACGCGAGGCCCCCCCCCCCGCCCCGCGGCCGCACCCCCGGCCTCAGGCGCCCCCGACAGTCGGGGCGAGCCCGCCTCGGCCGCTCCCCCTTCCCCTCCTTTTCGGTGTGTCTCCCTCCCCCCCGCCGGCCTTTCGCCCCCCAGCGTCGGGTTGTTTGTCGCGGCTTTTTCGGTCCCCCGCCCCGCGGGTGGGCGTCGAGCGGAGCCGGCGGGGCCCGGCGCGGCGGTGACGGGCGTCTCTGCTTCCTTTACAGGCTCTTTTCCACCATGGCCCCCCTGGGCAGCGCCTCCAGCGCCGCGGCCCTGCTGCGGCAGCCGGCGCCGGCCGCCGACGGGGCGGTGGGCTCGGCGGGGCTGGGGGACCCGGCCAGCGCCGCCGCCGACCGGCGGGCCTCCAGCATCGCCGCCCTGCGGCTGAAGGCCAAGGAGCACGCCGCCCAGCTCACCCAGCTCAACATCCTCCCCGGGAACGGCGCGGGGAAAGAGGTGTGCTAAGGCCGGGGCGCCGTGCTCCGCGGGGCGCGGGCTGGCGTCTGCGGGGGGAGAGGAGAGAGGGAGCGGGAGGAAGGAGGCGGGGGGAATCCACGAGGAAATAAAGGGCACCTCAGACGGCGCGAATCAAGACCAAACGGGACCGGGGGGGGGGGGGGGGGGGCGGGCGGGACGTAACGATCATGCTACTGACTGAGAGAAAGGGAGGAGCGGCAGCCGGGAGCGGGGCCGGGGCCGGGGCCGGGGGCGTGGGGACGGCCGGGGCCCGGCGCAGCGGCCCTCGCGGGAGCGAGGCGACACGCGCGGGCTCCGGAGCGAGTGGCTCCTTGGCCGGGACGTTTGTGAAATGGACGACGCGTTCGTTTCCTCTCGGAGCGTTAAGGGGGGCAAAAAGAGAGAAAGAAAGAAAGAAAGAAAGGAAGAAAGAAAGAAAAAAAAAAAGCCCTAATAAAAGTTATTATATATTAGCGTTACGTACACTAAATATTTTTTCCTTCTGTTTATCTGGCAAGAAAAAAAAAAAAAAGACGAAACGAATAGAATTGTAATTAAGAAAGAAAAAAAAAAAAAAAGAAAAGAAAATAAAAGGGAGGGGGAAAGCTACCCACATCCTCTCAAAATAACATCCTAGGGTGTGAAGTTGGTCTGTTAGGAGCACTGGAGAACTATTTCACACGTTGGTGCGGCGAGCTGCAGACGCTACCCGAGGGTGCTGCCAGGGCAGGCTGAGAGCAGGTTTGATGCTGTAAGATAACCAGTGCACTTAAGGGAAAGGGTCTGTCTTTTTTCTTGTTATATTCTTTATCACTACACCAACCAAGGTTTTTATATCAAACCAAAGGGAAATACACTGCTAGAATATGGACTGTTTAAGTCACTAAACTGTGATTATTGATTCTGTACATACCGTTGTTATAAAAAAAAAAGAACAGAGCTTTGTATATTTGAAATGTTATAAAACAATTGCACTCAGTGTAGCGTTGTAAAAGTTTGTCATTCTGTAGATTCTTACTGTGTTATAGATATAATAGGGTTCCTAGACAAATATTTATGTACAAACCCTTTATTTAACTTATTAACTGTAGAGGTTTCTGAAACCCTCAAGAGGCGATGGTACAGTACTTTTTCGTGTAATGTCGTTATTGTTAACACTTTTCCTTGCTATCCGGTGGAGAAGTGCCACGTTCAGAAAATAAACAAAAATATATGTTTAACAAAAAAAAAAAAAAGAAGGAACAAAAGAAAGACCACAAAACCCGAGCCCGCTCCTTGCGGGGGCTGCGGGGCCGCGGGCGCCGGGGCCGAGCCCCGCCGGGGGGGGCCGGGGGCCGGGCACCGCCACCCCCCGCCGCCGGGGAACCCCCCCACGGGGGTTGGGGGGGGCGCTTGGCCGGGGCCGATTGCCCGAGCCTGGAAGGGGGGGACGAGGCTCCGGCGGCCCCGTTTCAAGGGGCTTTGCAGATCGGGAGCAGGGGGGACCCACGGCTGTACCTGCCCGCGCTCTGCCGTGGGCACCGTGTCGTGTCTCCCCCCCCCTCCCCACCCGCCCCGGGCGCCGCCGAGAAGGGTGCCGGGGTCGCTTTTCGGTACCAGCGAGCCCACGCCGCGGGGAGCCGCCCCACGCAGCCCCGGGCGGGACGGGGCAGCCCCGGCTCGGCCGCTGCCGAAAGCCGGGGGCGGGGGAGAAAAAAGAAGCATTTGGGAGAGCGCTTGGCTTAACACCCCCCCCCGCCCGCCCCCGCACCCCTCCAGTCCTCGCGGGGGGGCAGGAAAGTTTCTCCGTGCCTGTGTCTTGTCTCTGCCCCCCCCCTTCCCCCCTCCCGGGGCTGAACTGCCGCGGGGTTTTTTCCCCCCTTTCTTTTATTTTCCCCCGTTTGGTTTTTTTTGGTGGGTTTTGTTTGTTTTTTTTTTTTTTGTTTTTTTGGTTTTGGTTTGTTTTGGTTTGGTTGGTTTTTTTTTTTTTTGGCTTGGTTTCGTTTGGTTTGGTTTTTTTTCGGTTGTATATTTGTTGTTGTTGTTGTTGTTGTTGTTCTTCTTCTTCTTCTTCTTGTTCTTCTTCTTCTTCTTTTCTTGCTTTTGGCCGCAGCCCTCTCCTCTGCCTCTCCCACGGAGCAGCAGAAACGCGGGAGAGCAGCGGCAAATCCCGCGCCCCTTCCCCGGCTCCCCCCCCCCCCCCCCGAGGGCCGCCGCCGTGGGACCGGCCCGGCCCGGCCCGCTCCGGGGTTTGGGGCGGGGGGGGGATGATTTTTCTGGGGTGATTTGGTCTAATCGCGGCGTCGCTCCATCCCGGCAGCCCGGGGAAGAGCCCGGCCCGGCCCCCGCCACCCGAAAGCACCGCGGGGGCTCGGCCCGGCCCGGCCCCCCGGGGCAGCCCCGGCACCCGCCGCCGCCGGCCGGGAAGCGCCGCCCGAGCAGCCACCGCGCGTGGGAGCCCGCCGCGACCCTTCCCCGCAGCTTCCCCCCACGGCGGGTCCCATCCCGCCCGCCCCCGCCCCTATTTTGGAGCGCTCAAACCCACCCCAGGCGCGGAAAAAAAAAAAAAAAAAAGAAATATTTATGGGAAAAATAAGGCTTGCTCCCTGGACATTATTAAGAGTGCAGCCCGAAATATACATTTTTTTTTTCTGCCTTAAAGAAAAGGGAATCATTATCAAGCCATTACGCATTAAGAAATGTCATTCAGTCATTTTTATTCATTCCGCTGAAATCTTCGTAAAAGCTCGAATCATACTTCTGCAAGCAGCAATTTTGTTAATCCAGGGGGGTTATTACTCTGGTCCCTTATTAGGATCTATACTGCTGCCAAGCAATCCTATAACCTTCTCAAAAGAAGTTTACCTCCGTGTTATAAAAGCAGTAGCGGTATTTATACTGTGCAATAATTAGTGTATTACTTGAATCCGCTAACAGGTCCATTTTATCTCCGCACAAAACCCCCAGCCTGCTCATAGAAAGCTTGTGCCTCCTTTGGTGCCGCTGGAGCCGTGAAAGAGCGACTGGAGGCTGGGAGCACTTTCTCCTTTCGCCGTGCCGTAATTCCCATCTCTTTTTGCTCTCATCCAATTAGTGCAGTGTATTAAGCGGTTTATCATCTCATAGTCAGCTATTGAGAGAAACAAGGCGAACACTTTGCAATAGAGCCTGCTCTCCTTTGACACCCTCAGGTACTTACATATTCCACTGTGCTATGAATAATAGAGGAAGAATAGAGCGCTAATTCCCTCATCAAAGAATGCCTTGTCTGCTGCTTTGCTCAACAACACCATTCTGATCAAAAGAAAAGCAATAAAGCTTAGCATAACAAAACGAAACCTACTTATTAGCTTAGTGGTTAAATTAATGCAGAGCCGCTGCTATTCAAAACCAAGGTTTGAAAACAGCCTCCAACAACCTGATAATGCTGCCTTCGGGATGAAGGAATTTTAATCTGAAATTTGAGGCTGGCACAGATGAGTTAATCTATTAAACTGCTATAAGGAGGGTGCGGGAGAACTATTCAATTAAGGCGCATTGGAGGTGCTGCGCGGCGGGCGGGAGGGATGCGGCGGGGACGGAGGGAGATGTGCCCCGCCGCGGGGGGGGGGTGTCGGCGGAGCGGGGAACCCCTCGGCGGGTGGGAATTGGGTTTCGTGTCACGGGTGGGACCAGCGAGGCCGGCCTAGCCTCGTTCCATTCACCGCCACCCCTCTCCCCCAGCCGCAAATAAATAGGACTAAATGCGTTCTAACAGCGGGGATGATGCGGGGCGAGGGGAGGGAGGGCACGGGGGGCGGGCGGCTCGGGCCGGAGCGGTCCCCAAACCGCAAAGCTCCCAACGTCGGGCTCTCCCGGGGTATTTACAGCCCTGCCTTTACCGGCCCCACGAACCGTTCAGTGCCGCAAGGCGGCCGCCGCCGGGGCCGAGCCGGGGCGCGGTGCCCGGAGCTCGTTAGCGAGAGGCGGGGGCGGGGGGGGGGGGGGGGGGACGGGGACCCGGTTTGCTCCTTGCCAAGACTTCAGCTCTGCTCTGACCGACTCTGCCGACAGGAATCAAAACCTGCCTGAGCTGGGGGTGAAAGCCCTCGTTTCCGCCCCCCTCCCCCCGCCCGGGTTGCCCCCGGCCGTGGGGTGCGTGGGGGCTTCTCGGCCGGGACGGGGTGCTGCCCCCCGCCCCCCCCCGGGGCCGCCGTGCGCCGCCGCCCCCGGCACACTCACTCCACAGCACTCTCGTTTAATCTAAACATCCCTAAACTTGCAAATTAACAGGCTCTTCAGCTGTAATTATACAGATACATACAAGTGCCACGGGGTCAGGTTATGCCGTATGTCTCCGTTTTGTTCCTATACCTAACGTTCGGAGGAGGAGGTCAGGCTTTGCGCTTTCCTACAGCATTCTACCCGGCTAGTAGCAGTAATATCTTCGTCATCCTAATTGGGTTGGAAATGAAAAGAAAAATCTAAAAAACCCCGCGTGAAATGACAGGAAGCCGGGATCTTTCAAAGAGCTGCAACATCAACGCGTCGTCCAGGCGGCAACACCTTCTCTCCAAGACGAGCCTCCAAATAAAAGTCTCTTTTCACAGTCACCCAGCCAAACCCGGTGGGAAGGGACGACAGCTCGCCAGGGGTGGGACAGCCCCAACACAAACCCAGGGATCGAGCAGGTTCGATTCCTCACGTACTGCGACCCAGTGTGAGTAAAAATGAAAGGACTGAGCCCCAAAAGTTGCTCAGAAGCCGACCGTGTGTTCAGGCAGATTCGAAGAGACGTTGCCCGTACCGACACGCAGCATCCCCCGATGCTGCTTCAGGGACGACTGAATGTCATAAAATACTCTAACACCAACAGACACGGGCATCCCTTCGGCGCCCAACACGTCCGCGCTGGTGCTCTGACTTTTCCTTCAAGCTCCCTCTGTTAACGGCCGGCCGGCCCGCAACCAGACGCACGAGCGCTTCTGTGAAACCAGGAAAAGCCTGGAGCAGTACGACCTCGCGTGGCGTATTTCCAACGGTCGGAGGATCAAATCAACTTCTTTTTTACTAGAAAACTTTATTTTTTTCCTTCAAGTGTTAAGAAAACTTTACATTTTATACTGTTAAAGATTTAAAAGCGAATTTTTATAACCTTACATTAGTATATCACATTGCAAACTTAACGGTGAACGTGAGTACAATATTTTGTGTACAAAAGCCTGTGCCCAAATGTATGCTCTTTTCTTGTCATTTTATTAAAAGTAAACAAACAATACAATCTGCTCATAAAACCTTTAAAACCTCCCTTACAGTAATTATTACGGAACAGCAACAACGATTCTCCGCTTTCCCTTCCCCCGTTACTGGTTACAATGCCACCCCAAACAGATTTTTCCCTGTCGATTGCTTAATTTCGAATACTTTGCGTGGAAAGAAATGACACACATTTGTATCCTTTGCATGTACGAAACGGGTTTTGTACATGTGCCCGCCTTTACATCCACACAGAAATTTCCATCACGGCAAACTATTAATGCCTGAAGATGCACGGAAAGACTCTTAATAAAAAGATGGTCCCTTTTTTCAGCACCTCCGGGTTTCAGTCATTCTCTACCTTTAATAAATCTGAAAGTAAAGTGTCCCTACCTCTGTTCAGAAGGTATTAGGACATTTAAAGGCATTTAGGTTCAGTATTGTTTTTAATTGGCACGTTTATGATCAGGAAGAAGATAGACTGAGAAAAGGCAAAACATTAGTGCTCCTACAGAGACCCCTACTAACCTCTCTTCCTGAGAGCACCTCTACTAAATACCCTGGAGCAAAGTCTAGGATCACTTACATTCCAGCAACTCTCATTGGGAATTATCCAATTAAAGCAGCAATTCCCCCACCCCCTTTTCCCTCACAGGTCTAAATACACAACAAAGCATATTGCAAAAATCAACTGCTCCGTATTTTAATAACCCTGGCTTCTCAATGAAGGAAAGAACGGACGACAAAAACACCTCGAATATTTCATGTCCACGTGAATCACGCAACCCGTTTTCATCTTCCGTTTTCCCTCCTCCGAAGAGACAAGGTTATTAAAACATCCTTGTGCATACTGAAATAGGGTATTGCCTAAGAGATCATCACTGTTAAACAAGGAACTAGCCTCTCGCCTCCCTCCGTTTTTAATCAATCACTGTCTTTCATTATTGGACTCGCCCACAGATCTTCCTATACTGACAGTGAAGAGTTTGCTGAGGTTCACTTCTGAGTAGCCACTCATGGACAGACATTTGTCTACGGTGCTCTTCAGTTTTTTGTAGGCCTCAGAGACTTCCTTCCTGAGTGGCTTCTTCTTCAAATACTCTAAAAGGACAAAGGAGAGAATAAAAAAAACAGAGAAGGATTAAATGACCACAAAATGACAGCACTTTTGCATTCACTACTACTGCGAATCATGTTATTTTAAAAGGAGATGAATGTCGTGGCTAGCAAAGACGCCATTTACGGCAAGCTCTCTCTCCCAACTTCCGCAGCCTTCCCCCCGCCTCCCCGCCAGCAGCGCCGCACCAGCCCGTTAGAGGCCATGTTGAACCTGCATGCGGTGGCGAGGCTGAGGCTCCCTCAGCCCCACCGGCACGGGTGCAGCGGCTCCCGCCAGGAGCTGGCAAGAAGCCCCGCTTGCCCAGTCGTGTCGTCTGACTGGCATGAAATGGGGCTTCACAGCAGAGGAGGTGAGGCGTAGCAGGGCTGGCTCTGAAAGGATCTGATTTAAAATGAGTAGGTGCCTTAACTTGGTGAGAATTACGCAGAGTCCCGGGGGTTTGAAGGAGGGAGAGATTCTGCCCAAGTTTGGCTTCAGAGGTGAAGGAAACCATGCTTCACGGCTCTCGTCCCTGCTGCTGCCAATACTGGCACAACCTGGGACAGACGCATCACCCATCTTGTGCGTTCTCACACGCACCTTGTGTGCAGGATGGGAATCGTGATGCTCAGCACTACGGAGGCGTTGGAAGGAAAAGGGCAGTAGCACAAACAGGGGAAATTCCACACTATCCTACCCTAAAATGGAGAGAAGATGCCCGGTATCTCAACCAGGAGACATCAGGTTCACCTGACACATGAATGAGGAGAGCCATTCCCAAATGCTTGATCAATAATACCTGTGAAGAAATGTCTGGAATGCAAGACGTTTACTCACTTGTATGTTTGTGCGTGTGCAACTCACGTGCACAAGTTTGTACATATTTCAGCAGCAAAGCCCAAACCGTTCTTTTTTTGGTTGGTTGGTTTTGGGTTTTTGATTTTGTTTTTTTGGTTTTTTTTTTTTTTTTTTTTTTGGTTGGTTGGTTGGGTTTTTTTTGTTAAATTTTATGCCATCCAAAAAAAAAAAATATCCAGGGGTTTTGTTTGGGTGGTTGTCTGGGTTTTGCTTTAAAAAGGCTGTGGACAAAGATTAAAAGAGCAAAATATTCTACTGATACACATCAATGCCAAGTTGATGCAGATCTGGTGCAGTTGTGCTCCCCCTTTCCAGCCAACTCCGTGTTCTAGAAACACCAGCTCCTACCCGAAAGCCTGCACCTGCAGTTACGCCTTGGAACAGGCAGCGCTGGACAGCCTGCATTACTGAGCACACAAGAAGGATATATTGCAAAATGAGGCGCCCTCCCAGACAGTTTCCTCCCCGTTAGGCTGGAGGGACTCCAGGTCAAGCAGAACTACGAGAGCATGGCACAGGTACTTAGAGGTCGAGCTTTCAAGCCATTTAGGCGCAGCGAAAGCATGTCTTGTGAGCAACCAACACGATCCTTCTGTTGCTCAGTAGCTTTGCCTAAAAGCCGTCATCTCATTTCTTCCTGTCGCCTTCACAACACTGGTACTGCCCTCCTCGCGCTTTGAACATGGTATAAAGGAGCCTCCATCCCCTCTCGAGCGGCTTTTACTACAGGGCACAAGTTAAGATGAAAAACCAGTCCTCTCTAAAACAGCTGAGTTTATTTAAGAGAAGGGTTTGGAGGAGAGGGACCACTGGTTTTTTGAGTCCACCTGTGTGAGGGAAGAAATGACTCATTTTTGGGATGACTCACTTCTGCCATGCGACTGAGATGAAGACGTCCCATCGGACGCACCTTCGTCTCAGCAGCCAAGTCAAGGACTGTTGCACGAGGAGATGGCAGGGAAGGGAGGCATGGTAACACAAATAGCCATTACAATTTTTTGGTTTGTGAATTCCTCCTCCCTGAGGATTTACGAATATTTTTGCAGAGCCTCAGACGTTTTTCGATGGGCTCAGCAGATTAACTACTGGATACGATGCAAACAGTAATGTTTTACTGAGCAATTGCCACCTGCTTAGTTCTTCCATGTTATTCACAAAGTTCCACTGAACTCAACCGCTCTGCATGATGCTATCAAATCTTTAAAAATTAAATTAAAATTTAAATTAACGATGCCAGTTTGAGTAACTGAATAATGCATTGATTAAAAGCACTTTGGTAAGCACCTTTCATGCATCCTTGTGAAGAAGGTATGTATTGTGCTGTCATATTCAGTTTGAGTTATTTATATTGCCAACTTCAGGCAGTAAGCAAGCAGAGGAAGATGCCTAGCTGAAGATACCACATTCTTACCACCACCCAGGCAGTAATGACATTATGTCTATTTGCAGAGTTAAAATTTCCTTAAACTACACCACCAATACAATAAAAACTTTGATTACAAGAATCTGTTCATTAACAGACTAAAGTCACTATGATATAAAGACATTTAATGATCCTGAAATGATTTAAAAGTAGGGTTTAATTAAACAAACCTTGAAAACTGTAATAACCAGATCCATAAAAACACCAAACCCACTTTGCCACAAATTCAGCACTAACTAGTTTATGCATTTTCAGGATCACAGAACCATAGAATTGTTTAGGTTGGAAAAGACCCTTAAGATCATCAAGTCCAACTCTTAACCTAGCACTGCCAACTCCACCACCAAACCACGGCCCTAAGCACCACACCTACACATCTTTGAAATAACTCCAGGGATGGTGACTCCACCACTTCCCTGGGCAGCCTGTTCCAACATTTGAACGGTAAGCTAAGTGACACAGGAAGTGGGTTCACTTGGTACTGCTCACATGTTAGTAAAACCATGCTCTTTATATCAAGGAACTGTGGAAAATACCATCCTCATAGCTCAAAACTAGGCGAAAATAGTTTAAAGCTTCCTGGAGCTCAGGAGGGACCAAGGTGAAAGGTATCAACGCGCAGAAACAGCTGGCACATGTGAACAGAGCAGGAAGGCACATTAATCATGAGAACAACGAGGCAAACAATAAACCAGGGCTGAAAGTAGGGAACAAAACTACAGGCCCGTGATACAGCTCCAATTCAGGCTCCAGCCGTCCCACTGACAGAGCACCTAGCCCCCCCCCCCCCCCCGCCCCCCCAATTAAAACTAAACTTTAATTATATGCGATAACCTTCCTGGCAGTACACTTCAAACATTTCTTAGATACAATTACCCTCATAGAGGCAAGCAGGAAAGGGTAGACTGAAAAAAATGGAGAAATATGAGGGGCCTCGTTGAAGTAATGAGGCCAATTTTAAGTTTCAATTATAAGAGAATGGGAGTCAGAAGCTCCGGGAGGAGAGGCAGGCAGCGGCTGTCTCTGCAGCACAGCCACACCATGCATTTGAATGACACAAGTGCATCTGGTGACTGGGGAGAAGAGATTTAAAGAACTGTAGCAATACAGAGCAGGGTAAGATGAGAGAGGACACAGCTCCTGATGTGTTTACCTCCTTTGCTGATGGGATATTGACTTTTCCCACCAGGTTGGTTAGAAAGGGACTATTTACGCTGCCACACAGCAGAGTAAGAATGACAACCAGCATCACTCCGTGCTCCTCTGAGTAAAAGACAACTGTGACCATCGTATATCACGCAGCCAGTCAATACCTTCGAGTTACCATACCACCCAACTTAGAGATGCATATAAAAGTTCCTACTTTCTTCCTAAATGAGAATTTAATCAATAACGCACCTAAGGTCTTCTGAAAACTAAGCTACACAAACTGACTGAAATTGCCTTTCAGTAGTCAGTCACGTTCCGAAATAGTTCTATGCCTATCCCCCATCATTGTTTTAAGAATATCCAAGTTCAGTGGCAAGCAATCTTTGTAAGATGACCACTGCTGCAGAATGCATATATGGCTATACATAAAAAGATATATTTATACACATGCAGAGCATACAAAAAATACTACCAAAACAAACATACCAATGAAAAACACAACTATTTTGATAGAAATTAAAAGAAAAAGAAGGTGTATTTCTGACTGGATGTAAGTAAAATTCAGGTACTGTATTCTCTAAAGTTAAGAAATCACTGACTCTGGTAAAGATTTTAGCATCATATCACCAAGCATGCAGTTAACCCCCTCTGCCCCCCACACAACTGCCCCCTTGTTCCCTTCACAAAACACAGTCTGAACTTCTGGATGTCCCTGTCAAATTCAGCACCCCATCCAAGCCCTTGTTTAGCTACCAAGGTGTATTTTTGTATTACTGGGGGGGAAGGGGAGGAATTTTAAAAGGTACCTGAATTCCATTTACCCCATACTGTTGTACTAATGCTGGAAGCAAGGATGGAAATATTTGGAGGTTATCTATACCTGGCCATGTGTTTTCCATTTATTGCAATTTCTCTTCATTCCCATTAAAATGACACTGAATAACCTCATAGTGGGGATCAAGAACTTTTGTTCTTTGATTCCCTAAGACGTGGCTCGGTGAAAGTCTTCTGTTTTTTCTCCTACTGATTGGACAACCGAACTGTATAATATTATTAAACTCTTTCTCCCCCTGATTATTTCTGTTGATAGCCTGCTCTTCAGAGTGAGAAGTAAAAATATATTCACATTCCTTTGTATTTGCGTGCATGTAGCTGCACTGGGTACGTGAGAAACAACATAGGTGCCTATGAGCACACTGCCAAAATGTTGGTTTATCTGGGAACGCACAAAAAAAGCTGCGGCGCATCATTTACGTACAGCATCGTGTCTCTCATACTTTTATTTAAAGAGTTAAAGAACACACTAAATTAGCTACTGAATTTTTTTACATCGCCTACTGGTTATTGTATTTTAATTACAGCAAGCTTAGACACACAGGCAGCAGTCTCTGTTCCAAATATCTGTGTTTCATTTATTTCTGTGCAAAGGTAGCAAACAACAGTCAGTCATAATTGGTTCTGTCAGATGTTTTACAGTCAGTCATAATTGTCTCTGTCTAGAGGTGTGTCAATTTACTGCAAGTTAAATAAATATTCTGTCTATTATGATATCGGGTTATGTTAGCCATTTTTTTTTAATTGCATGGGTTCCCCTTTCATAATCCTCAGCACCCCTATTTATACTGTTAACCTTAACTTTGCCATTTATGGAATGTCAATGAAAAAAGTCAACAGCAATTTAATGAACAGGCATGTAAGCCTCTAACATACTTGCTTTTTTATCTCTAATTAAATACAATCAAATTAGGCTATAGAGCAATTAAATTACTCTGTCTTGACAGTGTTCTCCTCAAATATCTATCAGCGATACCAGTTCACTGGCCTAAAGAGGGAGATTTACTAGCCTAAGTCTTAAATGATTCTTGATTTTTGCTGAAGAAAATAAACCTCCCAACTCGTAGGAACTTCTAAAGCACACAGTCCTACAAAGTAACAGAGGTTGTTGACAACAAGAGCCACGTTTGCCCTCCAGACTGCCAGGACCGCACCTCCACCCATTCCGGGCGTTCGTATAATT